>JBBBVM010000839.1:2400000-3000000 GCA_037355625.1 Petunia x hybrida
TGGACATGAGAAGTATAGAATCAATGTCGGTGGATATATAGGGTCCGCAGCGGTGGACATAACATCAATTTGAGAAGCATAGAATCCATGTCGGTGGATATATAGGGTCTGCATCGGTGGACGTGACAAGCATAGGATCCATGTCAGTGGATATATAGGGTCCGCAGCGGTGGACATGACATCAATTTGAGAAGTATAGAATCCATGTCGGTGGATATATAGGGTCCGCATCGGTGGACATGACAAGCATAGGATCCATGTCGGTGGATATATAGGGTCCGCAGCAGTAGATATGACATCAATTTGAAGAATATAGAATCCATGTCGGTGGATATATAGGGTCCGCGTCTGTGGACATGACATCTTTTGGGAGAAGCATAGAATCCATGTCGGTGGATATATAGGGTCCACGTCTGTGGACATGACAACATTTGACAAGCATAGATTCTGCGTCGGCGGATATATAGGGTCCGCAGCGGTGGACATGACATCAATTTGACAAGTGTAGAATCCATGTCGGTGGATATATAGGGTCCGCGTCTGTGGACATTACATCAATTGGAGAAGCATAGGATCTGCGTCGGCGGATATATAGGGTTCGCAGTGGTGAACATGACAGCAATGTCAACAGTGTAAGGTCCGTCTGTGGACGTGACTTCAAATTTGAGAAGCATAGAATCTGCGTCGGCGGATATATAGGGTCTGCGTTTGTGGACATGACAACAATGAAAGAAGCATAGAATCTGCGTCGGCAGATATATAAGGTCCGCGTTTACATATATAAAGTTTACATATATGGATAATTCAGCAATTAGAGGTATAGGGTCCGCGTTTGTGGGCATACTTCAACAATTTACAGCAGAGCAAGGTCCGCATCGGTGGGCATAGCATTGGAAAGGCATTTGGATTAGACATCAATTAAACAAGCATGAGACAAAACAACCACCCGGCTCAACTGGGAAGTTTACTTTATCTTTATCTTTATATCTATTGCATTTATCGTGATTTTGTTGCAGGGTACCCCCTGATTTCTCGACAAGCCCCTGTGCCATACTCTCACGCCTGCTCCCAAACATCACGGCCAACCATGCAACCTCAAAATCTCTAACGCATACAATGCGAAGCCTGACCCTACAGACAATGCCTTTTGCAACACCGGCAAGCCATCTATCTTGCCGAGTTTCGAGCTACTATTCCATACTCGCACCAGGGGCCTGCCTAATCCTTCCTTGTCGATTGGGTGTCAGTTTCGTATTCCTCCCTAATTCATGCCCATCTGCGTCAATCGTGCGTATTTTCGTGCTTAATCATGCCCGTCTGCTTGAATCGTGCGCATCCATAAAATTCGCTCCCCAAATGTTTCCAAGCTCATTCAAAGTAAAATTGAAGACGAAATAACTCATTTATCGAGATGAAGTAGAAACTATGTCCATGTAAACTCCTCTTTATGGGTGTGTCGTGCACCACATCTTCATAACTAGGATGATTATAAGCCTCTTTTCCCACGCTCGATCTATCGATGTTATTTCATCTTCGACAATGCCTTTGCTTTATTCTCCATTCGTCTTGCCAAAAGGCAAAACATACACGAATCTAAACTTGGATAAGTTTAGTCTTTACATCCAAAATCGTGCGTCATAAACATCTCACGCAGGCAACATGCCATTCTAGAACTACACACGGCCTGATTCTCGTGAAACCCGAGATATGTAGGCAACTCAGAGACCGGGGTTCGGCCAAAAACACCCCAAAACTCCCGTTTCCCCTTTCCAATTCATTATGCCTACCAGTCGTGACAAAATTGGCTATTCCGTCAACTATCTTTGCCCGAATACTCTTTCATCGTCCCCGGGCAAAGAGGGGCAGCTGGTGACACCCAATTTTGTCCCTCCATTTTTCGCAATTTGGCTAATTTAATTAAAATCGGTAATAGTAAATTTTTAAATAAAATTGCATTAGATGATATGCATTTTAAGTGTGTAAAATTATTTTTATCCCATATTTATATAATATTTATTTAATTGTGACTATATTACGTAATTGCATTCATTTAGACTATTTTCTAAAATACGTGTGCTATTTGTAATTTAATGCATTACGATATCATTTAATAATTATTTGTGGCTACTTATATCTAATTAGTATTATTTGTGGTCATCTATATTTATTTATAATTAAATATATTTATTTATAATTATCTACATAATTATTTACAAAATTCCTTATTATATACCAATTATTTGTATTTATAAGTATTTTAATTAAATATTAGCCATTTTCTATTTTTACAATTTCATTTCCACTATATTCAGTCCACGTCATCACTTTTTGTCCACGTGTAAGCCACATAAGCTTACACATAAGCTTACACCTCATTAAAACACACTCCTACAACTAATATACACACATTTAGCGTAAGTACAACTTACTCTAGCACGTGGTACAACCCCCCCAAAGCGCCCATTCTCCTTACACCTCAGCATATATCACTTATACATACATATACACTCACCCGAAGTGCCTACGTGGCACCATCTGAGCCCTCCACGTTCCAAATCCAAGGGCCAGAATCAACCCTCTCATTTTACATCTATACACTCACCCCTCCACTCCTAACCCTAAAATCATTTACCCTCATCCCCTCACACAAAATCAGCCGACTCCCTCCTCTCTCTCTCCCCCATTTCCCCAAAATCAACCCAATACACCCCAAAATCCGTCCGAAGCTCCGCGTCTCTTCCGCCATCTACGCCATAAGCTCCGCTCACGCATCCCCTCTCTCTCTCTCGTCGTTTTCGCATGGAAAAAAGGGAAACAAATCCATCTTATCCCTTTTTCTATGGAAACCGAAAAGAGATAGAACGGATCGAGCAAATCAAGGCAAGAAAATCAATGATTCACATTTGAAAAGGGTGAAAACGAACAAAAACAGACCGGGTCAGACGCGCGACCCGACCCGACAATTACACGGGTAACATCCTTCCTTTTCTATTATTGTTAGTTTTATCTTCTTGAATCTTCTTCTGTTTGGAATCGAAAATACCGTGATACATGTTTAACTGAATTTGCACTTAAAATTGGCATAGTAATTTTAGGTCAATCGAATTCGAACAAATGCACGACTGATTGAGAACACGCTGATTTGGTTACATTCTAGTATTTGACATTGTTAATTCGAGTCATGAGCGTCCAACTGTTCGGGTCGATCGAATTAGTGTAGCATTGTTTGTTAGCAATTGACCATGCCCTGTATTAGTAATCTTTAAATCAAAGATGCCCATTTGGTGAAGTCATTACTGAAAATATCCTTTTGGTGTGATTTGTTTATATGGAATTGATTGCTACCTTCTGTTATAGTTTATTAAGGAAGAGGTTTTGCTGTATATTATTTCATAAAGGTTACCGTTGATATATACCTATATTTACAGCTTGTTTTCTTTACTGTCCAAGTCTATTATGATTAATAATGTTTCCTTCTATGGAAAACCAGAATATATTCCTTTTCCTTTTATGTGAAGCTGGATTCTTTATTCCTTTAGGAAAAGATTCTTCTTTTGAAATTTGAATTGAATGGCAAGAGCTCTCCTTTACACTATAAATACTCCACCTTTTGGACAACAGAAGAACACACACACTGGTCTACACCTTTCACCCTTAGACACTTACTGGTACCTCTAGGGACTGATAGAGCTACTGGACATTCTCACATATTCTTTCTACTCACTGACAAAACTTTCTTTTCTGCAAAATTCTTGCTCTTTCTTTACAAAAGTTCTATCTTCTTGCTTCTTTTATGAGCCAAACCAAGGCTGCATAGGTCCTGCTCCCGCCAATCCTTTGTTGCGTATGACTTGTTGGGTATTTCACTTGTCTTATGCTTGTTCATTGTTGATGTCAGTACACTCTTGTATATAGTATTGCCTAGGCTCCTCTTTGGAGCCATTAACCCTTTTTCGCAGGTTCTTCTACTCAAAGTAAGATAGCCACCATGGCTGTACCATTGCTGAAATTTTGGTTGCAGGTTCACTAGCAAAAACTCACGCTTGGTTCAAGAAAGAACGCGAAGGGACAAAGGCCCTACTTCTTACTCTTTGACTCTATTTTATGTTATGTTGTAACTAGAAGTTTAAATTCTTTAAATGTGTATTCGTTAGGTTATTTGCTTGTATTTGAGCACCATAAGGTGCTCTTAATTGTTTAAGACAGGCGCAGCTGCTGTTATGAGCTGTAAACTGGCTACCAGGGGCCACTTTCAACCTTCCCTTTTGATTGTCATATATTAAAAGGGCCGAAATAGTAACACTAGTTCAAAGTGGACTGCTTATGTAAATTCTGAAACTGGAAAACAGTTGCAAAACGTAGCAAGTTGCGAGAGCTTAAAGTTTGAAGCCTAAATGGTGTTGCTTCTGCAATTTTTGAACCTGTGAATTTAAGTTTTCTGAATAGGCTAAAAGTTCAAACATGTCTGGAGATAGATTGTTTCTGCAAATGTAAATTTCTGAAAACTGCAGGTTCACGAAATGATTTTTGAAAGGTCAAAAGTGTAGCAATGGCTTAAGGCGAGACTATTTTTGCAATGTGTTAAAAGTGGAAGGTCATCTTCAATTCATAATCCAGGAACGTTTTCTTCTAAAGAGATCTATGCTACACTTTCAAATTTCTCCAAGTTAATTAATAACTTGTGAGGGATTTAGGACTTTGGAGGTCAAGTCCTTTAAATCTATACTATTTTTATAAATTTATCACTCAAAATATGAACTATTTCCTCGCTATATCTACTTTTATAAATGTCTTACCTACCTAACTGACATATGCACGTGTATATTATTTACTTGTTATATTACATATATTTTCTTAAAATGCCTTGTGCTTAACTATATATATTTTCACCCATATGTTTGTGTATCTAAAATATATATTATACTCATTATGAACTAATTATTTTAAACGCGACCTCACAGTAAAGTCGCCACCGAAGTTAACGGTATGTGACTACTAATGTCACAATACCATCCTTTAGTGGCGCACATTTTTTTTATAAAATATTTCCTCCATGTTTTGTCATTTTAAAAGAATTTTGTGAACTAAGAGAAAAGATGACAATATTATTTGCTTAATTGATTTATTTTGTCTAACTTCGTGAATTGTAGCTATATGTTCAACATGACCATTATTCAAAGCTGTCTCTACAAGTTATACTAGACTGTTCGTTTTAATTAGTTTGCGTACAATATCCTTCATTTAAACTTAATTTATAAATTGTCCTATCTTAGTAATTAAGTATATTTGCGTACCATATTCTATTAGTGTACGATACTTAGCTTCTGTCCCCTTCTAACCAAAATTGCAGTATGTTGAAACCCAATATAGAAATCGGCCGGGAACCACATTTGTGGAACTTAGGAGGTGCCTGACCCCTTCCTTCTAGGTTAACTTGAACACTTACCTGAATCTCTGATTAGTAGGCTAACCCGGAGTTATTATTTGAATTGAATTAGAAATTAATAGGTGACCTAATACGCCTAGAATAATCTATTAGGTGGCGACTCCAAAATTCTAACTCCAAATGAGTTACCCCAAGTCGGACACACTTTACTTTATTGATTAAAAGTGGGGTGCGACACACGTTATGCTCCAAATGCTGCTGCGGTATTGCCAAAATTCTGTAAAGACTTAACAAATGGTAAGCGAGCAACTGCTAATAAACTATAATAATTGGAATAAGAAATAAATAAAGGGATAATATAAAATTGTAAATGCTGGTTGTGATGCTATCAACAAGTTCTTCCTTCAATCAACTAACGAGGCGCTCCGCCCGGAGAACATCTAGGATGATCATTATTCTGAAATAGTAAAGCAAGACAGTAAGTAAAGCGGGTACGAATTGCAAAATAAAAAATAAAATAAATCGACTAACGAGATATAATGCCTCAAGTTGCTTTGCCAAATCTTTATCTGTGCAGATATAAAACATAATGCTTTTGCAGGACAACCAACCGACGAGACACACCGCTCATGGTGTCCCATAGTTGACTTGTCTATTCTACTCTAAACAAGTATATAATAATGCTTTTGCAGGACAACCAACCGGCAAGACACACCGCTCATGGTGTCTCAAAGTTGACTTGTCAATTCATAATTTAAACAAGTACATAATATAAAGCTTTTGCAGGATAACCAACCGGCGAGACACACCGCTCATGGTGTCTCAAAGTTGACTTGTCAATTCATAATTTAAATAAGTGCATAATATAAAGCTTTTGCAGGACAACCAACCGACGAGACACACCGCTCATGGTGTCTCCAAGTTGAATTGTCAATTCATAATTTAAACAAGTATAATATAATGCTTTTGCAGGACAACCAACCGGCGAGACACACCGCACATGGTGTCCCATAGTTGACTTGTCGATTCTATTCTAAACAAGTATAATATAATACTTTTGCAGGACAACCAACCGGCGAGACACACCGCACATGGTGTCCCATAGTTGACTTGTCTATCACTATCGCGAGGTAAATTCTATTACGATGTTAAGATGGTAAGAAAGGAAAAGCGCTCCCTTTTCGGCAATAATCAAATGTAATGCTTAGATGCCACAAGAGTAGATTTGAAAGATCTGTCAAGCCGAATCATATGCGTCGTCAACTTGATTGGTGTTGCTTGTATTGATAGTGATGCAAAGTGTTGAATTCTCCCTTCAGTTCATATTGAATTTGATGTTCAATTCCTGCAAATTTAAAGTAAATGCGTTGGAAAACGAGTGAATAATAAAACAAAGGCTATAATGAAAAAGAAGGAAATAGATTTGTGCTGCATATGCGACAAGGCGAATAATCTCTGAGAAACTGATGGTTGACCTGAAAAAGTAAAGCAAAGCATTAATTTAAAGCAAATATAAAGGCAGAATTTAAAGCAAGTGCAAAGCAAAGCAGTGCGGAAATGTAATCAGTGCAATAGCCATTTGATAAATCAATTGGAGAGACAATCAGGCAATGACGGTCTTGAGCAGATTGTCAACTAAAATAAGGCAATGCTTATTTTGGAGCGATTTGAAAACATAACGCATGCCTCGGCTTCATTGCTTATTTGGGAATGAAAATCATAGAGGTAGAAATGCCGCCTGTTCGGCAATAACTCATGGCAAAGCATAACGCTTTAAGTCATGAAAAGGCAATGCAACGCAATCTACAAGGCAACTTTGAATGCGCGTTCAATAAGTTGTTCATCCATAGTGCGAATGATCCTTTCATTGCAAGTTTTCATGTTCCTGCTCTCAAAGAAAAAATTGTTAGTTTTGGGGAGGGAAGGGGAAGCGTTTGATTTGTGTAGACTTGATCGCGATCTTCTTGATATCGCTTCTGCTCTCATGTTTTCCTCGGACTTGGATTTGTGAATCATACTCGGAGACTTGGCTCATGAACTCAATAACATGAATGTTTTGATAATAGAGGCAAAGTAAAAGTAGTTTTGGTAATAAAGTAAATAAAGTAACCATGCAAATATTTCATGAAAGTAAGATGCATTTTATGAAATATTTGCCTTGACATAAGCTTGTGACATATCTTAAAACAAACTGAACATCCTTTTCTTAGAGTTGGCACTATTAATTTAGCCAATTCCCAAGATCTTCCCATCTCGTCTTTTGATAGTCAACGTTGATTCTTGCAAAATTCTGCTCCAGTTATGACCATCTAAATCTTCAACTTGCCTCGCAAAATTTGCCCCAATTATGATCTTCTGAATCTTCAACTTATCTTGCAAAATTTGCCCCAGTTTCTCTCTTCTATATCTTCAATTTGTCTTGCAAAAGTTGCCCCAGTTTCTATCTTCTATATCTTCAATTTGTCTTGCAAAATTTGCCCCAGTTTCTTACTTTAGGGGAAACTGGAAATTTTAATATTATAGAATCGAGCCCGTTAAGAGCGCATACGTATCCCTCCACGGGAATCAGACTGCGCGTAGTTCTGCTTACATAAAATTTTTTTTTGGGGAAGTATGGCAATCTAAGTACGAAACCGCATCCGAATTGAAAAACCTACACATCTGCCCAGATGCGTAGTTCGGAATTACATCATAAAAGATAAACAAGCCTAATGTGTTACAATATTTTGACAGAATCCATGGGGATTGCCTACTTATCTTGTTGCCATTCCAGGAATCAGGTCAGAAGTAGTTCAAAATACATAAAAGAGGATATTGGGGAATCCTACGCTAGTGTAATCGAGCTCTATGTGAGTTACTTACGTATCCCAGCCCTGGGAATCAGGTTATGCGTAGTTCGCATTACATCAAAATTACATTCAGAACAATGATAACTTGCGGTTGCTTCAGACATAGTATCTTTTGATGGCATCTGTGTTGATTGCTTTTGGCCAAACTTGACCATTCCTTTCTGCCAGAATCAGTGCTCCTCCGGATAAAACCCGATGAACCACATAAGGACCTTGCCAATTCGGTGCAAATTTTCCCTTTACTTCTTCTTGATTAGGGAAAGATCTTCTTCAATACCAGTTGCCCCGGTTTGAACTCTCTCACTCTAACTTTCTTGCCAAATGACTTGACCATGCGATTCTGATAAAGTTGCCCGTGACAAATTGCATTCATTCTCTTCTCATCAATAAGCATCAACTATTCACATCTAATCTTCACCCATTCAGCATTTTCAAATCAGCTTTTGGATGATACTTACGGAAGGAATTTCCATTTGTTCAAATAAACTGCTTCAGCACCTTTTGCTCACAAACAAAGTTGTCCCAGTTGAAATTCTAACGGTAATGCAATATCCCAAGAGTGCAAAAAGTAACTTTCCGGGGCATCATCCTCAAATTTGTTTAGTTGTTTCGTGATAGATCACAAGCAAAGTTTAAGCAGGTTTGATAATTATAAAATTGAAATAGAAATGAATATTAAATCAAAAGCATACCATAAAGTAAATAAAGTATAATAACATAATGAGAATGCAATGTATAATTTATTCAATCCTAACTTAAGGAGGCTTACGCGACAGACTTGCAAAGACAACAATTAAAAGTCATTTTCAAAAGACATACTTTAAAGGCAAAAACACAATTCAAGGCCTGAATTTGAATTTGATGCAAAAAGGAACTATTGAGCTCAGTTGCCAAGTTCCTTTCAGAAGAGCATGAACTCATAGATCATCATCTTCAGTTTTGAGTTGCATCATTATAAGCAAGCTGGAGTACTCCATCATCAATCAAATCTTGAATTTTATGCCTCAGAGTAATGCAGTTCTTAGTATCATGTTGACAATATTCTCCATGGTAAGCACAATATTTGACCCCATGAGTCAATCTTGGAGGAGGATTAGATGTCCCATCTCCTACCAAGGGATTTAAAACCTTTGCACCTTTTAACCTTTCAAACAAATGCTCTTGAGATTCTGTTGGAAATGTAAACTTTCGGCGAGCCCTCTTTTCAAAGTTGGACTTAGATCCAGACGCTAGGCTAGATGATGAGTATTGGGAACTTGGAGGAGCCGTCACCAATTGGATTTCTCTTGATCTTATCATTGTTTCGATCTTATTTTTGAGTGCGTAGCAATTTTCAATGTCATGCCCTGGCACCCCAGAATGATAGGCACAATGTTTGGTTTCATCGAACCATTTTGGAAGAGGACTAGGTGTTGCATCAGCGATAGGGTGAATCATTCCAGCTTTCCTTAGCCTTTCATAAAACTGATTATAAGGTTCGCCTATAAGTGTAAAAGTTTTGAATACCTTTGTGCAGGGTTTTTCTATGGCTAGGCGACCTTGGCGAACAGAAGTTATAGGTTGATGACTAGATGAAGGTTTGTACTTCAGAAATGGTTGATAATTTGGGAGTGCAGGGTTATTTGAAAGTGCTTGATGAACATACGGTTGTGGGTAAGGCTGATAAACAAGTGAGTTGCATTGATGATATTTTAATGGAGGGAATGGAGGGTTGAAATCAAGCATTGGCGCAAAAGGAGCTTTGCATTGACTATGATGATTAAAAGTGGATTTGTTTTGGTAAGATAAATTGTAAGGTGGGTTTGGACAACTTGGAACTTGTACCCCTTTTCCTGTCTTCTTATCATTGGCAAACTGGGCCATTGCATTTGCATTTTTTTGAGTGACTGATTCAATCATCATTTTAATTTCCATAGTTTCTCCCATCTTAACAATATTGGCAAATGTTATTTCCAATGTATCCGACATTTGGCGAAGAATTTGGTGGTAGAGCTCACTATCCAGAGATGATATGAAACATGCAATTGCTTCATTCTCTATATAAGGTGGTTGGACCTTAGTGGCTTCACTTGTCCAACGGATAGCATATTCACGGAAAGTTTCCGTTGGATTCTTTTTCAAATTCGACACATGGTATCGACTAGACTTCTCCTGTGTTTGCGAATGGTACCACTCATTCGGACTGGATACATGTTCCGCTTCTGATTGTCCCTTTTCCTTTGTAAGATCAATGAGAACCTTTTCATCATTCTTTACATTTTGTCCCAAAGATGGGTCAGACACTGTCTTATTCTTTTTTATGATCACAATAGAAAGAGAATCTCCTTTTCTCACTTTGGATTTTGTGAAGTCAGTCATTTCAAAGTCAACACAAATCAAACTTCTGCGGGGAAGGGAGTAAACACAACAAAACGAAAAGTTCAAAGGTAACTATGTTAGTTTGCATGTTATTTACGAGGTTGCACACAAGCACATAGCGCGCGTGATGCAGCTCAAAGTGCTGATCAAGGACTCGGTGACAATCAACCGAGGAGACCTTCACCGAAGGCAGTGACTGATCAACCGGGGAGGCGAATCACCCGAAGTCAAGCTAAGCTGCTCCATGACATGCACGTCCAACTGACTATGATGGGAAGAAGCATGTGTTCGGAGGGGGAATTGCAAGGTGCTGAAACCAAGGGCTACATCTTCAAAATTGAGCCCGAGGACAAGGTTACCGAACAGCAGCTCTTGACCCCGGGCAGCTCAGAACCGAACACATCAACATGTGTTCGAAGCTAAGCCAGCGCCCGAAGAGGATTGTGTTCGAGCAGACATTCGAGAACCGAAGCCAAGGCTGACCGAAGTCAAAAGCTGCCGAACACCTTTCAGTTCAGCCCTGCGTGGCTTATTAATATTGGTCACTTGTGACCCTTTTACTAGTCTACCCTTAGTATCTCTTATATAAACCTTGTTTCCTTACATTGTAAAGGGCGAGTTTTTTGGATATTGAAATTGAATGAAAGTGCCGAGCACATTTCTTCTTGTCTCCGTCGTGAGCAAACCCCGGTGAGGGCTTTTATGGACTTGTGGCTTTCGGTTAATCCGATTGAACATTCCTCTTTGATCATTCAGTTTGCAAGAGGCAATGTTCTCTTGAGGATTGTTGCATAGTTAGGGTGATCCTTGTCTCCCTTTCGATCGAGCTTTGGGACAGGTTCCCCACTGTTCTCTCGAAAGAAGCAAGTTTTGTCTTGCTTTTATCTTCTTCTTTAATTGTTCTTCTTCCGCGTTTGTGCTTAGCAACACCTTCGGGTTTGCCTTGCACCATCTTGGTATCAGAGCACGGTTTGGGCTTGTTTCTACAACCCCAAATCCTGTTCACGTTATCTTATTTTCGTGCGTTTGTGTCTTTGTTTTCCTTTTCGTGTTCTTGAGTTTGTTTAACTGTTGGTGTTGTTATTTTACAAAAAAAAAAAAAAAAAAAAAAAGTGTTGAAAAGAAAAATTTAAAAATTGTGTTTGATTTTTAGTTGTTGGGGAAAAACAATCATTGAATCTTGTTCACCATTGTTCTCTGATTCCATCGAGTACCCGACGTACCAATTTCGTGACTAGGATTTCTTGGTGAAAATTTTGGACTGATTTGAGCTTTAATGGTGACTGACTCGAACCCCATTGTGTTTGGAAGAAAACGATGAAGAATGGTGGTTCTCGAGTGATTTGGGTTTGTTTTGTTGCTTAAAAAATCGAAGTTCTCAATTTGAATCGTGGACCGTACGCCGGAAAATTGTTACAGTCGTAACAGTGTACGACACGACAAGCGGGGTTATAGCTCGAAGAACTTTGAATTCCTCCGTTGTCACTGAAACCGGAGTTGAAAGCAACCCAGATCTGTTGAGCTTCGTGATCAGTGAACCGAAGTGATTGTGTCCGTACGCCGGAGCAAGGTCACTGCTCCATTAAAGAAGAAGGGGTAAAACTTTTGAACCTTAAAACCCCAGGTGAAATTTGTCGGCTGGAAAGGGAAAGTGGATAAGGCAAAACCCTATCCGTACCAAGGAGGGACCACTGTTGTACGGACAGGAGTGGGTGTGATCGAAAAAGATTCCAAAAGGGGATCAAAGGGTAGATTCTCCTAGGTTTTCACTTTCTTTCGTGTCAAATTCTAGTTGGTGGATCTTTTGAGTAATTGTCCTACTCGAGGTCGTACCAACCCATTTGAGCTGATAGGAACTCGTGCGAAGGGGTGACCGAAGTCCCAACTTTCGTAGAAATTTCTTTTGACTCCCCGAGCTCAGTTAAAAACGTCCGATTCCATCGAGTCGAACATCACTTCACTCTTCCCGAAGAGACAGTGACTATTGTCGAACTTGAAGGATCTTAGAGGACCGATCAATTGGACGAGCCACTGTTAACAAGTCCTTGAGTGAACAAAAAACGAACCCCATAAATTGAGTGGACCCGAGTGCCACCCATCAAAGGTGAGGGAGAGTGTGAGGTGATTTCTAACATTAACATTTGTTTGGGCTTGACTTGTGCAGGTACCATGGCTGGAAACGAAGGCAAAGGCCTTGAAAGGCCCGAGGTGTCGTTAGCCGATCTCATGGCTGCGATACAAGGCATCAGTGCCGAAGTAAGAGGAGTAAGTGCTCGAGTAGCTAACCTCGAGCAGGGAAGTGCGTCCGTGGCCAAAAATGGGTCCGGCGTCGGAACGAGTGAATCCACTCCGATGAAGCCTGAGCTGTATGCTGAGCTTCTTCGACAACATCAGTTGACGAGTGAAGCAATTCGAAGAGAGCTTAACTTGGGCAATCCCCAAGCTGGAAATCAAAACTTGGGCATTCCCCGAGGAGAGAGGATACCACTTCCAAGGGCCCGAAGAGATCTTGGAGCTGTAGCCGAAGAGGATGTTGAAGAGGAATTTCCCGAGGACGAGTTTGAACGTGAGCTGCCGTTCGCTCAACGAGGGCAAGCTCACCGAGGTCGTGGGAATTTCCGAGGTCGAGGCCGAGGCGCAAATTTTGGAAGAAATATCGAGCGTGAGGCTGATGATCGTGATGACGAGTATCCCGAACAGGTTCGTGGTGTTCGAGACTCAAACTTGAACAGTGTTAAGATCACTATTCCACCCTTTAAAGGAACTAGTGATCCCGATGAGTATCTTGAATGGAAGCTGAAAATGGAGCGCATTTTTGAAACCAATGAGATGACCGATGAGAGAAAAGCTGCCCATGCCATTGCTTCGTTCGAAGCTTATGCATCTACTTGGTGGGAATCTGACAAGAGGCATAGACGAAGGAATGATTATCCCGTTGTCACTACCTGGCCACAGTTGATGAGAGCAATGGATGCTAAATATTTGAGTGCCAAGTACAGGCAAACTCAAATGCAAAAGTTGTATGAGCTTAAACAAGGATCCAAGTCAGTTCAAGAGTACCATGATGAATTTGAAAAGGTTCGATTGAATCTTGATCTGACCGAAGACGATGAACAAGCCATTATCCAATTTAAAAGTGGCTTGGCCAAGGATGTGTCATCTCAGTTGAGACTCCACGTGTACCACACGTTGGAAGATTTGTTCGAAGCTGCCACCGAAGCTGAAAAATTGGTTAAGGAAGAAAAGGCAAGCCGGTATCGAGGAGTCACTACTTCTACTCCCTTGAACCGAGGAAAAGAATGGAAGAATCCTAACCAAGCAAGTGCCAACGCTGTTCGAGATTCGAAGAGACCTTTCGAGAGGGGTGTGACCGTTAACCAACCGAGAGAAGTGGGAGGTAAAGTTCAACTCAACTCTCCTAGTGCTTCAAATATTCAGTGTCATAAATGCAGAGGTTATGGTCACATGGCAAAAGAGTGTCCAACTCGCAAAGTTATGCTTCTGCTCGAAGATGGAACCGTCCATGAGCAAGCGAGTGACACCGAGGAGGAATTAATCGAGGAGACTGACCGAGCTGAAAATGATGATGATCATGAGGCTGCCGAAGCTGATCATCCGGAAATGTTTCTTGTGGTTCGAAGGAATTTGAGCTGCATGACTCTTGAAGAAGAGGACAACCAAAGAGAAAACCTCTTTCATGCCCGATGTCGAGTGAGGGGGAAGGTGTGTTCGATGATCATTGACTCTGGTAGCTGTGCAAATGTGGTAAGCCAAACCTTGGTTTCATAAATGGGACTACCTACGATGAAGCATCCCCACCCTTACAAATTACAATGGCTGAATGAGTGTGGAGAATTGAGAGTTGTCAAACAAGTGTGGATCAAGTTTAGAATCGGCGAGTATCAAGATGAAATGGTATTCGATGTGGCGCCGATGCAAGCTTGTCATTTGCTCTTGGGTCGACCCTGGCAGTATGACCGAACAGCTGTTCACAATGGCAGATCCAACACTTACACTGTGAAGCTCGATGGGAAGAGTTTCATACTCAAGCCTTTGTCTCCAAAGCAAGTCTCCGAAGACTATAAACGGATGAAAGAACTGAAAGAAGCGGCCAAAGCTAAGCTTCCGATGGGAGCAAAATTGGGGGCCGAAGAGACAAACTCACCGACCGAGGAGAAAGGGATTTGTGCAATCATGCAACCCGGTGAGACCTTACGAGGCAACGACCACGGTCAGATGATGATTTGCCTCGTGCACAAGGGTATTCTTCTAAACTCTAATGATGATTTTTCTAATGATAACCCTTTGCCTTTGTCTGTTCGTAAAGTTTTGCAGGACTTCGAGGACATGTTTCCCGAGGAAATGCCAGGTGGATTGCCTCCGTTGAGAGGAATCGAGCACCAAATTGACTTCGTGCCGGGATCCCAAATCCCCAACAAACCTGCATACCGGTGTAATCCCGAAGACACCAAAGAGCTCCAACGGCAGGTTGATGAATTACTGAACAAGGGCCTCGTTCGAGAGAGCTTGAGTCCTTGCGCTGTTCCAGTTATCCTTGTCCCGAAGAAGGATGGAACATGGCGAATGTGCGTTGACTGTCGATCAGTCAACAAAATAACGGTAAAGTATCGTCATCCTATCCCTCGATTAGATGACATGCTAGATGAATTAAGTGGTTCTTCATGCTTTTCAAAGATTGATCTCAGGTCCGGTTACCATCAGATCCGAATGAAACCCGGTGACGAGTGGAAAACCGCATTCAAGACCAAATTCGGTCTCTATGAATGGTTGGTAATGCCATTTGGCTTATCCAACGCCCCGAGCACATTCATGCGATTGATGAACCACGTGCTTAAACCGTTCATAAACAAGTTCGTTGTCGTTTATTTCGATGACATACTTGTTTACAGTCGAACCATGGATGAACATGTCGAACACCTAAGGCTGGTGCTTGAAAAGCTTCGAGAAGAGAAGTTGTATGCTAATTTCAAAAAGTGTGCCTTCGGTGTCGATCGTGTGGTCTTTCTTGGATTTGTAGTCAGTGCTAATGGTGTCGAAGTCGACGAATCAAAAATCGAAGCCATCAAAGATTGGCCAACTCCGACCTCGGTATCACAAGTTCGTAGCTTCCATGGGTTAGCTAGCTTCTACCGAAGGTTTGTTCGTGACTTTAGCACCGTGGCAGCTCCTCTAACCGAGCTGGTTAAGAAAGACAATCCATTTGTGTGGGGAGAGTCCCAAGAAAGGGCTTTCCAAGAGTTGAAGCGGAGGCTTTGTTCTGCCCCGTTGTTGCAACTCCCTGACTTCGGCAAGGCATTCGAGGTCGAGTGCGATGCGTCTGGAGTTGGGATCGGAGGCGTGCTCATGCAAGAATCGAAGCCAATCGCTTACTTTAGCGAAAAGCTTAAGGGTGCAACTTTGAATTATTCAACATATGACAAAGAGTTGTATGCCCTCGTTCGAGCACTCGCCCATTGGCAGCATTATTTGTGGCCTCGAGAGTTTGTGATCCGAAGTGATCACGAGTCCTTGAAGCATCTCCGAGGACAGGAGAAATTGAACCGTAGGCATGCCAAATGGGTTGAATTTATTGAAAGCTTTCCCTATGTAATTCATTACAAAAAGGGAAAAGACAATGTTGTGGCCGATGCGCTATCAAGGAAATTTGCCTTAGCGACCACTCTCGCCTCGAGGCTCATGGGATTTGAAAGCATCAAGCTAATGTACGATGACGATCCCAAGCTGAAATGCGTTCGTGACGCAATCTTGAGTGGCCGAAGGGTTGAGAAATATCAGTGGCACGATGGCTACCTCTTCAAGAATGGGAGGGTTTGTGTGCCAGTGTCATCGTGGAGAGAGCTCCTTGTTCGAGAAGCTCACTCCGGTGGACTGATGGGGCACTTCGGTGTCGACAAAACTCTTGGTATCTTGACCGAGCAGTTCCATTGGCCCAAAATGCGACGAGATGTGGAAAAGCTTTGCAACGCTTGTCTCGTTTGCAAGAAAGCTAAATCGAAGTCCAACCCTCATGGTTTGTACACCCCGTTGCCTGTGCCTGATCGACCTTGGGTTGATATATCCATGGATTTTGTCTTGGGGTTACCGAGGTCGGGGGGAGGACATGATAGCATCTTCGTTGTGGTTGATCGTTTTTCCAAAATGGCTCACTTTATTCCTTGCAAAAAGTGTGATGATGCACAGCATGTAGCTACATTGTTTGTTGCTAATGTGTTGAAATTGCATGGTGTCCCTCGTACTATTGTGAGTGATCGAGACACAAAGTTCTTGAGTCATTTTTGGAAATGCTTGTGGGGTGCCCTCGGCACAAAGCTACTATTCTCGACGTCTCACCATCCTCAGACTGATGGACAGACCGAGGTAGTAAACCGAACCCTTGGATCGTTGCTTCGAGCAATGACCAAAGGCAAGGTTGGGAACTGGGCTGATCGTTTGCCCATGATGGAGTTTGCATACAATCGAACGGTGCATCGAATGATTAACATGACCCCGTTCGAATGTGTGTATGGTTTTAATCCTTTGATTCCACTTGATTTAACCCCATTGCCTCGAGATTCTGTTCTTGATTTTGAAGGTACTCAACGAGCAGCTGCTTTGCTCGAGTTACATGCAAAGGTGAAGAAGAACCTCGAGGACGCCTATGCAAAGGTTGCCTTGAAAAAAAACAAGGGACGTAAAAAGCTGGAATTAAAGAAGGGAGATTGGGTTTGGGTTCACTTCCGAAAGGAACGTTTCCCGAACCTAAGAAAAGGGAAGTTGGCTCCTCGAGGGGATGGTCCATTTCAAGTGCTGAGCAAAATAAACAACAATGCTTATGTTATCGACCTCCCAGGTGAGTACAATGTGTCCAACACTTTCAATGTTGCTGATTTAGCTCCTTGTGCTGTAGGTCCAGTGTCGGAGATAGAGGATGAATCGATTTCGAGGACGAAATCCTCTCAAGAAAGGGAGGATGATGCAGCTCAAAGTGCTGATCAAGGACTCGATGACAATCAACCGAGGAGACCTTCACCGAAGGCAGTGACTGATCAACCGGGGAGGCGAATCACCCGAAGTCAAGCTAAGCTGCTCCATGACATGCACGTCCAACTGACTATGATGGGAAGAAGCATGTGTTCGGAGGGGGAATTGCAAGGTGCTGAAACCAAGGGCTACATCTTCAAAATTGAGCCCGAGGACAAGGTTACCGAACAGCAGCTCTTGACCCCGGGCAGCTCAGAACCGAACACATCAACATGTGTTCGAAGCTAAGCCAGCGCCCGAAGAGGATTGTGTTCGAGCAGACATTCGAGAACCGAAGCCAAGGCTGACCGAAGTCAAAAGCTGCCGAACACCTTTCAGTTCAGCCCTGCGTGGCTTATTAATATTGGTCACTTGTGACCCTTTTACTAGTCTACCCTTAGTATCTCTTATATAAACCTTGTTTCCTTACATTGTAAAGGGCGAGTTTTTTGGATATTGAAATTGAATGAAAGTGCCGAGCACATTTCTTCTTGTCTCCGTCGTGAGCAAACCCCGGTGAGGGCTTTTATGGACTTGTGGCTTTCGGTTAATCCGATTGAACATTCCTCTTTGATCATTCAGTTTGCAAGAGGCAATGTTCTCTTGAGGATTGTTGCATAGTTAGGGTGATCCTTGTCTCCCTTTCGATCGAGCTTTGGGACAGGTTCCCCACTGTTCTCTCGAAAGAAGCAAGTTTTGTCTTGCTTTTATCTTCTTCTTTAATTGTTCTTCTTCCGCGTTTGTGCTTAGCAACACCTTCGGGTTTGCCTTGCACCAGCGCGTCAAGTAGCGCTTTGGCAGTTTGAACATGGAAGATATAACAATAAATTGGCATGTGGCAATCACACGTAGTCGAGCGTAAATAAAATGCGAACACGTCCTACCTTGTAAGGTGCCTCTTTGTGCCAGAAGTAGGCCTAATCATCAAATTGCACACACATGCGGATTTTATAATGATACAAGCCGTTTGTCAATACAAAATCTGAGATATAAATAAACCGACATAATTGTCAACCTCTCAAATTTGACATGGCAAATGGTTTGGGATTCGTTATAGTATCCACACGATCACATAATATGCAGTGTCGTTGGGTTTCAATAACCCGTCGACAAAAGGGCAGTTTCTTAATTCCTGGAAACGGTGCCAAGCACCGGGTCCAAACTAAGGTGTATATGCATGCATGTCCTAAAATCTCCTTCTAAGAATGGCTAACGGTTGAGGCTGACTCGACCTATGCGGGATAGACCTGGCCTCACAACGTAGTAGAACTGGCCATGACAAAACCAGGCAATCTCAATATCCCGAACTAACTTTTGGTGACACGAAAGAAGTTTCAAAGAGTGAGGTAAGCCCTTCCTGCGTAACTACCCGTCAAGCGGGTGCCCCGTGAAGAAATCGAGGAGGTGAAAGAGAATTGACAGGCTCCACGAGGGAGGAAATATGAACGGAATGCGGACTATGCACAAATAAAAACATGCTTCAATACATTCATCCACAACAATTAATTCTACGCATACTAGTTTAGGCATGCAAACAATAATGAGTTAAGCTACGCATACATACAATCAACACATATATAAATAAAGCAAATTCGTGAAAATCTTTTGGTTAGAACCATCTGCGTATCCCCAGCGGAGTCGCCACGCTGTTGAACCCTCCCAAAATACATATAAATATGCATCGGGGTTTAATTTCAACAAAATGGGACTCCAAAGGGTTTCTTTGGAGTCGCCACCTAATTTAAGGATTATTAGGAACCTAAATTAACTAAAGAGTGCAATTTTATCCTTTATTTAAAAGGAAAATAATTCAGACATTCTTAGGTAAGTGGTTCTATTAAATTCGAAAGAAGGTCCCTAACGGGAGCACTTTCGAAAATCCGCTAAAAGCGGTTAATCCGGCGATTTTCACGAATTTTACTTAAAGATAATTAATTTAGGGTAATTTTAAATAAAGATAAATAGATAATGAATAATATAATATAATAAGATACGGTTTGATTATGCCAATACTTAGATAAATAAACAACAAAACTTGAGATTAATTAAATGGATAATGAGATAATGGTTGATTGCTTAATTAATTAAATAAATAAAGGTTAAATAAAATTAATTAAATAAAATAAATGATTAGATAAATAAAGATAATTGACTAATTAATTGGTTGGATAGATAAACAATGAATAGATAATAACTTAATTTAATAGATAAATATTTATATGAATTTAATTAAATGAGGAATAAAATGAATAATAATTGATTAAATAAATAATAAGTGAATAAATAAATAATTGTAATTGATTAAACAAATAAGTAATTAACTAAAGTTAAATAATTAGATAAATGAATAAATTAACTAAAATAACCACTTAAATACTTTGATTAATGAGTAAATAAATAAATTAATAAAAAGGTAAATAATTAACTTAAATATAAATAATGAATAAATGAATACAATTTTAATTTTAATTCTTTTGCACTCGATAGTTAATCGAAGATTCCTATTATCTTAAACTAATTGGCGAGTCCCAAAAAAAATGGGATAAGCAATTAATAATCAATCCTAAACATGCAATAAGATAACAATTCGATAAAGCGGCTATCCTACCAAGCTTCTAATCATGCAAAGTCCTAACTCGGTTTATGGAATCCTAAAACATGCTTTCTAAAGGGGACGGGAGAGAAGGAGTTTAGAAGGTAGAACCCGGATAGCAAGCTCAATACAAGCCCTGTATTTCACAAGGTTTTCATTTTTTTCTTTTTCTTTTACATTTTCGGGGATATCAAGTCCCGAAAATGCGGAGCGGATCAAATAATTTCCCAAATGCACGCCATCCCCCATTTGTGAGTTTAGCAATTCAAACTCGTCCCAAGTGTGTTATGCAAAAGAAAAAGGGAGACAAAGATTAGCAAAAATACTTAATGTATAACTTGAAATAATAATGAAGACAAGGACTAAAAAAAACAGTAGGTAACTGAACCATTCAATAAAAATAAGAGCAAGGCAATTCAGCTAAAAGAGATGAACTTGAACAACAGTGAGAGAATTAAATTAATGATCTTCAAGTTAACAAATGAATTCATGGCCAGTAATATTAGTAAAATGAGGATAAAGTAAAACCAATCGAAACAAGACATAATTAAGCTAATAGACAACTTCAAGTTGGTCATTAATTCAGGATCTTAAGATATGACTACTCAAATGGAATAGGACTAAGAAAAATATGATAGTTTAGTTCATAACTAGATCCGTGAGAAATTTTCGTACCATTACTGCAGCAAAGGTCAATTTTTTGTTAAAACTCAAACATTATAAAATTTAAGAAAAACAAGCTAAACTACATTTTAGAGAAAAAGCTGTAATGATTAGGTCCTATAAGAGAGTTCTAATAGAACTAATTTAGCTAAAGCTCCATTTCACGTGCAATTACCATTTCAGATTATATATCCAAAAAAATGGGATAAGCAATTAATAATCAATCCTAAACATGCAATAAGATAACAATTCGATAAAGCGGCTATCCTACCAAGCTTCTAATCATGCTAAGTCCTAACTCGGTTTATGGAATCCTACGAAACAATGCTGAAACAGTCAAGATGTTGAACCCTCCCAAAATACATATAAATATACATCGGGATTTAATTTCAACAAAATGGGACTCCAAAGGGTTTCTTTGGAGTCGCCACCTAATTTAAGGATTATTAGGAACCTAAATTAACTAAAGAGTGCAATTTTATCCTTTATTTAAAAGGAAAATAATTTAGAGATTCTTAGGTAAGGGGTTCTATTAAATTCGAAAGAAGGTCCCTAACGGGAGCACTTTCGAAAATCCGCTAAAAGCGGTTAATCCGGCGATTTTCACGAATTTTACTTAAAGATAATTAATTTAGGGTAATTTTAAATAAAGATAAACAGATAATGAATAATATAATATAAATAAGATACGGTTTGATTATGCCAATACTTAGATAAATAAACAACAAAACTTGAGCTTAATTAAATGGATAATGAGATAATGGTTGATTGCTTAATTAATTAAATAAATAAAGGCTAAATAAAATTAATTAAATAAAATAAATGATTAGATAAATAACGATAATTGACTAATTAATTGGTTGGATAGATAAACAATGAATAGATAATAACTTAATTTAATAGATAAATATTTATATGAATTTAATTAAATGAGGAATAAAATGAATAATAATTGATTAAATAAATAATAATTGAATAAATAAATAATTGTAATTGATTAAACAAATAAGTAATTAACTAAAGTTAAATAATTAGATAAATGAATAAATTAACTAAAATAACCACTTAAATACTTTGATTAATGAATAAATAAATAAATTAATAAAAAGGTAAATAATTAACTTAAATATAAATAATGAATAAATGAATACAATTTTAATTTTAATTCTTTTGCACTCGATAGTTAATCGAAGTATTCCTATTATCTTAAACTAATTGGCGAGTCCCAAAAAAATGGGATAAGCAATTAATAATCAATCCTAAACATGCAATAAGATAACAATTCGATAAAGCGGCTATCCTACCAAGCTTCTAATCATGCAAAGTCCTAACTCGGTTTATGGAATCCTAAAACATGCTTTCTAAAGGGGACGGGAGAGAAGGAGTTTAGAAGGTAGAACCCGGATAGCAAGCTCAATACAAGCCCTGTATTTCACAAGGTTTTCATTTTTTTCTTTTTCTTTTACATTTTCGGGGATATCAAGTCACGAAAATGCGGAGCGGATCAAATAATTTCCCAAATGCACGCCATCCCCCATTTGTGAGTTTAGCAATTCAAACTCGTCCCAAGTGTGTTATGCAAAAGAAAAAGGGAGACAAAGATTAGCAAAAATACTTAATGTATAACTTGAAATAATAATGAAGACAAGGACTAAAAAAAACAGTAGGTAACTGAACCATTCAATAAAAATAAGAGCAAGGCAATTCAGCTAAAAGAGATGAACTTGAACAACAGTGAGAGAATTAAATTAATGATCTTCAAGTTAACAAATGAATTCATGGCCAGTAATATTAGTAAAATGAGGATAAAGTAAAACCAATCGAAACAAAACATAATTAAGCTAATAGACAACTTCAAGTTGGTCATTAATTCAGGATCTTAAGATATGACTACTCAAATGGAATAGGACTAAGAAAAATATGATAGTTTAGTTCATAACTAGATCCGTGAGAAATTTTCGTACCATTACTGCAGCAAAGGTCAATTTTTTGTTAAAACTCAAACATTATAAAATTTAAGAAAAACAAGCTAAACTACATTTTAGAGAAAAAGCTGTAATGATTAGGTCCTATAAGAGAGTTCTAATAGAACTAATTTAGCTAAAGCTCCATTTCACGTGCAATTACCATTTCAGATTATATATCCATTCATGGACTCAGCAATGTTAGTCGTCATCACACCAAACCTACAATTATGTGTAAACATTATAATAGGCGTAACCAGACACTCACAAAAATATAAACTTTGAAACTTTGGTACACATAACTTAATATTTGTACACCTAAAATATTATGTGTACACTTATTATTTTATGTGTACACCTCTTCAGCAAGTGGGGAGGTCTTAATAAAGCCACGTCTCACAATATGTGTACGCATAATCTTTATAGGTGTACACATATTAAGTTATGTGTGCACATATAATAAGTGGGGAGGTCTTAATAGCTTGCACATCTCACAATATGTGTGCACATAATATTTACAGGTGTACACATAATATAATATGTGTACACCTATTGTGATATGTGTACACCTATTATATTATGTGTACACATATTTTCACGTGTTATCAGTACCTGTGTCCTGGAAAGTATGCTCTGCTCCAGCGCTCAAATCCAACCCTCTCAAGATATGTTGCAGCCTTGTCACACTTAATCCGGATTTCACCGAAATGTGACTCAAATTCTCTCTCCGTATATGAATCGGATGCTGCATGAAAATTTCCCATGAAACTGCCACAATGAAAATTTGTCCGGATGCTTTGAGACAAGTGCCACTTGCAAACACCATAATTAGCTTCAGGGAAGATCTTTGATACTGCCTTTACGATGCTTGGATGCCTATCAGAAATTATGCACAACTCATTGTCGCTGGGGAGTATACCGACCAACTGTTCAAAAAAGAATTCATAAGATGCGTCACACTCAACATTTACAACACAAAATGCTAATGGAAAAATATGTGTCTCTGCGTCTTGTGCCACAGCAGACAACAAAACTCCCCCGTACTTGCCAGACAAGTGAGTTCCGTCTACAGCTATGACTTTCCTCATATACGCAAATCCCCTAATCCATGACCCAAGAGATACAAAAAAATACAAGAAGTTCCCATCGCGATCAACCTCCAAACTTGTCTTGGTACCTTCATTTGAAGTCCTAAGCATATAACGGTACGCATCCAAAACCTCGTACCCATGCTCTGGAGTCCCTCTTGTCAAAGACTTGGCAATAATACCACCCATTCGACTCTTCCAATAGCTAATGTTAGAACCCAAATCCCTATTGACTGCTTGCCTAATTTTCTTTGTAGTTGGACCTTTTCCCTCATCATACCAAGACTTCATGAATTCACCAACGACTTCCGCCGAGGCGAGTGGACTATGACTTGAGAGGTGCTCTAACCCGCATGTATGCTTATTCTTGTAAACTTTAATCATAAAGGTATCATCATTTAAATACTTGGTGGCTCGAAGCCACCACTTGCAATTAACATTTACACAACGGACACAATATACATTTTTGGTATGCTTCACTGACTTGAAACAAAAGTGCTTCTTCAGTGCAGCAATCTTCAAAGCCACAACTAAGGCGCGCTTGTTTTTGAAAGTTAAACCCTTATAAAACCCGGTGCCGTCATCCTCACCATCTATGCTGTTTGCTGTAGCTTCCATATTATTTACATCATTGCTACCAACAAATACATCATTGCTCCCAATAACAGGATTAGGAGTTAACTCCACCTTGTCTTCTTTGTCTGCTTCGTCAACCTCATCTTCAACCTCATCTTCTTCTCGTTCATGTTCTTCTTCACCTCCTTCATTCTCTGATATTTGCATATTGAACGGCTCTTCATCACCAATGTCATCCCATCCGTTGCTAGAACAATCATAAGAGCGTCCATGATTTGGCATCAGATTGATGTTTGAAACTTCCACTGACCTATCATCCAAATATACCCTTAAAGTTGGTCTATTACCAGCTCCATCGACATCGGCCAGGTAAATAAGGAGATCGTCATCGTTCTTTATTCTACAAGGATGACTCTTTTGCTTTGAACAAATGCTGAGCATGTATGTAATGCAAAGATTATTTGGATCGTGACTTACCGAACATCTGGTAATAATCTTTTCAACTAACTCAGAATATGTAACCTCATTATTCACAACAATTGGCACCGTCTCCCTAGACTTCGAAATCCAAGTGAAACAATCACGGCTCTCCACCCATTCACCAAGAAAATCAATTGCTAACAGTAGCATTATTGGGAAAAATACCTGTAAAAAATAAAGATCTTCATCACTCCATGAAAACACCAGTATATTTGAGCACATAATATAATAAGTGTACACATAATATTATATGTGTACACATAATATTATAGGTGTAAAAAGAAAACCTGCAAACAATATGTTATATATGTGTACACATAATGTAATATGTGTACACCTAATTTAATATGTGTAAGACGAAAATGTGGTATCCTCGTCTTAATGTGTACACATATTACATTATGTGTGCACATAATATAATATGTGCACACGTATTAGACGCTACAGCTCGTCATCCCCACTGTTCAGGCATCGTCGTTTACGAAATGAAACCCAGATTCAGAAATAAAACCACTTGCATTGTACAATAATAAAACCTTACACTCACCCAAGATGATAAAATGGATTCAGAAACTCGATGTAGAAATGAAAACCCGATTCAAAAATGAAATGAAGAAATTGATTTTTACAATCGGAATATACTAAAAATGAGTACACTTGATGAGGAAAAACTAATATCAATCTATGGGGGCAAAAATTTGAGCTGATTGAAGCAAAAAAAAATGGGCGGGAAAGAGGAATTCAGATCCGCCGGCGAAAGGGAAAGGAAGAGGAGAAAGAGAGGAGAGAGGAATGGGAAAAGGTTTGCTCTTTTTTGCTATTTTTGGCTAAACCAAAATACTTTATATTCGAGGGCCATTTTGTATTTTTCAAAACCTTGGGGTAATGTTTGTTAAGTGATCTAAATGATTAAACACCTAATTAACCCTTTGTCCCTTCCACCCATTTCTTAAAACTTGAGTCCTATATAACTATTTAAAAACTTTTGTGACCTTCTCACCCAAAAGCCCCTAGTAACTTGTGTTTTATAGAAGTTGGCAAGTTTTCCTGCTATGGTGCAAAGAGTGTGGTCAGAATATCCTGCAACACAAATTGAAGCAACTATGCAATTCAGGGAGCTCTTATCAATTGGTAATATTTGGTTTTACCAATAGTCTCTTAGACTTTTACTGCATTTGTTCAATTGACTAAAGTTTTTTGTCACCGGTAGAGTGTAGCCCTCCAATTGATGAGGTGATTAACGCTGGTGTTGTCCCTCGATTTGTGGAATTTCTCGGAAGGCATGACCTACCTCAACTGCAAGTACGCGTTGCTTGTTTTTACTTCTTTATCTTGTATGTTGCATTTATTCATGACACCATCTTGAGTCTGCTTTGATCTTTCCATGTGCAGTTCGAAGCTGCATGGGCTTTGACCAATGTTGCATCTGGGACTTCAGAACATACTCGAGTTGTGATTGAGAAATGAGCTGTCCCTAAGTTTATTCAGCTTCTTGGTTCAACCAGTGATGATGTGTGGGAGCAGGTAAGCTTGCTTACTTCCACATTTTATTTCTTCTCACTCAATTCTTTGGATTCAATGCTAGCTTTCTAATGTGACAGACAGCTTCCTCTGATATAAAGTTTCAAAGATTCGATGTTTATAAAAGCATACATTCTGAATTTGTATATCAATGCCGGATACGTTTCCTGATTTTGCTTCAGTAATTCTATTGGATAATATTGTGTTCCCTTTCTGCAAAAGATTGCTATGTCAAACTTCTAAATGCCTGCAGCGCCTTGTCATTGTGAACTTCTTTCTTGCAATACTTGTTCGTTCTATTGCCAAGAGAGGGTTGCTTGGGTGGCAAACATCCTCCACCTCCAATTTTCAGATTGGAGGTTCAAGTCACCAAGGGAGCAAAGTGGGAAAAAGCCATAGCTGACTTATGTGAAAGGTAGTTGGTGGTAGGGTAATGTAGGTTACCATATCCCAAATTCAAGCTGTAATCGAGGCAGGTGTCTGTCCCCGACTTGTGGAGCTTCTTCAGTTACCTCTCTGTTATTATTCGTTTAGTTTAGTCTGCACTGTAGAGGGTTGATGGTGTGTATGGAAACTGGAAACTGTTCCAACATTCGGAAGTTTGACCTTATTATTATTATTATTATTATTATTATTATTATTATTATTATTATTATTATTATTATTATTATCAAATCTTGCTGAATTTTAGTGCTAACTTTCATTATTGTTTTCTAGTCCTGAGAAGTTATCCGTCACCTACAGTTCTCGTACCTGCTCTTCGGACAGTGGGAAATATGGTCGTAGGTGATGATGCTCAGACATAGGTATTCTATGCACGACTTTAATATATCTCCACATCTAAATGATATGAAAACATGTTCTGTTTGTACATATCCACATAGGGATTTGTCTAATAAGTAGACCAATTGTATTGGGTAAAAATTGATGTGCTCGGTCAGCACCTCGGTATGATGAACCGAAGAGAACGCAAGCCGATGCTTCGAAGAGAGATGGTTGAACTCACGACTGAATCACCGAAGTCGAGCTCCAACACCGTTACCGAAGGCGAGTTGAGAGTTGGGCTTCGGAGACATGTCCTCTTAACCGAACAGCAAGGTCATACTACTGAAGCCTTGTGACCAAGCTTCGGTGATCACCTCGGTTCCAGCGGCTTTGCAGCCCACTACTTTGCCCCACTAACTTCTCCATTTAACATCCAGATCGTGGGAAGTGCACTAGTTGATGGTGGAGAACGTGGGCAATACCCTTAGGCCTATAAATAGAAGTTCATTTTGTATTATTGGCATCCAGAAATTGATACTGAAACTCTGCCAAAATCTGTACTCAAGCCATATATTGAAATACAGTTATTTTTCCCCATTTACATCTTTTTCGTGTATTTATTCGACTTTGATACAAAGAATTGCTTATATTCGAATCCAAATTCGATTTGTTGTCCTAAAATCGATTTAGGCCCATATAAATTGGCGCCGTCTGTGGGGATATAAGCAGTAACGCTTTGTTCCAAAGTTTCACATCCGTTTTTCATCAAAGCTTACGATTCAACAACGTTATGGCTGACAATGGCGATAACAACAACGAGAGGGCTGGCGTTCCGTTGAACCAACAGCCCATTTCACCAATGACAACTGAAGAGTTCCAGATTTATGTTGTCACTACGCTGAGAGCTCTCCAAAATAGACAGGATGAGCAAGCGAACATTAATGCTGAGTTTCGCGCTTCGTTAGAGGCGCGAAGCAGTGCTGCCCCAAACAGCACCCAGCCTTCGGCTCCTGGCGGAGGCATCCCGCCCTTCGTTCCTCCGGGCGCGACAACAGGGGGACCTCCCAACGGGGCCACGTCTGGGGGCTCGAGGAACAATCCAACTACCACGCCACACTTCGGGACGTTTCCCACCGTGGCTGAGACAACGTCCTCTGTTGACGTTGAAAAAATGAGCAGGGAGATCGAGGCTCGCATTGAGGCGCGCGTGGAAAAGAACCTCGAGGGCATGCCAGGGATAACAAAGGAGGAAGACGACCTCGACATCGATCAATACAGGGAGCTGCCCTTCAAGACCGAAGCGGCTCCAGCCCCGACTCCCAAGGGTTTCAAACTCATATTTTTGAAAAAATACGATGGGACCACCGATCCCAAAGAGCACATAAGAGAATATATGGCTATGGTGAAGAGCAACGACTTAACGGCTATACAGCTCGAGTCGATGTTCTTGAAGAAATTCGGTGAGTCATTAGAGAAGGGGGCCCTACGTTGGTATATGTGTTTGCCAGCGGGGTCGATTTCCTCATTTAAGGAAATGTCAAGCGCCTTCGTCAAGGCGCACACCGGGGCTCAAAAGATCCTCCAAAGGAAGGAGGATATATGTGAAGTAAAACAACAGCCCGGTGAGCCACTAAAAGAATTTCTTGAGCGATTCCACGCCGAACGCATGGAATTGCCTCGGATGGATGATAACTTGGCCATCATGGCATTTGAAAAAGGTATCAATGTTCGCAATTCTGACGCTGCCGCTGAATTGCGAAAAGAACTACAACAATATCAGGTCTTGACATGGGAGGATCTGCATAGGCGCACTTACTCCAAGATCAGATTGGAGGAAGCTGAATTCAAGAGCCGAGGTTATCATCAACGAAACCGAGGCGAATCTTCAAATCGCGCCGAGGCGCCGCGAAGTAACCCAAAGGGGAGGTATGAGCCATATACCTCGACAAGGCAGCATGTCAGCCAACGGCTGGGAAACACCCTCGGTAGTTCATACCCAAGTTCTCACATAAGCCAAAGGCTCGGAGGGAAGGTTCAGCCCAATACGAACCAAAGAAATCCCTCAAGCTCTGCTTCTGCCCCAAAAAAGGATCTGCCTCGGATCCAAGACTATAACTTCAACATATCGACCTCGGAGCTGGTCAATATAGTCAAGGGGACTGCCGGGGTGAGGGTTCCCAAGGATATGAGGACCCCGGCGGATAAAAGAGATCATAATCTGCGCTGTGAATTCCATGCAGATTACGGCCATAGGACCGAGGACTGCAAAGCTTTGCGCCTCGAGGTAGCTCACTTGCTGAAGAAGGGAGTTTTGGCCGAGTTCCTTACTGTCAAGGGGAAAGACAATTTCTCCAAGAACCGGGGTGATGGGCAACCACCTCGGGCTCCACCCCCGGAGAGAGTAGTGAATGTCATTACCGGGGGGTCAGAAGTGAACGGGGTGAACTTCGCGGCCGCGAAGAAGTTCGCCAAACTTTCGATCACAATGGAGAAGAGAACCCAAGTTGGAGGCTCGGGCAAAGACATTGTGTTTGACGATGATGACTGTGATGGGATGATGTTCCCCCATCACGACGCTCTAGTCATCATGCTAAGAATCAACGACTCTGACATCAAAAGAGTCTTGATCGACCCCGGTAGCTCAGTCAATATAATCAGCTACGGGCTGTTAAGAAAATGTGGCTGAAAGGGGAAGTTGTCCCCAAATCAACAGTGTTAGCTGGCTTCAACAACTCCACGGAGAAAACGTTGGGTGAGATCACACTCAAAACATTCGCCGAGGGGATTAACAAAGAAACACTGTTCCAAGTCATGCCCGAGGATCTAGCCTACAATGTGATCCTCGGGAAGCCATGGATCCACTCCATGGAGGCTGTTCCCTCCACCTTGCATCAAGTGATTAAATTCCCTACACCTTGGGGAGTTCGGTCAATCAAAGGGGAGCAACGAGTAGCAAGGGAATGCTACTCGGTTGCACTGAAAAGTGGAGTCGCCCTGAGCGGGCCAAAGAAATAGCAACCAACGCAACCGGGGTCGAGCGAGGTGAACCTCCAAAGTGAGATAGAAAAGATCCCGGCATGCGTTCAAGAGCCTCGGAAACAAAAAGCCGAGGACTCCACCATTGAAGAACTGGATTCTTTCACTTTATTGAAAGATTTCCCAGAGAGAAAAGTGTACATCGGCTCGGAGTTGGACCCGGAGTCGAAAAAGGCAATTATCGAAGTTTTAAAGTCCAACAACGATTGTTTTGCTTGGTCTCATTTAGACATGACTGGTATCGATCCGGAGATCATGACCCACAAGCTGAATGTGGACCCAAAGTTCGCCCCGGTGAAGCAGAAGAAAAGACCTCACGCCGGGGTCAAAAAGAGAGCAATCGAAGATGAAACCATGAGGCTGCAAGAAAATGGTTTCATATGAGAGGTGAAATACCCCGAATGGTTGGCAAATGTGGTGGTTGTACCGAAGAAGAATGGCAAGTGGAGAATGTGTGTAGACTACACTGACTTAAACAAAGCTTGCCCCAAAGACTCATATCCATTGCCACAAATTGATAGGTTTATAGACTCCACGGCTGGACACAAACTATTGACCTTCTTGGATGCATATTCGGGCTACAATCAGATCCTCATGGACCCGAAGGACGAAGAGAAGACCTCGTTCATCACTGACCGAGGTACCTTCTGTTATAAGGTGATGCCCGTCGGTTTGAAGAACGCCGGGGCGACCTACCAAGGGTTGGTATGTCGCATGTTTAAAAAATATATTGGAAAGTCCATGGAGGTCTACATAGATGATATGCTCATCTAATCGATTCGAATGGAGGAACATTTGAATCACTTGAGGGAAGCCTTTGCCGTTCTGAGGCAATACGGCATGAAATTGAATCCTGAGAAGTGCGCCTTCGGCGTTGGATCAGGCAAATTCTTGGGATTCATTGTCTCTGAACGAGGCATCGAGGCTAATCTTGATAAAATGAAAGCTATCGAAGAGATCCCCGAGGAGCTGACCGGGGTGAAAGAGGTTCAACGCTTGACTGGCCGAGTCGCCGCCTTGAGTCGATTTATCTCAAGGTCCTCGGAGCGATGCCACAAATTCTTCTCCATTTTGAGAAAAAACAATCACTTCGAGTGGATACCAGAGTGTAAACAAGCGTTGAAAGATTTGAAGCAATACTTGGCTAACGCACCGTTGCTTGCCAAGCCAAAAGAAGGTGAAACCTTGCTGGTCTACCTAGCCGCATCCGAGGTGTCTGTCAGCACTGTGTTGGTTCGGGAAGAAGATGGAAGACAACAACCCATCTACTATGTGAGCAAGACACTCCTCGACGCTGAAACCAGGTATCCACACTTGGAGAAATTAGCACTTGCTTTACTTGTTACTGCTCAGAAACTACGACCCTATTTTCAATGTCATCCAATAGCGGTAGTTTCAACCTTCCCTTTAAGGAACATATTGCATAAACCAGAGTTATCGGGGAGGCTATCAAAATAGGCGGTAGAGTTAAGCGAGTATGACATCACCTATCAACCTCGGACTGCTATTAAGTCTCAAGTCTTGGCAGACTTCGTGGCCAATTTTAGTATTGGAATTTTGCCCGAGGCTGAAAAGGAAAACTCCATGGCGAAGGGAGCTTCCCCGGGGCTATGGATACTTTACACCGATGGGGCAACAAACTCCAAAGGTTCAGGGTTAGGCATAGTCTTGAGAGCACCCACCGGGGAGAAAGTCAGGCACTCAGTTCGATTCAAGAAAGTAACCAACAATGAGGCGGAATACGATGCAGCTTTAGCTGGTTTGGAGCTGGCTAAGGAAATGGGGGTTGAAAGAATCGAACTGAGGTGTGACTCACAGCTGGTAGTGAACCAGTTCCTCGGTGACTATACGGCTCGGGAGCCCAGAATGCAATTATACTTGGATCGGGCACAAAGGATCTTGGCCCAATTCCAAGAATGGCAAGTTAAACAAGTACCTCGGGATAAAAATACCGAGGCTGATGCTTTGGCAAATCTTGGTTCGGCGCTCACTCGGGGACTGACTCGGTGGTTCGGCTATTGTCCGCACAAATGAGGGAGATGAAGTTGCAAGTCAACTCGGTCGACAACCGATGGGATTGGCGAAGTAAGTTCATCTCCTACTTCGACTCGGGGACTGTCCCCCAAGATAAAAAAGAAGCAAAGAAGTTAAGGACCCAAGCAGCCTCGTACCACCTGATCGAGGGTAATCTATACAAGAGGTTATATTGCGGCCCGATGGCCAAGTGTTTGGGTCCCGATGAGGCAAGGTATGTGATGGCCGAAGTGCATGAAGGCGAGTGTGGCAACCACTCGGGGGGAAAGTCCTTGGTGCGTAAACTATTAAGAGCTGGGTATTATTGGCCCACAATCAGTGCCGATGTGAAGGCCTTCGTGCAGAAATGTGACAAGTGCCAACGCCATGGGCGTATGATCCACCAGCAGGCCGAGCCCCTACACTCAGTGGTATCACCATGGCCTTTCATGAAATGGGGAATGGACAACGTTGGACCATTACCCAAGGGGAAGGGTGGTGTTCATTTCATCTTAGTGTTAACCGATTACTTCACAAAGTGGGTGGAAGCAGCGGCCTTCACCGAGGTAAAGCAAAAATAAGTAATCGACTTCATCATAAAGAACATCATCTACCGGTTCGGTGTCCCAAGAGAGATTGCTTGTGACAATGGTAAACAGTTCATGGGGGCAGCTATCACTGATTTCTTCAAGCAGTGGGGGATCAAAAGAATTGCCTTGACTCCTTATCACCCAAGTGCCAATGGTCAAGCTGAGTCTTCAAATAGAATCATAATTGAAAATCTCAAGAAGAGACTCGATGAGAAAAAAGGTCCTTGGCCCGAGGAGCTGCCCGGGGTGCTATGGGCCATGCGAACGACTGAGAAGAACAGCACCGGTGAGACTCCCTTCTCACTTGTGTATGGCATGGATTCCCTCATCCCCGTAGAAGTAGGCGAACCAAGCCTTCGGTATGCTCACACTGCCGAGGATGCAAAGCACGAGGCAATGCGCATAGAGTTGGATCTGCTCGAGGAGAAAAGAGAGTTAGCTTTAGTTCGGTTAGTTGCTCAAAAGAGGCAGATCGAGACATATCTCAATAGGAAAGCCAAACTCAGAGACTTCAAAGTTGGTGACTACGTGCTAAAAACCACAAATCAATCGACAAAGGAAGACAACGGGGGAAAGCTTGTCGCAAATTGGGAAGGACCCTACAGAGTCAAGGCAATCGTTGGGAAGGGGTCCTATCAAATTGAAAATATGCAAGGAGAGCCCGAGCCTTTGAATTGGAATGTCTCCAATCTGAAGCGGTACTACTTCTAGTCGAGGTAAATATACTTTCCAAGCTTTTTAAGTTCACCCACAGCCCAGAGCCGAATAACGCTCCCACGGCATCGGTCGAAAATGTACTAACTTGCTCCTCGTTCCATCCTTTTGCTTGACCTTTTCAGGAAGCGAACCGAACGATTTCCAGTGCTCGGATCTTCATCAAGATTCACAACCGAACACTGGGGAGAGTAGGAAGGGTTGATACCGAGGTCGACTTTGAGCCTCCCAACCGAAGCTTATCTATCCGACAACCGGGTACTTGCGCCCGGGGAATAGATTTAGTACATTTGTAAATCAGCCCGATAGCGGCATATTGTCAATTTACCTTTATTGAAAATTTGCTCTTTACCCAAGGTCCACTTCGACTTGGTTATATGTAAATAGCCGATTTCTGGCTTGTTAATATCAATGAATGACTTTGACATTATACCCATTTTTATCTGTTTAAAACTTGCACCCCGAAGTTGCACAATGCATCGACTCGAGGACGAGACGTCGTTCTAAGTTTGCATCGATTAAATTCAATTAAGTCTTGCAAGCGATTCATTCATTCTTAAAAAGGTGTTCGGTATTTGCAAAAACCAGCACTCGAGACAAAATACGAACAATCAACTTCCATTAAAAGCCCGAAGGCTGAAAGATATTTACATAAAAAAGGACCCGAAGGTCAAAAGCCATGCATACACAAAAGCCCAAAGGCTGATGTCCAAAAAGGCGAGAAGGCCTAAAAACAAAATAAAAACATCAAAATGTTCATCAAATACTAAGGCTGCTCCCCATCGGCATCTTCACTGCCTTCTTCGGCACTATCGCCTTCGTCCTCGCCTTCAGGCCCGCCATCATCTGAGCCCTCGCTCGAGGGGAGTTCATCCACAATCCTCTGAGCCTCGGCAGTAGCCTCCCTCGCCTTGGCAATCTCCTCTTCGAGTACGATCTGCCCAGCCTGGACTTGTTCAAGTGCGCTAAGCCTGGTCTTGACAACGGCCCATGTCTCTTCAAATTTTGCCCTTGTTGCCTTAACCTCGGCCCGCTCATTAAGGTACGCAATCCTGCCCTCGAGCCTGGAGATCTTACCCCGAAGGGATGGCACTTGGTCTACTTGGCTCTGCAGCCCAACGAGTCTGGCGTTGTACTCTTCAAGTTTACCGCGATATCTCTCGCCTGCTTCAAGCACCTCGGTTTTGGCCTTGAAGAGCTCAGCCTCGAGGCGAGCATTTTCGAGGCTCAACCTCGAGCGCTCTGCAGTAAACTCGCTAGTCACAGCTTGGACTCGAGCTTCGGCAGATTCCGCAGCTGCCCGAAGATCAGCTTCGGCCTTGGCTGAGGCTTCATTGGCACGTTCCAGCTCCGCATTCAGAATTGCAAATCGAGACTCAAGCTCGGTAACTTTCCCCTTAAGAACTTTCTTCTGTTAATCCCAAGCGGCGGTGGCTGCTTGGATCTCTTTGGCTCGATCACGCTCGAGATGAATAGCTTGCAATGCAAGAACCAAACTCTGCATTTGAAAAACAGTGTCAGTACCCAAAAAATGGCGAGATAAACTATGTAGAATGAACACTAAGACTTACCCGAAGGGCAGAAGCGGCGGAGACGCCTATCAAACTCATTGGGCTGAGATTCCGAAGGGCATGAGCTTCGGCAGGGCCAAGTATGCCATCAAGAGCCACGATATCCTCTTTTGTGGCATCCAACAAATTCGCGTCGGGATATATCTCTAGGGCCCGGGGTTCAGTGCTGGCAGGCTTTGGCGAAGCTCGAGAGGCCTTAACCATATTCTTGATCAAGCCTTCGCCCACTTTAGCTTTGCCTTTTCGCTTTGCAGCCTCTTGATCAAGCTCTTCCACATTTATCACCTCGGTGGTCCTACCAGCCTTGGGTCTCTGCTCTGGGATCGCCATCGAGGCTGGCTCTGACCCAATCTCAGGGGCAGCGGGGGGAACCTCTTCATCACTGGTCTCATCAACAAGACCCCGGCGCTTCACAACTGTGTCCTCGGCGGCAGAAGCAGCAACTTCTTCGACCCAAGGTCCTTTCGCTTTGGCTGCACGCTTTGGCACCGCCCTTTTCCTCTTCGGGCCTGGAGAAGGAAGAGGAGCGATTCGCTTAACATAAGAATAGGTAGAGGTAGAGACGCACGAAAACCGACCTAAGAAAATTTCGTCACCTTGTGAGGTCCCTTGGCTTGACGAACTCTTGGCTTTCTTCTCCTCAATCAGCCGCTTCGCCAAATCCGCCATCTTGGCAACACCCTCGGTGACGTCAACCACCAACCTCTCCCTCTTCTTTTCTTTCTTACCTCCTTTCTCCTCTCCACCTTCGGCCTCCACCTCGGCTTCTTCTTCCTCATCGGCATCTCTCATAGCCTTGCTGGGAAGACCTGCGTAAGCAAAATAAAAAATTCAAAACCAAATGGCTCGAAGCGAATCTAAGGAGTCGAAGTCATCGGCGACTCACCGTGCCTCTTGCACACCCATCGGTTCTCTTCCAAACCGGCCAGTACCATCCACTGCCGATCGGGGCGCGTCTTCACTTGCATAACCTCGGTAACCCACCCAAGCAAGTTCCTCGGTGGGTTAACTGTAACCTTCTCAGCTGCAAGCCAAAGATGGAAGGATAAGTAACAATTATGAAAATCCAAAGCCGAAGGGAAAATAGAAGCAAACACTTACGTTGAGCATTCCATACTTCAGGAAAGCCAGGTTCGGCTGACAACAGCCTCGTGGGGATGAGCACATACCGATCATTCCAGCCTCGGTCCCCATGATCCTCGCTCTTGCTCAGAATCGCGTAAGAACCCCGAGGCAGAAGAGCGACCACCCCGGCTTTGTGGAAGTAAGGATAGTAGAGAGAGATCAAGTGCTGAAAGGAGAAAGGTAACCCAGCTATGTCGCTCAAGTACTCGAGGGCTTGGACAACCCTCCAAACCCCAGGCCCAAGTTGGGCTAGACAGAGGTTATAGGATCTGCAAAACACATCGATGATAGGATGTACTAGCAAGTTGAACCCTATGGTGAAGGGGTAGGTGAAAACCGAAGAGTACCCCTCGACATGCGTGGACACAGCCGAGCCAGGTGCCGGAATCCTAATCTCCACCTCGGGACCCCAACGGCAGTCAGCCGAACAGCCTCAAGCCTCTCCTCGGTGATGATGCTCGGGGTAACGTGGACGGGAATATTCCTCTTCTTCCCCTTTTGGGCATCAGATTGAGCGTAAACTTTTAAATCCTTGTCATTATTGAAACTCGAGGGGATGACCAACCGAGGATCGATCTCAACCTCGAGAGGAATCTTCCTCTTCGACTTCTTTGAAGGGCCAACTTCGGTTTCCCCCTTTTGGCCACTAGTCCCACTCACTTCGGCCCCGCCTACCGAGCCACCCGCCTCCTTAGCACTGGTGACATCATCACCTTCGACGTCATCCCCATCCTTGCAGCGATCGTCATCGCCCACGTCAAGATCCACGTATTTACTGACCTCCGCCGTACCACGACCAGCCTTCACCTTACGCCTCAGAGGAGTGGGAGCGGCAGACGTGGCCTCGCCACCACCTCCCGCTTCAGCCACCTGCAATGGTGGCACAGAGGCAGTAACTTCATCGTTCATGGCCATGGCAGCAAACTGCTCCGCCCTTTCGCCAGAGTCACTGGAACCATGACCAGAATGTGTAGCAGACATGATGGTAATCAAATGGGGGTAAGAATTAAGATCAGAGGAGAAAGTTTGGGAAATGGAGAGACTTTTTCTTCAGAGGTTCTGGTTAGCGTCAAGATTTCAAGTGAAGTGGAAGGAGGTAAAGTGAGGTATTTATAGGAGACTTACACGTGCAAGTTGGCGAAGAAATGATGAATGTAACGTTGGGGAAAATGAAAAGACGGCGCGACCGTTTGGTAACCTATCAACGGCCGCCACGTAACGCGGAACGGCAGCCCGAAAGATGTGCAACTTTTTGAAACCCTTGGATAGGGTTTCGCCACGTCGACTTCCCGCTCAAATTCATTCCACTCCTCGGCGACCTCGGCGTTCACCCGAGGAGTGGAGGGACTATCTGTATTGGGTAAAAATTGACGTGCTCGGTCAGTACCTCGGTATGATGAACCGAAGAGAACGCGAGCCGATGCTCCGAAGAGAGATGGTTGAACTCACGACTGAATCACCGAAGTCGAGCTCCAACACTGTTACCGAAGGCGAGTTGAGAGTTGGGCTTCGGAGACATGTCCTCTTAACTGAACAGCAAGGTCATACCACCGAAGCCTTGTGACCAAGCTTCGGTGATCACCTCGGTTCCAGCGGCTTTGTAGCCCACTACTTTGCCCCACTAACTTCTCCATTTAACATCCAGATCGTGGGAAGTGCACTAGTTGATGGTGGAGAACGTGGGCAATACCCTTAGGCTTATAAATAGAAGTTCATTTTGTATTATTGGCATCCAGAAATTGATACTGAAACTCTGCCAAAATCTGTACTCAAGCCATATATTGAAATACAGTTATTTTTCCCCATTTACATCTTTTTCGTGTATTTATTCGACTTTGATACAAAGAATTGCTTATATTTGAATCCAAATTCGATTTATTGTCCTAAAACCGATTTAGGCCCATACACCAATAGAGTTATGAGTGATGCACGAAAACAAGTTTATCATCATCATTTTGCTAAGCTTGCTGAAGAGAGAAGTATTATCAGATTGTTATGGGATCAAAAGAAAACCTACCAAATGAAAGGCAGGCACTATGGAACGGCTGTAAGACCATGATGGTATATGGGACTAAATGTTGGGCATCTAAAGTTCAACATATCTTAAAGATTGAGTAGGCACTAATATAACTTCCGTTCTACCAAAAATAATAAGATGAATCTGTGAAAAAAAATCGGATCCGAATGCAAGACTTCCAAGACCTTTCAAAAGACTTCGAAGCTAACAAAAATTTGCACGCACCTCTTAAGACCTATCCATGAGCTTGGTTCATCAAATAGACCTCCCACCCGCGAGACGAGGTAGCTAATTCTTTTGTTTGATTCCTAGATTCTCGACACGAACATGCGTTCCAAATTTATCCAAACAAACTCTAAGTTTAATTTTGATTGTGCCTATAAATCCCAAAAGAGAGTTTGATTTACAAGACAATTCAAACAAAGTCTGATTAACCCCAAATTTTTGCGGGCAAGCTGTATTTTTCATAAGCTATTGGAATTGCAACACACAAATCGGAGCTTCATGCATGACCCGATAATGTAGGGTTGGGTCCTTACAAGGTGAAATTCGCACTCATAGAGGACAAAGGATAAAATGAGAGGCGGTCGTTTGAGATGGTTTGGTCTATGTCCTATGTTGACCACTAAATGCACTGCTATGTAAGTGTAAAATCATGGTGATTGAAGGTGTTAGGGTAACGGGGTAGGCCTTATATCACATTATATAAAGTTGTCTTGAAAGACCAATAAACAATGCAGGGCTCAGAAAAATAAGGTACGATGGAAGATAACAATTACAACATCAATTAATTAAGATAAAGTTTTGGTTATATTAGTATGTTTATTTTATCTCTAATGTTTTCGCAAGGAGTCTTTCGGTCTTGCAAAGATTTATATGCTCGTAGAAAATGTAAAGAACTTCTAGAGTCGAAGAAACTAATTTTTAATTACGTCAGACTAAGACGGACTTAATTGGAGCAGCATTGACGATAGTTATTCATATAATCGACCAATTTGCTTGGGAGCGAGGTTCAGTTGCTATTGTGTTCATCATATTTTTGTTTCAAACCTTACAGTAAAAGTGAACAAAGAAACTCTAATGCCCTAATCCTGGTACTAGGATATGAGCTTTACTTACATGTTAACAAAAGATTGTTTAATTTCTCTCTTTCATCAGCTCCAGTTTTTAAACGATTATCTATCAATATTTTTTCAGTGCATGATTGAGAACCAAATATTGCCATGTCTCCATCAATTGCTAACACAAAATCATAAGAAAAGCATCAAGAAGGAGGTTTGTTGGACAATCTCTAATATCACTGCTGGAAATATAGCCCAAATACAGGTATATGATTCCCTTGCACTTGCTCCCATTTTAATTTCACAAGCCTTTTCACCATCACAATATCTGTATGGAGTGGGTCGGATTTTTTTTCTTAATTGGCTAAGTGCCAGAAAGTACTGATGTTTGGTGTAATCGATATATTCATTAATGCTAACATTTTTACTAAAAGTTCTATTTATTACTCCCTCCATTTTAAAAAGGATGAATCTATTACTATTTCAAGGGTCAAACAAGATTATGTTTGACCACATGTCTTACAAATATTTTCTAACTATTTTGAATTGTTAACTATTGTGACTTATAGTATTTTTCATGTAGTTGCTAAATATGTAACTTTTGTGTATGGGCCTAAATCGGTTTTAGGATCACAAATCGAATTTGGGTTAGAATATAAGCAAATCTTCGTATAAAAGTCGGAAAAGTGCAAGAAATAAGCGTAAATGCGAAAGAACAACTTGATTTAAATATATTGTAGTGAATACAAATTTGGGCAGAGTTTCTGTATCTATTTCTGAATGCGTACAATACAAAATGAAGTACTATTTATAGGCCTAGGGGCCTTTCCCACGTCTTCCATTATCAGTCATGCTCTGACCCACGTTCTTGGCATTAATGGGAGGAGTTAGTGGGCTGAAGTAGTGGGCTGCGAAGCCGCTGGAACTGAGGCGATTCACCGAGGCGCATATATATGACCTCGGTGGGGGGGGGCCTTGTTGTTTGACCGAGGTGGGCATCACCGAAGCTCAGCTACGGCTCGCGTTCGGTGACGACCCCGGTGTCTGACTTCGGTGATTAACTCTGCTGCTTCGTTTATTGGTTCGTAATTACGTGCCCGGTGGTTGTTAATTTATCTTGTCGGGGCGATTCATAAGCGGGCTGATTTTTACCCAATACAGATAGTCCCCCCACTCCTCGGTTGATTGCCGAAGCAACCGAGAAGTGGAGTGAGATTCCGCGGGAGAGTGACGTGGCTTGATCTTATCCAAGCGTTTCAAATTTTGTCAACGGTTCGCGTCTCTTCAGATCACTATTCCTTGACACGTGTCGCCCGTCCGTTGGTTAATCAAACGGCCACGCCGCTTTTTTTGTTTTTCCCAAACGTTACAATGATGACATTTCACCACTTGATTCATTCCACACCTATAAATACTTCTTACCCAATTCATTTTCATTACTTCCTTTACCTGCAAACAACAGTAACCAAAAAGCTAGAAAAGCTTATGTTTCCATCTTGTTCAATCCCTTCCTTCCAGATATTTTTGAGTACTTCAGAACTACAATCATGTCTGCCACGCATTCTAAGCAAGATTCGAGCGACTCAGGCGAAAGAGTAAGAGCCTCACGCTCAGTTGCTGCCACTGCTAGTGGTGGCGCCATCGCCGCTGCGCCGGCGGTTCAAACGGCTGTGGCGGAGGGTGGAGAGGTAACCTCGGGTGTTGGAGGCCCTAGGCGTCGTAAGGAGAGAGCTAGGCATGACTTGGCCGCAGTGAGTGATGACGTCGACGTAGAGGAGGAGGGTGACGTCATGTTTGATTACGCCATGATAGTAGGTGGCGCTAGTGACGTTATCCATAGGGATGGAGATTGTGATGGCGATGATGCCGAGGGCAACGATGCCGTGGGCGAGGATGAAGGCCGAAATACTTCTGAGGTGGGACCCTCGGGCCCGATGATTCCTCTCGAGCAGGAGCTCGAGCCTCATCAAATCATCCCCTCTCACTTCGACAACAGCAAGGACCTCAAGCTGCAAGTGCGATCTGCGGATCAAGAGGAGAAAAATAGGAACATACCGGTGAACACAACTCCAACTCGTATAACGCAGGCCCATATAGAGCGGGTCCGGAGAGATTGTGGATTTGGAACCGAGGTGAAGGTTATCATCCCCGACCCCACTAGTAGGGTGTGCCACCACGTGGAGGTGCTATCCTTTGCATATACTTACCCATTCACCGTTGGTTTCTCCCTTCCTGTTCATAGGATCATTGATGATTTTCGCCGAGCATACAACTTATGCTTGGCTCAATTAGGCCCCGGCGTCTGGAGAGTTGTTCAATGCATGGATTGGTTGAGCAAACAGGCCGGGGTGGATTTCACCTTGCAGCATCTCATCTCCCTCTACTACCCTTATTTTCACAAGGCCGGAGTTGTGGCCTTAAACAACCGAGGTAAGTATGCGCTTCTTCATAAGAGCGAAGACCATGGGGACCGAGGCTGGAGTGATCGCTACCTCTTGGAGACTAGTATTTTATCCGCCGAGCCCGTTTTTTTCAGAGCGATGGAACAACACACGTAAGTGTCCTTTCGCTTTCACTTCATCCCCGGTGACCATTCATGTTTGCTAACCCCGTTTCCTTTTGTTTCTTAGCCAACAAGGTTGACATCGTTCCTCCTGAGGGGCTGACTGAATGGGTGAGAGCAATGACAGGGACTCGTGAGCACCCAAAGAGAACGTGGATGAAGATGGCTGATGACTTTAGTTGGCAGTGCAAACGACACGGTAAGTTCCTTGTGGTGTTTTACTTGATGTGTTGTTTTGGAGTTTTTGCCTCGTTTATCGACCTCCCTCTCCTCGGTGTTAGGTTTTCCGAACCGTGCTGTTAACACGAAGAAAAGCAAGAAGAAGAAAGACGAAAAGAAAAAGAAGAAGAAAGATGAAGAGGATACCGAGTCGGATGATGATCTGGCTTCGGTGGCTGGTGATCTGAAGGAATTAAAGGCTGCAAAGTCTTCAAAAGTTTCAAAAAGGGCCCCCGGTCAGGGGTCTTCCAAGGGTAACCACCATTCTTAGTCATCTTGCTGATCCTTGCTTCTCTTCATTCTTTCACTTGTTAAAATTTTTTTCATGTTACCTTTTGTAGGCGTGAAAAGGAAGAGGGCAGCTGTTGAACCCAAAAATTACCCCCGAAAAGGATAAATTCCGGAATATCGACAGGATGGACTAACTCTTTTGGAGTTTTTGGAGTCGCTACCCAATTTAAGGAAAACAGGGAACCAAACTAGCAAATGCGTGCAAAAACTCCATTTTTATAAAAGACGGTCTTTTCAGAGATTCTAAGTAAGAGGTTTTATTAATCTCGGAAGAAGGTTTTTAAGGCACTTCCGAAATTCCGTAAAATACGGTTAATCCGACAGGTTTCCAAATATTACAAGTGCTTTTCTTTCAAAAGAATTATTTAAAAATAGTAATAATAATAATAAGAATAATTAATCGAATAAAAGCTTATTTGCAAAATATTCTTTTACTTGCACGCATTTGCTAAGACGGCCCCAATTTGCAATAAATTAAATAACGACTTCACAATAAAAGGCGATGAACATAAAGTAAAGCAATATACAAACAATCAAATATTATTGATAAATAAAATATTCTACACATTTATTTGCATAAATATCTCTAAGGAAAGAAAGACAAAGTTAAACATAAAACCCGAGAAAATGATCAACTCGCGGGAGCCTTGGATTTTCTAAAATTCCTAAGTCTTATTTTGAATGCTTGAGTCCGAATTCAACCTCCAAATGCCTTCAATGCAATGGACTATTCTCATTCGTGAGTTAGCCAAACTCATCCCCAAACTATTCGTGCCAAAATGTACCTCGCAAAACAAACAAGTAAAATTGGATGAGTACAATAATAAAGCGTAATAACCAATGAAAATAAAATACTAATAATAAATTAATAAAGTGATAATAACAATAGTAATAATAATAATAATAATATATAATAGTAGTAATAAAATAATAATAATAATAACAGGTTATTTTTTTTTTTTTTTTGCAAAATTTAGGCTCAGATTTGTATGGCGCGTCATGTAGAGGCTCGGGGTATTGGCACGGTTTCAAACACGGAGCCGGTCATGTTGCCATGCCAGGCACCAAACCCACCACTCTATTCGACTTGCTTTGCATTAATTTCATACTTTCATCATCACCTTTTGCTGTAGGGACACGGGTACGGGACTGTTCAAGTGTAGTATCATGTTCGAATCAATCCCGAGGCCTCAATACGTGCATATGTATTTTTTCATCGGCCATTAGCGTAGTATTTGTTCAAATCAGTTCAATACTCCATAATGGATAAAAATTTATCCAAAATAGATCCCTGCACTCAGAAAATCCAGTCAATGCATAAAAATTTATCCAAAATAGATCCCTGCACTCAGAAAATCCAGTCAATGCACACAGTAGTCCAATCACGTAAACGGGTCAAACTGCACAATGATTATGGTAAAACGGGTCGACCAAATCAACCAAGGCTGCTAATCAAGAACAAACCAAGCTGCAAAAGAAAAGCAAAGCAATCCAAAAATAAACAGAGCCAAGCAACGTAATGGAATAGTCAAACGGGCCAAACAAACAGGAATGAAAATAGATCCTCAACAGTCAAAGCAAAACCAACATCTTAATCAAAATCCTGCGAGCACAAAACAATTAGTGGTATCAGACAAAGTCATCAAAAGGACAGAGGTCTTAGTCGAGAAACATTGCAACGTCGCCGGTTAAAATTCCGGCTAGTGCCCAGCGAAGTAAACGACGGCAGTGATACAAAGCGGAGGAGCGACACCAGCTAGGTAGCGGCGTCGCTACCACCCCGACCTTTATACACCCAATTTTCTGATCACAAACACCAAATAGAGGGATTATCACCGGCCAAAAAAAAACCATCGTTAATCGCTGGTCAAACCAGTGGGATTCTAGCAACGTAGCGAGGCAAGTGACCGGAGAACGAATATTCCGGTGAGAATGTCGATGATAAACAGGACCAAATCAGATTCCCAGTCATAGCAGCGAAGAACCCGAATCAAAACGACGGGTCAAAGTGAACACAGGCAGAGGAGCGACGCCACCTCCATTCTCATTTATTAAACTCATTTACACAGTAGCGATGAGGAATTGAGACGAACAGCAATGGGGGTTTTCCGATTGGGGTAACGGGGTTATGGATGATGGGGTTTTACCATTAACCGTCTCCTCCAAACCCCTTTTGCTATGTTTCCATTTTTGATTAATTTATGTGTGTTGTGTGTGATGGGTTTGTAGTGAAGAAAAAATCAAGGGTGTAATGCCGTCCAAGATGATAGTGAGAGGGGGTATATGTGATGGGTGCTGATTTTTGTAAAGTAAAGAAGATGGATCGTGTGTAATGGATGAGGAAGATAAGCTATGAGGGGGCTCGGGTAAAAAAAATTGAGTGTAGGGTTTTTGAGATAAGGGGGAAAAAAAGATAATGGGTGTTGTGTAGAAGAATGAATAGTCTTGGTAGTGAGGGTGGGGGTAAAAAATGAGTGGGGGTGTGAGTATAGGGTTATAGATAAGGATATATATATATGGGTAGAGGATTTGCACAAATAGGCTAATGCTTTGGGAGTGAGCGGATTTGGCCTCAATTTACAATTAATTAAAATTTTAAAACAAAGTAAATGAGTTGCACGGGTGGGTTAAAATTGGAGGGATTTTGCAAATTTAGCACATTCTTTGACATTTCAATTGATCCTCTTTTATTATCATTATTTTATTTAATTTTCAAATTAAACTTAAATTATAAAAATATTGCCATAATTTATTAAATTTGAAAAAATTCGGGACAAAATTGGGTGTCAACAGCAGCTCCCAAGAAACCCTCCCGCTCTGTGGCTCCTCGCGCTGAGGCGGCGAATTCTGCTAGGCCCGAGGCTGTGGCGGAACCACGCCGAGGGCTGATCGATGAACCTAATGATGCTGCAGTCATGGACTTGGCAATTCGAAGAGCGGTCGAGGTAGTGGACCTCGAGGACCAGGAGTTGGAAGCCGAGGCAGCAATTGCTAAGTCTAGGGGCAAGGCCAAGATTGGAGAGGTTAGGTCTGCTGCTACTGAGGGGGGAACTAAAGTTGGCGCGGTTCGGGCGCAATCTGAACCCGTGAGGATTTCGTCCTCGGCTGGGCCCTTTCGAAAGCTCGAGATGTCAACTTCTTCAAACTTGCTGTCAAGCACTCGAGGTGATATATTGAGCCTTATGCCCCTGCTTGGTCCAGAAGAAGATAAAGTGGTGCAGCCATTCCCTCCAGCTCAGCTAATCACTACCCTCGCCGCCAATGCTCTTAGAGTAAGCTTTGATCAGTTTAATTCAATTCTTCCTTGGGATGCTCCTTCGTGCTGATCTTCGATACTCTTTCTCCCAGGGATTTGTCTTGTCGTTGAGAGCTATTGAGCTCGAGACTACGAGGGCCGAGGAGGTACAGCGCGTGGCTCGTGCTTGGGACAAGCAGAAGGACAGCTTTAGGGCGCAAATAGCCAAACTGAAGGCTGGATTATCTATGTTCCAGTCCGATTTGCATGAGGCCGAGGCCGCTTCCGAGGCGAAGATTAAAGCCCTTGGTGATGGCTTCCAAGTTGAACGTTCGAGGCTGGAGGCTGAAGCTGCAAGACTAAGTGCCGAGCTGAGTCAAGCGAAGGGCAAGGCCGAGGAGATGGCCAAAAGACACCATGAGCAGCTAAGAAAGCATGTGCTCCATATCCAGAAGTTGGAGGGTGAGACCTCCAAACTTTCAGCTCGTGAAGCCGAGGTCGAAACTCTTCGGGACGAAATCGCCGATCGAAAAAATAGAGCTAAGATCAAGGTTAAGAGAGCTGAGCTGGATAAGCAATAGGCCATCATTAAGTCTCGGTTGAAGCTGCTCAAGCAGTGCCGAGCTGGCGAGCTCAACTTGGAAGAAGAGATTGTCAAGGCCGAAGGGAAGGCAGCAAAGGCCCAAGCTATCATTGATGACCTCCCATCAAGTGAGGCCTCGAGCGACGAAGATGAGGAGGATGAAGTAGATGCCGAGGGGGGCTCCGAGGAGGGAGGTGATGCTCCCGAGGCTTAGACTTCTGATAGCATTTTTTTTTGTAAGCCTTCGGGCTTTTTTATGCTTATGTTTTGGACCTTCGGGTCCTTTTGATGTAAATACTTTTAGCCTTCGGGCTTACTAATGAAGTGACTCAGCACCTTTTATCTTCAGTGTTAGTTTATGCATGTACCGAATACTTTAGAATAAATAGCTTGCTTGCAAGACTTAATTGAATTCAACCGATGCAAACTTAGAACGACGTCTCGTCCTCGAGTCGATGCATTTAAAGTGCAACTTCAGAGTGCAAATTTATAGAAACATAGAGTTGTGGAATAAAGTTTATTTCATTGAAAATATTAACAAGCCGAAATTGGCTTTTACATGAAACCAAGTCGAAGCGGACCTTGGGTGAAAAAAGAATTGACAACGTGCCACTATCGGGCGAAATTACAATGTACTAAATCTATTCCTCGGGTGTCAGTCCCCGGTTGTCAAATAGATGGTCTTCGGTTGGGAGCTGCATTTTCGACCTCAGTTGCAACTCGCCCCTTACTCCCCCCAGTGCTCGAGTGTGAATCTTGATGAAGACCCGGGCACTGGAAATCGTTTAATCTGCTTCCTGAAAAGGTCAAGCAAAATGAAACGAGGAGCAAGTTAGTACATTTCGACCGAGGCCCTTGGAGCGTTGTTCGGCTCGAGGCTGTGGGTAAATTTTTAAATGAGCAAGGGATATTTACCTCGATGTCAGAAGTAGTACCGCTTTAAATTGGAGATGTTCCAATTTAAGGGTTCGGGCGTGCCCTGCAGATCTTCAATTTGATAAGATCCCTTCCCAACAATTGCTTTGACTCTATAGGGTCCTTCCCAGTTCGCAACAAGCTTTCCCCCATTTTCTTCCTTCGTTGACTGGTTTGTAGCCTTTAGCACATAATCGCCAACTTTAAAATCCCTAAATTTGGCCTTCCTATTGAGATATGCCTCGATCTGTCTTTTTTGAGCAACTAGCCGGACCAAAGCCAACTCTCTTTTCTCTTCGAGCAAGTCTAATTCTAAGCGCATGGCTTGTTGATTCACATCTTCGGTGGTGTGAGCGTACCGAAAACTTGGTTCGCCTACCTCCACGGGGATAAGGGAATCTATACCATAAGCAAGTGAGAAAGGAGTCTCACCGGTGCTGTTCTTCTCCGTTTTCCGCATGGCCCACAACACACCTGGCAACTCCTCGGGCCAGGGACCTTTTTTCTCATCGAGCCTTTTCTTGAGATTTTCGATTATAATTCTATTTGAAGATTCATCTTGGCCATTGGCACTTGGGTGATAAGGGGTCGAAGCAATTCTTTTAATTCCCCATTGTTTGAAGAAATCAGTGATGGCTGCTCCCATGAACTGTTTACCATTGTCGCAAGCAATTTCCCTCGGGACACCGAACCTGTAGATGATGTTTTTCTTGATGAAATCGATTACTTGCTTTTGTTTAACCTCGGTGAGAGCTCCTGCTTCCACCCATTTTGTAAAGTAATCGGTTAACACTAGAATAAATCGAACACCACCTTTTCCCTTTGGTAGTGGACCAACAATATCCATCCCCCACTTCATGAAAGGCCATGGCGACACAACCGAATGCAAAGGTTCGACCTGTTGATGGATCATCCGTGCGTGGCGTTGGCACTTATCGCATTTTTGCACGAAGGACTTTGCATCTGCGCTGATGGTGGGCTAATAATACCCAGCTCTAAGTAACTTGCGCACTAGAGACTTTCTTCCTGAGTGATTGCCACACTCGCCTTCGTGCACTTCAGCCATCACATATCTAGCCTCATTGGGACCCAGACACTTGGCCATCGGTGATAACAATCACGATACCTCTCACGCTCACGTTATGGATCCAAGAACTTGATAAAGAAATTTAAAGAAACACGCGGAAGCTAATAAAATATACCTAAAAACGAACAAGAATTGAAAACAAGGATAAAATGAATTCAAGAAAGAATTTCTTGAAAGCAAGAACGGATCAAGAATCTCAAGAATGAAATTAGAAATTCAAGACAAGTCTAAATCTTGAAAAGAGAATCCTAACAACAACAATTAGACTAGCTAATCGCCTTTGGTAGAGAATAACCCAAAAGATAGATTATGGAATCCCGACCCCCGTTAGAGTAACAAAGAACAACAGTAAAATAGAATTTACCGCCTTTCTTGAATACCTAAAAGTAATCTAAAGATTTGAAAGAATTACCTTACCACCTAAAAGTGTAGACTTGAAGGTTGCAAAATAAATCCATAGTAGCCACACACAAAAGTGCAAGAGAAAACCTCTCAATTTTTATTCATCATAAATCTATATTGTATTGTTGTTGTATCTAAAATAAAAAAAAATAACCCCTTTATATAGGAGTAGGGGCTGGCCATAGGCCTTACAAAATCCTACTCAAATATAGTTTCTAAGTAATAATGAAATAGGAAAAGAAACCAACTAGGAAAGAAAATCCTAATAAACTAAGAAAAGGAAGTAAATTAAAACTAAACTAGGAAAAGTAAATAATATCCTAAATAATATTGGTAAACTAATCCTAATTAATATTGGAATCAAAACCTAATTAATATTGAAAAATATATCCCAATTAATTTAGGAAACAAATCCCACTTGAACTAGGAAACCTTGAGAGCAACTTGCAAGCAACTTGGAGTACACTTCATTGAAATTCTTTGACCATCCTTTGCACGTTTTTGGGCTGAAACTAAGCACATTTTATGGGCCAAAAACGTGACCCTATATGGCTCTTCTTGGGGTTAAATTTGGCACACTTTAGGCTCCTTAATTAGTCCAAAAATAGACTGATTTGGAACCCAATTCTTCCACCTCAAATTGTAATAATCTTGACTTGAATATTCATCACTTGTACCTTAATTTGAACCATATAATATTTATATCATTTAGAGAAAAGATCATCTTTGGCTTGAGCTCTTCCTCTTCACAATTCAAGTGCAATCAGCTTGTTTTGAACTTTCTTTGTGCGAGATCTTGTCATATACCTTCCAAGAGCTTCTAAAGCTTCATCCAAGTATTTCAATGGAGTTTTCCTTCCATGGATGCTATCATTCCCCTCTTCTTGAAGGAATTCGTCCTCGAATTCAAACCTGCATAAAGAGAAAGGAATAAAAGTACAAAAGAAATAATAACCAAGTGCATACCAAATTTCCTTGGTTGGAACAGTATTAAGTAGTACCTATAAACCTTACTCTTACTCTTATACTTAGATGTTATTATTAATGACTTTAGATACATCAAAACATCGTCATCTTCCAAAATAATAAAGTCACCAACATAAGAAATAAGAATAGAGTTCATCACCTCCAAAAATACCTTAGGTGTTTTAAGAAGTCCAAAAATATGAATTAATCATTTATACATACCGTACTTGGACTTATTTACTAAAGGAACAACATCACCTTGTATTCTTTTATGGTAAGCCTCCAACATAGTAATGGCTCTAGAGAACCTTATATTATAAACCGTTAAGTAAGGATCAATATAATCAATAGGTTTAATAACATCAAAATCAGCCGGTAAGCTTTCATCTTCCAATAGCCAATAAGAATTGATTTTTCCATATTCATCTAGGAATCTATTTGTATCCTTTTCCACATTCACTTGCATGACTCTTCCTCTATCAAAAGGCTTTTCATCACTTTTCTGCACGAAAACAAAAGAACTAGTGCAAGAAAGAGTTAATGGGTTAAGAAGCGAAAAAAAGTTTTCCTCATAACCAACATGTATACTATCAACAAGTAGTGGAGATTTAAAAGTAGAAAAATCACAATCATTCTCCACTAGAGTCAACTCTTCACCAAAACCATGAATTTCATCATTAGAAATAGTAGGTGAAAAATAAAATTTAAGTTCATGTTCTTCCTCGTTAAACAAGGGTGGGGTGTCATAATAAGAGTCTTTATCAAAATCAACACTAGATTGAGGCCAACAAAAATTGGTCAATAAATCACAATCTTCGTCAACTAATGAATCATTAAGACATGTGGAATGTTCATTATTCCTATCATCACCAAGACCCAAAAGAAAAAGATCATTATCAAATTCATCCAAATAAGGTAGAGTGTTAAGCTTTGAAATTTTACCTTGAACCTTACCTAAACCATCTTCCTTACCTTTATTTTTCTCATTGAGGTTCAATTGGCTATAAGAATTGGATGACTCAGCCTCTACATGCTTTTTCAAGCATTGAAGTTCCAATGTTGGCTTTTTCATGCAAACTTCTCCAAAATCACCTAGAGAAGAATCAAAACAACTAGAAGAAAAAGAAGTAGAAATATTAGAGTTAGAATAAGAAATATCCTCACCCAAACTCTTTTGTTTTTCATAGCTCTCAACTTCTTCTTTTTCACTCTTATTTTTATCATTCTCTCCTTTCTTTTCTTGTAGCAACTCACTCACTTCTCTCAACTCAAGCTCTCCTTTTTCCACTCTTAAGTTGCCACTTTGCTCTCCCTTACTCCTCTCAATCTTTTCTCTCTCATCCTCACTTTTTCTCTCACTATCATGATCAACAAAATCAGTTTCATTCCAAATTACATGATTATCAATTGTAGGTGCATTCCAATCAATATCATCACAAGTATGCTCTTTTATCACTTTTGATGCTCTAAAACTCTTCTTCCATTCATCCCATCTATCATTCGATGCATTCATCATTAGATAAAATTGATACATCTTCTCGTCAAAATTGTCTTCATCTCTTCCTTTATTCTTCATAAGTGTTTCCATAATCTCCCAAAGATCTATAAATGACATTCTAAGGAAAAGATAAAAAATATATGTGAATCTCTTAAATTTGGCTTTTACCCTCTAATAATCTCACCTCTCATGCCTTTTTCCACTCAAAGCAACTTTTGGTTGGTTCTCTTTGGATTTATAAATAAACCTACTAATCAAAACCCTTGGTGATAAGATATAGGAGTTAAAAAAAGAATAGGTAAAGTAAAAGACCAAAACCTAGAAGAAAAGATCGCTTTCTTTTTAACCCCGGCGTGAGGTCTTTTCTTCTGCTTCACCGCGGTGAATTTTGGGTCTACATTCAGCTTGTGGGTCATGATCTCCGGATCGATACCAATCATGTCTGAATGAGACCAAGCGAAGCAATCGTTATTGGACTTTAAAACTTCAATGATTGCTTTCTTCGACTCTGGGTCAAACTCCGAGCCTACAAATACCTTTCTTTCTAGAAAATCTTTCAATAAGGTGAAAGACTCTTTATTGATCGAACCCCCCAAGGCGTAGGGAATTTGATCACTTGATGCAGCGTGGAGGGGACAACCTCCATGGAGTGGATCCATGGTCTGCCGAGGATCACGTTGTATGCAATGTCCTCGGGTAACACTTGGAACAATGTTTCTTTGCTAACTCCTTCAGCAAAACTTTTGAGTGTGATCTCACCCAAAGTTTTCTCCGTGGAGTTGTTAAAGCCAGTCAACACCGTTGCTTTGGGGATGACTTCCCCTTTGAGCCACATCTTCTTAATGGCCCCGTAGCTGATTATGTTGACTGAGCTACCGGGGTCAATCAAGACTAGCTTGATATCGGAGTCGTTGATTCTCACCATGATGACCAGGGCATCGTGATGAGGGAACATCATCCCATCACAGTCATCATCATCAAACACGATTTCTTTACCTGAGCCTCCCACTCGGGTTCTCTTCTCCATCGTGATCGACAGCTTGGCGAATTTCTTTGCTGCCGCGACATTCACCCCGTTCACCTCTGACCCCCCGGTGATGACATTCACCACTCTCTCAGGGGGTAGAGCCCGAGGTGGCTGTCCATCACCTCGGTTTTTTGAGTAGTTGTCCTATCACGACCTAACCTAGGGTCGCGATGGATGACCAACACTAAGTGTCGATCATCACTAATCCTGCTGATAATCTGCTAACCATGAATATAACAGATAAACGGAATAAGCATAAACCTAACTGATAAGAATTATGCAATGCAAAAAGTTGACAAGGCTAACATAAGAAGACATACATAACATACTGACTACACCACACAGGGACATATCTACAGGCCTCTAAGAGTGCTGAACTGAATATACAAAGGACGGGACAAGGCCCCGCCATACCTAAACTAGCTGACTGTACACATACCAAAAGATAAGTAACTCCGGGAGTAAGCGGAGTGACTCCAATAGCAGATAGATGGCCTACTAATGTGGTCCAAGTATTGATCTATCTGCACCTGCGCAGCATGAAACGCAGCGCCCCAGAAAAGGGCGTGAGTACGATATGTACTAAGTATGTAAGGCATGAGCATATAATATATCATAGCTGAATGAAACCGTAAGGCTGGAATATAAATATATAAATATGAGCTGGAGCATAGCAATGTAGATGGAAATCTGAAAAACGTACTAAACATGACCTGAATATAAACTGAAGTCTACCTGAATCTGAAATTGAAGACTGAGCTGAACTATACTGTTAAATCACTGTAATATGACTGATAACTGGTAACTAGAAACTGGAACTGATAACTGTCAACTGATACTGACGCTAAGAACTGGTGGCTGATAACCGAGAACTGATAACTGGTACTGAGCTAAAACTGAACTGTTATCTCAACTGGAACCCGTCTGGTGTTATGGGCTGTATCCCTCCAAATCAGGTAACTGAACATCTGAACTAGCCTCACATATAATCATGCATTGCATACTGTGGCTATATATGCGTATATAACAAACCTGGCGGGTGTTATGGGCTATATCCCCCCCAGCCAGGTATATCTTAGTCTCTCTGGTCAGAGTGTGTGAATGACACCCGGTCACACTAGCTGTTTCAACTCACGCCTGAACCAGAGGGGCTGTATCCCTCAGACGGGTAGTATCACACGCGACCGGACTGTGTGTCCAATGTCCAGCCTCTATGGGGGACTCCAAATCACACATAACATGATCACAATATAAGCATAAGCATGTATGAGGCAGAACAGATGTGGCAACAATATATATGGACTCAAAGGAATGATAAGAAAACTCTGGATGGAATTAAAGACACAACCTGAAACTTAAAATATGTCCAACTCTTTGAATTTCTATAAAAATTTCGGCAGAGTTTCCCCTGAAACTGGATGATCCGCAAAAACAGAACCAGCACTACACTATACACGGGAATGGATACCTGGATAAACTGAAAACATAAACATGTTAAATGGATAACAAGATGAGACAACTGGATGACATAACAAATCCGCAAATAGAATGTCTGGACAGCACCACTGTCCTGAATTTCAACCTAATTTTCAGAGTGTAGATCAAAGATATAGAGTTCATGGTCTTCATGAAAGTTTTAGATATATGTCTTAGGGTTCTGAGGATTCTTAAAGAATATAAATATAAATTTTGTACAAGGAGTTATGATCAATATACTAACAACTGTCCAAAGATCAAAACAATTTTCCAGATTTTGAAACGTTTTGTCTTGCTGATTTGGACGTCTTTCACATTAGATTTCAGTACTAAATTAAGTATATAGAAGGTTTCCTTTGTACCATACAAGTTTTTCAGAAGAAATACTAAGTTTAGAACTAAAAAAAGCTTTAAAAGCTAAAAGATACATGCATTGCCAAAAGAAAGGTTTAGTCTTACATACCTTTGATGTTTCTAGCTTCTAAACTTTGTTTCCTTTGAATTCCACACCTTCTAAAGCTTAAACAAGCTATAACATAGAATTTAGGTACTTTACTTAGCTATTAAGTAATTCTAAAAATCAAACTATAGACGAAATTGAAGGTAGCATAATGTTACCCTAATCGCGTAGAGCGTTTTGACGCAATCCGTCTTCCGTTTCGAGTCAAAATTAATGTTGTTTCTTCAAAATAAAAAAAAATGTATTCAAACTCAAGAGAGGTCTGTTTATATCGTGGGTTTTCTGGAAAATTTCGAGAAAATGAAGGATTTCTCTTTTATAACAAAAATATTTCATTTCTAGCCCTCTTTTGCGCTTATGTCCCTTTTTTTGGTCTGATTTCTGATACTCATATCTTTTTATTCAGATATTGTATGAACAAACCATCAAAAGTTTTGGAAACTACACTCCAAGGCCTTCAATTTGGTATATCATATGTCTCCAAAAGACCTCATATAACACACGGAATTAATTGCTGAAAAAGCTCCATTAAAAGGCAAATCCTTAGTTGGTTTTTCCGCAACTTAAATCCAATTTTTCCAAAACTTTATATTCAATATATAAACATCATATATGGTCATATTATGACTTTAAACTCACTTAAATTAATCTTAACATGTCTTTAGAATAATATACGTCACTTTAGACATACGAGATGTAACAATCTTCCCCTGTTAGGAACATTCGTCCTCGAATGTTAAATGAAGTACGTAGAAGCATTAAGCAACAATCTGTTACATACTTGAAGTAATGAAGAGATGTGGATACTTGGATCTAATATGTTCTTTAGCTCTCCAAGTGATTTCTTCTACGTTATTGTTTCGCCATAGCACCTTATCTGAAGGAATGTCTTTCGTCCTTAGTCGACGAATCTGGCTATCTAAAATTGCAACTGGTACCTCTTCATAAGTCAACTGCTTTGTGATTTGAACATCATCTACTGGTACAACTCTAGAAGGATCTCCGACATATTTTTCTGAGCATGGAAACATGAAATACTGGATGGACCTCCTGAAGGTCTGCTGGAAGGTGTAACTCGCAGGCTACACGCCCAACTCGCCTGATAACCTGATATGGACCAATAAATCTAGGGCTAAGCTTTCCCTTCTTTCCAAATCTCATAACGCCTTTCACAAAGTGATACTTTTAGGAATACCCAATCGCCAATCTGAAATTTTAAATCTCGACGTCGGTTATCTGCATAGGACTTCTGTCTGCTCTGCGCTGCTAATAATCTTTCTCTGATCAACTTGACTTTATCAACTACCTGTTGGATTAAATCTGGACCTATCAATTGAGACTCGCTAACCTCGAACCATCCTATAAGAGACCTGCATTTGCGCCCATACAAAGCTTCATATGGTGCCATCTGTATGCTTGAATGATAGCTATTATTATATGCAAACTCTATCAATGGTAGATGATCACTCCAACTGCCTCCAAAATCTAACACGCAAGCTCTAAGCATATCTTCTAAGGTCTGAATGGTCCGCTCAGCCTGTCCGTCTGTCTGTGGATGAAATGTTGTACTCATATTCACCTGTGTCCCTAAACCTGTCTGGAATGATCGCCAGAAATTTGCTGTAAAGTGTGCGCCCCGGTCTGAAATGATAGATACTGGAATACCATGTAGGCGCACTATCTCTCTGATATAAAGTCTAGCATAATCCTCCGCTGTATATGTAGTTCTAACAGGCAAGAAATGAGCTGATTTAGTAAGCCTGTCAACTATAACCCAAATAGAGTCATACCTGCTTCGCGTACGGGGCAAGCCTGTAATGAAGTCCATATTCACTGCTTCCCATTTCCATGATGGAATCTCGATTTCCTGTAACAAGCCACTAGGTTTTTGATGCTCCACCTTAACCTGTTGGCAGTTAGGACACTGAGCCACAAATTCTGCTATGTCACGCTTTATTCCGTCCCAACAATAAATCTGCTTAAGATCATGATACATCTTAGTCGAACCTGGGTGAACAGTGTACCTGGAATAGTGTGCCTCAGTCATAATCCGTCCACGTAAATCTGCAACATCTGGAACACAAAGTCTATCTTATACATGAGATTCCCGTCATTAGTAACCCTGTATAGTGATAAGACCCAAATTGGCCTAAACGACAACCATCAAGAACCAAGCTTGAAGAGCACAAGGAATGCAAGTCAAGGGCTCCGGAAACGTCTTGAAGATCATGCATTGGAGCGCCAAGGAAGGAGGAGCACTTAGGCACCAAAGGAGAGGCTCGGGGGACGCATTTTGAGCCATTCCAAGGACCCCCAGGAAGGGGCGGACCGCCTAGTCAAAGGGGCGGACCGCCTAGTGAAGTTGATGCCTCAGGATTTTGGGCCGCCTACTCAATGGGCGGACCGCCCACTCCACAGCATGGAGAAGTAGGCGGACCGCCTACTCCCACTAGGCAGGGGCGCCTACTTGCTGAGATTTTGGACGGGATTTTGCGTAAAGTTCCTATTTTGCCCTTAAGTGGCTTGTATTGTTATAACCCACTTTGGGGGTGTTTTAAACATTTCATTAGGTGTATGGGAAAACTATATAAGCTTCCCTTAGCCCTTTATTTCATTAGTTAGTCATTGTTGAAGATAGAATCTTGAGAGAGAACATTGAAGAGGCCGAGCCCTTCTTGTGTGAGCCCGAGGCTCGTTTATGTCTCGACTTGGAACCTATGGAGATCGACATCTAGTTAGATTCCATTGTAAGGTTCAAGTTTCTCTTCTCCCCTTTTGAATTCAATTAACGTTAGTAAATTGAATTCGATTTTTTCTTCTACTTTCTTGCCTTCCCAATCTTGATTTCTTGTTATCCTTTACTTGCTTCCGCTCGATTATCGTATTGTTTGCTTCCGCGTATTTTGATATTTATCATTTGGTATCAGAGCACGGATAGGTTTTGTTCTTACAAACCCTCGATCGTGACTCTTTATCTTTGTGTTTGTTGCTCTTGTTCTTGAAAAATTGAAGAAAACAAAAAAAATAGGAAAACTTGAAAATTTCACAAATTTGGAGGAACTTGTTGGATTGGAACACCCATACATTAAAAACCATTGGGGTTTGTTCCTTATCGTATTCCCGTTCTTTTGGTACCAAAATTACAAGATTTGGTGGTGTATTTCAAAATTTGAAGAAATCAAATTCCCAAATTTTCAAAGAACCCTAGAATTTTGCTCAAGAATCAAAATCGATTCTTTGTTGTTTGTTTGGGGTTAAAACCCATTAGGGAATGTTTAGAATCATCATATATATCTTTGGGTATCATTAGAATCGAAAACAACCCGAAAACGTTTGATTTTGAGTGCTAAACGAGCCAAAAAATGATTTTCGGACTGTGCTGAAAAACCCCCAGTAGGCGGGGCGCCCAGAAAGTAGGCGGGGCGCCTATAGAACTCTCTGAACATTAGTAGGCGGACCGCCCCTGAGTTCAGGCGGACCGCCCACTCCTGGAGTGAGTCCGTTTGGCTTCGTTTCGCGTCTTTTTGTGTTCCGATTGTTTCCGTACCTCTTGGTTAGTGTTTCTAAGGTATTAGTCCTACTTTATTAACACTAATCTTTGATTTCTTAGGGTGTTTGTGTGTCTTGAAGTCTATACTTAAAGTCGTAGAATTTGCTTGCTTCAAGTGCGCACTAAACTAGCTTCCGTACATCGAGTCGTATCAACTCCACTCCGGACCATTACTTGGATATACTAGTTGATTGATCTTACCATTTTGGTTCCTAAAAGAGATAAGGACATCTTTGGGTGGGGGTTTGGGAGTGTGCACCCTCAAAAGAGTGTTGAGAGCCACCACCAAAGGTAAGGGAGAGTAAGTGAGGTTGTTTATACTAACCTTTGCACTTTCTTAACATGTCTTTTGCAGGTACAAGGAGCCATAAGGGAGGTTTGGAGGGCAGTGGGAGTGGTGAGAAAGGTGTGAGTGATTGGGAGTTAGTTGAAGCTTACCTCCCGAGCCTCATGACTATGGTGGAGGAAATAGATACTCGACTCCAACACTTGGAGGATGAGATGAAAGAGAATGAGGCCGAGGGAAGAGATGGAATGAGTCGCACTATGGGTTATGGTATTGCTAGTAGTGGTGAAAGGAGGAAGTACCCAATTAGTGAAGGTACTATTGAGGGGATGTGTAAAGGGCATTACATGGATGAACTCATGAGAAAAAGAGATTGGTGTCAATTCATGGTGAGCCTTAATGGGAATCATGGGTATGTGCTTCAAGTGGATAGTGGTGAAGCAAGTTGGATTAGCCATCTTGTGGTGAGAAGGTTGGGAATACCTTGTGTTGATGGAATGGCTAGGGTAGTTATTTCACAAAGGAACTTTGAAGAGGAAGTGGAGTGCAAAGTAGGCCCTTTGGTGGGATGTGATGTCATGTTGGGAAAGCCTTGGCTTTTCAATAAGCACTTCAAGTTCGCCAACTTATTTGATGGTTATCTTGTTAAAGCACAAGGGAAGATGCAATTCCTCCTTCTTAGGAAAGAAGAAGCACAACCAAGCACGCCCATGAACATGAGAAATGGAGGAACACCATTGAGGGGAAGCCCTATGACCCAAAGAGTGCAAACAAGAAGTCCTACGAACATGAGAAGTAGTGGGGCACCATTGAAGAGAAGCCCTACAATCCCAAGCAATGGTGGGACTAGTGCAAGAAGAGAGTTGACATATGTCAACAAGGTGAACCCCAAGCCACAAGCTCCAAAGCAAAGTGGTTCACCAACGAAGAAGAAAGAGACATCAAGTGATGAGTCTCTTAGTCCTAGATTCCGGGTTGACGTGAAAAGTCCACCTACTCCGGCTATGGGTATTCTTGGGCCTCGTCCCAATTCACCCGAATTTGAGAGACAAAAGATAGAGAGGAGTAAGGGAGTGACCGGTGACATTCCTCGAGTGGAAAAAGGAGAGGATGTGATGAGTGATGTGAGTGGGATGTCACCACCCGAATCTACACCCGACCTTGAAAAGAAAATGAGGGAAAAGAAAGAGGGAAAAAGAATTGTAAAGAGTGAGGACACCCCTTATTCTAACCTTAACCCTTTATCTTTTTCTTCTACTTGTGTGGATGCTTGTGTAGGTACTCTTGGGGGCAAAGAAATGGAGCCTCAATCATGTCCCAAGAAGGATAGACAAGGTGAAGAAACTCTTCAATGTGAGCTTCAAGGTGAAGAGACAATTCATGACACTTCAAATGCATTGAGTGAGCAAGATGGCCACTCAAAGGTAAGTGATAGCTCGTCCCTTGAACATGTTACTTCCTTGTCTCATGGTAGTGTGTGTGCTAACTCAACACTAGTTGATGAATTGTATGATTACAATGTGTTTGCAACTAGTGTAGAGTCCAATGGTCAACTTGTGTGTGATTGTGAACCACTAGTTGAGAGGGAGGATAAGCCACATCATGATGTGAGCCCGGTTTTCATTGAACCTCTCATTAGTGAGGAATGTGTAGTTGACCTTGCTTGTGAACCTTGTTATGACCACCCCGATGAACCTTGTTATGACACCCCACCCATATTTGACAAAGGGGAAGATGAGTTGAATGAATACCCTATCCTTTCCCTTGATGAATTGCTTGATAATGGTGGACTTATGTGTCGTAGTGAGGATGGTTGTGACCTTGAGGAGTCTCTAGAGTGTGAAATGGATCGATTTGTCTTCGATGACTCCTCGGGTGTGGGAAAGGAACCTAGTCTTGATACCATGTTTTTATGTGACCATGAATTTGAGGTGCATGCTTTTACATTTCCGTTAGGTGAAGATAATCTCATTTGTGGTAGCGAATTGTATCGGACTAGAGTTGCTAGTAAAATAGAACCTCCATGGTATGTAAAGATAGACTCTAAGGATGAGCCATTGTTTGGAACTCCAAGTGGGATGAGTGGTCTTGATATTGGTTGTGTTGAGCCATCTTCTAATAGTCCTAACCTTCATTGTGTGGACTATAATGATGAAGGACCTATTTTGGAGACTTTCCTTTGGAGCTTGCCTAATGAGGGAAATTGTCTTGGAGTTGGATTTGGAGGTGAGGAAGTCACTCTTGATTTGTGTAAGAGTGCTTCCAAGAAGGGGAGTGGAGGATTTGATGTTAGTTGTCAATTGAACTATTTTGTTTACTCCACTCCACATGTTGATCACACCTTGGGTGTTGAGCATGCCAAAGCCGATAGGTCACATTGTGATAATATTAGTTTGAAGGCTTGGTGTGTTGGTTATAAGCTTAGGGGTCGTAGGAAATTTGATTGCTATACCTTGCATGCTCCATATCCTATTGATCTCTTTGCTTGTTCTTGTGTTGGATGCACTTTAATTTGGAGTCAAGTACTTGTTGTTTCCTTTGGAGACATAAGCTTTTTACTTGTTATTGATGCTTGGCTCTATCACAAGAGTGTGTTTTCCCACACTTTTGCCACTAACCTACTCTTGTAGTGGGAAGCTTTGTTTGTGCTTGTTTTGAATGTAGGCTTGATGGTTTGATTTCGAGGACGAAATCCTTTCAAGAAGGGGAGGATGATAAGACCCAAATTGGCCTAAACGACAACCATCAAGAACCAAGCTTGAAGAGCACAAGGAATGCAAGTCAAGGGCTCCGGAAACGTCTTGAAGATCATGCATTGGAGCGCCAAGGAAGGAGGAGCACTTAGGCACCAAAGGAGAGGCTCGGGGGACGCATTTTGAGCCATTCCAAGGACCCCCAGGAAGGGGCGGACCGCCTAGTCAAAGGGGCGGACCGCCTAGTGAAGTTGATGCCTCAGGATTTTGGGCCGCCTACTCAATGGGCGGACCGCCCACTCCACAGCATGGAGAAGTAGGCGGACCGCCTACTCCCACTAGGCAGGGGCGCCTACTTGCTGAGATTTTGGACGGGATTTTGCGTAAAGTTCCTATTTTGCCCTTAAGTGGCTTGTATTGTTATAACCCACTTTGGGGGTGTTTTAGACATTTCATTAGGTGTATGGGAAAACTATATAAGCTTCCCTTAGCCCTTTATTTCATTAGTTAGTCATTGTTGAAGATAGAATCTTGAGAGAGAACATTGAAGAGGCCGAGCCCTTCTTGTGTGAGCCCGAGGCTCGTTTATGTCTCGACTTGGAACCTATGGAGATCGACATCTAGTTAGATTCCATTGTAAGGTTCAAGTTTCTCTTCTCCCCTTTTGAATTCAATTAACGTTAGTAAATTGAATTCGATTTTTTCTTCTACTTTCTTGCCTTCCCAATCTTGATTTCTTGTTATCCTTTACTTGCTTCCGCTCGATTATCGTATTGTTTGCTTCCGCGTATTTTGATATTTATCATATAGTGACTCCAGTTTTCTTCTGGCTACTTGTCTGTATTCAACTAGAACTGGATCCTCATACTGACGTTGTTTTACTTCTGTAACTAGGCAAGTAGTGCCTGCATTCTGAACTGTAACTTTTGTGTCCTCTGTATCTATTAATCTGACTTCCATGCTGGCCAACTGGTGGAGTCCATGAGCTAACTCTCTTTTCTGTGGCTGTAAATAAGATAGACTACCCATAGACTTACAACTAAGGGCATCAGCAACAACATTCGCTTTACCCGGATGATAAAGAATGTCCACGTCGTAGTCCTTCGGCAACTCTAGCCACCGCCTCTGTCATAGGTTTAGCTCCTTTTGCTTAAATATGTACTGGAGGCTCTTGTGATCTGTATAAATATCAACATGAACACCGTACAAATAATGTCTCCAAATCTTCAATGCATGGATGACTGCTGCAAGCTCTAAATCATGAGTAGGGTAGTTCTGCTCGTGCTTTTTCAGCTGCCTGAAAGCATAGGCAATTACTCTTCCGTGCTGCATCAAAACACAACCAAGACCAATTCGAGAAGCGTCACAGTAAATGACATAGCCCTCAGATCCTTTTGGAAGTGTAAGTACTGGAGCTGTTATCAACTTGTTCTTTAGTTTTTGGAACTGTGCTCGCAAGAATCAGACCACTGAAATTTAGTTGTTTTCTGTGTCAATTTGGTGGAGCTGCAATGGAGGAAAAACCTTCTACGAACCTTCTGTAATAACCTACCTAACCCAGAAAACTACGTACTTCAGTTGGCGTCGTAGGTCTGGGCCAATTCTTCACAGCCTCAATCTTCTGGCCATCTACTTTAATTCCTTCTGCTGAAACTATATGGCCAAGAAATGCCACTGAATCTAACCAGAATTCACACTTTGAGAACTTAGCAAATAATTGTTGGTCCCGAAGAGTACCCAATACCGTGCACAGATGCTCCACATGCTCTGATTCAGACTTTGAATAGATGAGAATATCATCAATAAATATAATCACAAATAAATCTAGATAAGGCCTGAATACGCTATTCATCAGATCCATAAATACTGCAGGGGCATTAGTGAGTCCAAACGACATCACTAAAAACTCATAATGGCCATTTAATGCAGTCTTAGGTATATCAGATTTTCTAACTATAACCTGATGGTAGCCTGATCGCAAATCTATCTTCGAGAAGCACTTGGCACCCTGGAGTTGGTCGAACAAGTCATCAATCCTGGGCAGAGGGTATTTATTCTTGATTGTGACTTTATTTAGCTGTCTGTAATCTATGCACATGCGTAGAGAGCCGTCTTTCTTTTTCACAAACAATACCGGGACTCTCCACGAGGAAATGCTGGGTCTGATGAGGCCTTTATCTAACAAATCCTTCAGTTGCTTCTTAAGTTCTTTCAGTTATGCAGGTGCCATCCTGAAGAACATGCCCCTGATGGCGTGCTAGTGCTAAGGAAGCAACTGCTGATCTAGCTGGCTGGGCTGCACAACTACCACCCATAGTTGGGATATCTCTCATGAAATGTCCTGTCTTTTGAGAAATATAACAAGTATCAACTCCTAACTTACATGGTCCCAAGTGGCGTCTACCACAATCTGGACATCTGGGATATGTCAAACCGGCCTATACATAAGTACCACGATGCTGAAATACTGAAGTCTGTGGTGTCTGACTAGCTCTGGACTGAGGAGGTCTATCAGATCTCAAGCCACGAGACTCTGGAAGTATACTAGCTAGTGGCTGTCTAACACTCTGCTGCCTACTCGCTCCGGATGTCTCTCCGAATGAACCAAACAATTTGTCCCTCTTATGTAACCCTCTATCCCTATCAGCTCTCTGTTTCTACTTCCTCTCCTCAAGTGATAAAGCAAACGCCTGAATGCGTGATATAAGACCTGGCTGCATAGCAATGATCATACACTCATTCACCAGGTGTGGACCTAGTCACACTATATACCTGTGAATTCTACCCTCCATACTGGCTACCACAGTAGGGTCAAACCTTGCTAAGAAATTAAAGCGATAATTATACTCTTCTACACTCAAACTTCACTGTCTTAAGGTCAGGAACTGATCACCACGTTCTCTCTGTGTCTCTATAGGCATATACTGATAAAGGAAGGCATTCGAGAATTCCTTCCAAGTCGCCGGAGTAGCATCTTCCCCTCTAGATAGCTCCCATGTCTGATACCACCCTGCTGCTAGGTCATGCAATCTTAATGCAGCCAACTCTGCTGACTCTGTCTCTGACGCATGCATGACCCTCAACACCCTGGCTATCCTCACAAGAAAGTCCTAAGGGTCCTCTCCTGTACGGGATCCAGTAAAGACTGGAGGCTCTAGTCGGATAAAATCATTGATCCTGGATCCAACATCACCCTGGGCATCTGCACTGTGCTGTCTAGTCTGAGCAACTACAACACTGGTCAATAATCTGATGGTATCCCTCATTTCCTGCCCCTGACTATTGGGCAGAGGAGCTGGAGGTATGGAAGCTGCAGTACCTCTAATATCGCCCTGAGCTGAAGGGATCTGTGAGGCCTCAGATGGAGCCTTTGTTCTGAACTCCTCACTCTCATCCACCTCAGGTGGCACTCTACTAGTACCCTGGCTGGCAATAGCCTTGCCCTTCTGGGCAGCTGTTAGTTTCTTCGGCGACATCATTTTGCTGAAAATACTATTGTTAGAGGGATGCATTCTATAATCATGGCTCTATCGCACGATCTAAAGAAGAAAGAAATACAACTGTCCTGAAGTGCCTTGTAGCCTCCTGTTCCAAAGTATGACGCGCAACATACTTCTGAACAAGACTCTACTAGACATGGCCTGTAGACACCCTAGGACTGAACTGCTCTGATACCACTTTTGTCACGACCTAACCTAGGGTCGCGACGGATGACCAACACTAAGTGTCGATCATCACTAATCCTGCTGATAATCTGCTAACCATGAATATAACTGATAAACGGAATAAGCATAAACCTAACTGATAAGAATTATGCAATGCGAAAAGCTGATAAGGCTAACATAAGCTGACATACATAACATACTGACTACACAGGGACATATCTACAGGCCTCTAAGAGTGCTGAACTGAATATAAAAAGGAGGGGACAAGGCCCCGCCATACCTAAATTGGCTAACTGTACACATACCAAAAGATAAGTAACTCCGGGAGTAAGCGGAGTGACTCCAATAGTTGATAGATGGCCTACTAATGTGGTCCAAGCATTGATCTATCTGCACCTGCGCGGCATGAAACGCAGCACCCCAGAAAAGGGCGTGAGTACGATATGTACTAAGTATGTAAGGCATGAGCATATAATATATCATAGCTGAATGAAACTGTAAGGCTGGAATATAAATATATAAATATGAGCTGGAGCATAGCAATGTAGCTGAAAATCTGAAAAACGTACTAAACATGACCTGAATATAAACTGAAGTCTACCTGAATCTGAAACTGAAGACTGAGCTGAACTATACTGTTAAATCACTGTAATATGACTGATAACTGGTAACTAGAAACTGGAACTGATAACTGTCAACTGATACTGACGCTAAGAACTGGTGGCTGATAATCGAGAACTGATAACTGGTACTGAGCTAAAACTGAACTGTTATCCGAACTGGTACCTGTCTAGTGTAATGGGCTGTATCCCCCCAAATCAGGTAACTGAACATCTGAACTAGCCTCATATATAATCATGCAGTGCATACTGTGGCTATATATGCGTATATAATAAACCTGGCGGGTGTTATGGGCTATATCACTCCAGCCAGTAATATCTTAGTCTCTCTGGTCAGAGTGTATGAATGACACCTGGTCACACTAGGTGTTTCAACTCCCGCCTGAAACAGAGGGGCTGTATCCCCCAGACGGGTAGTATCACACGCGATCGGACTGTGTGTCCAATGTCCAGCCTCTATGGAGGACTCCAAATCACACATAACATGATCACAATATAAGCATAAGCATGTATGAGGCAAAACACATGTGGCAAATTTATATATGGACTCAAAGGAATGATAAGAAAACTCTGGATGGAATTATAGACACAACCTGAAACTTAGAATTTGTCCAATTCTTTGAATTTCTATAAAAATTTCGACGGAGTTTCCCCTGAAACTGGATGATCCGCAAAAATAGAACCAGCACTACACTATACACGGGAATGGATACCTGGATGAACTGAAAACATAAACATGTTAAACAGATAACAAGATGAGACAACTGGATGACATAACAAATCCGCAAATAGAATGTCTGGACAGCACCACTGCCCTGACTTTCAACCTAATTTTCAGAGTGTAGATCAAAGATATAGACTTCATGGTCTTCATAAAAGTTTTAGATATATGTCTTAGGGTTCTGAGGATTCTTAAAGAATCTAAATATCAATTTTGTACAAGGAGTTATGATCAATATACTAACAACTGTCCAAAGATCAAAACAATTTTCCAAATTTTGAAACGTTTTGTCTTGCTGATATGGACGTATTTCACATTGGATTTCAGCACCAAATTAAGTATATAGAAGGTTTCCTTGGTACCATACAAGTTTCTCAGAAGAAATACTAAGTTTAGAACTAAGAAAAGCTTTAAAAGCTAAAAGATACATGCCTTGCCAAAAGAAAGGTTTAGTCTTACATACCTTTGATGTTTCTAGCTTCTAAACTTTGTTTCCTTTGAATTCCACACCTTCTAAAGTTTAAACAAGCTATAATATAGAATTTAGGTACTTTACTTAGCTATTAAGTAATTCTAAAAATCAAACTATAGACGAAATTGAAGGTAGCATAATGTTACCCTAATCGCGGAAAGCGTTTTGACGCAATCCGTCTTCCGTTTCGTGTCAAAATTGATGTTGTTTCTTCAAAATAAAAAAAAATGGATTCAAACTCCAGAGAGGTCTGTTTATATCGTGGGTTTTCTGGAAAATTTCTAGAAAATGAAGGATTTCTCTTTTATAACAAAAACATTTCATTTCTAGCCTTCTTTTGCGCTTATGTCCCTTTTTCTGGTCTGATTTCTGATACTCATATCTTTTTATCCAGACATTGTATGAACAAACTGTCAAAAGTTTTGGAAACTACACTCCAAGAACTTCAATTTGGTATATCATATGTCTCCAAAAGACCTTATATAACACACGGAATTAATTGCTGAAAAAGCTCCATTAAAAGGCAAATCCTTAGTTGGTTTTTCCGCAACTTAAATCTGATTTTTCCAAAACTTTATATTCAATATATAAACATCATATATGGTCATATTATGACTTTAAACTCACTTAAATTATTCTTAACATGTCTTTAGAATAATATACGTCACTTTAGACATACGGGGTGTAACATGTCCTTTCCCTTGTCGGTAAGGAATTCGGCCAACACACCCTTTTTCAACAAATGCGCCACCTCGAGGCGCAATGCTTTGCAGTCCTCGGTCTGGTGGCCATAATCTGCATGGAAGTCGCAGTGCAAGTTCTGGTCCCTTTTGTCCGCTGGGGTTCTCATGTCTTTGGGCACTCTCACCCCAACAGTTCCCTTGACTACGTGGACCAGCTCCGAGGTCGATATATTAAAATTGTAGTCAGGGATCCAGGGCAAATCTTTCTTCGGAGCCGAAGCTGGGCCTGAGGAGTTTTTCTGGTTCGAGTTAGAGTGAACCTTTCCTCCGAGCTGTTGGCTTATATGCGGGCTCGTAAACGAACTTCCCAAGGAATTTCCCAACCTTTGGCTAATAGGCTGCCTCGTGGAGGTGTATGGCTCGTACCTCCCCTTCGAATTTCCTCGCGACGCTTCGGTGCGGTCCGAGGACTCGCCTCGGTTTTTGTAGTTATAACCTCGGCTTTTAAACTCAGCCTCCTCCAGTCTTATCTTCGAGTAGGCTCGTTTGTGCAAGTCTTCCCATGTTAGCACTTGGTACTGCTGAAGCTCTTTTCGCAACTCAGGAGCGGCGTCAGAGTTGCGCACATTGATGCCCTTTTCGAATGTCATGATGGCTAGAGTATCATCCATCCGAGGCAGTTCCATGCGCTCAGCATGAAAGCGCTCAAGGAACTCCTTGTGTGGCTCACCGAGCTTCTGCTTGACCTCGCCGATATCCTCCTTCCTTTGGAGAATTTTCTGAGCTCCGGTGTGGGCCTTTACGAAGGCAATGGTCATTTCTTTGAAGGTAGAAATCGATCCCGCTGGTAGACACATGTACCAACGTAGCGCTCCTTTCTCCAAGGATTCGCCAAACTTCTTTAAGAACATTGACTCGAGCTCGATTTCCGTTAAGTCATTGCTCTTTACCATCGCCATGTACTCTCTTACATGCTCTTTGGGATCGGTGGTCCCATCATACTTTTTTAAGAACATGAGCTTGAAGTTTTTAAGAGTTGGAGCCGGTGCCGCCCCGGGCTTAAATGGAAACTCCCGGTATTGATCTATGGCAAGCTCATCTTCAGTCTTTGTTATCCCCGGTACGCTTTCGAGGCGCTTTTCTACGCGTGCCTCGACGCGAGCCTCAACGCGAGCCTCGACGCGTGCCTCAATCTCCCTGGTCAACCTCTCAACGTCGACCGAGGATGTTGTTTCTTCCACGGTGGGAATCGTCCCGAAGTGTGGTGTTGCGCCTGGTTTGTTTCCCGAACCCCCAGACGTGGCCCCATTGGGAGGTCCCCCTGTTATCGCGCCTGTAAGAACGAAGATCGGGATGCCTCCATTTGGAACCGAAGGCTGGGTGTCGTTCGGTGCTGAACTGTTCCTCGCCTCCAACGAGGCACGGAACTCGGCGTTGATGTGTGCTTGCTCATCCTGCCGTTCTTGAAGGGCTTTGAGCGAAGCAACAACAAAAGCTTGAAAGGCTTCAGTTGTCATTGGAGATGATGACTGTTGGTTCGACGGAACGTTAGTCTGATCATCTAGATCTATACTGTTGTCAGCTATGTCGTTGTCGAGCAAATTACAGGCTTTGACGAAAAAGAGCGTTTAACTTTGGAACAAAGCGTTTCTGCTTATATCCCCACAGACGCCGCCAATTTGTATGGGCCTAAATCGGTTTTAGGATCACAAATCGAATTTGGGTTAGAATATAAGCAAATCTTCGTATCAAAGTCGGAAAAGTGCAAGAAATAAGCGTACATGCGAAAGAACAACTTGATTTCAATATATTGTAGTGAATACAAATTTGGGCAGAGTTTCTGTATGTATTTCTGAATGCGTACAATACAAAATGAAGTACTATTTATAGGCCTAGGGGCCTTGCCCACGTCTTCCATTATCAGTCATGCTCTGACCCACATTCTTGGCATTAATGGGAGGAGTTAGTGGGCTGAAGTAGTTGGCTGCGAAGCCGCTGGAATCGAGGCGATTCACCGAGGCGCATATATGTGACCTCGGTGGGCATCACCGAAGCTCAGCTACGGCTCGCCTTAGGTGACGACCCCGGTGTCTGACTTTGGTGATTAACTCTGCCGCTTCGTTTATTGGTTCGTCATTACGTGCCCGGTGGTTGTTAATTTATCTTGTCGGGGCGATTCATAAGCGGGTTGATTTTTACCCAATACATTTTGTTTAAACAAGTTTAAAAATTTGATGTTCAAATTCCCGTTGAAAATTAGTCAATTTGACCGTCGTACTCTGCAAAAGTTTATTTTTTTTGAAACGGGGGAATATTTCTTTGGAAGAAAGTGAAGTACCTAAGAACATTTTGACATTCAGGTACTTTTGGTAACAGATTTAGTATATGCCTGGTGAACATGTTTCATTTATGCTAAATGTAAAATTTTCAAGATGTTGCAAGATCCTTCTATGCCTTTTCTAAAGATGTTTATGAGTTGCTCCTTTCATCCATTTGTACCAGAAAAGTAGTTACCCCTCTCATCCCAAATCAAGATACCTAGCTAGTTCGTTCAGGCTTTTATGCTATATTACTTGGGATTGGCTTTGTGCAAGTATAATGAAACGGGGTATATGTGGGTATCCATTATGGGTACATGTCCGGTGTTCCTCTTTTTTTTTTTTTTTGGTTGGAGGGAGGAGGGGTGGGGAGTTGGTATCCTCCTGGTATATTTGAAAAAATATGGAAAGGGTCACACAGGTATTAAGGAAAATAGTGAAGTTTATTATATGTCTTAGAGGTGGATCCAAAATGGATACTATTTAGCTTTTGATGGATTGAAACAGAGCCATTGTGTCCCATTTAAAGCTTCAATAATTTTTTATTGTGTTCTTAAATAGTGTTCCTTCGTTTTGGGTCACCTGTTTGAAGTGCTTTTTGTCCTTGAACTTTTGTAAACAGGTTGCACCCGTTTTGATTAACCTTCAATTTGATACTGCATTTACTTTTAAAACAGTTCAATTTTTCGTAATTTTGAACTTAATCACCATCAATGTACATTCATCTGACTATTCTGGTAATATGACAAAGTGACAAGGCGGAAGTATGATAACTACTATATGTCTTTGTAATTGTTGGAGTATGATATTGTGAATTTGTGATTGGTAAATTGGTATTGTTCTTACACTATTTGCAATCAATGTCCTTGTCATAGATTGTAGACTTTTTTGAGAAATTTTTCTTAATCATAAACTTCAACTTTATTTTAAAATTTTTGTTCTTTTATTGCATAGAATAATTTGATTTTAAATTCTGGGAGGAAATAGATTACGGGTTTTCATATACATGCGTTCTTTTTTTAGTGGTAAATTAGTATATTTTTGTTGCTTTGACATCATCATTATTTGAAGTATCCTAGTTCTATTTTGAGGTTATTTTCAAGTGTTAGAATGTTATTGAGGGTAATGTCTTTATTATCCAGGTTTTTGGTTACCATAATTCTAGGTTCAGAGAAAGAAACTAGCCGCCCTCTCTTTTGATGTGCATGTGGCCTACCATAATTGTTTTTCTTACCTGATACTGATTTGAACAAATATCAAGATTTACCAGCTGCCTACTTTACAATGGAGATCATGAGTTATGCAACCATTTAATTACTAGAAAATATAACATACTTTATTGATACATGTATCCAGTAAGATTTCAGTCATTCAAGGGCCGTGATGGGCTTTTCTAATGCATTCTTCTTCTGTAAGTTTTTAGGACTAATTACAAATATACAACCCTAACACTAAAATTATAAAAAATAACAACATTATTCTACTTTACAAAAAATACCAATATTTTTTTACATATTGTATACAAAACCAACAAAACTAACAAATTATAGTTTGTTCCTCTTTCTTCCTAATGCCCCCTCTCACTGCTACCACCTCAGTCGGCGGCGCAACCTAGTCACTGTCGGCTGCCGCCGGGCACCCACCAGATTTTTTTTGTTTTTGTTTTTTTGGATCTAAAAAATGGAAAATACTAAATACACATATATACATTGTTTTTTTTTTTAAAAAAATTACAGCTGCTAAATATATTTAAACAAAAAATACATACACATATACAGAAAAAATATGTTATACATACACTAAACACTAACATACATACACAGATCTACAGATCTATGAATTATACATACAAATTTATGTGTGCCAAGCTTGGACTAACATATACACACATAAAACATACAAAAATATACAATATATACTTAGAAATACACATTCATACAATGATATACACATACATACACTATGCACTTGTAAAAGATATTCATATACATACAGATACATACACCTGTGCAAAACCAAAGATACACTTGCTTCCACCTTCAAACAACCACCAACAATCACCAACAACCACCCCATACATACACATACACGAGCATACAAAAGTATACACGAATCTAAACAAAAAAAAAAAGAAAGAGAAGAAGCAGATCGGAGCTCCGGCAACCATAGCCGGGGCAGTCACGCAGCAACAACCACCACAGCGTAGCAGCAGCCACCACGCAGCAGCAGCCACCATGCATCAACAAATCATAACGAATGGTAGTAGATCGGAGCAAATCGGAGCAACACAGTAGCAGATCAGAGTAGTTGTTCGGTGGCGGAGCGACATTGGCGGTGGAGCAGGTCCGGCGGGTGGATGGGTAGAGGAGGGGAGAGAGAGGGGAAGATAGGATTTTGTTTTGGGAAGAGTGGAAATGAAAAATAGTATATGTAGGGTAGTAAATTGAGAAATCTTGGTATATTTTATAAATATTTAAAAATATTGGTATATTTTGTAATTTTAGGGTTTAATGTGTCAACTAGCTTAAAAATTTCAAGTTTCTATGTCATCCTTTTCATCAATTTGTTACTAATAAAAGAAAATAGTTCATATGCAAACAGTTCATTTATTTAGGCTCGTTATTCTAGTAAAATGGAATATGGAATGATGATGAAGATGCTATTTACAAAACCAAAATTAGATGGTCGAAATACAGAGGTACTATTGGGGTGTTGTGTGATAGAAGGGTGCCTATCAAAGTGCAGGGTAAGTTCTATAGAATAGTTTAAGACCAACAATGTTTGGGAGTGAGTGTTTGGCTGCTAAAGTTTAACAAATCCACAAGATGAGTGTCACAGAAATACGAATGCTGAGATTGTTGTGCATATCATACAAGATTAGATAAGATTAAAAATGATCACATTAACGAGCAAGTTAAAGTAATACACATCAAGGATAAAATTTGATAAAGTCGCTTGAAATGGTTCAATTATCTCGTGCATCAATCTCCAGATGTCCGGTTCGTAAATGTGGTACCATGGTTAGGGAAGGAAAGAGGACGAAATAGAGTCAAATAGACCTTAAATCACATGGAAAAATGTTATCTTGAATGACCTACCATTTCTTTGGATCCATGTAGACGTTGCGAAAGATAGAGTACAAAAGTTCTATGTAGGCAATACCTAGTAGTTGATAATACGTTTTGGACATGTTAATATTTACTGTAGGTCCTACACTTTCTAGAAGTGGTTTAGCCTTATAAAGATTTATATGTTTAGAATATGTATAGAACTTGTATTGGCCTAAACTGATTAGGATTACAAATCGAATTTGGGTCGTGAATACAAGCAAATCTGAGTATCAAAGTCGAAATACTAACATGAATAAGGGAAATTGCGAGTAAATAAATGTGATTTCAATATATGTGAATGAGTACAAAATTTGGCAGAGTTTCTGTATATATTTCTGAATGCCTACTGTATGGAAAATGAAGCTATTTATAGAAAAATAGGCTTGGGCCATGTTCTTCACATCTGTCCAACGCCCAGACCCACGTTCAGCACACTCAGTAGTGGAGTTAGTGGGTTGAGATAGTGGGAGGTCGTGTCCCCGTAGCTGAAGTTTTCCACCAAGGTTCATATTGGTAACTTCGATGGTGCGAGCTTGCTGATCGACCGGGGTGATGTTTCTCCGAGCTTCAACTTGAGACCTATCTTCGGTGATTGACTTCGACAGACTTCAGTGACTTCATCATCCACTTCGATCTTCTACATCCAAAATATCTGTTCGGTTGGCTTTACTTCATGCAATCGATGTGCCATGTATGCACACTAATTTTCACCCAATACAGATAGTCCTCCCACTCCTTGGGTGAGTCCAGAGTCACCGAGGAGTGGAATGAATTTGCGCGGGAGAATGACGTGGCTTAATCTTATCAAAGAATTTCAAAACATCACCAGCCATTTCAAGTTACTATTGCATATTACGTGGTGACCGTTCGTTGGCTTCCGAACGGTCACGCCGATTTCTTTGCCTTCCCAACGTTACAAATAATCATGACTTTTCCCACTTGCCCCTTTTCACCTCTTATAAATACCTTCATTTGGAATTTTTATCCCACTTCTTGTGATCACTAAACAACAGTAGAGAAAGGAAAGAATTCTTATTCCAAACGATTCCTCCATCTTCCAACAAATCTTTGTTTCTCAACTTATAATCACGTCTGCAACACATTCTACTCAAGATTCCACTGATTCTGGTGATAGGGTTTTACGCACTACTGCCATGATTTCCAGCGGCGAGTTCCTTGACGTCGTCCCACCTCTACAAGTCATCGAAGCAGAGAGTGGTGGTGGTGAGGCGACGTCTTTAGTGGGTAGTTCTAGGTGGAAAAAGGCTAAGGCGGGGCGCGATAGTGCTGAGATAAGCGAGGATGTCGACATTGGAGGTGAGGATGGCGTCGTTGGAGATGACGCCATGAATGATGACCCTGTGAACGCTGCTGCTGCTGATGTTGAAGAGGTCAGCAACAGGGATGATGGCGCCGAGGTGGTGGGAGATACCGAGGTAAAAACCAAAGCTGGTACTTCGGGGAGGTCTAGGAGGAAAATTCCCATTGAGGAGGAAATTGATCCCCAGCTGGTCATCCCCTCAGATTTCAGTAATGACAAGGATATCAAAGTTCAAGTTAGATCAGATGCTCAACGCGGCTTGACTAGGAACATTCCAGTTCACGTAACTCCGAGCATAATAACCGAAGACTTGATTGGATTTTTTGGGAATATTAGCGGTGAGGACCCGAGGTTGAAGTAAGGATCCCATCACCGAACACCTTTGCTTCCAGCCACGTCCCCGGGTATTCTTTCGCCTTTATCTTCCCCTTCGCCATAGGCTTCAATCTACCAGTTCACCACATAATAGATACTTTTTGCCGACCATACAACCTGTGCTTGGCGCAATTGGGCCCAGGGGTTTGGAGGATAGTGCAAGCCCTCGATTTTTTGAGTCGACAAGCAGGATTGCCTTTCACCTTTCAACATTTAATTTCTCTCTATTACCCCTATTTCCAAGGGACTTCAAAAGGTTAAGATATCCTTGCTAGTAGGCTTAAAAGTATTTCCACTCCTTTCTCTGTGTTTACCTACGAGCTTTCTCCCTCTCTCTCTACAAATTCAAAGAGGAAAAGAGCTGTTTTGAAGAGGCCGACCAAAGCGAAGAAGCCTCGTGTCGAGGAGACAGTTGTTCCAGCTCCCGAGGTGGCAACCGAACGACGCCGAGGTCCAATTGACGAATCTGATGAAGAGACGCCCGAGGTCGCTCCTGAAGTGGCTCCTGTGTCTATTCCCGAGGTCTCTAAGGAGACCGAGGTGATCGACGTCGGGGAGTCTGACCAAGAGGCCGCCAAGAGGAAAGGCAAATCCAAAGAGGGCGAAGGCCTAGTTTCGAACGTGATTCGAGCCGCTCGTGATTCTGTTCAAGCCCCTTCAACTACTCTTCGGATTTTGGAGCTTCCAGCTGATTCTAATTTACTGGAGGGCACCAAGGCTGACATCTTTGGTCTTGATGCGTTGCTTGGGCCTACCGAGGAGCACGTATTTAATAAGCTTAGCCCTATGGGTTTTATGGGCACTTCGGCTGCTTCTGCTCTTTGCATATGTTTTCACATACTCCAATATTTATACTCCTATGCTTTTGCTCTTATCGCCTTCCTGTACTTGTCACTGATCGTTTCCTTTTTCCTATTCAGAGCTTGGTCTTCACGTTGAAGGCTATTCATTTGGAACGCGAGCGAGCCGAACAAGTCCAAGCAGTGGAAAATGCTTGAAGAGAACATAAGAGGGGATATGTGGTGAAGATCGCCAAACTGGAGGCGCGACTGGCTGTTTTGAACAAAGTGTTGGGACGTGCTCGTCAAATCGCGCCAAAGCTGAAGCAGACGCACATGAATCTCAAGCCGTCTCCGAGGCGCGATTGCAGGCTTTGAGAGATGAATTTGTGGGAGAGCGCTCGAGGCTAAACATAGAAGTTGAGCGACTCGAAGCTGAAGTATTTCGCGCTAAGACTGAGGTACTTGAGGCTGGCGAAAGATACCGCGATAAGTTGGAGGAATATACAACTCAACTTAGCGAATTGCGGGGCCAAGTGGATCAAGTGCCTGCCCTTAGGAGCGAGGTCACCAGACTTCGGGGGAAGATTGCAGATATCAAGCAGCGCACCGAAGCCAAAGCTACAAGGGCAAAATTTGAGGAGGCGTGGGCCGTTGTTAAGACCAGGCTCGCTACACTGGAGCAAGTTAAGATTGGGAAAATTTTCCTCGAGGAGGAGATTGTCAAAGCGTGGGGTGATGCCGCCGAAGTTCAAAAGATAGTGGATGAGCTCCCATCAAGTGAAGGTTCGGATGATGGTGAATCCGAAGATGAGGAAGGTGGCGAGGAGAGTACCGAAGAGGATGTGGAAAGCACTGAAGAGGGGAATCCGAGGGGGAGAATAGTCCCCAGCCTTATCTTGTCCCTTATGTTTTCCCATCCTTAGTAGTTTTTGTTTGCTTAAGCCTTTGGGCCTTTTGTTGTAAATAAATTTATGGCCCTCGGGCCTTTTATGAATGAATCTGCTTTTGAATTTAAGTATTAACTTTCATTTTGCTCTATGAACTTTCGCCCTGAACACTTAGAATAATTTTGCTTGCAAGACTTTGTTCATATAGTATTGATGCGAACTTGGAATGACGTCTCGCTCCCTAGCTAATGCATGTAAGAAATGGCCTCAGTATATAGGGTCAAAGAAATAAAGAGATATTGAATCAAGTTTATTTCATTGACGATATCAACAAGCCATGATTGGCTTTTACGTAAGGCCTAGTTCAAGTAGAACTTAGGCGCAAAAATGAGCTAAAAACATGCCACTATCGGGCGAAAATACAAAGCGCTGATCTATTCCTCAAGCATTAGTCCCCGATTGTCAAACAGATAGACTTCGGCGGGTGAGGCTCAAAGCCGACTTCGACTGCATCCCACTCCTCACTCCCCCGAGTATTTGGGTGTGAATCTTGATGAAGATCCGAGCACTGAAGATCATCTTATCCGCTTCCTGAAAGGGTCAAGCAAAGTAAAATGAGGAGTAAGTTTAAGTTATTCGACCAAAGCCTTTGGAGCATTTTTCAGCTCGGGGCTGTAGGTAAATTTTCAATGATCAAGGAGTTTTTACCTTGATGTTAAAAGTAGTACTGCTTCAAATTGGAAATATTCCAATTTAGAGGTTCGGGCTTGCCCTGCAAATATTGAATTTGATAAGATCCCTTTTCAATAATTGCCTTAACATTGTAAGGTCCTTCCCAGTTCGCAATAAGTTTTCCACCATTCTTCTCCTTTGTTGATTGGTTCGAAGCCTTTAGTACATAGTCACCCACTTTAAAATCTCTAAGTTTGGCCTTTTTGTTGAGATACGATTCGATTCGATTTGTCTTTTCTATGCTGCTAGCCGAACCAAGGCCAATTCTCATTTTTCCTCAAGCAAATCCAACTCTATGCACATGGCTTGTTGATTAGCATCTTCGATGGTGTGAGCGTACGGAAGACTTGGTTCGCCCACCTCTGTGGGGATAAGTGAATCCACCTCACAGGTGCTATTCTTCTCCGTGGTTGCATTGCCCATAGTACCTATGGTAACTCTTCGGGCCAAGTACCCTTTGCTTCATTAAGCCTTTTCTTGAGATTCTCAATTATCACTCTGTTCGAGGACTCAGCTTGACTATTGGCACTTGGGTGATAAGGGGTCGACACTATCCATTTTATTCCCTATTGTTTAAGAAAGTCAGTGATAGCCAACCCAATAAATTGTGGACCATTGTCACAAGTGATTTCCCTCGGAACACCGAACCTGTAGATGTTGTTCTTTTTGATGAAGTCAATCACCTCCTTCTGCTTAACTTCGGTGAAAGCTCCTGCTTCTACCCATTTTGTGAAGAAGTAAGTTAATACAAGAATAAACCGAACGCTGCCTTTGCCTTTCGGTAATGGGCCAATGATGTCCATTCTCCATTTCATAAAGGGCCATAGTGACACGACCGAATGTAGAGGTTTAGTCTGTTGATGAATCATTCGGGCATGACGTTGGCACTTATCACATCTTTTCACGAAGGCTTTTGCATCTACGCTGATAGTGGGCCAATAATACCCAGCTCGAAGTATTTTGCGCACTAAGGATTTTCCCCCCGAGTGGTTTCCACACTCGCCCTCGTGTACCTCCATCATTACATATCTGGCTTCATCCGGACCCAAGCATTTGGCCATCGGGTCGCTGTACATTCTTCTATATAGCTTTCCCCAGATCATTGAGTATGAGGCTGCCTGAGTCCTCAATTTCCTTGCTTCTCTCTTACTGGGGGGAAGAGTCTCCGATTCAAAATAAGAGATAAACTTATTTCGCCAATCCCATTTGTGATCCACTGAGTTGACCTCCAGTTTCATCTCCTTCATTTGTGCAGAAAGCAACCGAACAACTGAGTCAGTCCCCGAGTGTTCTTCTTCCACAGTCGAACCCAAGTTAGCTAAGGCATCGGCCTCAATATTTTCTTATCGAGGTACTTGTTTGACCTTTCACTCTTGGAACTAAGCCAAGATGTTTTGTGCTCGGGCTAAGAATTGTTGCATCCTGGGCTCGCGATCCGAAAACTCCCCGAGCACTTGGTTCACCACTAATTGCGAATCACATCACATCTCAGCTCAGTTCTTTCTACCCCCATTTCTTTGGCCAGCTCCAAGCCTGCTAAAGCTGCTTCATATTCGGCCTCGTTGTTCATTATTCTCTTGAACCGAACCAAATGTCTAACCTTCTCCCCGGTTTGCGCTACCAAGACTATTCTTAACCCCGAGCCTTTAGAGTTGGTTGCCCCATCGGTGTAAAAAACCCATATTCCTGAGGTCGATCCCTTCGATATCAAGTTCTCTCTTTCAGCTTCGGGTAGAATTTCAACGCTAAAGTCAGCCACGAAGTCCGCTAAGACTTGGGATTTGATGGTTGTTCGGGGTTGGTAGGTAATATCATACTCGCTTAATTGTACTACCCATTTAGAAAACTTTCCTGACAACTCTGGTTCATACAATATTACTCCTTAAGGGGAATGTGGTAACTACCGCTATTGGGTGGCATTGAAAATAAGGTCGTAGTTTTCGAAGAGTAACAATTAAAGCAAGTGCTAGTTTTTCCAAATATGGATACCTAGTTTCGGAGTCGAGGAGCATCTTGCTCATATAATAGATGGGCTGCTATTTGCCATCCTCCTCTCGAACCAGCACAGCGCTCACTGACACCTCGGACACGGCCAAATAAACTAGCAAAGTCTCTCTGTTATTTGCACAAGAGACACCACTGAAGGACTGGTTCCATCTATGTGTTTCTTTACATATAAATTGCGGAATTAAGTTAAATAAGAGTAAATGGACACTGATTTTAGCGTGGAAAAACCCCTTGAACTCGGGATAAAAAAACCATGACCTACTCTCTCAAGTAGGATTTTAACTTCACTATTTGAAAGAATCACTTGGTTACAAGACTTCTCTCTTACTTACCTAGGACTAACTCTAATCCTATAGTGACCTCTTTCACAATCAGTGAAGTTCCTCCAAGTAACAATACTTGAATGACACGTACTATTACATAACTTTTATGAAAGCAAATAGTACAACTTGATATACCCTACTGCAGATGAACTAAGACTGAACTTTGACAAGACTCAATCTAAGGAAACTGTTCTTCACTTAGTTCCCTCTAGCTTAATGACTTCCCAAATACAATTTTGACTCAACAATGCTATAGCTCTTTTCTCTCTGTATTTGTGCATATCTTCAACAGCTGAAATGCTCCTCTATTTGTAGCTTTGAAATCTGAGGAGTCTTGAGCAATTAGAACTCCAAAGCCTCCACGAGTTTGAGTCCTAATTGAACTCCTTGCTTATCTTCAAGCCTTATCCTAATCTTATGCAATCTTTTCTTATCACGTACAAATCTGCATGACTATCAAGATAAACATTAGACAATAGGATAATAATTAATTTTCCTGCTTAATTGATTTTGCAATATTATTTATTCAGCTGCCGTGATCCAAAGGAACAAGTCCTTGGATCTGTTCCTTCGTCATCTGTCAAAACTTTGAGCTTATTCAAGATAACATTTTCCCCCTTTTTGATGATGACAAACACATAGACTTTGCTGTATATCCTTAATGTCCTGAACCACAATTTTCAACTTAAAAGCCAAATTAGCAGAAATCAATTTCATCATTAAGAATCAGGTTCTTAAACAGGTTATAAAGTTCACAAGCAAAATCATACTTAATCTTCCCCCTTTTGGCATCATTGAAAAGGTTGCATAAGTTAGAATTTATCAATCAAAAGAGCAAGCAATTCATGGCCTATATAGGAAACTCAGAATGCAAACACAATTCAACTTGAAGTACTGCATAAAGATGATATTAGCTATCCAAGATAGTTCATTATCAACAAAAAGAGTTAACACTAGGGGATACATGCAAATACTGCTAAACTAACTAAAAACTAAGGAGTTTGAAGACTAGGAACTGGAACTAAACTAAATCCCATTGGTTAAGAAGATGGCTGGAGGTTTTGAGGTTCAGGTGTTGAAAGGACCAGTTCTTTGAAAGGTACCCTTCATCATTTCAAACATTTGCTTAAGTATGCCCTCATTCATCTCCTTGGCTTTTGCAGCTTCAGTCTTCCAGAAATCTCTTTCCTCCTCCAATCTCTTTAGCTCAGCAGCCTGAATGTTCACTTGTTGCCTTAGAATTCTCACCTTATTATACAGAGGTTGTTTGCTACCACCAACAGTGGAAGGATCAGCCATAACAGGCAGATCACAACTAAGCAGAGTAGCCACCCCTAACCTATCCTTCTTGGTAGCCATTTTCACTTCTATTAGAGGAATATCCAACTTGGTAAACAAATCAGTGAAAATAAACCCAAATGGCAGTGAATGCTTCCTTTTCCCAGTAACCACCTTTTTTATCAGATGAATCATAAACCTAGGCCAGTTGAGATCAACTTATCTGTGTCCAACAGCTCCATAAGGACAAGGTCCGTGAAGCTAGCAATTCCTCTCTTTTCCTGCCTAGGAAACAGAATTTTGTTCACAAATTCAAACAAGAGTTGGTGCTTAGGATGCATCTCACTCTTCTGCACAGCTCTGGGTTTCTCTTTGAGATTTTCTGTAAACTTGCTTGTGATTTTCAGATCAGTTGGGAGACCAGTTAAATCAGGCCAAATTAGCTTGATATAATCATCATATCCCTATGAGGGGATACCAAGCAGGTTCACCCAATTCTTTGGTGTCAAAGCTGATGTCCTTTCCATTAAAAGAGGTGGTGACTCTATCCTCACTAATAGAGCAGTTAAAGAAAAATTCTCTAACCATAATCTATGAGCACTTTCCTATTATCTGAAGGACCATGTCCTTCCACCCATGAATTTCCAGTTTTTGCAGCAACCACACCATTCCCTCTTCATCTAAATCAGACAACACTCTTCCTGTTACCACATTCCTAGTCATAAAATCATCATGCACAACAGGTTGACCACCTGCTTCTACAACTCCCTCATAGTCACTTTCACTCTCTTCCCTAGCAGATTCTCCAGAACCAGAGTCTGAGCTTTCATCAACCAAAGCTCTACTTATGGACCTGGTCCTTCTAGTCGACTGACCAGCCCTAGAGGAAGTAATAGTCTTCCTAAGAGTCCTTCTTTGAGATGTTTTCCTTTTCTTAGACTGAGGAACAACATCTTCCTCCTCATCAGGAGAGTCACTCTCCACAACAACAGTTTCTTTTTCAACAGCCACAGGCTCTTCAACAACATCAGAATCAACTACCTGTTTCCCTTTTCTTTTTCTACTTCTCTCCATTGCAGCATGCAGCCTTTCATCGGCCAATCTAGCACTTGTTCTAGTAGCTCTGATAGAAGGAACTGGTTCCTTCTTTTGTGCAGAACTTTCGCCTTGTTTTTTCATAAGTGTAGGTTTATAACTCTCACTAATCTTTCTCAACTTAGCATTAATATCAGCTGCCACCTTAGGATCACTCAACCCTTTCTTTTTCAATTTTCTTTTCAGCCCTTTCAAGTTCAACAAATTAATTATAGGAGTTTCATCTTCACTATCACTTCCAAAAACATCCATCATGTCAACATCATCCATGGGGTCTCTAGGAGCAGCCATGGGTGAACCAGCTTCCCTCATACTCACATCTTCCCCTTACTTTTCAGACACCCCAGTATTCCCTAAATCAGACTTGCTACCTTCAGGCTCAACAACATTAATAGGTTCAGCATAGTTTACCTTGTATTCATACAGAATCATGGCCCTAGATAAATCCTCCACTTGTTCCAATATTGATTCAGCTGTAGGAACGAATCCTTCCCCCTGAGTTTGAGACTCAGATTCTGGCTTAGCATTGGGAACTGATCCTTCCCCCCTGAGTTTGGGGTTCAGGTTCTGAATTTTTAGGATTTATGGTGGTTTGCATGGGTGAAGATGGAGTGTTAGGGGTTTCAGAACTTTGGGGATTTTGGGTGGTTTGCATAGGTGAGGATCGTTGATCAGTGGTAGGGGTGGTGGAATCGGTGTTTTGTGAGAGAGACATTGCTAATATTTGCTTTAGGAGAAAATTTACAATTCTTTCTGAAATTTTGAGTAACTGAATGAGAAATATGAATAAGAATTGTGGGTTTATATAGGAATGAAATTTGTGGTGGAGAGGCAGTCTCTTCCTTTTCCCATTTCAGTTTGTGATGAAAAAGGATTGTAGTTGTTCTAGGATTCTTGAACGATTCAAATATTTAGCCGTTATGATGATGAGTTCAAGTGGGAGTCTAATCGTGGGACAGTTCCTTGATGGGACTTTTGTGCAGAAGATAGAGGTTGAGCGGGATTTAAGTTTATCTAGTTACCTACACTTCTCAAACTCTCTAATTTTTGGAATAATAAAGAAGTACATACCTGTGTTTCCATAAAGGGAACTGTTCCTTACACCCAATGTTAATCAATTGGCATGATCTGAAATTCTAGGAACATAAGGGTAACATCATTTAAATTTAGCACATTCAAGAAAAAATATGACATAGAGTATATAATTAAGTATGAAACTGACTGAAACTTCAAATTGACTTCAATAAAATTCATTTTAAGCCCATTTTTTAGCAAAATTTTGAAGTAAAGCTAAGTAGACTTAGGTGAATTTAATCATCCCTAATTCTAACATGTTCCTTTCAAAATAATCTCTACCTAAAGCCTTTGTAAAAATGTCAGCAATTTGCTTCTTAGTAGGACAAAAGGCTATAGTAATCAACCCTTTCTCATAATTGTCCCTCAAGAAATGATGTCTTATGTCAATGTGTTTAGTCCTTTTGTGATGCACTAGATTTTTTGTCATGTTAATAGCACTAGTATTATCACAACAGATAGGAACAGTTCCTACATCAACACCAAAATCTTGTAATTGCTGTTTAATCCACAACAATTGTGAACAACATGAGATAGCTGCCACATAATCAGCCTCTGCAGTGGAAAGTGCCACTGAATTTTGTTTCTTGGTTCCCCATGAAACCAAACACTCACCAAGAAAATGTGCCATACCTGAGGTACTTTTTCTATCAACAAGGAAGCCTGCATAGTCAGCATCAGTATACCCAACAAGATTAAAATTACCACCTTTTAGGTAACAAAGTCCCAAGGAACCTGTTCCTTTAAGATATCTTAATATCCTTTTAACAGCTTTCAAATTAGATTCCTTTGGATCTGACTGAAACCTTGCACATAAGCCAACACTAAACACAATGTCAGGTCTACTAGCAGTTAAGTAAAGCAAAGAACCAATCATGCCTCTATACATTTTTTGATCAACTGAATTGCCATGTTCATCAAGATCTAAAGGAGGAAGTGGCAATTGGTGTATCACTTTCCTTAGCTTTATCCATGTCAAACCTTTTAAGTAGTTCCTTAACATATTTCTGCTGATGGATCATAGTTCTATTTGAAGTTTGCTTGATTTGTAAACCCAAAAAAAATTGAGTTCACCCATCATGCTCATCTCAAACTCACTCCCCATCAAGCTTGCAAATTCCTTACTCAGATTTTCACAAGTAGCACCAAAAATTATATAATCTACATAAATTTTATCAATTAAGAGATGTTTACCTTTTTCTTTCAAAAACGGTGTGCTATCAATTTTACCTCTTTTATAACCATGCTGAAGTAGAAATTTTGATAGACGTTCATACCAAGCTCTTGGTGCCTGATTGAGTCCATACAAGGCTTTGTCCAACTTGTACACTTATTCAGGGAACTGTTCATTCTCAAAGCCTGGTGGTTGTTTGATATATACTTCCTCCTTTAATAGCCATTCAGAAATGCACTCTTAACATCCATCTGATGTAGAGTGAAATCCATGTAAGTAGCAAAGGCTATAAGGAGTCTTATTGCTTCTAATCTTACAACTGGAGAAAAAGTCTCATCATAGTCAATGCCCTCCTCTTGACTATACCCCTGAACAACCAATCTAGCTTTATTTCTGGTTACCATACCATCCTCATCAAGTTTGTTCCTGAAAACCCATTTTGTTCCTACGATGGACCTATTCCTTGGCTTGGGTTCCAGATGCCAAACTTGACTTCTTTGGAATTAATTCAACTCTTCCTGCATAGCATTGATCCAATCTGCATCCTTCAATGCCTCTTATACATTTTTGGGTTCAACAAGAGATAAAAAGGCACTAAATGCACACAGATTGTGATTCTTGACTACTGATCTAGTTTGAATTCCAGTAGTCTTGTCTGAGATTATCTGATCCACAGGATGTGAACCTTGATACTTGTAAGGCTTGAGTATCAGACCATCTTCAGAAGTTCCTTGCTGAGGAACAGTTTCTGATGTAGTAGCAGTACAGGCTTGAGAGGTGGATCTATCATTTGTTCCTCCTGTTTCTGTGCTACTTTTCTCAGTTCTATCCTGAGGAACAGTTCCTTGCAATTCACTTCTCACAGCATTCCCATCCAATGCCTGCATTTTTTGAGGACCAGGTTCACCATGCCTCAGCATTCTAATTTCTTCATCTTCCTGTACCTGTTCTTGAGATAAATTGTCAGATTCTTCAAATTTAACATGCATGCTTTCTTCAATTTTTGATGTTCTCTTGTTAAAGACTCTCTAGGATTTACTATTTGAAGAATAACCAACAAAGATTCCCTCATCACTTCTAGGATCAAATTTTCCTAAGGCATCCTTTCCATTATTATGTATAAAGCATTTACAACCAAAGGCCCTAAGGTGTGAAATATTTGGTTTTCTTCCTTTAAGTAACTCATACAGTGTCTTTTCTATCAGTGGCCTTGTCATACACCTATTTATTGTGTAGCATGTAGTGTTAATAGCCTCAGCCCAAAAACTTTGTGGAAGATTCCCAGACAGTAGCATAGTTCTAGCCATTTCTTCTAAGGTCCTATTTTTCCTTTCAACTACTCCATTTTGTTGTGGAGTTCTAGGTGAAGAGAAGTTATGATCAATACCATTTTCATTGCAAAAGTTAAAGAACATTTGATTCTCAAACTCAGTACCATGATCTGACCTTATAGCAACAATATGCCTATCTAGTGTTCTTTGAGTTTTCTTAGCAAATATGAAAATGCATTAAATGCTTCTTCCTTAGATGCAAGAAATAAGGTCCAAGTAAATCTAGAATACATCAACTAGTACCATAACATACTTTTTACCCCCACGGCTTATTGTTCTCACTGGTCCAAAAAGATCCAGATGGACCAGTTCCAAAGGTTTAGTAGTACTTACCTGTCTCTTTGGTTTAAAGGAAGATCTTACCTGCTTTCCCCGAGCACAAGCCTCACAAAACTTTTCATCCTTAAACTTGATGTTAGGAAGTCCTATCACCAAGTCTTTGGAAACCAGTTTATTCAATTGTGAGAGACTTGCATGACCAAGTCTTTTGTGCCACAGGAAGGGATCATTTTGCATAACACTCAGACAACTCATGCTGCCATCAGGTAGTGTTAATAAATCTAATTTGTAGATATTTCCATGTCTACATCCCTGCAAAATAATCTCTCCAGAGGTTTGGTTAGTAACAGTGCACCCAGTAGATGAAAAATTAACATTGTTACCTTTGTCACACAATTGAGATATACTCAATAAACAATGCTTCAATCCATCTACTAAAAACACATTATCTATGCTATGTGAATCAATCCTACCTACCTTTCCAATGCCAATTATTTCCCCTTTCTTACCATTACCGAAGGAAACACTTCCTCCTTGGAAGGCTGAGAGTGAAAGGAACAACTTCTTGTATCCTGTCATATGCCTTAAGCAACCACTATCCATGTGCCATTTGTGGTTCCTCACCTTCACTCTAGCCTGCAAAAGAAAACTAGGGGTTAATTTTAAGAACCCAAACTAGCTTGGGTTCCTTTCCTTGAAAAAAAGGATGAATCAGATTTCTCTTAGCCTAGAATGGTAATGCTTTCTTTGTGTGAATAGTTTTCTTTGCCACAGAATTATGAACAAGTTTAAAGGACCTATTTCTTTGTACAGCTTTTTCCAGAGATTAGCAATTTCCTTTTAAGTGACCAGTGTTCCTAAAGTGTGTGCATAACCAATTTTCAGGAAGAGTCATATACTTACTCTTAGGATCCCATTGATTTAAAGATTGAGATTTCACAAACCCAACACCTTTTCTACTATTATTCTGATTTTCCTGTAACCATTCCAATGCCTCAGAGGACTTGTTCCACTTCACAGTTTTATTCAGTTATTCTTTTGTCCTGATCAAGTCCTCTTCTAAAGATCTTATCTTTTCATCTTTTTCAAGCATTTCATTGACTGCAACTTTCAATTTTTCTTCAGCAATAAGCTAATGAGAATTGGCAGTGCCTTTAGTATCATTTTTTATTACAACCTTTTTGTATTCAGTTTCTAAATTCTCAATTTCATCATGCAATTGATCTTTACCATCCCTTAGAGATTTTAACCCATTTAGCACAGTGTGAAACACTTTAACTAATTTCTCCTTAGGCATGTTTTTCACATCCTTTTTGAGTTTAGAAACAAATACCTCAACATCTTCTTCATTTTCTGAATCTTCAAGAGCCATTAGAGCAAGCCCATCATCCAGATCATCATCAGATTGCTCATCTTCACTATCTTGCAAGCCAGCAACCATTGCTTTGGTTGTTCCACTTTTCTTACGGACCTGTTCCTTGGCCTTCCTTCTCTGCTCAACATATCTCTTCCTCCATTCTTCTTCCATAACTGGGCATTTGCTAATGTAGTATTCCATGCTCCCACATTTGAAGCATTCTCCAGCCTGTTTCATGGTAGAAGACCTACCCTGTCCACTAGCCCCCTTTTTCTTATTCAAATATCTTTGAACACTTTTAGCTATAAGGACCAGTTCCTTGTCATCAACAGGCTTATCAGCAGCAGTTAAGGCTAAGTTAGGTTCAATTTTAACTGGTTCACCTAAGTTTTTAACCTTTCTCCTTAGTTCATAAGTTTTTAGATTGCCTATAAGCTCATCTAATGATAATGTGGTAAGATCCTTACTTTCCATTATAGCACATGCCTTAATCTCCCATGAGTCTAGGAGAACTCTAGTTAGAATCTTCTCAACTCTATCCTCAATAGTTAAAACCCTTCCTAAAGAGATAAATTCAGATGATATTGTATTAAACCTAGAGTACATTTCAGAAATAGACTCATTTTCTTTTATTTTAAAACTTTCATACTCAGCAAAAACAAGTGTACCTCTAGACCTTTTCACCTGACTTGTTCCTCTATGAGCAACCTGCAAAGCATCCGAAATTTTTTTGGCAGTAGTGCATCCTCGGATCCTAGTGCACTCATCAGGATTGAGTCCACAAACAAGCCACTTTCTAGCTTTGGCATTCTTTTCCTATTTTCTTAAATCCTCACTAGTGCACTCCCTTCTTGTTTTTGGAACCTCATTGTCTTCAACATCTTTCTTCATGGGAATCATGGGACCCTCAGTGACTATGTCCCGCAACTCATAATCCTCAGCTTGAAGATGATCTCTCATCCTTTCTTTCCACCATGAGTAATACTTCCCATTGAAAAAAGGTGCCCTTACAGTAGACTGACCCTCACTGCTTTCATGTGATGTACTCCTTCTAATCCTAGGTGTTAACCTTTTCAAGGATAACCCGATCTGATACCAATTGTTATTTTCCCAAGAGATCAAAAAACCACGACCTACTCTCTCAAGTAGGATTTTAACTTCACTATTTGAAAGACTCACTTGGTTACAAGAATTCTCTCTTACTAGCCTAGGACTAACTCTAATCCTATAGTGACCCCTTTCACAATCAGTGAAGTTCCTCCAAGTAATAATACTTGAATGGCACGTACTATTACAAAACTTCTATGAAAGAAAATAGTACAACTTGATATACCCTACTACAGATGAACTAAGACTGAACTTTGACAAGACTCAATCTAAGGAACATGTTCTTCACTTAGTTCCCTATAGCTTAATGACTGCCCAAAGACAATTTCGACTCAACAATGCTATAGCTCTTTTCTCTCTGTATTTGTGCGTATCTTCAATAGTTGAAATGCTCCTCTATTTATAGCTTTGAAATCTGAGGAGTCTTGAGCAATTAGAACTCCAAATCCTCCACGAGTTTGAGTCCTAAATTAATTCCTTGGTTATCTTCAACCCTTATCCTAATCTTATGCAATCTTTTCTTATCACGTACAAATCTGCATGATTATCAAGATAAATATTAGACAATAGGATAATAATTAATTTTTCTGCTTAATTGATTTTGTAATATTATTTATTCAGCTGCCGTGATCCAAAGGAACAAGTCCTTGGATCTGTTCCTTCGTCATCAGTCAAAACTCCGAGCTTATTCAAGTTAACACTCTCCCTCTTTGGCTTGGCGAGCAGCGGCGCGTTAGCCAAATAGCGTTTCAATTCCCTCGGCGCTTCTTTACACTCCGGTGTCCATTCGAAGTGGTTATTCTTCCTTAGAACTGAGAAGAATTTGTGACATCGCTCTGATGACCTCGAGATGAATCTAATCAAGGCAACAACTCGACCAGTTAAGTGCTGAACTTCCTTTACCCCGATTAGCTCATCGGGGATTTCCTTGATTGCTCTGTTTTTTTATAGGTTAGCCTCGATTCCTCGTTCAGAGACTATGAATCCCAGAAATTTGCCCGAACCCACACTAAAGGTGCACTTTTTGGGGTTCAGCTTCATGTTGTACTGCCTTAAAACTGTGAGGGCCTCTCTCACATAGCTCAAATGGTCTTACACCCGAACAGATTTAATCCGCATGTCATCTATGTACACCTCCATAGATTTCCCAATGTAGTCTCTGAACATACGACACACTAATCCTTGATATGTTGCCCTGACATTCTTCAGCCCGAAGGGCATCACCTTGTAGCAAAAGGTACCTCGGTCAGTGATGAACGAGATTTTTTCTTCATCCTTCGGGTCCATAAGAATTCGGTTATACCCTGAGTAAGCGTCCAAGAAGGTTAATAGTTTATATCCCGCCGTGGAGTCGATTAACCTATCTATTTGTGGCAATGGATAAGAATCTTTGGGGCAAGCTTTGTTCAGATCCATGTAATCCACGCACATTATCCATTTTCCATTCTTCTTGGGCACAACTACAACATTGGCCAACTATTCGGGGTACTTCACTTCTCTTATGAAGCCATTCTCCTGTATCTTCATAGTCTCATCTTCAATTGCTCTCTTTCTGACGCCGGCATGCGGCCTTTTCTTCTGTTTTACTGGGGTAAAACGTGGATCCACATTCAGCTCATGAGTCATGATCTCCGGATCGATGCCGACCATATCTGAATGAGACCAAGCAAAGCAATCATCGTTGGACTTCAAAACTTCAATTATAGCTTTCTTCGACTCCGGGCTTAACTCTGAGCCGACGAACACTTTCATTTATGGGAAATCTTTTGATAACATGAAAGATTCCAACTCCTCGATTTTTGAGTCCTCGGCTTTTTATTTCCGAGGTTCTTGAATACACACCGGGATCTTTTAAATTTCTCCTCGGGGATCGTGTTGAGGACGTGACTCTCCCTCCTCGTTAGACCCCGGCTGTGTTGATTGCTATATCTTTGGTCCTGACGGGACGACTCCACTCTTCAACGCAACCAAATAGCACTCCCTCGCTACCTGTTGCTCCTCCTTAATTGAATGAATTCCCCATGGGGTTGGGAATTTGATGACTTGTTGGATAGTGGACGGAACAGCTTCCATAGTGTGAATCCACGGTCTCCCGAGGATCACATTATATGCCATGTCCTTGAGTATAACTTGAAACAAGGTTTCCTTAACAACCCCTTCGGCATAAGTGTTAAGCGTAATTTTGCCCAACGTTTTTTTGATTGTGTTGTTGAAGCCAGTTAATATGGTTGCTTTTGGGATAACCTCGCCCTTCAAGCATATTTTCTTGACAACCCTATAGCTGATTATGTTGACAGAGCTACCGGGATCGATCAAGACCCGTTTGATGTCCGAGTCGTTGATCCTCATCATGATGACCAAAGCATCGTGATGGGGAAACATCATCCCATCACAGTCATCATCATCAAACACTATCTCTTTCTCGAGCCTCCAACTCGAGTCCTTTTCTCCATTGTTATTGACAACTTTGCAAATTTCTTGGCACCTGCGAAGTTCACACTATTCACTTCCAATACCCCGTAATTATATTCACAACTCTTTCAGGGGGTGGTGCCCTCGGTGGTTGACCATCACCTCGGTTCTTCGCATAATTTTTCTTCCCCTTATATGTGAGAAATTCTGCCAACACACCCTTCTTCAGCAAATGCGCCACCTCGAGGCTCAAAACTTTGCAATCCTCAGTGCGATGACCGTAGTCCACCTGAAACTCACAACGCAGATTTTTGTCTCTCTTATCCGCATGGGTCCTCATGTCCTTCGATACTCTTACTCCAGCCATCCCCTTCACGACATTACCAAACTCTGAGGTTGATATGTTAAAATTATAATCTGGGATCCGAGGTGAAACGACCTCGGTTAGTCGTTTCGAAAGTTAGGACTCCGATTGGCGTGCCTATAATTTTAAAATATTCGTAATGTCCATTAGGACCTGTCTGTAAAATTTGAGCTAAATCAGACCTCGTTTGGTAGGCATCGGAAGAAGGTTTCAGTTTTTATTATCGATAAATATTAAAAAGAGATTTTAAAGCTCGGTTTTGGCGAATGAGCTCCGAATCGAAATTCAAAAGCGCCGTTAGGTTCGTATGATTATTTGTGACTTTTATGAACTTTCGAAAGTGAATTTCGATGTTGTTCGGCTAGTTTTTTTTTAAAATGCCGAAAGTTAAATAATTTGACCTTTTTCCATTTAAATTCGCATCTTGAGTTTCGGGAACCCGATTTGAGATCCGCCTTCGCGAGTATATTACATATATTTTGTATAACTCGTAAGCAAAATTTGGAATTATTTCGAATATCATAGGGCACCGTTTTAATTTTCGTTAAGAAAAGAAAATAAAATAAAAGAAAACAAAAAAAAAAAGGAAAAAGACAAAAACGGAAAGAAAGTGAATGTTGAGGTTGGAGGTGGATACTAAGGGATATATATATCCCTTAGTTCTTACTACAGCATTAAACAGAATCGAAACAGAGAAAAATGAAATGATGCAGTGGAAAAAAAATGCCAGAAAATCCGAAAAGAGCCGGAGAAAATTTAGTATTTTTACCCCAAAACATTCAGGTAATGATCCTAATATATCATTTGAGTTTATTACGTGTGCTTGAATATATTTCAACGGTAAAACTTGGAATATTAGATACCGTTTTAATAAGTTCAATTAATAGTTTAAAGGGTCAAATGGACCCCGATGACACGACCCGAAATCTGGTTAGGCCGTGCGGGAACCCGCCATCCTCCCTTAGACCCGTCGGGCAAACCCTTACCAATTAAATTAGGAAAATAAATATAACAATTCATAAATAAGGACAACACTTTAAAAAAATACAGACATACTGATACCTCTAAGCTGTACAAAAGAAATTACAGCTGACTACCTAACATACTAGGTTTAGGGCTATCCAGACTAGACATCTAAGAGTACAAAAGAAGACAGATACTTCCTGAAGGGAGCAAAATGCAACTGAAATAATAACCAATAAACTGGTGGCCATCCAGAATAAAAGCTGGCTCACCTTGACAGCTGAAGTCGTCTTCGCTCCTGAACAACGTGGCGAACTCAATCCTGGAGCGAACCTGCCGAAACGAAATAGATAGACAAGAAATAAACAACAACAAGGGTGAGTCAAAAGGACTCAATAAGTGGGGCAGGCTAGCCACCTCAAAGAATAGGAAAGCTTGCCAGGGAGAAGAAACAGATAAACCAAATTCCTTTTATTTAAATTATAAAAAGGCAGAGCTAGATAACCACCGGAAACACGTAAGAAACTTCTAAACTCAACCAAGGGTGTGAGCCAAAAACATATCAACAAATAAGCAATGCACACATAAGCAGAACAGTAGTCATGTACCGCAAGTCTACACAATGGTATGAATTGGGATGAAATGAAATGAAATATGATGCAAAGGGTCACATGTGCCAAATGAATGGAGCGGAATCCTCCTGCTCCGAGGGCGGAATCCTCCTACCCTCAATATGATGCAATGGAGCGGAATCCTCCTGCTCCGAGGGCGGAATCCTTCTACCCTCAATATGATGCAATGGAGCGGAATCCTCCTGCTCCGAGGGCGGAATCCTCCTACCCTCAATATGATGAATTGGAGCGGAATCCTCCTACCCTCAATATAATGCAATGGAGCGGAATCCTCCTGCTCCGAGGGCGGAATCCTCCTACCCTCAATATGATGCAATGGAGCGGAATCCTCCTGCTACGAGGGCGGAATCCTCCTACCCTCAATATAATGCAATGGAGCAGAATCCACCTGCCCTCAATATGATGCAATGATAACCTTCACCGGCGCGGGACTCTCATCGACTGCCGGGAAATATATGTCAACTCACAGCCAGAGTACAATGCTCAGATCATCAATGCAATACCAACAACAGGACATAACATATAATGTATAATGTAAATCCAAAGCTAAGGCGTAATGAGTACGCCTATCGGCAACTACACACGTAAGGAACACGTAGTAAAAACTCCACGAGGCCAAGTGCCTCCAAATAAATGGATATAAACACTTACCTTGTTACAAAGTTAGTACATCCACTCAATAACCGCTTGTCCTTTGGTTTCATTGCCAAACGATCCCACTCTATTCAATAAGCAGAAAAATATATCAAATTAGGCTAAAGGCTTCATTCCTCACATCTTAGGGCAATCCGGTTATGAACCTGATACTCTATTCGCATACGCAATACGCAGGCCAGGCCTATATACAGAGTTTAAGGCCACATAACCAAACCCCAAATAAATTACATTTATATGTTGCCCATAACTCACTGACTACGAATATATAATTAATTCCATTATCGGGGTCCATTTGACCCTTTAAACTATCACTTTACGTCAATAGGACGATGTCTAATATCCCTATTTTTACCGTAAAAATATATTCAAACATACGTAATAAACTCAAATAATATATTAAGATCATAACCTGAATATTCCAGGGTGAAAATTCTACTTTTCTCCGGCCCCTTTTCTCATGTTCTGACATTTTTTCTCACTGCGTTTTTTCCTTTTCACTGTTAACGTTGCATTTTTTTTGCTGCTTCAATTAAAGAAGCTCATCTTCACAACCGCCATTCATTTTTAACTTTTTTTGTCTTTTTCTCATTTTATTTTATTTATTTTCTTTTATTTTATTTTCTTTTCTAACGAAAATTAAAACGGTGCCCTACGATATTCGAAATAATTCCAACTTTTGCATACAAGTTATACAAAATATATGTAACATACTCACAAAGACGGATCTCAAATCGGACTCTCGAAACTCAAGATGCGAATTTAAATGAAAAGAAGTCAAATTATTTAACTTTCGGTATTTTAGCGGAAACTAGCCGAACAACATCGAAATTCACTTTCGAAAGTTCATAAAAGTCACAAATAATCATACGAACCTAATGGCGCTTTTGGATTTCGAATCGGAGCTCATTCGCCCAAACCGAGCTCAAAAATCTCTTTTTAATATTTATCGCTAATAAAAACTGAAACCTTCTTCCGATGCCTACCAAACGAGGTCTGATTTAGCTCAAATTTTACAGACAGGTCCTAATGGACATTACGAATATTTTAAAATTATCAGCACGCCAATCGGAGTCCTAACTTCCGAAACGACTGACTGAGGTCGTTTCATTCTCCTCCACTTAAACTCTCGTTCGTCCTCGAAGGAGCCTAAATCTAAAGCAAGATTTATGCAGATAACAAGAGAACTTGCACAACCTTCATAAACTGCTCCACGGACATTATCTCATAATTACAGAATCAGAGTTATAACACGCACATCAAACTCTTGGATAAAACATATTTGGATAATATGATAACATCATTGCCCAACTTATTCGGACTAAGCCGACCCTTTCTCGATCATGAGAGAGGAGTTCTATATTTTCGAAATGAAGATACACGCAACTCTTGATGGGCTAATATGATTCCACCAACGAATCACCTCGTCGATATGCTTTTGATATAGAACAGGTCGATGAAACAAAGAATTAGCTCACACTTGATGCAATAGGGGAAACTTTTGAGGTACCTTATCACTACACACTATAGAAGATTTGTTGCAAGCTATATTATTTCTACGGACGCACTATGCAACACCTCAATTAATGTTAGGGTTCATCTGCAAGCTCCTTGTGGGAATGTAGATACTCATATCCTAATGTATGTCAAAGGTTCATTTGAACAGGGTCTATCGTATAAGGATAAGGATCATACAACTACTACTGGATAGTATGATGTAGACCAAGAACGATCTTCAGACTGAACATCTACCTCAGGGTATTGTCTTTGAATTGGAAATATTATGACTTAAAAAAGTGAAAATAAAAGAGACATGTAATTGGACCATGAGGTGAGGCAGAATACCAGCAACAAAGTTGATTACATGTGCACTTATAACGCTAAAGTAACTTCTCAAAGAATTGAGTTGTGAAAGAGATATGCCAATGATGGATGGACGATAAGCTGCACTAGACCTTTAACTCTAAACTTTCATGAAGTAAAGCAACGTCAGTATGAGGATCCAGTTCTAGTTAAATATAGACAGATAGCAAGAAGGAAATCGGAGTCACCATACAGGGTTACTACTGACGGTGTTCTCAAATATAAAGATAGACTTTATGCTTTCAGCAGATAGGTACGTATATATGATCAGGTTTCCAGCTTATCTCTATCATTAATAGATTATTAGTGGGTTTAGCAATGATCGACACTCATTGTAGATTTCTGCCGTGACCTTACTTTGGGTCGTGAGAAAAGTGGTATCCACACCTCAGAGATTTAATATTACCATTCAGTATTTGGAGGAAGACTCCTCCACTTAAAGCACAAACTCCTGCAGATATTTAGATAAGAATAATCATCCTCGCACAACCTGATGGATTAAGAAAGACTTAGCTAAAACAGAATGCAGCTCCGACCTGAGCTACCAACTACCCTTTCGAGTTGCCAAACAGCTGCAACTCTCAAGTTCACAACTCCATACCTTTGCCGTAAACACCATCGCCTGATGGATGGTACTTCTATATAAAAATTTCGGCAGAGTTTCCCCTGAAACTGGATGATCCGCAAAACAGAACCAGTACTATACTATACATGGGAATGGATACCCGGATAAACTGATATCCAAAAAAATAATATGCTTACCTGGTTACAATAACACGTACTCTGGCTCAACACAGGGAGCATCACAAGCGGCTACCAACTGCCCAAGCTTACCGGTGCCGAACAAAGAAGAAATGGAAATGGACCGAGGGTAGAAATAATCAGAGCTTCAGGAAGCTCATCTTCTTATTTGCTAGGCTACCAAAGCTAGACTACTTACGAGTCAAAGTAACCCAAGAATCGCAATTGAAGAAATAGATATTAAATAAGCTCTTATGGAACAACATCCATGCCAATTTAACCTCCCAATAAGAAGGAAACTCTGACACTTTACCAGAAAACCCTTTTATAACCCAGATAAGCTCATAGGATAACAAACTTTACTAGCGTTTTGAACCAAGAGGATATACGTAGATCGAATATTACTTACTAATCACTTTGCACAGGAAGAAACGACAACACTTTCTGACGGTGATGAATTAGTATCCCATTATCCTACCAACATTGAATTTCGAGGAGAGAGGTAAACTGAATTGACATAATAACACAAGGTGGCATAACAGGATGCCAAGCAGGCAATAGCAATACTCACCGTCAAATCTCTCATATTTAGATCAGATAAACTAGTAGGGTCTTATAAATGCCAGGAATAAATCATATTAGAAACTCACCCCTCTACCGCAACCGATTCTTAATTACGACAATATCCAAGGAAACCGTCGAAACATGATAAAACACACCATTTCCAGATCGATCGGAAAGATAAATCTTACTTACAGATAAGGGAAGAAGAAACACACGGGTCTACTACATCTGCCAGACTGGAAGTTCATAGAACTGCCTCTGCAGCCGAGTTGAGCCACTACCCTGATAATTACTTCTAGAAGAACCACTATCACCACGCTCTCGACTTCTACTGGATGGTGGCATTTCTCTGATTGATTAAAATTTAAATGAAATTCCTGCGACTGTGCAGGTGCCTGAGGGCAAGAAGAAGGACGATTGTCTACTTGCCGGAGTAAGGGAAAACTCCTCAAAGGATAACCAGACTCACGATAATGATAATAGGAAAACTCCTCAAAGGATAATCAGACTCACGACAATGATAACACCTTTTCATTGAAAATGGAAGCTGGACATATTGTTGATAGCTATAAAGAGAAAACTGGGTCTGATCTTGACGAACTACTGACGCACTCTGAGACTCACGCTCTACAAGCTGAGATAACCTGGAAGGTGACCTCCCAAAATAACCAGAACTCTTACCTCCAAATGAGGTACCATGGTTACCCACTAGGGCCACGGGATCTCGTGATCTCCCACTCTAACTCTTCCCACTTTAACTTATGGTATGCCTCATACCTTCGGGCAATATCAACAACAACATCAAATGAAATCCCGACCTCAATCTCTCGAGCCATCTGGGATCTTAAGGAAACAGAAAGGTCACCAATAAATCTTTGAATCTCTCGAAAGGCTCATGGATTAGTTCAAATGCATATTCAGCCATTTTATAGAATTCAATCTCATATTCTGAAACCAACACACTAACCGACATACTACCCTATCTAATCCACTAAACTGGTAACACTTTTCATCTCGCTCACTACTCGAAAGGAATTTTTCCATGAATCTAAAAGAAAAACCGAACCAAGTCAGCTAACAAGAGAGCGGCCCACCAGTTCAAGACTGGACCCTTGAAACTGGAAAGAAGAATAATCAACACCATACCGCTCGATATAATTAAGAGCCTGCAGGATACAAATACCCTGACATTATTTTTTTTAAAAAAACTTACACATGGATTATCTAATACATTGCTTGGGAATGTCGAGATGTTCAACGGCGTAAAATAATGCAACCTCTTTGACCACTCAGACCCAATAATTACCTCAGTTACCTAACTAGCCAGAACAACTGGAGGCACAATACATGCTGCCTCCGGAACATACTTTACTGCGGCAATATTAAGAACTGGAATAGGAGCTCTCTGAGACCGAACGTCCACATCTGCAGCAACCTTATAAGTTGCCTAGCGAATAATAGGTTTTTGCGGTATCTGCGTCACCAAGATTCTCGTAAAAGCATCGTAGAGAGCCAAGGGAACCACAAGGCCCTGCTCCCTTGCGCATCGCGAGCTCGTACAACTGGGACCTCCGTGACTAGATCGTCAGCACGATCAAAAACACTCGGGGCTTCGTCAGTGCTAACCCCAGGCTAGGCTGCTTCGTCTTGAACTCATACCATTTGCTGATTTGTCGCACGAGGGTTTCACAAATACCACGAAGTAATTAACGAAAATACTTTTGATCCTAGACCAACGCACGATCGGAAAAGAAGGAAGTGAAACTTTCTAAATGCCATCATAGCCTCTCGTAGATAAGTACGGACGTCTACGTACCCATCAGCGAGACTCTACTGGACACTGTCTTAGTCTGGATAGACTCTAAACTAGGCTCTGATACCAACTGACACGACCCGAAATCTGGTTAGGCCGTGCGGGCACCCGATATCCTCCCTTAGACCCGTCGGGCGAACCCTTACCAATTAAATTAGAAAAATAAATATAACAATTCATAAATAAGGACAACACTTTAAAAAAATACAGAGATACTAGGTTTAGGGCTATCCAGACTAGACATCTAAGAGTACAAAAGAAGACAGATACTTCTTGAAGGGAGCAAAATGCAACTGAAATAATAACCAATAAACTGGTGGCCATCCGGAATAAAAGCTGGCTCACCTTGACAGCTGAAGTCGTCTTCGCTCCTGAACAACGTGGCGAACTCAATCCTGGAGCGAACCTGCCGAAACGAAATAGATAGACAAGAAACAAACAACAAAAGGGGTGAGTCAAAAGGACTCAATAAGTGGGGCAGACTAGCCACCTCAAAGAATAGGATAGCTTGCCAGGGAGAAGAAACAGATAAACCAAATTCCTTTTATTTAAATTATAAAAAGGCAGAGCCAGATAACAACCGGAAACACGTAAGAAACTTCTAAACTCAACAAAGGGTGTGAGCCAGAAACATATCAATAAATAAGCAATGCACACATAAGCAGAACAGTAGTCATGTACCGCAAGTCTACACAATGGTATGAATTGGGATGAAATGAAATGAAATATGATGCAAAGGGTCACATGTGCCAAATGAATTGAGCAGAATCCTCCTGCTCCGAGGGCGGAATCCTCCTACCCTCAATATGATGCAATGGAGCGGAATCCTCCTGCTCCGAGGGCGGAATCCTCCTACCCTCAATATGATGCAATGGAGCGGAATCCTCCTGCTCCGAGGGCGGAATCCTCCTACCCTCAATATGATGCAATGGAGCGGAATCCTCCTGCTCCGAGGGCGGAATCCTCCTACCCTCAATATGATGCAATGGAGCGGAATCCTCCTGCTCCGAGGGCGGAATCCTCCTACCCTCAATATGATGCAATGAAGCGGAATCCTCCTGCTCCAAGGGCGGAATCCTCCTACCCTCAATATGATGCAATGATAACCTTCACCGGCGCGGGACTCTCATCGACTGCCGGGAAATATATGTCAACTCACAGCCAGAGTACAATGCTCAGATCCTCAATGCAATACCAACAACATGACATAACATATAATGTATAATGTAAATCTAAAGCTAAGGCGTAATGAGTACGCCTATCGGCAGCTACACACGTAAGGAACACGTAGTAAAAAAATCCACGAGGCCAAGTGCCTCCAAAGAAATGGATATAAACACTTACCTTGTTACAAAGTTAGTACATCCACTCAATAACCGCTTGTCCTTTGGTTTCATTTCCAAACGATCCCACTCTATTCAATAAGCAGAAAAATATAACAAATTAGGCTAAAGGCTTCATTCCTCACATCTTAGGGCAATCCGGATAGGAACCTGATACTCTATTTGCATACGCAATACGCAGGCCAGGCCTATATACAGGGTTTAAGGCCACATAACCAAACCCCAAATAAATTACATTTATATGTTGCCCATAACTCACTGAGTACGAATATATAATTAATTCCATTATCGGGGTCCATTTGACCCTTTAAACTATCACTTTACGTCATTAGGGCGATGTCTAATATCCCTATTTTTACCGTAAAAATATATTCAAACATACGTAATAAACTCAAATAATATGTTAAGATCATTACCTGAATATTTCAGGGTGAAAATTCTACTTTTCTCCGGCCCCTTTTCTTATTTTCTGGCATTTTTCTTTTCTCACTGCGTTTTTTTCCTTTTCACTGTTAACGTTGCGGTTTTTTTGCTGCTTCAATTAAAGAAGATGAGCTCATCTTCACAACTGCCATTCATTTTTAACTCTTTTTGTCTTTTTCTCATTTTATTTTATTTTATTTTTTTATTTTATTTTCTTTTCTAACGAAAATTAAAACAGTGCCCTACGATATTCGAAATAATTCCAACTTTTGCATACAAGTTATACAAAATATATGTAACATATTCACGGTGACGGATCTCAAATTGGACTCTCGAAACTCAAGATGCGAATTTAAATGAAAAGAAGTCAAATTATTTAACTTTCGGCATTTTAGCGGAAACTAGCCGAACAACATCGAAATTAACTTTTGAAAGTTCATAAAAGTCACAAATAATCATACGAACCTAAAGGCGCTTTCGGATTTCGAATCGGAGCTCATTCGCCCAAAACCGAGCTCAAAAATCTCTTTTTAATATTTATCGCCAATAAAAACTGAAACCTTCTTCCGATGCCTACCAAATGAGGTCTGATTTAGCTCAAATTTTACAGACAGGTCCTAATTGACATTATGAATATTTTAAAATTATCAGCACGCCAATCGGAGTCCTAACTTCCGAAACGACTGACCGAGGTCGTTTCACCCGATAATGGAATTGATTATATATTCGTACTCAGTGAGTTAAGAGCAACATATAAATGTAATTTATTTAGGGTTTGGTTATGTGACCTTAAACCCTGTACATAGGCCTGGCCTGCGTATTGCGTATGCGAATAGGGTATCAGGTTCCTACCTGGATTGCCTTAAGATGTGAGGAATGAAGCCTTTAGCCTAATTTGATATATTTTTCTGCTTATTGAATACAGTGGGATCGTTTGGCAATGAATTCAAAGAATAAAGTGGTTGTTGGGTAGCAGTGTTAACTTTGGAACGAGGTAAGTGTTTATATCCATTTCTTTGGAGGCACCTGGCCTCGTGGATTTTCTACCACGTGTTCCTTACGTGTGTAGCTGCCAATAGGCGTATTCCTTACGCCTTAGCTTTGGATTTACATTGTATATTATATGTTATGTCCTGTTGTTGGTATTGCATTGAGGATTTGAGCGTTGTACTGTGGCTGTGAGTTGGCATCTACTTCCCGGCTGTCGATGAGAGTCCCGCGCCGGTGAAGGGTTATTATTGCATCACATTGCATTCATATGCATTATATGTCATTCATATTCATTACATTGCATATCATATGGGGTGCAGGAGTATTCCGCCCCAGGAGCAGGAGTACTCCGCTCCATTGTATCATATTGAGGGTAGGAGTATTCCGCCCCAGGAGCAGGAGTATTCCGCTCCATTGTATCATATTGAGGGTAGGAGGATTCCGCCCCAGGAGAGTGCAGGAGTATTCCGCCTCAGCTTTATATTATATCGGGTGCAGGAGTATTCCGCCCCAAGAGAGTGCAAGAGTATTCCGCCTCTGGTTTATATTATATAGGGTGCAGGAGTATTCCGCCCCAGGAGCAGGAGTATTTCACTCCAGTTGGTTATCAGATTGGATTCCCCTAGAATGCAGGAGTATTCCGCTTCGGGATGGGATTACGGGTACATGTGACCCTTTGCATCAGATTTCATTTCATCTCATTTCATTTCTTTTCATACCATTGTGTAGACTTGTGGTACATAACTACTGTTCTGCTTATACGTGCATTGCTTATTTGTTGATATGTTTCTTGCTCGTATTCCTGGCTGAGTTTATGGTTTCATATGTGTTTCTGGTTATTATCTGGCTCCGCCTTTTCATAATTTAAATAAGAGGAATTTGGTTTATCTATTTCTTTTCTCCCTGGCTAGCTATCCTATTCTTTGAGGTGGCTAGTCTGCCACACTTATTGAGTCCTTTTGACTCACCCTTGTTTGTTGTTTGTTTCTTGTCTATCTATTTCGTTTCGGCAGGTTCGCTCTAGGATTGAGTTCGCCGCGTTGTTCAGGAGCGAAGACGACTTCAGCTATGAGGGTGAGCCAGCTTTATTCAGGATGGCCACCAGTTTATTGTTTATTATTTCAGTTGCATTTTGCTCCCTTCAAGAGGTATCTGTTTTCTTTTGTACTCTTAGATGTCTAGTCTGGATAACCCTAAACCTAGTATGTTGGGTAGTCAGCTGTAATTTCTCTTGTACAGCTTAGAGGTCTCAATATGTGTGTGTTTTTTTAAAGTCTTGTCCTTATTTATGAATTGTTATATTTATTTTCCGAATTAAATTAGTAAGGGTTCGCCCGACAGGTCTAGGGGAGGATGTCGGGTGCCCGCAGGGCCTAACCGGATTTCGGGTCGTGTCAGTTGGTATCAGAGCCCAGTTTAGAGTCTATCCAGACTAAGACAGTGTCTAGTAGAGTCTCGCTGATGGGTACGTAGACGTCCGTACTTATCTACGAGGGGCTATGATGGCATTTAGGAAGTTTCACTTCCTTCTTTTCTGATCGTGCGTCAGTCTAGGATACAAAAATATTTTCGTTAATTCCTTCTGGTAATTGTGAAACCCTCGTGCGATAAATCAGCAAACTGTATGAGTACAAGACGAAGCAGTCTAGCCTGGGGTTAGCACTGACGAAGCCCCGAGAGTTTTTTTTATCGTGCTGACGATCTAGTTACGGATGTCCCAGCTGTACGAGCTCGTGATGGGCAAGGGAGAAGGGTCTTGTGGTTCCCTTGGCTCTCTATGATGCTTTTACGAAAATCTTGGCGACGCAGATACCACAATAACCTATTATTCGCTAGGCAGCTTATCAGGTTGCCGCATGTACATATGTTCAGACTTAGAGGGCTCTTGTTCCAGTTCCTGATATTTCCCCAGTAAATTATATTCCAGAGGCAGCATGTGTTGCGCCACTAATTATTCTGGTTGGTTAGCTAGCCCAAGTAATAGCTCGGTCCGAAGATGCTGCATTATTTTATCTGTTGAACCTTCCAATTTTCTCAAGCCATGCATCAGATAATCCTTGTGTAAGTTTTTTTTTTTAAAAATAAAACGATGTCAGCGTATCCTTCAGGCTTTTGATTATATCGAGCGGTATGGTGTTGATTATTCTGCTTTCCAATTTCAGGGGTCCAGCATTGAATTGGTGGGCCGCTCTCTTATTAGCTAGCTTGGTTCGATTTTTCTTCTACATTCATGGAAAAGTTCCTTTCGCACAATGAGCGAGATGTAAAAAGTCGCCACTTGAGTGGATTGGATAGGGTAGCCTATCGGTTAGCCTGTTGGTGAATTCTATAGAATGGCTGAATATGCATTAGAACTAGTCCATGAGCCTTTAGAGAGATTCAAAGATTTATTGATGACCTTTCTCCTTCCTTGAGATCCCAGATGGCTCGAAAAATTGAGGTCGGGATTTAATTTGATGTTGTTGTTGATATTGCTCAGAGGTACGAGGCATACCATAAGTTAGAGCAGGAAGAGTTAGAGCGGGAGAGCAAGAGATTCCGTGGCCCTAGTGGGCAACCATGGTACCTCATTTGGAGGAAAGAGTTCTATTATTTTTGGAGGTCACCTTCCAGGTTATCTCAGCTTGTGTCACGCGATTCTTAGAGTGCGCCAGTAGTTCGTCAATATCAGACCCAGTTTTTCTCTTTGTAGCTTTCAACCATCTATCCAGCTCCCATATTCAGCAAAAAGGTGTTATCATTGTCGTGAGTCTGATTATCCTTTGAGGAGTTTTCCTGTTATCATTGCCGTAAGTCTGGCTATCCTTTGAGGAGTTTTCCCTTACTCCGACAGGTAGGCAGTCGTCTTTTCTCTCGTCGTCAGGCACCTGCACAGTCGTAGGGGATTTCATTTAGATCTCAATCAGCCAGAGAAATGCCACGATCCAGCAAAGGTTGAGAGCGTGGTGGCAGTTATTCTTCAGAAGGTAATTATCAGTGTAGCGGCTTAGTTCAGCCGCAGAGGCAGTTTTATGAACTGCCAGTCTAGCAGGATGCTAAGGCATCTGAGGTAGTAGACCCATGTATTTCTTCTTCCCTTATATGTGAGTAAGATTTGATTCTTCTGATCGATCTGGAGATGGTTTGTCATATCATATTCCATGGTTTCCTTGGATATTGTTTCTATTAAGAATCGGTTGCGGTAGAGGGGCGAGCTTCTGGTATGATTTATTCCTGGCATTTGTGGGACCCTACTAATTTATTTGGTCTAAATGTGATACATCTGGGAGTGAGTGTCGGTATTGTCTGCTTGGCATCTTGTTGTGCCACCTTCTATTATTATATCAAACTAGTTTACCTCTCTTTTTGGAATTCCGTGTTGGTTGGATGATGGAATTCTAGTTCATCACCATCATAGAGTGTCATTGTTTCTTCCGGTGTAAAGTGGTTAGTAAGCAATATTCAATCTACGTATTTCGTCTTGGTTCAAAACGCTAGTAAAGTCATGTTATCCCATGAGCTTATCTGGGTTATAAAAGGGTTTTCTAGTAAATTGTCAGAGTTTCTTTCTTATTGAAAGGTTAAATTGGCATGGAAGTTGTTCCATAAAGCTCATCTAATATTCATTTCTTCAATTGCGATTCTTGGGCTACTTTGACTCGTAAGTAGTCTAGCTTTGGTAGCCAAGCAAATAAGAAGATGAGCTTCCTGAAGTTCTAATTATTTCTATCCTCGGTCTATTACCATTTCTTCCTCGTCCAAAAATAGTGAGTTTGGGCGGTTAGTAGCCGCTTGTGATATTCCCTGTGTTGAGCCAGAGTGTGTGTCAAGGTAGCCAGGTAAGCACATTGTTGTGTTTTAAAGCTACAAAGGGTAATGAGAAGTGTCATTTGACCCCCTAAATTGAGCTATCAAGCGGTGATGCTTATGGAAAATGTATGGAGTTGTGAACTCGAGAGTTGCAGCATTTTGGCAACTCGAAAGGGTAGTTTGGTAGCTTAGGTCTGCCTACGTTCGACTTTTAGCTAAATCTTCTTTAGTCCAGCAGACTGTGCGGGGATGGTTATTCCTATTCAAATTGCTGCATGAGTCTGTGCTTTAAGTGGAGGAGTTTTCCTCCAAATATTGAATGGTAATATTAAATTTCTGAGGTGTTGATACCACTTTTCTCACGACCCAAAGTAAGGCCACGGCAGAAATCTACAATGAGTGTCGATCATTGATAAACCTACTAATAATCTATTAATAATAGAGATAAGCTGGCAACCTGATCATATATACGTACCTATCTGCTGAAAGCATAAAGTCTGGAAAGATGACACGACTTTAACTTGCTGGCAATTAGAACATTGAGCCACAGATTCTGCTATGTCGCACTTCATTCCATCCCACTAATAAATCTGCTTAAGATCATGGTACATCTTCGTCGAACCTGGATGAACAGTGTATTTGGAATAATGTGCCTCTATCATAATCTGTCCACGTAAATCTGCAACATCAGGAACACAAAGTCTATCTTTATACATGAGAACACCGTCAGTAGTAACCCTGTATGGCTACTCCAGTTTTCTTCTGGCTATTTTTCTGTTTTCAACTAGAACTGGATACTCATAATGCCGCTGTTTTACTTCATGAAAATTTAGAGTTAAAGGTCTAGTGCAGCTTATCGTCCATCCATCATTGGCATATCTTCTTCACACCTCAACTCTTTGAGAAGTTACGTTAGTGTTATAAGTGCATATGTAATCAACTTTGTTGCTGGTATTCTGGCTCAGCTCAAGGTCCAACTACATGTCTCTTTTATATTTACTTTTTCAAGTCATAATAATTCCAATTCAAAGACAATACCCGGAAGTAGATGTTCAGTCTGAAGATCATTCCTGGTCTGCGTCATACTATCCAGTAGTATTTGCATGATCCTTATCCTTATATGATAGACCCTGTTCAGATGAACCTTTGACACACATTAGGATATGAGTAACAACATTCCCACAAGGAGCTTGCGGAACAAAACTAACATCAACTGAGATATTGCATAGTGTGTTCGTAAAAATAATATAGCTTGCATCAAATCTTCTATAGTGTGTAGTGACAAGGTACTTCAAAAGCTCCCCCTATTGTATCAAGCGTGAGCTAATTCTTAGTTCCATCGACCTGTTTTATATCGAAACGTATATCGAAGAGGTGATTATCAGCTGAATCATGTTAGCCCATTCAAAGTTTCATGTATCCTTGTTTCGAAAAAGTAAAACTCTCCTCTCGTGATCGAGGAAGGGTCAGTTTAGTCAAAATAAGTTGGGCAATGGTGTTATCATATTATCCAGATATATTTTGTTCCAAAAGTTCGATATACGTGTTATAATTTTGATCCTGTAATCAGGAAATAATGCCCGTGGAATAGTTTATGAAGGTCGTGCAAGTTCTTTTGTTATCTGTACAAATTTTTTTAAGACTTGGGCTCGTTCGAGGACGAACGAGAGTTTAAGTGGAGGAGAATGAAACGACCTCGGTTAGTCGTTTCGAAAGTTAGGACTCCGATTGGCGTGCCTATAATTTTAAAATATTCATAATGTCCATTAGGACCTGTCTGTAAAATTTGAGCTAAATCAGACCTCGTTTGGTAGGCATCGGAAGAAGGTTTTAGTTTTTATTATCGATAAATATTAAAAAGAGATTTTCGAGCTCGGTTTTGGCGAATGAGCTTCGATTCGAAATCCAAAAACGCCGTTAGGTTCGTATGATTATTTGTGACTTTTTTGAACTTTCGAAAGTGAATTTCGATGTTGTTCGGCTAGTTTCCGTTAAAATGGCGAAAGTTAAATAATTTGACCTTTTTCCGTTTAAATTCGCATCTTGAGTTTCGGGAACCCGATTTGAGATCCGCCTTCGCGAGTATGTTACATATATTTTGTATAACTCGTAAGCAAAAGTTGGAATTATTTCGAATATCGTAGGGCACCGTTTTAATTTTCGTTAAGAAAAGAAAATAAAATAAAAAAAAACAAAAAAAAAAGAAAAAAGACAAAAATGGAAAGAAAGTGAATGTTGAGGTTGGCGGTGGATACTAAGGGATATATATATCCCTTAGTTCTTACTACAGCATTAAACAGAATAGAAACAGAGAAAAATGAAATGACGCAGTGGAAAAAATGCTAGAAAATGCGAAAAGAGCCGGAGAAAAATTAGTATTTTTACCCCGAAATATTCAGGTAATGATCCTAATATATCATTTGAGTTTATTACGTGTGTTTGAATATATTTCAACAGTAAAACTTGAAATATTAAACATCATTTTAATAAGTTCAATTAATAGTTTAAAGGGTCAAATGGACCCCGATAATGGTATTGATTATATATTCGTACTCAGTGAGTTATGGGCAACATATAAATGTAATTTATTTAGGGTTTGGTTATGTGACCTTAAACCCTGTACATAGGCCTGGCCTGCGTATTGCGTATGCGAATAGGGTATCAGGTTCCTACCTGGATTGCCCTAAGATGTGAGGAATGAAGCCTTAAGCCTAATTTGATATATTTTTCTGCTTATTGAATACAGTGGGATCGTTTGGCAATGAATTCAAAGAATACAGCGGTTGTTGGGTAGTAGTGTTAACTTTTGAACGAGGAAAGTGTTTATATCCATTTCTTTGGAGGCACCTGGCCTCGTGGATTTTCTACCACGTGTTCCTTACGTGTGTAGCTGCCGATAGGCGTATTCCTTACGCCTTAGCTTTGGATTTACATTGTATATTATATGTTATGTCCTGTTGTTGGTATTGCATTGAGGATTTGAGCGTTGTACTCTGGCTGTGAGTTGGCATCTACTTCCCGGCTGTCGATGAGAGTCCCGCGCCGGTGAAGGGTTATTATTGCATCACATTGCATTCATATGCATTATATGTCATTCATATGCATTACATTGCATATCATATTGGGTGCAGGAGTATTCCGCCCCAGGAGCAGGAGTATTCCACTTAATTGTATCATATTGAGGGTAGGAGTATTCCGCCCCAGGAGCATGAGTATTCCGCTCCATTGTATCATATTGAGGGTAGGAGGATTCCGCCCCAGGAGAGTGCAGGAGTATTCCGCCTCAGCTTTACATTATATCGGGTGTAGGAGTATCCCGCCCCAAGAGAGTGCAGGAGTATTCCGCCTCTGGTTCATTTTATATCGGGTGCAGGAGTATTCCGCCCCAGGAGCAGGAGTATTCCGCTCCAGTTGGTTATCAGATTGGATTCCCCTCAAATGCAGGAGTATTCCGCTTCGGAATGGGATTACGGGCACATGTGACCCTTTGCATCAGATCTCATTTCATCTCATTTCATTTCTTTTCATACCATTGTGTAGACTTGTGGTACATAACTAGTGTTCTGCTTATACGTGCATTGCTTATTTGTTGATATGTTTCTGGCTCGTATTCCTGGCTGAGTTTATGGTTTCATACGTGTTTCTGGTTATTATCTGGCTCCGCCTTTTCATAATTTAAATAAGAGGAATTTGGTTTATCTGTTTCTTTTCTCCCTGGCTAGCTATCCTATTCTTTGAGGTGGCTAGTCTGCCCCACTTATTGAGTCCTTTTGACTCACCCTTGTTTGTTGTTTTTTTCTTATCTATCTATTTCGTTTCGGCAGGTTCGCTCCAGGATTGAGTTCGCCGCGTTGTTCAGGAGCGAAGACGACTTCAGCTATCAGAGTGAGTCAGCTTTATTCCGGATGGCCACCAGTTTATTGTTTATTATTTCAGTTGCATTTTGCTCCCTTCAAGAGGTATCTGTTTTCTTTTGTACTCTTAGATGTCTAGTCAGGATAACCTTAAACCTAGTATGTTGGGTAGTCAGCTGTAATTTCTGTTGTACAGCTTAGAGGTATCAATATGTGTGTGTTTTTTTTAAGTCTTGTCCTTATTTATGAATTGTTATATTTATTTTCCGAATTAAATTAGTAAGGGTTCGCCCGGCAGGTTTAGGGGAGGATGTCGGGTGCCCGCAGAGCCTAACCGGATTTCGGGTCGTGTCACGAGGTAACTCCTTATTCCTGGAAACCAGAGCTGGGCCCGAGGTGTTCCTTTGATTTGTGTTGGAATAGACTTTCCCACCGAGCCGTTTACTCACGGGCGGATTTCCAAGCCTTTGGCTAACAGACTGCCTCGGTGAAGTGTACGGTTCATACCTACCCTTTGAATTTCTTCGTGGCACCTCGGTGCGATATGAGGATTCAGATCGATTCTTATAGGTAGAGTTTCGACTAGCAGCTTTCCACTCAGCTTCTTCCAATCTTATTTTGGTATATTCTCTGTTGTGCAAGTCATCCTACGTCAAGGTTTGGTATTGTTGGAGCTCTTGTCTTAATTGGGCAGCATCCTCGGAGTTGCGAACATTGATGTTCTTTTCAAATGCCATGATGACTCAAGTGTAATCCATAGCAGGCAACTCTATCCGCTCGGCATGAAAATGCTCGAGGAAATCTTTGATGGGCTCTCCGAGCCGCTGTTTGACCTCGAAGATGTCTTCCTTCCTTTGGAAGATTTTTTGCGCCTCGCTGTGAGCATTTATGAATGCTCAACCAATTTAACAAAATTAGAAATAGACCGCGCGGGCAAACGCATGTACCAATGTAGAGCTCCTTTCTCCAAAGATTCACCGATCTTCTTCAAGAGCATTGACTTCTTTTTTATTTCTGATAAATCATTCCCCAAGACCATCGACATGAAATCGGTCACATGATCAACGGGGTCGGTGGTTCCATCGTATTTTTTCAAAAACTGAACTTTGAAAGCCGGAGCAGCCTCAGGCTTGTAGGGAAATTGCCTGTACTTTTCAATATCGAGCACTTTTTGGGTCTTCATCACTCTGGGGAAGCTTTCGAGCTGTTTCTCCACTCGTGCCTCGACTCGAGCCTCAGTTTCTTTGCTCAATTTTTTAATGTCCATAGAAGAGCTAGCCTCAGCCACATTGGGAACCATTTCGAAGTATGGCGTTGTGTTAGGTATTGTGCCCGAAACCCCAGATGTGGCCCCGTTGGCAGGTCCCCCTGTTGTCGAACCCGTAGGAATGAAGGTCGAGATGCCTCCGCTTGGAACCACGGGTGGAGTTCCATTTGGAGTAGAACTATTCCTTGCCTCCAACGAAGTGCGAAATTCAGCGTTAATAATAGTTTGCCCGGCTTGTTGTTCTTGAAGAGCTTTCAGAGTTCGAATGACGAAGGCTTGGAAGGCATCATTGGACCCCGAAGAGGAGGGATCTTCTATTGGTGGTATTACAGGCGCATTGGAATTTGGATTCGCATGAACCCTAGTCTGTCCATCGGGAGTTGACTGCGGTTCAACGGAATTTCCATCACTGTTAATCATTTTTTCAGGCAAAAATAAGAATTCAAACGGAAAGAACGTTCAACTTTGGAACAAACCGTTGATGCTTGTATCTCCACAGACGGCGCTAATTTTTATCGGCCTAAACTGATTTAGTATTACAAATCAAATTTGGGTCGTGAATACAAGCAAATCTGAGTATCAAAGTCGAATAATAACAAGAACAAGCGAAATTGCGAGTAAATAAATGTGATTTCAATATATGTGAATGAGTACAAAATTTGGTAGAGTTTCTGTATATATTTCTGAAAGCCTACTGCATGAAAGATGAAGCTATTTATAGAAAAATAGGCTTGGGCCACGTTCTTCACATCTGCCCAACGCCCAGACCCACATTCAGCACACTCAGTAGTGGAGTTAGTGGGTTGAGATAGTGGGAGGTCGTGTTCTGTAGCTGAAGTTGTCCAGCGAGGTTCATATTGGTAACCTTGATGGTGCGAGCTTGCTGATCGACCGAGGTGATGTTTCTTCAAGCTTCAACTTGAGACCTGTCTTCGGTGATTGACTTCGACCGACTTTGGTGACTTCATCGTCCACTTCGATCTTCTGCATCCAAAATATCTGTTCGATTGGCTTTACTTCATGCAACCGACGTGCCATGTATGCACACTGATTTTCACCCAATACAAAACTTCTAGTACTTTTATTTGTACTTGCATAGTGTTTATACTAGATGAATTTAAAATAGAGTAACATGGCTAATGAAGATTCATATAGTTGATCCTAAATTGTTTGAGACTGAAGCATGGTTGTTCTTGTTGCCAGTCTCCTTAGCAGTTTGCTTCTGATCCTCTTAAATGTTACTGTCTATTATTATTATCTATGAGTTGAGAGAATGCGACATCAATTTCCATAACTTTGATTGTTTCTGTAGGGAGTTAGTTCAAAAGGCGTTAATATGTTTATATTCATTGGTTGTAAGTTGCGAAGCCATACTTACCCAGACAGCCGATGCATATTTTTGAAGTGTAATTGTCAATACTTGGCGAGGGTGCTTAATTTAGAACTCTAAGTCTGCAAGCATGTCCTCTGATCCTCTCTAGGGATCTCTCTCCCTCTTTCCATCTTACTGTCAACTTTGTAACTGGATGTAATTGATGCAGTCCAGCCTGATCAAGCTAAAGAGCTTCATGATTTTCATGTGATGGTGTTGAAGAGCTATGATTGTGCAATCATGGAGGAAGCGGGCAGCATGTTAGAGGCGACAAGAAGCACTTTGGTTAGCATTGGAAAATGAGGGACGATTGCTGCGTGTTGAGGCCGATACTTGGAGAAGTCAACGAGCTACTCAACAAGCTCATTCTTGGGCATTGGGAAGCTTTGTATTTTGGGCAGCAACTTGATGTTCTTAACGAGCTATTATTTTTGCATAGACAGTCTAAGTTAGGTGAATGACCCTTTATTGGCCCCGCTTGGTCACTTTAAATATAGCCAGCCTGTGGCTTTTACATTGACGTTTTAGGCACTTAGGGTTGAACCTATATAAGCCTAAGTGTTAGGCATTTTTATTCACTTCACAAGATTCAGAATATTACAACAAAACAACGCAGCTTTATGCTCTTTGAAACCCCACGTGTGAACTTGTCCAATTTTTTGTGTGAATCGAAGTTGAACTTGTTCATCTACTTAATCAAACAATTTGCAAGTCGTAGTTGTCTTGAGGATTGTTTGTATAGCTTAAGTACTCCTTGAGTTCATCAAGAAGGTAAGTAGACTAGTTCCTACGTATAGTCTTGATAGATCAATGTGTGTCTAGTTTCTATCCTTGTTTTTGATTTCGTAGTTTAATCTTGCATCAGTTGGTATTCAGAGCTTGGAAAGGGTTTGTTTCCACAACCCCAATCCTGTTCTTCGTGCCCTAGTTTTAGGTTTCTTAGTTTAGTTTCGTTGATTTTCGTTTTAAAAAAAGGTGAAAAAAGAAAAGAATCAGTCGTGTATTGTGTGTGGGACACCTAGGGTTTAAGAAAATTTGATTAAAGAAGTGTTCTTGATTGATTCTTGAAACTCTAGTCGATTCTTGAGGTGTTTCTTGAACTTCTTGGTGTGATTGCTAGAATTTCAGATTGCTCTTGCTTGAATTCTTAATGTTTCTTGAAGGAAGAAGCTTTGAGACATGTAGAACTACATAGGCAGCGTGTTCTTGAATTTGTAGACGTGTTTCTTGGCTGAAAATTGTTGGTTCTTGGACAACAACTTGTTGTTCTTGAATAATAATAGAAGTAGCTTGGATTGAACTTGAAATTTCATAGGCTTGCTGATAAGCCCCAAATTGGAGCCAAAGCGCCAACCATCAAGAGCCAAGCTTGAGAGCACAAAGGATCCAAGACAATGGCACCGGAGGAGGGTTCGAGAGTGATTTGGAGTCATGGACTTGAGCGCCAATGAGGGAGGACCGGCTACGGACCAAGGAGGGACACTTAGAGTCCATTTTGAGCCGTTTTCAAGCCTCCCAGGAAGGGGGCGGACCGCCCGTTTGCAGAGGCGGGCCGCCTAGTGACTTGCACGCCTTTGGATTTTGGGGCGCCCAGAAAAGGGGCGGACCGCCTACTTTTTGGGCGGACCGCCTACTTCAGCAGGTGGGGCGCCTACTCTGGGCGCCTCCTCTGCAGGAGGGGCGCCTACTCTGCTAGGTGGGGCGCCTGTTTTGGCTAGTTTTGGACGGGATTTTGACGTATAATCCCTATTTTGACCCTATGAGGCTTGTAATGTTTTTATATCATTTGAGGGCTTTTTAGACATTACATTAGGAGTGTGGAACAACTATAAATACCACACTTAGTCATTTATTTCATTTAGCTTGTTTAGATTTGAAGAATAGACTTAGTAAGAGAGGCAAGGCCTTCTTCTTTGTAGAAGCTTGAAGCTTCGGATTATCTCTTTGCTTGGAGCCTATGGAGATCCGTCACTAGTACGGAATCCTTGTACGGTTCAAGTTTCCCTTCCTCTCTCGGATATTCAATTCATGGTTTGAATCGTTTATCCATTCTTTCTTCTATTTCTGTTCTTCCCCATCCCTTACTTTCTTGTTATCTTGTGATTATTGCTTCCGCATCTTAGTTTATCGCTTCCGCCTATTTGGTTCTTATCAGCTTGGTATCAGAGCAAGGCTCGGGTTTCGTTCTTAAGAATCCACGTTCCTTGTTCATCCTATCTTTAGTTTAGTTTATTGTTGTTATTGTTCTTGTTTTGGAAGAAAAGAAGAAAAACACAAAAAAAGTAGAAAAGTGAAAAAAAAATACAAAAATTGGTGTAACTTTGTGGTGTGATCGATTCGTGTTATGGGTGTTATAGATTCTTGATCCTTGGGGAAAACCCGACGTTTGGATACTAAAATTGTTTGGATTGGATTGATTTGAAAATTTGAAACCCCAAATTATTAAACCCTCCCAAAACCCTTTGTTCTTGAGGAATTTGATTGATTTTGGATTGTGTGATTGTGGGGTTTTGGAATTGATTACCGGGGTTTGATCTCTATTGAAAATCGAACAAATAGAAACAAGAATCGTGTGAATCGGAGTTGTATAACATCGAATTTGATGAATCGCAATCCTTGTTGAAACCCTTTTGATAAACCCTTGTGTTCTTGAAGTTCTTGACCTTGAACCGTGATTTGATTGATTGTTTGGATGTAAATTTGATTGGGGATTGTTAGAAGGGATCAAAAACAACTTTGGGTATCATTGGATTGTGAAAACAAGTTGAAAACATCGGATTTGGGGCTTGGAAATCGACTTGGAACGAGTTTGAACTGTGCTGAAATTCCTAGTAGGCGGACCGCCCACTAAGTAGGCGGACCGCCCCCCTTAGCCTCTGAAGTTTTTGGGCGGACCGCCCCTGTACAACAGGCGGGGCGCCCACTCTTGGAGTGAGTCCGTTTGGCTTCGTTTTGTGTGTTTTTGTGTTCCGTTTGCTTCCTAACCTCTTGGTTAGTATTTCTAAGGTATTTGTCCTATCTTATTAACACTAATCTTTGATCTCTTAGGTTGTTTGTGTGTCTTGAAGTCTTTACTTAAAGTCGTAGAATTTGCTTGCTTCAAGTGCGCACTAAACTAGCTTCCGTACATCGAGTCACATCAACTCCACTCCGGACCTTTACTTAGATATACTAGTTGATTGATCTTACCATTTTGGTTCCTAAAAGAGATAAGGACATCTTTGGGTAGGGGTTTGGGAGTGTGCACCCCAAAAGAGTGTTGAGAGCCACCACCAAAGGTAAGGGAGAGCAAGTGAGGTTGTTTATACTAACCTTTGCACTTTCTTAACATGTCTTTTGCAGGTACAAGGAGCCATAAGGGAGGTCTGGAGGGAAGTGGGAGTGGTGAGAAAGGTGTAAGTGAAAGGGAGTTATTTGAAGCCTACCTTCCGAGCATCTTGGCTCAAATAGAGGCAATGGACACTAGGGTCCAATATTTGGAGGATGAGATGGAAGAGAATGAGGCCGAGGGAAGAGATGGAATAAGTCGCACTATGGGTTATGGTATTGCTAGTAGTGGTGAAATTAGGAAGTACCCAATTAGTGAAGGCACTACTAAGGGGTTATGTAAAGGGCTTTACATGGATGAGTTCATGATCCAAAGAGCGTGGTATCAATTCGTTGTGAGCCTTAATGGGAATCAGTGGTATGTGCTTCAAGTGGATAGTGGTGAAGCAAGTTGGATTAGCCATCTTGTAGTGAGAAGGTTGGGAATACCTTGTGTTGATGGAATGGCTAGGGTAGTTATTTCACAAATGAACTTTGAAGAAGAAGTGGAGTGCAAGGTAGGTCCTTTAGTGGGATGTGATGTTATGTTGGGAAAGCCTTGGCTTTTCAATAGATACTTCAAGATTGCTTGGGAAGCGGTGGATGGCTACCGTGTTCAAGCACAAGGGAAGTTACAACTCCTCCTTCTTAGGAAAGAAGAAGTACAACCGAGCAAGCCCATGAACATGAGAAATGGAGGGACACCATTGAAGAGAAGCCCTATGATTCAAAGAGTGCAATCAAGAACCCCTACACACACAAGAAGTGGTGGGACTAGTGCAAGAAGAGAGTTGACACATGTCAACAAGGTGAACCCCAAGCCACAAGTTCCAAAGCAAAGTGGTTCACCAACAAAGAAGAAAGAGACATCAAGTGATGAGTCTCTTAGTCCTAGATTCCGGGTTGATGTTAAAAGTCCACCTACTCCGGCCATGGGTATTCTTGGGCCTCGTCCCAACTCACCCGAATTTGAGAGACAAAAGATTGAGAGGAGTAAGGGAGTGACCGGTGACATTCCTCGAGTGGAAAAAGGAGAGGATGTGTTGAGTGATGTGAGTGGGATGTCACCACCCGAATCTACACCCGACCTTGAAAAGAAAATGAGGGAAAAGAAAGAGGGAAAAAGAATTGAAAAGAGTGAGGACACCCCTTGTTCTAACCCTAACCCTTTATCTTTTTCTTCTACTTGTGTGAATTCTTGTGTAGGTATTCTTGGAGGCCATCAAATGGAGCCTCAATCCTCTTCCAAGATGGAAGGACAAGGTGAAGAAGATCTTCAATGTGAGCTTCAAAGTGGAGGAACTAGCCATGATACTTCAAGTGCATTGAGTGAGCAAGATGGCCACTCAAAGGTAAGTGATAGTTCTCCCCTTGAGCATGATACTTCCTTGTCATGTGAGAGTGTTTGTGAAACCTCTATACTAGTTGATGATATATGTGATTATAATTTGAATGCAACTAGTGTAGAATCTTTGGGTCAACTTGTGTGTGAATGTGAACCACTAGTTGAGAGGAATGATAAGCCACATCATGATGTGAGCTCGATTTTCATTGAACCTCTCTTTAGTGAATATTTTGTAGTTGACCATGCTTGTGACCCTTGTTATGACACACCACCAATTTTTGATAAAGGGGACGATGAGTTGAGTGATCATGCCCTTATTGATATGCTTATCTTTGGTGGGCCTATGTGTTGTGGTGAGGATGGTAATGGCCTTGAGGAGTCCCTAGTGGATGGAATGGATAGGCTTATTTTTGATGACTCCTCAAGTGTGTATGAAGAGTGTGAAATTGACCCTCCATGGTTTGAAAGGTTTAACTCTATAGACAATCCATTGTTTGAAACTTCAAGTGAGACGAATGGCCTTGGAATTGATTGTGTTTGTCCGTCTTCTAGTAGTCCTAATCTTGATTGTGTGGATTACAATGATGAAGAAGCCACTATGGAAGCTTTCCTTGATAGTTTGTCTAGTGAGAGAGATTGTCTTAGAGGTGGGTTTGAGGGTGAGGAAGTCACTCTTGGTGTGTGTAAGAGTGCTTCCAAGAAGGGGAGTGGAGTATTTGATGTTAGTTGCCGATTGAACTATTTTGTTTACTCCACCCCACATGTTAATCACACCTTGAGTGTTGAGCATGCCAAAGCCGATGTGTCACTTTGCGATACAATTGATTTGAAGGCTTGGTGTGTTGGTCATGGGCTTCGGGGTCGTGGGGAATTTAATTGCTACATGCATATCCTTGATCTCTTTGCTTGTTTTGACAATGAGTGCTTGTTCTTGTCGAGCCAAGACTATGTCGTCTCCTTTGGGGACATACGCTTTTTAATTGGTATTGATGCTTGGCTCTATCACAAGAGTGTGTTTTCCACACCACTTGCACTTATTATTGTTGAGCTAACCTACTTGTGAAGTAGGAAGTTTTTTTTTTGTTGTGCTTGTTTTGAATGTAGGCTTGACGGTTTGATTTCGAGGACGAAATCCTTTCAAGAAGGGGAGGATGATAAGCCCCAAATTGGAGCCAAAGCGCCAACCATCAAGAGCCAAGCTTGAGAGCACAAAGGATCCAAGACAATGGCACCGGAGGAGGGTTCGAGAGTGATTTGGAGTCATGGACTTAAGCGCCAATGAGGGAGGACCGGCTACGGACCAAGGAGGGACACTTAGAGTCCATTTTGAGCCGTTTCCAAGCCTCCCAGGAAGGGGGCGGACCGCCCGTTTGCAGAGGCGGGCCGCCTAGTGACTTGCACGCTCTCTGGATTTTGGGGCGCCCAGAAAAGGGGCGGACCGCCTACTTTTTGGGCGGACCTCCTACTTCAGCAGGTGGGGCGCCTACTCTGGGCGCCTACTCTGCAGGAGGGGCGCCTACTCTGCTAGGTGGGGCGCTTGTTTTGGCTAGTTTTGGACGGGATTTTGACGTATAATCCCTATTTTGACCCTATGAGGCTTGTAATGTTTTTATATCATTTGAGGGCTTTTTAGACATTACATTAGGAGTGTGGAACAACTATAAATACCATACTTAGTCATTTATTTCATTTAGCTTGTTTAGATTTGAAGAATAGACTTAGTAAGAGAGGCAAGGCCTTTTTCTTTGTAGAAGCTTGAAGCTTCGGATTATCTCTTTGCTTGGAGCCTATGGAGATCCGTCACTAGTACGGAATCCTTGTACGGTTCAAGTTTCCCTTCCTCTCTCGGATATTCAATTCATGGTTTGAATCGTTTATCCATTCTTTCTTCTATTTCTGTTCTTCCCCATCCCTTACTTTCTTGTTATCTTGTGATTATTGCTTCCGCATCTTAGTTTATCGCTTCCGCCTATTTGGTTCTTATCACTTGCACGTTGAATTGAAATTGTTATTTGCTGAAAGTTTTGAGTTGGAAATGTGGTAAATGTTGTCCAAATTTGAGTTGGAAAGCAAGGGATAATAGGGAAAACTTAGCCTACTCAAATAAGGCTTGCCTTGGGCGCCTATTTAAGGGTAGAAAATCAGATTTCTTTAGGATTTCCTCATTTCTTTGTTAACACCACTTCTAATTAGTAATTCTTAGGTAATTCTTCTACTTAAGCTAATTACTAATTTTTGAGCTTGTAGGATTTCGTGCTAAAATTTAGAATTTCAAACTATCGTAGTATTTTCTTTGGCTTCTCGTGCTCACTTTAAAAGCTGTCCACATATAGACTCTCATAAATTCGCTCATCTCGAAGAGAACTAGTGAACTTTGTGAACTTGAAAGGTCGTTGAGGAACTTGATCAATTCGAGGAAGCCATTTGGGACAAGTTTGAGTGATCCTACCCAAAAATTGAGTGAACTCGAGTATCATTCAAAAGTGAGGGAGCAAGTGAGTTTTTTTTGCTAACCTTAACATATTTTCTAGTTCGTGCTTATGTGCAGGTACATGCCTGAAATTCAAGAGGGTATTACCGAGAAATTGGATTCGAAACTTCCTATTTGTGAAAAAAAGGGGGGGGGCGGGGGGAGGGGTTCTTTAATATCTTTCCTCCTTTATTAGTTGATACAAGGGGACTTTAAGTGTGAAAGCACAGAGTAAAATGACATTGCCGATAAACTTGGCTACTCTTCTAGCCAAAATGAGAGCAATGAGGACTGATTTTGGATGCTCCATTGATGCCATAGAAGCACGAGTTGAAACCCTTGAAAATTCAGCTAGTGTTCAAAATAATGTCGGGGAAGGAACTAGTGATGGTTCTACTATGAAACCGGACCAATTTGCGGAGCTAGCTAATCAACAATGGAAAGCTAATCGTAATGCACGACTTTTGGGCAATCCCCAAGCCTTGGGCAATTCCTAAGTGAATGTACCACCATTTATGAAAGCCCGGAGACATGTAGTACCCGCGAAGGTGAGAGAAGCAGCTCATAATGATGATCAACCTGAACATGAGGAGTATGAAGATGATGATTTAGAGCAGCAAAACCCGAGGGTAAGACCAATACAAGGGGGCCGTGGCAACATGAGGGGTCGTGGATTTGGCCGTGGACCTCGAGGGGGCTTTGGTGGGAGGAATTAAGAACCTAAATTTGATGCATATGCTGATCCTTATAAGGAGTATCCTGAACCAACCCGTGGTGGTCGTGAGTGTGGTTTAAATAGTGTCAAGGTTACTATTCCTGTATTTAAGGGAACTAGTGATCCTGACAAGTTTCTAGAGTGGAGGCGTCAAGTTGAGAGAATATTTGAGATAAATGACATGATCGAGGAGAAGAAAGCTGCATATGCCATTGCTGCCTTTGAGTCCTATGCTTCTACTTGATGGGAGGCCGAGAAGAGATCTAGAGTGAGACATAATCAGCCTATATGCATAACTTGGGGAGAATTGAAACAAGTAATGATCCGGAAGTATGTCAATCCAAAGCATAAACAAGAGCAACTCTGAAGGTTATATGACTTGAAACAAGGGCTGAAATCTATTGAAGAATACCATGATGAATTTGAGAAAACTCGGCTAGCTCTTGACTTAGAAGAAGAAGACGAGGACGAGGCTATTATACGGTTCAAGGGTAGTTTGAATCATGACATCTCCAATCAATTGAGGCTGCATAACTTCTTGACACTCTACGATGCACTCCTAACTTTCATTGAAGCCGAGAAAAAGCAATGAGAAGACAAGGCAGCCCGCTGTAGAGGAAGCTCTAATTCCACTCCCATGAGCCGAAATAAAGAGTGGAGAACCCTAAGCTCGGGAGGATCTAATGTGAGCCGTGAGGCGAAGAAATCACGGAGAAAGTGACGCCTAAATTTGATCCTAAGGGGTCGGGAGGTAATTCTAAAACTCATCTTAATACTCATAATGTATCTTCTTTTAAATGTCACAAATGTCAAGGCTATGGGCACTTTGCCAAAGACTGTCCTACGCGAAAAAACATGCTTATACTTGATGATGGTACTGTTTGTGATGCGGGGCAAACCACCACAAGACCCTTTACGAGGAGTCAAGCCAAAGCAATCCATGATTCTCACCTTCACTTGATATGGAAAGGCATGGATATGGACGATGGGAGGTCCGGAAGCAACTTGAAGATCATGCATTGGAGCACCATTGAAGAAGGACCACCTAGGCTACAAGGAGAAGCATCTGGGGAATATTTTGAGACGTCTCAAGAAGCCACAGGAATGGGCGGACCGCCTCCTAGAGTGGGTGGACCGCCTGGTTGAAAGAGAGCCAAAATTTTGCTAAGTATGGAATTCGGACCTCTCTGGAGTTTTGCTAGGCGGACCGTCTACTGTGTTTGGGCGGACCGCCTACTTCACTGCAAGCCTCAAGACACTTCAGCAAAGGCGGATCGCCTCCCAGTATGGGCGGGGCGCCTACTTTGCTGTGCAACCATCAGAAAATTCTAGTATTTTGTTGTGTAATTCCAGCTTTAGCCCTAACTTACTTCTATTATTTTAACCCACTTTGGGGGTATTTAGGACCTTTCACTATGTAATGTAGAAGACTATAAGAGTCTTCATTAGGGTATTTATTATTACACTACTTTGAATACACAAACACAAGAGAAATCCTCTCTATTGAACCTTATGAAAATTGGCTTGAATTCAATTGGAAGATTCCAAGTTGAACCTCAAACCTCTCCGATCATTCTATTTGCAAGGACCTCGTGATTTTTGAGGATAGTTGCATAGCGTAGGTGATTCTTGACCTTCGTTCGGGTTGTAACGAAACAATGTTCTTCATTGCTACTTGAACAATCGTGTGAGTCTCGTCTCATTTTTATCTTGTTTATCGCTTCCGTAGTTTTTCCTGTATCAGTCGGTATCAGAGCAAGGCTCGAGTGTTGTTCTTACAAACCCTCATTCCTTGTTCATCGTGCTTTCATCATTGTTCTTGTTGTTGTTTATGTTCTTGTTCTTGTTTTATTGAAAAAGAAGAAAAATATTCAAAAACTTGAAAATCACAAAATAATTGCTAGATGTTCTTGGTTATGATGATTTCTTTGATGTTTGTTATCGGGGATTGTTTGTTATTATATTCCCGTTGATTTGGTACCCTCAAAACACGATTTGAAGTTGTGAATCAAAATCTTGAAAATCAAATCTCCAAAGTTTGAAAAACCCTAAAATTTGCTCAAATTTCTTGACTTGGACTTGTTGTTGATTGGGTGTTATTATAAATCATTGGGGTTTGTTTGTAGTAGTTGAAAACACATTGGGGTACCTTTAGATTGGGAAAAAACCTTTAAAATATTGGAAAATTGGGTGCCAAAAGACCAAGAACACGTTTTTGGACTGTGCTGAAAAACACAGTAGGCGGGGCGCGCCTAGTCCAATAGGCAGACCGCCCCTTTTGTTATCAGCTCTCTAGATATTGTGGTAGGCGGTGCAGAGGCGGGGCGCCTACTCCTGTAGGGTGTCCGGGTAGTTGTTTTTCGTAGATTTTCGTATTTTGGTGACTTGTATCACTTCCGGTTAGTACATTTCAACTAACACTCCTACTTTACTAGTACTAGTACATTGAGCACTTAGGATACTCATCCGGTTGGTTGTTGAAAATTCCAAGAAGACTCGTGGAACTTTTTTTGCTCAAGTGCTCACTTATAAAGCCGAACGTCCATAGAGTCCCATTAACTCCACTCTTCCCGAAGAGCACTTGGAACTTGTGGAAATTTTTGGTTGTTGAGGAGGTTGTTCAACTCCTAGGAAGCCTTTTGAATCAAGCACGAGTGAACCTACCCCAACTTGAGTGTACCCGAGTGACATTCAAAAGTGAGGGAGTGCGTGAGGACTTATACTTTAATCTCTTTTCTTGTTTTTGATTGCTTGTAGGTACATGGCGGAAGAACAAGGAAAATATACTGTTGAGGTCCTAACAAGCATCTTGGCTACTCATTTAACCGAGGTGAAGTCTATAAGCCTAAAGATTGAAACCCTTGAAAGAGAAAGGACCCCGAGTGTCCATAAAGATGCCGGGGAAGGCAAAAGTGATGGCTCAACCGTGAGGCTGAACCAATTTTTCGAGCTAGCTCGTCAACAATGGCTAAGAGAAGAAGCTCTTGTTCATGAAAGAGTGTTGGGAAATCCCCAACCCTTGGGAAATCCCCAAGTTGAAGTTCCACTCATGAGACCCCATAGACATGTAGCACCCCTTAAGCAAGTTTTTGAGGCTCAAGAAGGGGAGCGCCCCGGACTTGGTGATAATTATGATGACTTTGATGATCCCTATCTAAATAGGAGGGCAATAAATGGAGGCCGAGGAATGGATAGAGGTCGTGGGCAAGGTCGTGGACCTTCAAGAGGTTATGTGGGAGGAACTTGAGGCGTGAGTATGATGATGTTGATTACTAATAAGGGGGTCAACTAGAACCAAACCGTGGGCGTCGTGACAGCAACCTAAATAGTGTGAAGATCACTATCCCACCTTTCAAAGGGACCAGTGATCCGGAGAAGTTCATAGAGTGGAAGGTTAAATTGGAGCAGGTTTTGATACAAATGACATGTCCGTGGAGAGGAAATCTACTTATGCCATTGCTTCATTTGAGTCATATTCTTCCACTTGATGGGAATCCGTCAGGAGGTCAAAAAGAAGAGTTGGGATGCCCGTGAACATTGCTTGGGAAGAATTGAAAGAGGTGATGAACACCAAACATGTGACACCCAAGTACCGGCAAGAACAACTCAAGAGGCTTTATGAGTTGAAACAAGGATTCAAGTTTGTTGATGAGTACTTCAACGAGTTTGAAAAGAATCGAATGGCCCTTGACATGGAAATGTAAGATGAGGAGCAACCTAGCATCCGATTTAAGAGTCGCTTAAGCCGGGAGATTGCTTCTGAACCGAGGTTACACATCTTTCATTCTCTTCAAGATATTTGTGATGCTGCGGTTAAGGCCGAAAAGTGACTCAAGAAAGAAAAGGCTCCTCGCTATAGAAGTACTACTTCTACTCTCGTGAATCGACCCAAAGAATGGAAGAGCCCAAACACAAGTGGTGCTAGTGGAATTCGTGATGTGAAGAAGCCTTTTGAGAAGGCCACTCTAAGAAGTGACTTCAAAGAAGTAGGAGGTAACTCTAAAACTCAATTAAATACTCCTTCTCCTTCTTCGTTCCAATGCCACAAGTGCAAGGGTTATGGGCACTTTTCCAAAGATTTCCCCACCCGAAAAGCAATGATAATCATGGATGATGGGTTGGTGTATGAGGAAGAAAGTGAGCCCGAGAATGAGGGTGTTGAGGAGAGCGAGGTAGTTGAGGAAGAAGAGGATGTGGCGGAGGGTGATGACCCTAACTTGTTCTTGGTGGTACGTCGTAGTTTGAGTGCCATGATGAGTGAGGAGGAGGTGGATGTACAAAGGGAGAACTTGTTCCATGCTAGGTGTAGGCTGAAGGGACAAGTGTGCTCCATGATTATTGATTCGGGTAGTTGTGCTAATGTGGTGAGCCAATCTTTGGTTTCACAATTGAAATTGCTTACCCTTAAACACCCAAGCCCCTACCGATTACAATGGTTGAGTGAATATGAGGAGTTGAAGGTGGTGAAGCAAGTCTTGATAAAGTTCAATACTGGGAATTATCAAGACGGGCTAATGTTTGATGTGGTGCCAATGCAAGCTTGCCACCTCTTGTTTGGTAGGCCTTGGTAATATGATAAGAGTGTTGTACATGAAGGCCGAGCCAACGCTTACACGGCTAAACATGAGGGCAAGAAGTATGTGCTCAAGCCCTTGACGCCAAAGCAAGTGAGTGATGACTATAGGCGTATGAGGGAATCGAAAGAGGCGGCTAAAGCTAAGTCCCCCGTGGTGACTAAGCCTTTGATCGAGAGCCCTACCACTCCACCATCTATCGCCGGTAAAATTTGTGCCATGATACAACCAGGTGAGTACTTGAGAGGGAATGATGGCACCAAAATGCTCATTTCCCTAATGCACAAAGGTATGGTTCTAAATTCCGATTCTGATTATTCTTCTAACCTTAACCCTTTGCCTAGTACTATTGAGAATGTTTTGAAGGTATTTAAGGACATGTTCCCGGATGACATGCCGAGTGGTCTTCCTCCATTGAGGGGGATTGAACATCAAATAGACTTTATCTCGGGGTCCCAAATCCTAAACAAGCCGGCCTATAGGAGCAATCCCGAGGATACCAAGGAGTTGCAAAAGCAACTGTATGAGTTGCTCAACAAAGGCTTGGTTCGTAAAAGCTTGAGTCGTGTGCCTTACCGGTCATTCTTGTGCCAAAAAAGTACGGGACATGGAGGATGTGTGTTGATTGCCGCGCGGTCAACAAGATAACGGTAAAGTATCGTCATCCCATTCCTAGACTTGATGACATGCTTGATGAATTGAGTGGTTCTAGTATCTTTTCTAAGATAGATCTTAGGTCTGGCTACCACCAAATCTTAATGAAATCGGGTGATGAGTGGAAGACCGCATTCAAGACTAAGTTTGGTCTCTATGAATGGTTGGTGATGCCTTTTGGCCTCTCCAATGCACCTAGTACCTTCATGAGGTTGATGAACCATATTTTGAAGCCGTTTATCAACAAATTTGTGGTCGTCTATTTTGATGATATCTTGATATATAAATCAATAGATGATCATGTTGGCCACTTAAGTCAAGTCCTTAAAGTGCTAAGAGCCGAAAAGCTCTATGCCAATTTTAAGAAGTGTGCCTTTTGTTTTGAAAAGGTTGTCTTTCTTGGTTTTGTTGTTAGTGCCAATGGTGTAGAAGTAGATGAGTCCAAGGTTGAAGCCATTAGAGATTGGCCAACTCCTACTACCGTTTCTCATGTTAGGAGTTTCCATGGCCTTGTTAGTTTCTATAGGCGATTTGTTAGAGACTTTAGCACCATTGCCGCACCACTCACCGAGTTGGTGAAGAAAGAAAAAACCTTTGTTTGGGGAGAGCCTCAAGAGAAGGCTTTCCAAGATTCAAGAAAAGTAGGTTGAGTACCGCCTCTTGTTTGCAATTGCCCGACTTCGGGAAGGCTTTTGAGGTTGAATGTGATGCCTCGGGGGTGGGAATTGGGGGTGTTCTCATGCAAGAAGGGAAACCTATAGCCTACTTTAGTGAAAAGTTGAAGGGTGAAACGTTGAATTACTCTACATATGACAAGGAGCTGTATGCCCTAGTGAGAGCTATAGCTCATTGGCAACACTATCTATGGCTTAGGGAATTTGTGATTAAGAGTGACAATGAGTCACTCAAACATCTTAGAGGCCAAGAGAAGTTGAACAAAAGACATGCCAAATGGGTGGAGTTCATTGAGTCTTTTCCCTAAGTGATTCATTACAAGAAAGGGAAGGACAATGTTGTGGCCGATGCACTTTCTAGGAAGTTTGCTCTAGGCACTACTCTTGCTTCCAAGCTCATGGGTTTTGAGAGTATTAAGTTGATGTATGCTCAAGACCCTAAGCTAAAGAGCATTCATGAAGCTCTTGAGAAGGGAGAAAGAGTTGAGAAGTACCAATGGGTTGATGGCTATATCTTTAAGAATGGTAGAGTTTGTGTGCCCGAGTCTTCATGGAGGGAGTTGCTAGTTCGTGAAGCACATTGTGGAGGCTTGATGGGTCACTTTGGGAAAAAAAAAACCTTGGCCATTCTCATGGAGCAATTTCATTGGTCAAAGATGGGGTTGCAAGTTGAGCGACTATGCAATGCTTGTTTGGATTGCAAGCATGCTAAGTCCAAGTCGAACCCCCATGGTTTCTACACTCCCCTCCCTATTCCTACTAGCCCGTGGATGGATATTTCTATGGATTTTGTTATGGGGTTGCCACGGTCTAAGGGGGGACATGATAGAATTTATGTTGTCGTGGATAGCTTCTCCAAAATGGCTCACTTTATTCCTTGTAAAAAGAGTCATGATGCACAACATGTAGCTTCTTTGTTCACTGATAATGTGTTAAAGTTGCATGGTGTGCCTCAAACCATTGTGAGTGATAGGGACTCTAAATTCCTTAGTCATTTTTGGAGGTGTCTTTGGGGTACTCTTGGCACCAAGTTAATGTTTTCTACGTCCCACCACCCTCAAACGGATGGTCAAACCGAGGTGGTGAACCGAACTTTGGGTGCTCTACTTAGAGCTATGACCCAAGGTAAGGCCGGGACTTTGGTTGACAAGTTGCCTCTTATGGAGTTTGCTTATAACCGTACATTGCATAGCATGATTGGCATGACTCTATTTGAGTGTGTTTATAGTTTTAATCCTTTGATTCCACTTGGTCTAACCCTTTTTCCCAAAGATATGATTGTTAGTTTTGAAGGTAAAAGCCGAGCTAAGGCAATGCTTGAGATCCATGCCAAGGCAAGGAAGAGTTTGGAAGAAGCCTATGCTAAGGTGGCCTTCAAGAAGAACAAGGGAAGGAAGAAGTTGGAACTCAAGAAAAGAGATTGGGTGTGGGTGCACTTATGCAAAGAGAGGTTTCCAAACCTTAGGAAATGGAAGTTGGCACCCCGAGGAGATGGTCCATTCTAAGTGCTATCCAAGATCAACAATAATGCCTATGTGATTGATTTATCCGGTGAGTACAATGTTTCAGATACTTTCAATGTTAGTGACTTGGCTCCCTTTGATGTAGGTGATGATGTCGTGGAGGATGACGCCATAAGTTCGAGGACAAAATCTTCTCAAGAAGAGGAGGATGATGCGGGGCAAACCACCACAAGACCCTTTACTAGGAGTCAAGCCAAAGCAATCTATGATGCTCACCTTCACTTGATATGGAAAGGCATGGATATGGACGATGGGAGCTCCGGAAGCGACTTGAAGATCATTCATTGGAGCACCATTGAAGGAGGACCACCTAGGCTACAAGGAGAAGCATCCGGGGCACATTTTGAGACGTCTCAAGAAGCCATAGGAAGGGGTGGACCGCCTCCTAGAGTGCGCGGACCGCCTGGTTGAAAGAGAGCCAAAACTTGGCTAAGTATGGAATTCGGACCTCTCTGGAGTTTTTCTAGGGGGACCGTCTACTGTGTTTGGGCGGACCGCCTACTTCACTGCAAGCCTCAGAACACTTCAACAAAGGCGGATCGCCTCCCAATATGGACGGGGCGCCTACTTTGCTGTGCAACCATCAGAAAATTCTAGTATTTTGTTGTGTAATTCCAGCTTTAGCCCTAACTTACTTCTATTGTTTTAACCCACTTTGGGGGTGATACGGGGTAAATAGATGGAAACGATAAACTATGATGTGGAAGCAATAATCACAAGATAACAAGAAAAGTAGGGACGGGGAAGAACAGAAATAGAAGAAAAGAATGGATAAACGATTCAAACCATGAATTGAATATCCGAGAGAGGAAGGGAAATTTGAACCATACAAGGATTCCGTACTAGTGACGAATCTCCATAGGTTCCAAGCAAGAGTTAATCCAAAGCTTCAAGCTTCAACAAGAAGAAGGCCTTGCCTCTCTTTCTATGTCTATTCTTCAAATCTAAACAAGCTAAATGAAATAAATGACTAAGTGTGGTATTTATAGGTTCACCACACTTCTAAATAAAATATCTAAATAGCCCCTAAGTCTAGTCAAAACAATACAAGTCACTTAGCGCTATAGTTGGAATTACACTACAAAGTAGTAGGAGTCTCGTCTTGACACTTCAGCAACTAGGCGCCCCGCCTGAATAACAGGCGCCCAGAGTAGGCGGTCCGCCCATTAAACAGGCGCCCCAAACTCCTGAGGCTTGCTTTCAAGTAGGCGGTCCGCCCCTTTGAGTAGGCGGTCCGCCCCTTCCTGGGGGTTCTTGGAATGGCTCAAAATGTGTCCCCCGAACCTCTCCTTTGGTGCCTATGTGCTCCTCCTTCCTTGGCGCTCCATTGCATGATCTTCAAGTTGCTTCCGGAGGCCTTGACGGTACTCTTTGTGCTCTCAAGCTTGGCTCTTGATTGTTGGCGCTTTGGCTCCAATTCGCCCCGCATCATCTTCCCCTTCTTGAAAGGATTTCGTCCTCGAAATCAAACCATCAAGCCTACATTCAAAACAAGCACAAACAAAGCTTCCCACTACAAGAGTAGGTTAGTGCCAAAAGTGTGGAAAAAATACTCTTATGATAGAGCCAAGCATCAATACCAATAAAAAAGCTCATGTCTCCCCAGGAAACAACAAGTACTTGACTCAAAAAGAGAGTGCATCCAACACAAGAACAAGCAAAGAGATCGATAAGACATGGAACATGCAAATTATATCAATCAAATTCTCTACGACCCGTAAACTTATGACCAACACACCAAGCCTTCAAATCGATATTATCATAATGTGAAACATCGGCTTTGGCATGCTCAACACCCAAGGTGTGATCAACATGTGGGGTGGAGTAAATAAAATAGTTCAATTGGCAACTAACATCAGATACTCCACTCCCCTTCTTAGAAGCACTCTTACACACACCAAGAGTGACTTCCTCACCTCCCAATCCACCTCTAAGACAATCTTCCTCACTAGACAAACTATAAAGGAAGGTCGCTATAATGACTCCTTCATCATTATAGTCCACACAATCAAGGTTAAGACTACTAAAAAATGGACCAACACAATCAATTCCAAGACCATTCATCTCACTTGAAGTTTCAAATAATGGATTGTCTATAGAGTTAAACCTATCAAACCATGGAGGGTTAAGTTCACACTCTTCATACACACTTAAGGAGTCATCAAGTATAAGCCTATCCATCCCATCCACTAGGGACTCCTCAAGGTCACTATCATCCTCACCACAACACCTAGGTCCACCAAAGATAAGCATATCAATAAGGGCATGATCACTCAACTCATCGTCCCCTTTATCAAAAATCGGTGGTGTGTCATAACAAGGCCCGCAATCAAGGTCAACTAAAATATCTTCACTAAAGAGAGGCTCATTAAATATCGGGCTCACATCATGATGTGGCTTATCATCCCTCTCAACTAGTGGTTCACATTCATACACAAGTTGACCCAAAGATTCTGCACTAGTTGCATTCTCATTATAATCACATATATCATCAACTAGTATAGAGGTTTCACTAACACTCACATGACAAGGAAGTAACATGCTCAAGGGGAGAACTATCACTTGCCTTTGAATGGCCATCTAACTCACTCAATGCACTTGAAGTGTCTTGAATTGTCTCTCCACCTTGAAGCTCACTTTGGAAATCTTCTTCACCTTGTCCTTTCAACTTGGAAGATGATTGAGGCTCCATTGGCTTGCCTCCAAGAGTACCTACACAAGAATTCACACAAGTAGAAGAAAAAGATAAAGGGTTGGGGTTAGAATAAGGGGTGTCCTCACTCTTTACAATTCTTTTTCCCTCTTTCTTTTCCCTCATTTTCTTTTCAAGGTCGGGTGTAGATTCGGGTGGTGACATCCCACTCACATCACTCAACACATCCTCTCATTTTTCCACTCGAGGAATGTTACCGGTTACTCCCTTACTCCTCTCAATCTTTTGTCTTTCAAATTCGGGTGATTTGGGACGAGGCCCAAGAATACCCATAGCTGGAGTAGGTGGACTTCTAACATCAACCCGGAATCTAGGACTAAGAGACTCATCACTTGATGTCTCTTTCTTCTTTGTTGGTGAACCACTTTGCTTTGGAGCTTGTGGTTTGGGGTTCACCTTGTTGACATTTGTCAACTCTTTTCTTGCACTAGTCCTACCTCTTCTTGTGTTTGTAGGACTTCTTGATTGCTCAATTTCAACAATGGATTGAAGTTCTCGCTCCCTCCTCCTTTGCACAACCCGAGCATGTAATTGAGGGGTCATCTTGCCCCTCATTCTATAAGGTGCAAACTCATAAACCCCTTGACCCGTGGCCACTTGATATATATCCCGCTTAGCATTATATTGAATCTCCTTATTGTGCAACCATGGCTCACCTAGCCAAACACCCACATTTGGTACGGGATACACATTACACCAAACATACTCATTGTAACCCTTATGAGATATGAGTACCCGTGCCTCCTTGAAAACCCTAACTCCTTTGTACTCATAGGGATACTTTAAATCATGGCATGGTATCTTTAGCATTTGAACTAACGAAGGGTTAATGCAATTGACATCGGTTTCACCAATTTGGAGCAAGTTTCCATAAATCCCGTTTACCCCAATAACAAACCTACTTCTACCCAAGTTTCGTATTGGCACATCCAAAGAAGAGCTTGAATGTCCAAGACTAACATCACCATCAACTCAGGTCTTCCTTATCCCTCCACTAGTGGCAACACAACTAGAACATCCTCCACTTCCCCTCACTCTTCCAACATTAGAAGTGTTGTTGAAAGTTGTGAAAGAAGTACTAGTAGGGGAACCATAGGAACTCCCCGAAGTAGGAATTTGGTAGAAATCTCCTCTACCCTCATTGGTTCCACAACCCCTAGAGCTACTCACACCATCTCTTTCCTCAGCCTCAGTCTCATCCATATCATCCCAAAGAGTTTGATTCGAGAGTCTATTGCCACTATCTTAGCCAAGATGCTCGGAAGGTAGGCTTCAACCAACTCCCTCTCACTTACACCTTTCTCACCACTCCCACTTCCCTCCAAACCTCCCTTATGGCTCCTTGTACCTGTAAAAGACATTTTAAGAAAGTGCAAAGGTTAGTATAAACAACCTCACTTGCTCTCCCTTACCTTTGGTGGTGGCAGTCAACACTCTTTTTAGGGTGCACACTCCCAAACCCCCAACCAAAGATGCCCTTTATCTCTTTTAGGAACCACAATGGTAAGATCAATCAACTAGTATGTCCAAGTAAAGGCCCGGAGTGGAGTTGATATGACTCGATGTACGGAAGCTATTTGTAGTGCGCACTTGAGGCCAAAGAAGTTCTACGACTATAAGTAAAGCTTCAAGACACACAACACCCTATAAGCTCAAAGATTAGTGCTAATAAAGTAGGACTAATACCCTAGAAACACTAACCAAGAAGTAAGGAAGCAAACGGAACACAAAAACACGCAAAACGAAGCCAAACGGAGACCCTCCAGGAGTGGGCGGTCTGCCTGGTCACAGGGGCGGTCTGCCTGCTCAACTTTAGAGAGTTCACTAGGCGCCCGCCTACTATTTGGGCGCTCCGCCTATTGGGGTTTTCAGCACAGTCCGATAACGGGTTTTTGGCCCCTTTTCACCCAAATTCCGATGTTCCAAGGTGTTTTTTCCCAATCCGAAGGTACCCAATGGTGTTTTCAACTACTACAACCAATCCCCAATTTCAAGGGTTTTTCAATTTTGGGATTTTTTATTTTTTTAAACTTTTGATTCTCAACACCAAATCATGAAACAAGGGTACCAAATCAATGGGTAATCATCATAGATCAATCCCTGATATCAAACAACTAACGGATCATCAAATCCAATCCACAACATGAATTTTTTTGTATTTTTCACTTTTTCAATTTTTTTGTTTTTTCTTCTTTTCTCAAGAACATAAACAACAATAACAATAAAGTAAAGATAAGATGAACAAGGAACGTGGATTCGTAAGAATAAAACCCGAGCCTTGCTCTGATACCAAACTGATATGGGGTAAATAGATGGAAGCGATAAACTATGATGCGGAAGCAATAATCACAAGATAACAAGAAAAGTAGGGACGGGGAAGAACGGAAATAGAAGAAAAGAATGGATAAATGATTCAAATCATGAATTGAATGTCCGAGAGAGGAAGGGAAACTTGATCCATACAAGGATTCCGTACTAGTGACGAATCTCCATAGAGATAATCCGAAGCTTCAAGCTTCAACAAGAAGAAGGCCTTGCCTCTCTTTATATGTCTATTCCTCAAATCTAAACAAGCTAAATGAAATAAATGACTAAGTGTGGTATTTATAGGTTCACCACACTTCTAAATGAAATAACTAAATAGCCCCTTAGTCTAGTCAAAACAATACAAGTCACTTAGGGCTATAGTTGAAATTACACCACAAAGTAGTAGGAGTCTCATCTTGACACTTCAGCAACTAGGCGCCCCGCCTGAATAACAGGCGCCCAGAGTAGGCGCCCCACCCTGTGAACAGGCGCCCAGAGTAGGTGGTCCGCCCATTAAACAGGCGCCCCAAACTCCTGAGGCTTGCTTTCAAGTAGGCGGTCCGCCCCTTTAAGTAGGCGATCCGCCCCTTCCTGGGGGTTCTTGGAATGGCTCAAAATGTGTCCTCCGAGCCTCTCCTTTGGTGCCTATGTGCTCCTCCTTCCTTGGCACTCCATTGCATGATCTTCAAGTTGCTTCCAGAGGCCTTGACGATACTCTTTGTGCTCTCAAGCTTGGCTCTTGATGGTTGGCGCTTTGGCTCCAATTCGCCCCGCATCAGGGGGTATTTAGGACCTTTCACTATGTAATGCAGAAGACTATAAGAGTCTTCATTAGGGAATTTATTATTACACTACTTTGAATACACAAACACAAGAGAAATCCTCTCTATTGAACCTTATGAAAATTGGCTTGAATTTAATTGGAAGATTCCAAGTTGAACCTCAAACCTCTCCGATCATTCTATTTGCAAGGACCTCGTGATTCTTGAGGATAGTTGCATAGCGTAGGTGATTCTTGACCTTCGTTTGGGGTGTAACGAAACAATGTTCTTCGTTGCTACTTGGACAATCGTGTGAGTCTCGTCTTGTTTTTATCTTGTTTATCGCTTCCGTAGTTATTCCCGTATCAGTGATAAGAGGTAGCAAAGGATGAAGGCGTGAACATGTTCCTAGTGGTGCAGAGAAGCTTGAGTGCCATGAGTGTAGAGGAAGAGGGAGATGTGCAGCGTGAGAATTTGTTTCATGCTAGGTGTAAGGTGAAGGGGAAGGTGTGCTCTATAATAATTGATTCGGGTAGTTGTACTAATGTAGTGAGTCAGACGTTAGTGACCCAATTAAAGCTGCCCATATTAAAACATCCCCATCCCTATAGATTGCGGTGGTTGAGTGACTGTGGTGAATTGAAGGTGGTGAAGCAAAGCGCTTATCAAGTTTAAGGTGGGAGCTTATCAAGATGAGCTCATGTGTGATGTGGTGCCTATGCAGGCTTGCCATTTGCTGTTGGGCAGGCCTTGGCAATTTGATAGGGGTGTCGTTCATGATGGCAAGGCCAATACTTATACGGCTAAGCTAGAAGGCAAGAGTTATACACTCAAGCCCTTGACACCCAAGCAAGTTAGTGATGATTACAAGCGCATGCAAGAGCTGAAAGAGGCGGCTAAAGCTAAGTCTCCTATGTGGACCAAGCCTAAGGTCGTAGATGATACTATTACACCAGCCCTGCCAGATAATGTATGTGCAATGATGCAATGAGGTGAGTATTTATGAGGTAATGAAAGTTCTAATTGTTAAATTTGCCTAGTTCATAAGGGTGTTTATTTGAGTTCTAATGATGATGTTTCTACTGATATTTACCCTTTTGCCAAGTGTTGTTGATGATGTGTTGCAAGAATATGAGGACATGTTCCCCGGGGAGATGCCGAGTGGGCTGCCTCCATTGAGGGGAATAGAACACCAAATTGACTTCATCTCAGGGTCACAAATTCCTAACAAACCAGCCTACCGGAGCAACCCGGAGGACACCAAGGAGCTGCAGCGTCAAGTGGACGAGCTGCTAACCAAGGGGCTGGTTCGTGAGAGTCTAAGCCCGTGTGTCGTGCCCGTGATCCTTGTTCCTAAAAAGGACGGCATATGGAGGATGTGTGTTGATTGCCGGGCAGTCAACAAAATAATGATAAAGTATCGTCATCCTATCCCTAGATTAGATGACATGCTGGATGAGTTAAGTGGTTCTAGTGTATTTTCGAAAATTGATCTTAGGTCCGGCCACCACCAAATCCATATGAAACCGGGGTGATGAGTGGAAGACCACATTCAAGACCAAGTTTGGTCTCTATGAATGGTTGGTGATGCCATTTGGCCTCTCCAATGCACCTAGCACGTTTATGAGGCAAATGAACCATGTACTTACGCCGTTTATTAATAAGTTTGTGGTTGTCTACTTTGATGATATTCTTATTTATAGTAAAAGTGTAGATGATCATGTTAATTGATGTTTGGCAATATTTGCCTATTTTACCTTAATATCTCCTCGCATTTTGATATGATATTCGCCCATTACACGGAATAATTGCGATTCTTGCGCTCACTTATTGTGTTTGTGATTTTAGGAATGGATTGGATGAATTCGAGGCAAGAACAATCAAGATGGATATAATCGAGCAAGAAGTTGATGAACTTAGCTAATTGTGGGATATGGAATTATAAGGCAAGGCTATGGTGCAAGCTGTAGATCGGTCACAGCTTCAGACTTTGGAATGTTGTGAGCCATGCGACGCCTTCAGTACAACGCGCAACATCTAGAAGCGATTTGGCAAGCGACGCTTAGAGTACAGCTTGAAGTTCAGCGACCCCAACTTTTCCAACTTAGTTTAGGCTTTGGATTAACTTATGGTAGGACTTTGTAAACACTATAAAGGGCTTATTACTTCGTTATTTTGAGGGGGGATTAGATTTTGGAGCAATTATTGAGTTCCTAATATATTGAACCAAGTGTTTAATTCTTTTACATCATCTATTACAATATTCAATCTTTCTTTCATTAATTATTGTGTTGTTATTATGAATATGCATAGCTAAATATATCATTCTAGGGTTAGAGCAAATACATGAAGGTTGATGTTTGGAAGTTGATTTCTACTTATTGATTTACTATTACAGATTGTTTATTCTTTCTTGAGCCTAATTGTTTTGTTATTAGGGCCCGATAATTGAACACTATCTACGGTTTACAAGCTGAACTCGGCAGAGGGAACTTGTGAATGCACATAAGAAAGAATAGGGCTTGATTGTGAATCTGGGCATCAGGGAATCGATTTGCGGGTAGGATAGACATATACCTATTCGCCTTGTTTAGTTAAATACAGAGTACTTTAATTCATGCAAGTGATTTAATTCCATAGACATATAGGCGTTAGAGGAGCTTGCATAGAGTCGTGAAGAATCGACAGGTTTTCACGAATATAATTAACCTGTTAGTTAGCAATCTAGGAAATCAAGAAGTAGAATCAGCTGGAAAATTCAACTGGATTGTTAGTCGCTCTAACTCTGGACCATTCCTCTCTTATTGATAACAACTCACGAATTGATCTAGAATACTTGATCTCAGTTACTTGCTTTTAATTATTGTTTGTTTTAGTTAGTAAATTACAAATCATCATCGAAAAAGATCCCTGAATAGTTTTTAAGAAATTGTTTGCTAGGATTTAGTCTGAACAATATTTCTCGTGGGAACGATACTCAACTTATCACTTTATTACTTGTCGACCACATATACTTGTGTGTGCGTTTGGGAGCATCAAGTTTTGGCTCCGTTGCCGGGGACTAAACAATTGACTATTTTCTTTTTAAACGATTTGTTATTTTCTATTCAGGTTTAATTTTTGTTTTGAGTTTCTTGTGCTGTGTCAAGTATTAGGTTTCTGTTAATCCTTACCTGTAGGAATGGCAGAAGACAGAGCTTTAGCTATGCGAGATGTTGCTCTTTCCAGTCTGGAGGGAGTAGCCTCGAGCATTGTTAAGCCTGAAATTACTGGACACTTTGAGATTAAGTCCGGCATGATACAACTGCTCCATGCGACTGGAAAATATGCTGGATTACTACATGAGGATCCATAACAACATATCTAGAATTTCTTGGAAATTAGTGACACATACACACCAGCAGGCGTCTCAACTGATTATGTTCGATTGATACTCTTTCCCTTTTCATTGATCGAGGCAGCAAAGAAGTGGTTAAAGGCTGAAAAGCCTGGGTCTATCACTACTTGGGATGCTTTAGTTAAGAAATTTTGGTTAAATTCTATCCATCTGCCAAAACAGCTAGAATAAGGAGTGAGATTGTGTCTTTTAGACAAAGAGATGGAGAATCCTTGTATTCAGCCTGGGAAAGATTCAAGTCATTATTGAGAGATTGCCTGCTCCACAACCAGTCGAATGAGGTGTTGGCCCATACTTTTGTGGAAGGTTTGAATGCTCATACCAAGATCGTGGTGGATGTTGCTGCTGGAGGCCAAGTCTTGGCCTTGAACTTTAATGATATTATGAATTACTTAATAAATTCTCTCAGAGCAATCCTGACTGGCAAGGTGATGGTAGAGCTCCAAGTCAAAAAGCTGCTGGAGTACTTCAATTGGATGCGGTTTCAGCATTGAATGCAAAGATGGATGTCATAGCTGACCAAATCAGCAACCTAGCATTGCCACCAACTCAGTAACAAGTGCAATCAGTTCAACAAGTGCAGCAGTTCCAAAGTTTTTGTGAGGTATGTGGACAAGATCATGCTACTGATATTTGCCCCTCCAATCCAGAGTCAGTTTATTACGTGGGAAATTAAAATAGGTCTCAGGGACAGAATCAGAACCAGTTTGGTAATAGCTACAATCCTAATTGGCGAAATCATCCAAATTTCTCTTGGGGTGATAACCAGACTACTCAAGGTAATATGAGATCTCAGAATAATTATCAAAGTTCACAACCTCAGGCTCAACCACAGTAGCCAATCAGTTCAGTTGAAGATTTGATAAAGCAGATGTTGGCAGGCCAGCAGAGAATTATACCTGACAATGCAGCTCAGGCACATGCCATAAAAGATCTTACCAATGCTAAAAAGATCTGGAACGCCAAATGGGTCAGCTAGTTGTAGCACAAAATACTAGACCGCGTGTTCCCTGCCAAGCGACACAGAAAAATCTAAAAGAATATGTGTAGGCAATTACTTTGCGAAATAGGCGAGAGTTAGAAGAAGTACCTCCAAGACAGAAGAAACCTGTTAGTGAACTGGTACCAAATAATGAAAAAGAAACTGAAAAGCAAGCTGAAAAAATGGTAGAGAAGCAGTCTGAACGTGACAGTATTAGGCCACCACCACCATTCCCTCGAAGGCTCCAAACGAAGAAAATTGATGTAGCATGTAAGAAGTTTTTGGACGTCTTGGCTCAGCTGCATGTCAATCTTCCGTTGGTGGATCTTTTGCGTGATGTGCCAAAATATGCTAAACACCTCAAAGACATGGTGGCTAATAAGAGAAGGTTGACCGAATTTGAAACAATTGCACTTACTGAAGAGTGCAGTTCAAGAGTCCAGAGTAAACTTCCTCCTAAATTGAAGGACCCCGGAAGTTTTAGTATTCCTGTAAAACTTGGAGAGCTTGAGATTGGTCGAGCATTGTGTGACCTCGGAGCTAGTATAAATTTAATGCCATTATCCATTTTCAGGCAACTTGGTTTGGGAGCTCCACGGCCTACCACTATCACTTTGTAATTAGCAGATAGATCATTAGCAAGTCTAGAAGGAGTAATAGAGGATGTTCTAGTCCAAGTGGGAAAGTTCATTTTTCCTGCTGATTTTGTCATTCTTGATTATGAGGCAGACTCTAAAGTGCCAATTATTCTAGGCCGACCTTTCTTGGCTACAGGTGGAGCTATCATAGACGTGAGGGAAGGAAAAATGAAGAAGAGAGTGCAAGATAAAGAAGTTACTTTTAATGATTACAAGGCTCTGAAACTTCCTAGCCATTACGAGGAGTTATCAATAATTAGTGTTGTGAACCTATCGGTGAGGGAGCAGTCTTTAGGTGTGAGCAACAATGATTGTGTGATAGATATTGTGTTCACTAAAAATAAGCTCATGGATGGAAAGATACAAGAGCTTTTTGAAAAATGTGAGCCTGTGACGTTGGGAACAGAACTGGGTGACCACGGAAAACTACTTATGAAGTTGAAGAAAGGTTTTCCTAAAGGCGTGAAGAAAGCAAAAGTTCGTCGTAAGAAGAGGAGACGTAAATACTGGAAGTGAGCTTAAAGGTGTCGTCGTGCCACGACGTTAACTAAGGCACTTCTCGGAAGGCAACCCGAGCTTTGTATGTAAACAAACAAAACTAGAAAAAGAAAAAAAATAGAAAAGAAAAAATAAAAAAAGAGTCGTGACGCGACGTTAAATCAAGCGCTTGTTGGGAGGCAACTCAATTTTTATTGTTTTAGTCGGTTTTACTTATGTAATATTACGTAGTGTTTCTTGTTGATTTTGTAGGGCTCAGAGAGCAAGGAATGCGGACCACATGCTGGAAATAGTGGCAAAACCACTAAGGCGAAGAGTTGCGGAGCGGTTTGAGCAAAAGTTGTTCCAGTTACTACATGCGATGTAAGAAGCGTCGCATCCCATATCGCCTGGAGAGAACTTGCTCCAGAGTTCGTGAACGCCACAGAACAAGCATCGCTTGCCCTATCGCTTGGTGTAAAACAGATCGTCCAAAAAGTTGCACGCGATAGGCAAGCGTCGCACACAGAAATACGTGCAACTGCTGGGACACTTAGGAAAAAAATTTGAAGCACAAGTCTGGAAAGCCACAGAGCAAGCGTCGCTTGCCTCATCGCCTGGGGTAAAACAAAATCTCCAAAAATTACCACGGAATAGGCAAGCGTCGCATGATGGATCGCATTCAGGTAAGTTGTGAAATTTTTACAGGTCGACCCGGTTCCGACCCGTTGACCCGCGAAATTCAAAAATAAAATACACATTCCCTTTCCCTCTTCCCCTGGGTTTAAACCAAAACAAAAACACAACAGAGGAAAATAACGTAAAGAAAACAACGCAGCCTTTTCATTCGATCAATTGAACCATCCTCTTCGCTGCTTGTCAACTGATCTGGTACGTTCCCTTCTTTTTTTCTCATGCTGATTGCTGCTGCTACAGGATATGTTCCTATCCCCTTCTTCCCTCTACAACAAATTATGTGTGTGTGCTGAATTTTTGTGAACCCTTGACGAGTTATGTATGAACTTGAACCTTGTTAGTTTACACTAGTATCTGCTAAAGTGATCTCCCATGAATTTGGGAGGGTTCTTCATATACAGATTGCTATGAGAATTAAGCTTGAAGCTCATGCACATATCATGTTCGATAAAATGCTGCACTGACTAAAAGTTGAATTTTTGTGAATTTTTGAGTAGCAAAATTACATATAGGCATAAATTAAACACTGTGACACGCCGAGGGACTGAATTGATATCATTTGCAATAAAATTGAATTGAATATGAGTTAAAGCATGTCATAGCCATTGTCGCGCACTAGTCGTTGCCAAGTCCCGACTTTTTGAATCCTTCCTGCTGCCCCCATTGCTTTCTTGTGTTAGTTTTAATTAGTTAGTTAGAAGTACTTCTGTAGTAGTGTAATGAGGAGTAAGTGTGGGGTCGTCACGACGACCGTTGTTCTCGTATGTGTAGTTACATGTTTTGTAGATTTTAGCGATGTCGAGCTCAAGTGTGGGGTGTTTCACACCCAATGCCTTATTAAAACGACATGTTGGGAGAAGACTGAGTACCCCTTGCTCGACGGACGCTTGGTGGATTCGTGATGGAGATGGTGCCACTGCTAGCGCAAAAGGCTAGGCCCTTTTTGGCGTTCAGGGAAGTTCCTTCACCTCATGTATTTTATTTTTATCGCACTGAGGACATTGCTTAGTTTTAAGTGTGGGGTAGGGAAATTCCCAAAATTTTTGAGGTTATGGATGACTGTACCATTAGGAATTTCTTTTTAGCAATTTTTATTTTTGTCACTTGACTTTATTTTTATTTTTTTCTTGCTTTAATATATATAAAAAAATTAGAAAACTAATGAAAAATTCCAAAAAAATATGTTCTTTTTAGTTTTAGTTAGTGGTACATGTCATCCGCCCCGTGGTTTTTCTTATGGGTAGACCTTTGAACCGGGTAATTTTTATTTTTAGGAGTAGTATAGTATTAGTTAGTAGAATATTTTTTAGGAAAATGGTAGAATTCTAGGTGCCTTTGTTTTGTTTGATACCGGTGAATTTGGACTTGAGCATATGCTATTTGTGAATCCCTTTTGGTCTTAAAATTGTGATGCATGCCTAGAAAAATTTGAATGACCTTCTTGAGATGCTTAGGCTCAACTACTTGACTCTTTTGTGAACTGTCACGACCCAGTTTGGGACCGTGACCGGCGCTTAGGAACTAAGTCCCTAAACAAGCCTTATCAATATTCTACAGAAAATCGGGCAGAGTTTCCCCTGTTTTTAGGCCTATCCAAAATTTTACCTGCTTTAAACAAACAGAAAACCCAGCAAAACAACCAATATTCTTACGCATTAACAATAAAAATACCACATTTATCTCCCACATACTACGAGAACGTCTAACAGGATTGTGATAAGTCCATAAAGACCAAATACTCTCAAGACTAGCTTATAAAGAAATAATCCAACTGACTAAAAGAATGACTGACAAATGAATAAATGGAGCGACTCTAAGAGTTTTCAAGAAAGACAATAATGAATAAATAAAGCTCTTGCCCACACAAACTAATGCGGGACTCTAAGAATGAAGATCCTCGGCTACGGCACCTGCTGTATCTGGAAGGAAAAATATAGCGAGGAGTGAGTCGCAACTCAGTGAGTAACAACGCTTATCCACAACCATTTTGAGTGGGGACAAGTCAAAAATATGCCAGTATATCTTATGCAGAAATATACATATAATTTAGTTGTCACTTTCAGAATAACAACAGAAATCAGTCTTTTCAAGTACTTCTTGTAAACAGTAACCAATATCAAACCAGTAATAAATTCAGTAATCACTATATTAAATCAAGTATATAGGTTAGGGAGATTTCCAAGAACAAACCATGTAATCAGTATAAATTCCTCTCTGAGGAAATCAGTAACGGTAAGCTAGTTCTACATTCCCACTAGCAAGGACTGTAACGGTAATCCGGAGTATACAAGGTGCACCAGGTCTAACGTACCCGTCGTTAGCTACGGGGTCTGTCAAGGCTCATCCCAAAATATATATTTTCTATACAAAGTAAAGGGGCATTTCAAGTAACAGTACAATATTCCAAATAGCGGTAAAACATGTCAAGTAGCGGTAAAAATCAAATCTTGTAACGGTAAAATAATTCAAATAATTATTTCGGTACATATCTTGTAAAAGGACTTGTCCCATGCAATTTAAATCATTCAGTAATATATTTTACTTCAAAATCAAGTAGAAACCATGCAGGTTACGGAAATACAAATTGCGGTAAGGTCATCACTCACAGTACAAACGCGTGTGGCTCAAGCGTATCCGAGCAATCCAACACTTCTTCAATCAATCTATAATCAAATCATATCAATCTTGTGTTAATTTTCTCATTTAAACTAGTTCATAATTAACTCAGTATACACAACCCTCGGTTTTCATAATTGACTCTTTTGTCAATTCATATTTACTCTAACTCTGTAATTCTTCCATTTACAAATATTTCCTACAACTCTTTATGTGGTATTTTGTACCATTTTGATCAAGTTTAAGCCAAATAATATCAATGCTCACTACCCATTACAGTAGAATCTAGTTCCCAATACCCAATGGAATTGATAGGAAACTAATTCACCAAATCAAAGAAGAAAATTGACTTACTGTATTAGATGAAATTCCTTTTCCTACTTCCTTTTTCTCTGGGTAAGGCTTCACTTTCTTCTCTAAACTCCCTTTTAATCTTCTCAAGCCCTTTTCTCTGTATATTTTCGTTCCCTTCTACTACTGTTATGCGAAGACCCCTACCCCAGGAGCCCTTGTTCGCTTGTATAATCTGCTCCTATTGTTGGTTTTGGCTCTCTTTTCTATTTTTTTTTTAATTTGTGAAATGACTAGTTTGCCCTTTTATTTTTAACTAGGATATTACATTCTCTCCCCCTTAGGAAATTCGGTCTACGAATTTAAACTAAGAGCATACCTGTAGGGTAAAATAAGTGAGGATACTTGGCTCGCATATCATCTTCCATTTCCCAAGTGGCTTCCCTAGCAGTATGGTTTCTCCACAAAACTTTCACGAACACTATTTCTTTTCTTCGTAACCTTCTTATTTCGCTCTCAACTATGGCTATTGGTTCCTCTTCATAAGATAATTTCTCATTAAGCTGAATAGTCGGTGTCTCAAGCACATGAGAATCGTCCGGTACATACTTTCGTAGCATAGACACGTGAAACACAGGATGAATAAAAGATAACTCTGGAGGAAGAGCCAAACTGTAAGCAACGGCTCCAACTCGTTCAAGTATCTCATAGGGTCCTATGAATCTCGGGCTCAACTTCCCTCTCTTCCCGAATCGTGTCACGCCTTTCATCGGGGAAACTCGTAAGAACACCCGATCCCCAGCTGCAAACTCCAAGTCCCTTTTTCTTTTATCTGCATAAGACTTTTGCCTGCTTTGAGCTGTGAGCAATCTCTGCCTAATCAACGGGACCTTATCAATAGCTTCCTGTATCAGGTCTGGTCCTAAAACCTTAACTTCACCAGCTTCAAACCATCCAATTGGAGAACGACAACGCCTACCATATAAAGCCTCGTAAGGAGCCATCTGAATGCTTGCCTGATAGCTGTTGTTATAAGCAAACTCAGCTAAAGGCAAGTAAGCATCCCAACTACCTCCAAAATCAATAATGCAAGATCTCAACATGTCCTCCAATATCTGTATAGTACATTCAGACTGACCGTCAGTCTGAGGATGGAATGCGGTGCTCAGGTCTACTCTAGTACCCAATTCTCTTTGAAAGGACCTCCAAAAGTGAGAAGTGAATTGTGATCCTCTGTCAGAGATAATGGACAGTGGAATTCCATGGAGTCAGACAATCTCATTCATGTATAACTGTGCATATCTCGCACCACTGTAAGTAGTTTTAACCGGCAAAAAGTGTGCTGACTTTGTAAGCCGATCAACAATTACCCATACTGAATCATAACCTTTAAGTGTACGAGGTAGCCCAGTCACAAAATCCATGGTAACTCTTTCCCACTTCCACTTTGGAATCTCAAGCCGCTGTAGTAGTCCTGCAGGTCGCTGGTGCTCAGCTTTAACCTGTTGATAAGTCAAACAACTAGTAACAAAGTTAGCAATATCTTTCTTCATACCTTCCCACCAATACAATTGCTTCAGGTCACGGTACATCTTAGTGGATCCAGGGTGTATAGTGTATCTAGAATGGTGAGCTTCCTCGAGAATAACTCGTCTTAGCCCATCAATTTCTGGTACACATAACCGGTTACCTAGTCGGAGAACCCCATTATCATCAACAATCATATTCTTGCTTTTACCAGCTAGGACTTCATCTCGATATTTGCACAATCGTTCATCCTCATACTGAGTGGCTTTAACACGTTCTACCAATGAAGACTTGGCTGGAACATAAGCCAATAACACCCTAGAATTAGTCATGCTGAACCTGATACCTGTACCTTCGAGCCTGTGAATATCCTTCGCCAACTGTCTCTTTACAGGAGCTATATGTGCCAAACTACCCATGGACTTTCTGCTCAATGCATCAGCCACAACATTGGCCTTCCCTGGGTGATATAGAATAGTGCAATCATAGTCCTTGAGAAGTTCCATCCAGCGACGCTTCCGAATGTTCAGATCTCTCTGCTGAAAAATATACTTTAGGCTCTTGTGATCAGTATAAATTTCACATGTTTCTCCATACAAGTAGTGCCTCCAAATTTTCAGTGCAAATACCACTGCAGCCATCTCCAGATCATGAGTGGGATAGTTCTGTTCATTCTTCTTCAATTTTCGCGAAGCATAAGCTATCACACGACCATTTTGCATGAGAACACACCCTAATCCCACTCTCGAAGCATCACAAAATACCGTGAATCCTCCCGAACCGGATGGTAAGGCTAGAACTGGTGCGGTGGTCAAACATGTCTTGAGCTTCTGAAACTCTGCTCACATTCATCTGTCCACTGAAACTTTGCATTTTTCTGTGTTAGCTTGGTCAATGGTACTGCTATTCTGGAAAAATCCTGCACAAAACGCCTGTAGTAACCTGCTAATCCCAGAAAGCTGCGAATCTCTGTAGGAGTGGTGGGTCTGGGCCATTTCTGCACTGCTTCTGTCTTTCTAGGATCTACCAGTATTCCATCCTTGGATACCACATGCCCAAGGAATGCTACGGAGTCTAGCCAAAATTCACACTTAGAGAACTTCGCATAAAGCTTATGTTCCCGCAAGGTCTGCAGTACAACCCTCAGATGATCCTCGTGTTCTTCTTGGCTATGAGAATACACCAAGATATCATCAATAAATACAATGACAAATCTATCCAGAAATGGCTTGAACACCCTATTCATTAAGTCCATGAATGCACCTGGAGCATTAGTCAACCCGAAAGGCATCACAAGGAATTCATAATGCCCGTATCGAGTTCTGAAAGCCGTCTTAGGTATATCTTTGTCACTAACTCTGAGCTGATGATAACCAGATCGAAGATCAATCTTTGAGAAATGGGCAGCTCCCTGCAACTGATCAAACAGATCATCAATACGAGGTAAAGGGTATTTATTACGTACCGTTACCTTGTTCAGTTGTCTGTAGTCAATGCACATTCTTAGGGACCCATCTTTCTTCTTCACAAATAGCACTGGTGCACCCCAGGGGGATACACTTGGTCTGATAAATCCCTTGTTCAATAACTCCTGCAATTGTTCCTTTAGCTCCCTCAACTCTGCTGGCGCCATACGATATGGAGGAATCGATATGGGTTGCGTGTCAGGTGCTACATCAATGCTGAAATCTATATCTCGCACTGGTGGTAATCCCGGTAAATCCTCAGGAAATACATCAGTGAACTCTTGCACCACTGGAACCATTTCCAAGCTAGGAGTCACATCTCTTGTGTCTCTCACCATAGCTAAGAATGCCCAACAACCTTTCTTCACTAACTGCTGAACTTTTACAAATGATATGACATTACACATCTCTGAAATTTGATCTCCTTTCAGAACAAAACTGGGTTCATTAGGCATCTCGAACTTAACTACCTTCGCATGACAATCGAGGGTAGCGTGGCAAGAAGATAGCCAATCCATACCCATCAGTACGTCAAAATCAACCATATAAAGTACAATTAGATCAGCTAAGGTATCCCTACCCTCAACCCGAATTTGACAAGCACGATACACATATTCAACAAGTAAAGAATCTCCCATAGGATTAGCAACTAGAAAAGGATCATTCAATATTTCTGGTTGTCTATCAAACCTCAAAGCAAAGAATGAGGACACATAGGAGTGGGTAGATCCTGGATCAAATAATGCAAGTGCATCAAGTGAGCAAACAGAAAGAATACCTGTAACCACAACATTTGAGGCCTGAGCATCTTGCCTAGTAAGTGCAAAAACTCTCGACTGGCCTCTACCAGCAGTCCCCTGTCCTCGATTACCCATGGCACGATCTCCGGTACCTCTGCCTCTGTTACCTCTACCAGCAGTACCTGTATTATTACGAGCAGTCTGCGTAGATGCCGCTGCCTGCACAGAAGCCTGGCTAAACTCTCTCTGAGGATGAGGGTAATCCTGTATGTGATGTCCCAACTTGCCACACCGGAAGCACCCTCTAGTCAGAACACGACACGGACCCCAATGTGATCTACCATAAGTCTGACAAACTGAATCTGTAGCATATATCTGTCCAGAGCTATGATGTCCAGATGATAATGGTAGCCCCTTAGCATTATCTTTGTGAGGAGGTGCTCTAACGGATGGCTGGGAAACCAAATTTGTCCATGTCTGAAAACCCTGTCGTTGTACCTGATTCCCTGCTCTACGGTCTGTGTTAACTCCCTCAGTGAAAGATCCCCCAGTCTTAGCCTTCTTATATGAATCTTTAGCTGCTCGTGATTCACGACCCCTGTTTTCAATCTTTCTGGCAAGGTCGAGTGCATCAGAGTAATTCAGATTCTTCATCTGCGGAGCAACTGCATTGAATAAACGATCAACCAACCCATCAACAAACCTCTGAACCCGAGATGTTTCATTAGGCACTAAGTTAGGTGCATATCTAGCCAGCTTAGTAAACTTAGTGTTATATGTCGATACATCCATATCTGGAGTCTGAACTAATCTCTCAAACTGCCTAGCATATTCCTTCCCCAGACTTTCACGGAGGAAGCGATCCATGAACAACTTAGTAAACTCATCCCATGTCAATCGTGCTGCTTCTGTGGGCCTTTCTAAAAAAACAGTTTCATACCAAGTATTAGCTGTATCCTCCAACTTGTATGCTGCAAGTTCCACGGATCTCTCACTAAAACATCCAAGAGCACGCAGCGCCTTAAGTGTACCATCCAAGAAACTCTGAGGATCCTCTGTAGTGTCAGAACCCGTGAACCTTGGTGGTTTCAGTTTCAAGAACTCTGGTAAGGACACTTCTCTGTTACCAAAAATCTGAGTCTGTCTCTGAGCCTGAGCCTAAGCCTGAGTCTGTGGCTGAGCCTGAGTCTGTGGCTGAGCCTGAGTCTGTGTCTGTGTCTGAACCTGAGTCTGAGTCTGAGCCTGAGCCTGTGCCTGTGTAGGTACCTGAGGTTGCGTTGGAGCAACATTCTGTTGACCAGCCCTTTCCTGTCTATCCATTCTGGCATTCAAGAGTTCAATGGACCTTTGCATAGCATTAAGTGCCTCAATAGTAGCATTCTTATATGACGGTGGAGGTGGATTATCCTCAATTTCTGGAGTAGGCTCTCTTGTAGCTCTTGTAGTAGCACCAGCCCTCGGAGTAGTGGCTTGGCCTCGTCCCTGAGTATTACCTCCTTTCCTAGCTGAGGTAGATGACGGCCCAGCAGTGGAGGAATTCGGAGCAGCTCGGGCCGCCTTTTTAGATCTTGTCTTACCAGCCATCTGAGTAATAGAATAACTAACGTTAGATTCATCTACTTAGCAGTAGTCATCTCACACGTACGGAAGGAACAAGAAAGAAGGAAAGACACGAAACATCCTATCACGCCCTCGCAGAATAACGATTATGGGAATGGCCGGCAACATAACCATAACTACTACTGACGTGTGCTCCATTAGTCACAGGAATAACCTAGGGCTCTGATACCAACTTTGTCACGACCCAGTTTGGGACCGTGACCGGCGCTTAGGAACTAAGTCCCTAAACAAGCCTTATCAATATTCTACAGAAAATCGGGCAGAGTTTCCCCTGTTTTTAGGCCTATCCAAAATTTTACCGGCTTTAAAAAAACAGAAAACCAAGCAAAACAACCAATATTCTTACGCATTAACAATAAAAATACCACATTTATCTCCCACATACTACGAGAACGTCTAACAGGATTGTGATAAGTCCATAAAGACCAAATACTCTCAAGACTAGCTTATAAATAAATAATCCAACTGACTAAAAGAATGACTGACAAATGACTAAATGGAGCGACTCTAAGAGTTTTCAAGAAAGACAGTAATGAATAAATAAAGCTCTTGCCCACGCAAACTAATGCGGGGCTCACCAGGATTGTCAACTCGCGACTCTAAGAATGAAGATCCTCGGCTACGGCACCTGCTGTATCTGGAAGGAAAAATATAGCGAGGAGTGAGTCGCAACTCAGTGAGTAACAACGCTTATCCACAACCATTTTAAGTGGGGACAAGTCAAAAACATGCCAGTATATCTTATGCAGAAATATACATATAATTTAGTTGTCACTTTCAGAATAACAACAGAAATCAGTCTTTTCAAGTACTTCTTGTAAAAAGTAACCAATATCAAACCAGTAATAAATTCAGTAATCACTATATTAAATCAAGTATATAGGTTAGGGAGATTTCCAAGAACAAACCATGTAATCAGTATAAATTCCTCTCTGAGCAAATCAGTAAAGGTAAGCTAGTTCTACCTTCCCACTAGCAAGGACTGTAACGGTAATCCGGAGTATACAAGGTGCACCAGGTCTAACGTACCCGTCGTTAGCTACGGGGTCTGTCAACGCTCATCCCAAAATATATATTTTCTATACAAAGTAAAGGGGCATTTCAAGTAACAGTACAATATTCCAAATAGCGGTAAAACATGTCAAGTAGCGGTAAAAATCAAATCTTGTAACGGTAAAATAATTCAAATAATTATTTCGGTACATATCTTGTAAAAGGACTTGTCCCATGCAATTTAAATCATTCAGTAATATATTTTACTTCAAAATCAAGTAGAAACCATGCAGGTTACGGAAATACAAATTGCGGTAAGGTCATCACTCACAGTACAAACGCGTGTGGCTCAAGCGTATCCGAGCAATCCAACACTTCTTCAATCAATCTATAATCAAATCATATCAATCTTGTGTTAATTTTCTCATTTAAACTAGTTCATAATTAACTCAGTATACACAACCCTCGGTTTTCATAATTGACTCTTTTGTCAATTCATATTTACTCTAACTCTGTAATTCTTCCATTTACAAATATTTCCTACAACTCTTTACGTGGTATTTTGTACCATTTTGATCAAGTTTAAGCCAAATAGTATCAATGCTCACTACCCATTACAGTAGAATCTAGTTCCCAATACCCAATGGAATTGATAGGAAACTAATTCACCAAATCAGAGAAGAAAATTGACTTACTGTATTAGATGAAATTCCTTTTCCTACTTCCTTTTTCTCTGGGTAAGGCTTCACTTTCTTCTCTAAACTCCCTTTTAATCTTCTCAAGCCCTTTTCTCTGTATATTTCCGTTCCCTTCTACTACTGTTATGCGAAGACCCCTACCCCAGGAGCCCTTGTTCGCTTGTATAATCTGCTCCTATTGTGGGCTTTGGCTCTCTTTTCTATTTTTTTTTAATTTGCGAAATGACTAGTTTGCCCTTTTATTTTTAACTAGGATATTACATGAACCATGGTTCCTTAGTGCTTAAATTTCATGAGTTGCACCTTATTTGCTTAAATCGAGAGTTGGAATGAAACCGTCTTGAGTGAACTGTGCCATGTGTGATGTGAGGTACCCTTTCTTATGTTCCGTACTTGCATATTGATGTCTAGAACTTGCCCCGTGTATGTTCAAAGCGAAATCATAGGTTTGCTCTAGTCGGGAGATGATACAGGCGTTTCTTTGATAAACCCTTTTAGCCTTGATTAGCCTACCCTTTAATATTATCCTTATTAAGCCCTTTTGAGCCTATTGACCTTTTTGTTGGAACCCACATTACATGCCTTATCCCTTTTGTTCGTAATTTCCTTCTTTTTGAACCCTTACTCCTTTGAGCAGTTCAATTGAAATATTTGATGTTTGTGGAGTTGTGGTCTGAGAAATTGGGTGGCTTTTGAGTGGAACCAATGAAAGAAAAATATGGTGCATTTTGAAAAAAATCATTGTCAAGGTTGAGAAAAATATTGAAAAGAAAAAAAATGAAAAAAAAGGAGAAAAATAAAGAAAACAAAAGAAAAAAAATCTCAATCCTTGCTAGTGTTGTGCAAAAAGTAAAGTTGCAAATTGCTTAAAATTGAAGGGGAAATCCTTGTGTGATGTTTGGGTGGTTGCTTGGTTAGTTTCGAGAAGAATTGTAAAAAAAATTGAAAGTGATGTATTAAAGTACTTAGGGAGGTAGTCACTATTTTATCCATATTTATCCTACCCGACCTTTAGCCTACATTACAACCCCTTAAAGTCCTAGTTAATCCCGATTGGAGTGAGCTTACATTAGTGGAGTCCTACACTATGGGAAAGCATATGATACGTTGTGTGTGGCACATGAACTTCTTTTTTGAGAGCGAGTGAATTCTTTCTATATTATGTCCCTTATCTATTCTTGAAATTACTCTGTGTGTGATTTTTGGGACGCTCTCTTGATTCATTATTTTTGGTGAGGGCACATGGTTTGCGCGAGATAGGTGAAGTTATTGACTTCTTGGTTGAGTGAATGAGTGTGATTTTGTGAAAGCTTGGTTTCATTGAGTTGGTTTTTGAGATTGAGATATCTTGAGTTGGTTGTTCTAGTGTTTTAAAATTTGGTAAATTTTAGGCATGTTGTCGGTCACATGGTATGTATTTATGCTCTTGTTTAATGATCGGTATCAACCATAACCATAGGTAGACCTGTTCTATCAAGTGTTAGTATTTAGTTGGGGAGTTGTTTTTGGTGATTGCTCGAGGGTGAGCAAAGGTCTAAGTGTGGGGTGGTGATGTTTGGCAATATTTGCCTATTTTACCTTAATATTTCCTCGCATTTTGATACGATATTCGCACATTACATGGAATAATTGTGATTCTTGCGCTCACTTATTGTGTTAGTGATTTTAGGAATGGATTGGATGAATTCGAGGCAAGAACAATCAAGATGGATATAATCGAACAAGAAGTTGATGAACTTAGCTAATTGTGGGATATGGAATTATAAGGCAAGGCTATGGTGCAAGCTGTAGATCGGTCACAGCTTCAGACTTTGGAATGTTGTGAGCCATGCGACGCCTTCAGTACAGCGCGCAACATCTAGAAGCGATTTGGCAAGCGACGCTTAGAGTACAGCTTGAAGTTCAGCGACCCCAACTTTTCCAACTTAGTTTAGGCTTTGGATTAACTTATGGTAGGACTTTGTAAACACTATAAAGGGCTTATTACTTCGTTAGGCTTTAGATTAACTTATGGTAGGACTTTGTAAACACTATAAAGGGCTTATTACTTCGTTATTTTGATTGGGGGGGGGGGGTGAGATTTATGGAGCAATTATTGAGTTCCTAACATATTGAACCAAGTGTTTAATTCTTTTACATCATCTATCACAATATTCAATCTTTATTTCATTAATTATTGTGTTGTTATTATGAATATGCGTAGCTAAATATATCGTTCTAGGATTAGAGCAAATACATGAAGGTTGATGTTTGGAAGTTGATTTCTACTTATTGATTTACTATTACAGATTGTTTATTCTTTCTTGAGCCTAATTGTTTGGTTATTAGGGCCCGATAATTTAACACTATCTACGGTTTACAAGTTGAAATCGACGGAGGGAACTTGTGAATGCACATAAGAAAGAATAGGGCTTGATTGTAAACCTGGGCATTAGGGAATCGATTTGCGGGTAGGATAGACATATACCTATTCGCCTTGCTTAGCTAAATACAAAGTACTTTAATGCATGCAAGTGATTTAATTTCATAGAAATATAGGCGTTAGAGTAGCTTGCATAGAGTCGTGAAGAATCGACAGGTTTTCACGAATATAATTAACCTGTTAGTTAGCAATCTAGGAAATCAAGAAGTAGAATCAACTGAAAAATTCAACTGGATTGTTTCTCGCTCTAACTCTGGACCATTTCTCTATTATTGATAACAACTCACGAATTTCTCTAGAATACTCGATCTCAGTTACTTGCTTTTAATTATTGTTTGTTTTAGTTAGTAAATTATAAATCATCATCGAAAAGATCCCTGAATAGTTTTTAAGAAATTGTTTGCTAGGATTCATTCTGAACAATAGTCCTCGTGGGAATGATACTCAACTTATCACTTTATTACTTATCGACCACGTGTACTTGCGTGTGCGTTTGGGAGTAGCATTAATCACTTAAGGCAAGTACTTGATTTGTTGAGGGTTGAAAAGCTCTATGCTAATTATAAGAAGTGTGCCTTTTGTGTGGAGATAGTTGTTTTTCTAGGGTTTGTAGTTAGTGCTAATGGCGTCGAGGTAGATGAATCTAAAGTTGAGGCTATTAGAGATTGGCCTACTCCTACTATTGTTTCGTATGTTAGGAGTTTCTATGGTTTAGCTAGTTTTTATAGACGATTTGTGAAGGATTTTAGCACCATAGTAGCACCACTAACTGAGTTGGTGAAGAAAGATCGACCCTTTGTTTGGGGAGAGCCTCAAGAGAAGGCTTTCCAAGAGTTGAGACATAGTCTCAGTTCTGCCTCGTTATTACAATTGTCTAGTTTTAGCAAGGCATTTGAAATTGAGTGTGATGCCTCAGAGGTTGGGATTGGAGGTTTTCTCATTCAAGATGGGAAACTTATTACCTATTTTAGTGAGAAGTTGAAGGGGGCTGCCTTGAATTAATCCACGTATGACAAGGAGTTGTATGCTTATGGCCTAGGGGGCCTAGGGATTTTGTCATTAGGAGTGATCATGAGTCAGTCAAATATCTTAGGGGCCCAGAGAAGCTGAATAAGAGGCATGCCAAGTTTCCCTTACGTAATTCAGTACAAAAAAGAAAAGGAGAAGGTAGTTGCTGACGCACTTTCTAGGAAATTTGCCTTAGCTACCACTTTAGCATCTAGGCTGTTGGGTTTTGAGAGTATTAAGTCTATGTACATACATGACCCTAAGCTTAAGAGTGTATTTGATGCTATAGCTAATGGGTAGCGAGTAGAGAAGTATCAATGGCATGATGGGTACCTTTTTAAGAAGGGGAGAGTTTGTATACCCGAGTCTTCATGGCGTGAGTTACTAGTGCGTGAGGCATATTGTGGGGGTTTGATGGGTCACTTTGGGGTAGATAAGACCTTAGCTATACTAGGGGAACAGTTTTATTGGCCTAAGATAAGGCGTGATGTTGAGCGTGTTTGTGGTTCTTGTTTAGACTGCAAACGGGATAAGTCTAGGTCCAGTAATCATAGTTTGTACACTTCCTTACCCGTCCCTACTTGTCCTTGGGTAGACATCTCTATGGATTTTGTGATGGGAATAACTCATTCTAGGGATGGTCATGATAGCATATATGTGGTTGTTGATAGATTCTCGTGCCCCGCACAATGCCTTCTTTTGCTGGGCACTTTTTCTTCCATTTTCAATTGTGCTAAGATCTTCCTTTCTTGAATGTGTGCTCCGCACAAAATTGTGCGTCCCAGCACTTTCACCTGACACTTGGCTCTTTTTGCAATGATGCCAACCTTGAGTCCGATTGACTTTCTTTTGCGCTTTTCTTAATCTTTTGCTATCCTTGAGCAACTTAATCTATTAGAACCTGGAATCATGCAACATTACATAAGTTTTGGCCATGAAATTAGCTTAAAGCCGTATAAAGTTCCTATATAAGAGGACTTTAACTTGGTAAAATACCAACTCATCAACACCCCCAAACTAGAACTCTTGCTTGTCCTCAAGCAACAAAACGTAACCATATCCTATGTTACTAATGCAATGGCACATTCAAAAAAATTTTAAGCATTCTTTGACTTTGCTTGGTATCAATAATTAGTTTTGAGTATGGGAATATCCACCATCTCATTACCAACCGCAAGCCAAAATCTATATAGCTATGATTCAACTTAGCTTCAAGTGGTGATTCACACATGCTAGTGTTCCTAATGGTTGTTTTACCTTGTCATGATTCTCATTTCAATTCGTCCAATCATTCCTATTCCAAGTGCCCCTCACAATCAAACGCTCATTGTTTTTTTTCCTTTTCTTTGAGATATTTTCTATTCAAGAAATATATGCGAACAAAAGAAGTCACGCACACTCACAAATGAATGTTCAAAGGATGAAATAGCAATACTATTAACATGACTAAGTATGCCTCCACTAATAGAAATAAACTTGGTGGAAGATCATGTAGGACTTTATGTTGGCTTGTAATGTAGGCTTTTGGACATGGGAATAGTGGTATCTTTTTGAAATTTTCAATAGTGAGTTTTCCCTCCTTTGCTCCAATTTGCATTCTAATTCACAATGCCACATCCGAAATGAGACTTCACCTTCATTTATTGTAGTTTCTCATGTTTCATACTTTTCTCTTTCTTTTCTTTTCCTTATACCTTGAACTTTTGCTTTCTTTGTATCATATCTTTTCTTTTTCTCTTCTTTTTTTTTCTCTTTTCTTTTGTTTTTTTTTTTTCTTTCTTTCTTTTTGGCTTTCACATTTTACTAAGTTCTCATTTCCGTCACTCCCAAACTTAGAATTTTGATATTCTAAGTCACACGTCTTTCAATGCAACAAAGAAGTTTTGGGACAAACGAGGTTTAGTGCTATTAGCACTAGAATTAGTTTAGGCTCAATATGTGTTTACAAAAATAATGGTTAATAGGCCTACAATCCTATCTAATACCAAGTCATCCTTCATATTTCTCTTTAACAACATTAAGACCAAGTTCAAGACTACCATGCATCGCTTTGAGTTATTTAACAAGGATGCTCACCTCAGTTGGCACAAGGAACAAGTTCAATCGACTTCATAACATATCACAATCAAACAAGACACTTTCACCAAAATCATACACTATCCATAATACGAAACACCAAAAGAATTTAAGGTTCACAACTAATAGACCCTCACCGGTCATTCCAAATATAACTTTCCCATACACACTCCTAAGTGTATTGATATCAATCAAGTCAAAGATTAATTTCAAAAATATGGGAATAAAGTTAACTATTCCTAAAAGTGCTTGGTTCACTAATTTCATCCTCGGAAAAGAACCAAAGTAAAGAAAAACCGAAGAGGTTATTGCTACTCCTAACATGGTATTTACAATAAAAAGAGTTGTTCGGACCCAAATGGGGCTTCCGCACCCAAGTAGGATGCCTACGTATCATACTAAGGTGAATCAGATAAAAGAAAGCACATCCCAAGCATAGTTCATGGGAGTACTATTTTTTTTCAACATACATACTACAACACATATATGCAACTATAAACTACCACAACACATATATACAAGTGCGCTATTTAATGAACAAACACTTCCATAAAACATCCATAAGACAATCATACATACGGTTCAACCATCCAACTTCAACAACAAAATAAAATACAATGATAAACATTTTTTATTTTTGACACTCTTCAAAGTATACCCCATCCCTAAACTAAAATCATGCATTGTCCCTAACGCATCAAAAAGACATAATAAGTATAAGGTAAAGGAGTGAAGTAAGAGTGTTCCCCGTCAAGTCTGCCCCTCTGTGGTCGGTGGAGTGATGGATGGCTCAGTTTGGGATGGAGTGGTCTCGACAGTGTCAGGCTGTGGAAGCACCTCTCGTGCCAGTGACTCGGTCTACTCAAAACTAAGATCCTGGGATTCTAAATCAATCATACTAGTATCACCATCAACCGGGTCATCTCTGGGTGTGTCATCAGTGGTTCCCTTGTCCTCCATTTTGGCTCGTGCTTTGACTTGACGATCATTAGGCATTGTACCTGAATGAAGAATAGGTATATTAAACTTTGAATACGTACACATATACTACCTAAACATAGCTAACACAAAATTTAAACTACACTAAACAGTGCTAGAAACATACACAAACAACATGTCTCACTTGAAATTTTTTTAAAGAAAACAAGCGATTGTGCGCCAAGCACAATATTGTGCGAAGCATCACAATAATTATGCGCAGGGGAAAACAAAGTTGTACGCCAGACACAAATTTGTGTGGCGCCGCACAATTCAACTGAGCATTCTGGGACCTTACTGTTACTGTGTGCGGTGGAGCACAATATTGTGCGTCACGCACACAAAATCAATTTCGCACAATTTTGGTAACATTGCACAATTTCATTTTGTCACAATGTGCCTCTTGCACAATTTTGTGCAGGGGAGCACAATACCAACTCACCAATTCTCTCATTCTGTTTCCATGTGAGGGCTTGCACCATTTTGGACGCCCGCACAATTCCTTTTCCATGGAAAAATTCTTTGTTTTGATCTCTAAGTTTTAGCACAAACAAGCATCCACTTAGTAAAATAGGCTGTATATCTCCATAACACAATATGGGGTTCGAAAATAAACCTTCCTTTTTTGGAATCAATTTCATCTTGCAAGCATGGATCTTTCAACAATTCAAGCATGGATCTTTCAATTTTAAAACCAAATTCTATGCTTAAAATGGTAACCCTAATCCCTTTTTTTTTTCAATTTCATTTGCTAAGCATCAAGCATACATTTAAACATGATATTGGGGATTTTGGGTTAGGGTTCCTCCAAAAGGGGTGGTTACTCAGACTTCACCACCTAAAACACACGATTTCATGGTGGAACCCATCGGGTATCTTTGGATCGGACCCGACCCGCTTGGTTTTAAATCTTAACAAAACATAGAGAATGGAAACAAGATGATACCTGATTTGTTTAAAGGATTGATGATGTTCTCCTGTGGTGGCCTGAATTGGTCGTCGGCTTGACTGAGATTGTGCCTGTTTTCTTTTTTTTTTAATTTGTATTTTTGCGGGTGTGTCTGTGATGGAGAAGTGCAGGTGTGTGTGTGTGTTTGGGAGACAAGTTATACTTACTTGTGCTTTACCAGAATTTCCCTTGGTATAGAACAAGTGTGCCTGCACAGTTTTGTGCTAGACCGCAAAACTTTTTAACTTTGTGCTTTGGCTTGTGCGATGGCTTGCTTAGGTATTTTGCGAGACGCACAATTTTGTGCTTGGCCGCACAATATCAATGCAAATTGAGTAATTCACTGTAACACTGTGCGGGGGCGCACAATTTTGTGCTCCCCGCACATTTAGCCTTTTTGATCCGCACTTCAGAAAGTGCTCCCGCACAATATTATGCCTTAGGCACAATTTGATTTTTTCACTTTGTTCCTCTTGGGCATTTTTTCACTCTTCACACTCAACTTCCGCACCTACAAATCATCCATTTACTATAAGATCAAGTAAGAGACATCACAACAAATATAATAACCTAACATATAAACATAACATGGGTTGCCTCCCAAGAGGTGTCTAATTTAACGTCGTGGCACGATGTGGCTAACTAATCATGGGTCGGCAAGTTTGAAATAGGCCATTGTCGACCTTCATTCTCTTCATGCAAATCAAAGTATCCCAAATAGCATTTTAAGCGATGTCCATTAACCCGAAAAGTTTCACCTTTTGAGTCTTCCAAATCAACCTCACTATAAGGAGATACTTCAATTACCTTAAATGGACCACTCCACTTAGAGTTCAATTTTTCCTGAAAGAGTTTGAGTCCTGAATTGAAAAGCAACACCATATCCCCCTTTTTGAACTCTCGGTTCCAAATTTTCTTGTCGTGCACATGCTTCATTGTCTCTTTGTATAAGCAAGAAGTCTCATAAGCATGGAACCGGAATTCATCCATGGCATTCAAATGTGACACCCTCAAGTTAGAGGCAACATCCCAATCAAGATTGAGCTTCTTCAAGGCCCACATAGCTTTGTGCTCTAATTCTAAGGGGAAATAGCATGCCTTCCCAAACACTAAACAATATGGTGATATATCTATGGGTGTTTTAAGATTCGTTCTATAGGCCCAAAGAGCTAGAAATCCAATGACCATTGCTTAATGTTCAATTGCATCTTTCAAAGGTAAATTGATTGAAGTATTTACAATCTTACCCCATATTTCCCTTGCATGAGTGTTTTGTTGTTTTTTCACAAGCCTTTGAGGGAATTTTGGAGGAGGCCTAGGAAGTGGTTCCTTAGCCTTTGGAATTGGTTCCTTTGGAGCATCTCCTTTGATTGAACTTTCCTCCACATGTTCCGTTGATGGATTCACCTCATCTCTAGTTTCTTCTTGTGTTTCCTTTTCTAGTTCAACTTCTTCATTTGCAACACCATTAGTTCCCTCTTCTTCACCATCACTATCTTGCATTTGTCTCTTCTTCATTGTACCACTTCTTGTAGCAACATCAATACATTGAGCTTGTCCATTATCTCCCATTAAATTACTCACCGTATCACTTGGTAAGGCACCTTGGGGGAAAGAACTCATTTATTGAGCAAGTTGAGACATTTGAGTCTCCAGTGCTTTGATAGCTGATGAATTTGAAGAAACGGTAGCATCGATGTTTATATTTCTTTCCATCATTTGTTCAAACATCTTTTCGATTCTACCCATCTCACTACCTTGAGAAGTATTAGCAAGTTGGTTTTGTGGTGCATATGGTGGATGATTTTGAAGTTGTTGGTAAGCTTGTGGCCTTGACACCGGTACCAAAATTCCATCTCCTTGGTTGTACCAATATGTATTTCTTTGTTCCCTTGGCTCGCATTGATTTTGCATTGGCTTATTGCCTTGATACTCCCTTTGATAAGGAAAATTCCTCACATAGCTTGCTTCGTCCTCTTGCACATTGTAGCATTGCTCTTGAAAAAACCTTTGTTGCCCTTGGTTAGGAATACCCATTGGAGTATACCTCATAGGAGCATATCTCAAGGGCACAGATTGGTAAGCATATGTATGACCCTGAAAACTTCCTCGGTTGGCATCAATAGAATTTACTCTTTGATTTTTTATCTTTGCCGCTTGATTGGGATTCATAGTGTTAATGATAGCTCTACAAATATCCCTTCCATGATTTTTCCTCCCAAAAAGTTGTTCACCACCGATCACTATAAAATGCTTGGAAACGAACAAGTGAAAGTAGAAAAAGAATGCAAACTAGGCTTATCAAATTTACTCAACTTCTCAATTAATATCGTACCTCCCTGAAAACAGCGCCAAAATTTGACACGTCCAAAGTCTACCCTCAAATGAAAGTGACACGGCCGATGCAAATATACCAGATAACAAGTCCGAGTCGAATCCACAGAGAGCTAGCTAGATTAATTGAGATATGATTTTGCTAAGTTGGTTTACTTAGTTTAAAACTTCCTTGAATCAAGTTTGTTTTGAAGTAAAACTATAAGTCGTAACTAAGAATGTAAGCTATAGTAAACTATTGAAAGCAATTAAAGATTGTTATCAAATGGGTAAAGAGGACTAGAGTTGTATTCCTCACCTAAGCATGTACTCAATGGGATTTTCAACTAGAATTTTCCATAGAGTATAGGTTGTTTTTGTAATCACACTTTTGATTAGTTACTAATATCTGTCGATTACTAGCAAGCCTAATCCTAAGGAATCTCTCGATTTCTCTTGGATTGCGTGATAACCAAGTGTAAAGACCCAAGTAAGAAGATTCCTATCTCTAGTTCACTTCTATTAGATCGGGGTTGTAAATCTCTTTAGGACCTGAAATCCTTGCTAATTAATTGCTGCCCAACCTTATTACTACCTTCTCAAGTAAGTAAAAATGGGAAATGGGAATGGGGTTCGTGTTTGCAACCACAACCCTAGAATTTTAGTATGAAATTACTAGAAAATCACAACCTACACTTAGACAATGTTGTTGTTAACAACCCATCAAGCACCCACTTAAGGTTGGTCTACAACCCTAGCAAATAACTTAGCTACTCATAATAATGAAGAACACAACATATAAACATGAAGCATTCAACATGATTTTATAGATCTAAGAGAGGAATGATTACCCAGATGTTGTTGTCGATCTTACAAAAGGATGGAATTACCCACCAAGCTCTTGAAATTGAGTTTTTCTCAAAGAAATGTAAGATATCTCTCAAAACCCTAACATATTTCTATTTAATAGTTCTAGGAAAAATTACAATAAAATTAGTTTCCGTCTGATTGTGCTAGGGTGCACAAAATTGTGCTGGACGCACAATTGCTAAATTTCCCTGCGCACTTTTATCTCCCCTGCATTGTGCAAAACTCAGAACTTCATGCTTTTAGAACATTATGTGGGTGCACAAAATTGTGCTGACCCGCAGAAATCTTGGAAATTTAGAATTGGCTACTGTCTGGGTGTGCTTGGGCGCACATATTTGTGCGCCACGCACTTTTTTTTATCCTTCCATAATTTGTGCTATGCAATTGTGCGGAGGCGCACAAATTTGTGCCCCCGCACAATGCCTTCTTTTGATGAGCACTTTTTCTTCCATTTTCAATTGTGCTGAGGTCTTCCTTTCTTGAATGTGCGCTCCGCACAAAATTGTGCGTCCCAGCACTTTCACCTGACACTTGGCTCTTTTTGCAATGATGCCAACCTTGAATCTGATCGGCTTTCTTTTGCACTTTTCTTGATCTTTTGCTATACTCGAGCAACTTAATCTATTAGAACCTGGAATCATGCAACATTACATAAGTTTTGGCCATGAAATTAGCTTTATGCCATATAAAGTTCCTATATAAGAGGACTTTAAGTTGGTAAAATACCAACTCATCATTAACCTGACGACGTGAGCTAGAATTAGTTTTTGACAGGATACAGAAGTGTAAGAGTAAGGTGGAAATGTCCAATTTCTGTAAATCCACCTTTTCATTCTTTTCTTTTCTTCCTTGGTCTTTCATAATCAACCCGGGGCATTGGCATGGTAGGTCCTCTAAAGTTTTTTTTTTTGAATGGAAAGGGGCTCAAGTCTAATAATGTAGTATAGGGTTCTTTAATCATTACTGGTATTAAAGTCTTCTAACTACCACCCCAATATTTTTTATATTACACAATGGTCCAAGTATAAAAGGCCACTTTTTTACCAAATTTGCCCAAAAACCTAGATCTACGTAGCCTTTCTCTCTCTCCCCTCCCTCGTTTTTCCCTCCATTTTCACCATACCATTTCCTACTTAATATTCCACCATAGTTGCGTTGCTGATCTTCTTCCTACATCGTAATAATCTTATCCTCCACATTATTTATTCAATGTTATCTCCATTTTTACGAAATCTAAGCTCAGGCGTATATTTGGGTTATACGGGATTTAGCTAAATCTGCCAAAACTCCTCATTTATTGTCGATTAGAGGGGAAATCTTGTTGCTATAAGTGTAATCTTGCCCATTCAGTCATCTCCTATAAGTGTACTAACTTTAGGACATGCTTTTACCTGTTTTTTCTTGATTCGAGAGTGATTTAAATGCAGGTTCTCTGAACATCCTGCCAGCAATCCAAACATCTTGTTAGACGTTCCTATGGTCCTAACAGCAATTCCAAACATCTTGTTACCGTTTTACACATCGTATAAATATATTGTAATTTTCTCATTAGTTGTTCGGAACACCCTAACAGGATATTTGGAGTGTCTTCTTAAAAATTTGGAACACCTGCCTTTATGAATGGAAAACTGTGTTTATATGTTCGGAACATCTATTTTGGATGTTCCAAACGAAAATGTGGAAGCTTGAAACATCTTGTATAAATATTATCAATAGTTATTTATAATTGGTCCTTTAAATATACTGCAGGTGACCATCGATGGGTGAGGTTATATTGTGAGTTAATTATAAGGGTGAATAGGTGGAGTGTTCTTAATGTTATGCTTGGGTTCCGAAGGTGAAAGAGTCAAGACCCTTTTGTGCCGATGTTACGTATAATGTTCTACTTAACAAAATTATTGGAAGTTAGGGGATAAGAGATAATCTGAGGGATATTTGCGTTACTTATATGCTGAGTGTTGCCCAAAATCAAAAGACTCCTACCGTTACAATAATAAATGATGATGATATCTGTCTTTATATGGTTGATGTTGATCGTAATGATGCTAGGCCTACTCTAAGGGTACCTGTGGTTCATAGGCCGAAGGAATGCGTTAGTTCTAATGACCAAGACATGCCAAGTAGTGGATGGTACGATTTTAGTCAGCGATTGGATGACGTAACTGAAGAAGCAGTAGAAGACGAATAAGGGGTAGAAGAAGACAGAGGAGGTGAAGAAGAAGAAGAAGAAGAAGAAGAAGAAGAAGAAGAAGAAGAAGAAAAATATGTAGAGGAGGATCCTTCCATGTATACCCATACCCCTGTGGTTCCAACACAAAGTAGCCAGCCGAAATTTCACTTCTTCGATGGCACAGCTTTTGAAACAGGTATGACTTTCACCAATAAGAAAGAATTGGTCACCCAATTGAAGCTTGTTGTAGTTAAACATCATTTACATGTCTAAATGTGAATTGCAAGTGGTGGATAAGAGTAATGAGGTACAAAAGTAATTATAGATTTTACATTACCATTTACAATAACTTGCACACATGCGGTGTCCAACATCATTCTAGTCATAATTCACATGCCTCTGCTAAGATATTTGGTGAGTTCATAAAAAATAAATATATAAAGGGAAAAGGTCCACCCACAAAAGCTATCAGCGAATCCCTCAACACCGATTTGTGTTGTCAGGTTAGCTACTGGAAGTGTCTTAGGGGCTGTCAATTTGCAAAGGCTTTGACAAGGGGAACACATGAGAAATGATATGCAATTCTATATGCATATGCTTATATGGTTAGGAGTAAGAATCTAGGAAGCAAGACATATTTAAGGCTTTCTAACACTGGAAAGTTCTTGTATTTTTTCTCTCTTATGGAGCGTGGGTCGGGGGATTCACTTACGTGAGAAAAGTCCTAACCATTGACGGTACACATTGGCGAGTATGGAGGGGTGATGTTGTCTGTTGTTGCTTAGGATTCAATGAGTCAGATCCACCCAGTTGCTTTTTGTGTTGTAGACGAAGAGTGTGACACCTCATATCAGTATTTTTTTGAACAATTACGTACCATAGTCCCAGATAGTGAAGAGTTATGCATTGTTTTGGATAGACATCAGAGCATCACGAAGATGGTCTCTCAAGTGTATCCTTTAGCTCACTATGGAGTTTACATGAAGCACGTTGGTGAAAGCATCTACACAAAGTTTCAGTTTGGATCAAAACTTTATAAATATTACACTGCATCAAAGGCATACCGGATAAAGGAGTTACAGGATGCTATGGATGATATCAAAAATATTTATTGGAGGGTAGCTGATTATGTTGAAAATGTTTTTGGCTATCATAGATGAACCAGATTACATTTCCCAGGAAATAGGTAAACTATCAATAACAGTGTCTCATATTAAATTATTCATGTTTCTCTACTATGTTGTTCCAAACATCCTCCTAGGCGTGCTCATCCTAACGATATCTTGAACCTCTATCATTATGTTTACTTTTTTTCTTGATGATGTTCCAAAAGTCCTTGCTGCCGTTTTGAATGTTTGTTTTAATGTTTGGAACATCTCTTGGATTATTCAAAAAGTTAGTTTTTTACATAGGTTTGCTGTTATGACAAAAAACATAGCTGAGTCCATTAATTCAATGATGAAGGATCAAAGAGAACACCTCATTGATCCCCTCTTTAAAGATATAGGTAGGAACTTTGCAGAAAAATTGTACAAGAAGGCTATGGAGTTACTCAACCACCCAAACATATGTGTCCCAGCCATTGAAGATAAAATAAGGTTGAATACGAATTTGGGAAACAAGCTAGTTGTAACTAGGAAGGGTGCTTATGGTTTCAAAATCCTTAATCTAAGATTTGAGGCAGAAGTTGATCTACATAAGGGAACATGTACATGTAGGGAGTTTGATCTTGATCAGTTGCCTAGTAAGCATGCTATGGAAACGATTAGGGAATTGCATGGTGAAGAATATAGAAGTAGTCTATGAGTACACTTCTGGATATTACATAGAAACATACCTCCTTGACTATACTGAGCCTGTCAATGCAGTACCTCTAAAGAACTATAGGTAGTTCCTTTTGATGAGATAATTTATCCACTGCCTCCGCCCGCAAAGCAGAATAAGCTAGGAAGGAAAAGGGTTAACCGGATTCCATTTGTTGGAGAAGTGCTTCCAAAGAGGAATAATAGATGTGGCAACTGCAAGAAATATGGTCATAAAAGAACTACGTACTCCGTAGGTCATAGTAGAACTGAAGCTACAAGTCAGCCTACAAATTGAATTTATGAATTAGATGTTTCTTCCTACTTGTAAACTTTGAAAATTTTTGTTTATTTCTTGTTATTTTAATTGTATAATGGACTGTTCATCCTACTTGTATAATTTATTTAATTTATATTATTGTCATTAAATATTGCTTTACTATCGTTCTAATTTATGTCGTAAACATATTGTAGTCATTCGAAACATATTGTACTCGTTTAAGACATTATAATCTGAGGTTCCGAATGGCCGCTAAATATAAAATACTCCTTAATTTTCTGAATAGTTAAGAACATCTTAAATTTCGTTTGGAACATCTCGATCTCAACCCCAAAACCACAAACCCCAATCCTAACCCTAACCCGAAAAGTAAATTTGTTCAGAACATCTAATGTATGTTTCAAATTATTTACCTAATCGTCCGAAATGCTAAAATTATGTTTGAGTGATAAATAATGATGATTATCACTATACATGACCAATTATAAGAGTCAGAGACAAATGATAATGATTATCACTACACATGACCAATTATACAGCTTAGAGTAACAAATGTTGATGATTATCACTATACATGACCAATTATACAAGTATGAGTGAAAAATGATGATGATTATCACTACACAGGACCAATTATACAAGTATGAGTGATAAATGATGATGATTATTGAAACGATCTTAGGTAGTCGTTTAGGAAGTTAGGGCTCCGATTGGTGTGCCGATAATTTTATAATCTTTGTAAGGTCCATTAGGACCTGTTTGTAAAATTTGAGCTAAATCAGACCTCGTTTTGTACGCATTGGAAAAAGGTTTCAGTTTACGTTGTCAGTAAATCTTAAAAAGATGTTGTCGAGCTCAATTTTGGCGAATGAGCTCCAATTTAATATTCAAAAGCGTCGTTAGCTTCGTATGATTATTTGTGACATGTGTAAACTTTCGAAAGTAAATTACGAGGTCGTTCAGATAGTTTCCGCCAAAATGCCGAAAGTTAAAGAATTTGATCTTTTCCATTTAATTTGTATCTTGAGTTTCGGGAATCCGATTCGAGATCTGTCTTAGCGAGTATGTCACATAAATTTTTTATAACTTATATGCAAAATTTGGAATTATTTTAAATTTCGTAGAATTTTATTTTAAATTTAATTGCGATAGTAAGTTTTTTTAAAAAAGAAAGATAAAAAGTCAAAGTCAGTTAGTAAGGGATTATATTCCTTAAATGCTACATCCAAGGAACGAGACAGAATCAACAGCAAAGAAATCAGAGTGCAAAGAAAAATAAAGAGAGAAGGAAAAGGGGGAAAAGAGAAGGAGAAAAATAGTAGAATTTCTATCCCGAAATCTCGAGTGGGATCGTTTGGCAATGAATCCAAAGGACAAAGCGGTTGTCGACTAGCAGTGTTAAATTTAGAATAAGGTAAATGTTTATATTCATTTCTTTGGAGGCACTTGGCCTCGTGGATTTTCTACCACGTGTTCCTTACGTGTGTAGCTGTTGATAGGCGTACTCATTACGCCTTAGCTTTGGATTTACATTGTATATTATATTGTTATGCCCTGTTGTTGGTATTGCATTGAGTATATGGGCATTGTACTCTAGTTTTGAGCTTGACATATACTTCCCAGTAGTCGATGAGAGTCCCCTAACGATGATATGTGTAGTAAATTGTGTGGTTACTATTATGTGTATGTATAAATATATATGAATCGGGTTGCACGCCGCAACAGTATAAATATATATGGACCGGGTTGCACGCCACAACAGTATAAGTATATGGATCGGGTTGCACGCCGCAACAGTATAAGTATATGGATCGGATTGCACGCCGCAACAGTATAAGTATATGGATCGGGTTGCACGCCGCAACAGTATAAATATATATAGATCGGGTTGCACGCCGCAACAGTATAAATATATGGATCGGGTTGCACACTGCAACAGTATAAATATATATGGATCAGGTTGCATGCCGCAACAGTATAAGTACATGGATCGGGTTGTACACCGCAACAGTATAAATATATATGGATCGGGTTGCACGCCGCAACAGTATAATTATATGGATCGGGTTGCACGCCGCAACAGTATAAGTATATGGATCGGGTTGCATGCTGCAACAGTATAAATATATATATGGATCGGGTTGCACGACGCAACAGTATAAATATATATGGATCGGGTTGCACGCCGCAACAGTATAAATATATGGATCGGGTTGCACGCCGCAACAGTATAAATATATGGATCGGGTTACACACCGCAACAATATTTACATATAATATGATGTATTTCTTATTGTTGATATGTTTAGGATACCTATATGTTCTATCTTATGAACCCTGGTTGTTTATGAGTTTATGGTTTCATACATTATCTGGCTCTGCCTTTTTATAATTTAAATAAGAGGAATTTGATTTATCTGTTTCTTTTCTCCCTAGCTAGCTATCCTATTCTTTGAGGTGGCTAGTCTGCCCCACTTATTGAGTCCTTTTTATTCACCCTTGTTTGTTGTTTGTTTCTTGTCTATCTATTTCGTTTCGGCAGGTTCGCTCCAGGATTGAGTTCGCCACGTTGTGAAGGAGCGAAGATGACTTCAACTGTCAGGGTGAGCCAACTTTTATTCAGCATGGCAACCAGTTTTATGTTTATTATTTCAGTCGTATTTTGCTCCCTTCAGGTGGTATCTGTCTTCTTTTGTACTCTTAGATGTCTAGTCTGGATAGCCCTAAACCTAGTATGTTGGGTAGTCAGCTGTAATTTCTTTTGTACGGCTTAGAGGTATCAGTATGTCTGTGCTTTTTTCCAAGTCTTGTTCTTATTTATGAATTGAATTATCTTTATTTTCCTAATTTAATTGGTAAAGGTTCGCCCGACGGGTCTAGGGAAGGATGTCGGGTGCCTGCACGGCCTAGCCGGATTCTGGGTCGTGTCAATTATCGCTATACATGACCAATTATAAGAAATAGAGTGACAAATGATGATGATTATCACTACACATGACCAATTATATAACTTAGAGTGACAAATGTTGATGATTATCACTATACATGACCAATTATACAAGTATGAGTGACAAATGATGATGATGATCACTACACAGGACCAATTATACAAGTAAGAGTGATAAATGATGATGATTATCACTACACTTGACCTATGAGTGACAAATGCTGATGATCATCACTACACATGACCAATTATACAAGTATGAGTGACAAATGATGATGATTATCACTATATACGAAATAACATAAGAGTTAGAGTGATAAATGATGATGATTATCACTACACATGACCAATTATACAAGTATGAGTAACAAATGATGATGACTATCACTACACATGACCAATTATACAACTTAGAGTGATAAATGTTGATGATTATCACTATACATGACCAATTATACAAGTATGAGTGATAAATCATGATGATTATCACTGCAAATGACCAATTATACAAGTATGAGTGATAAATGATGATGATTATCACTACATATGACTAATTATACAAGATAGAGTGACAAATGATGATGATTATCACTACACATGACCAATTATACAAATATGAGTGATAAATGGTGATTATCATCACTACATATGACCAATTATACAAGTTATAGTGACAAATGATGATGATCATCACTACACATGACAAATTATACAAATATGAGTGACAAATGATGATGATTATCACTATACATGACTAATTATAAGAGTTTGAGTGATAAATTATGATGATTATCACTACACATGACTAATTATACAAGTTAGAGTGACAAATGATGATGATTATCACTACACATGACCAATTATACAAGTATTCGTGATAAATGATGATGATTATCGCTACACATGACCAATTATACAAGTTAGAGTGACAAATGATAATTATTATCACAACATATGACCAATGATACAAGTATGAGTGATAAATGATGATGATTATCCCCACACATGACCAATTATACAAGTTAGAGTGATAAATCATGGGTTTGGAACATATCTAAGTTGTTTCATTTTCTCACAAGATGTTCGTTACGTGTTTTTAGATATCTATCGCATCCATTCAATCGTTCGGAACATACTTATTTAATTTGTTTATCTTTCATTATCTAGTTTTAGAAATGTTCAGAACATATATTTAGTTGTTTCGAATTTATATTTGTTCATGTGGAGCGACTTAAGTTATAATCCTAAATCACTTGAAAACGTAACAAGTTCAAATGAAATTTTATTGATCATTACTACACAAAACATAACAGGTACATGCCTAAAATTAGACGTCTACGTTAAATAATTAAATTTATAAAAAGGTCACAAGAAAAACAGTAAATACATCAGAAAAAGCAATTAATTAGAGAGAAATAAATGAACAAGAAAGTAAGTAAGATTATTCCTTGAGAATAGCTGGATTCGGTGTGAATTGATTGATGTACAATACAATGTAAGGAGGTGTATTTATAGTAGAAATTTACCTAGTCCTAGTTATGGTAAAATACAAAGACTAATAAAGGCTACGGGCTTATAAACTCAAGGCGGTGGTATATACGAAACCCTAACTAGGAGACTGTAAACCCTAAGGCGGCGGACTATATGCCTTGTGTCCTATGCTCGTACCGCCTGAACGGTCGTAACTTGAGAAGCAGGTGTGTATCCTTTGTGCCCGGTGACTTGTAAGATAAGTCTAGTCTCGCCAGCTGGACTTGTATCCCCGTAATAGTAGGTGGCGTATTTTTGCCCACACAATCAGTCCCCCAACTTACTGAGTGCTGACGTAAGTAGTCAGGAGGTGAAAGAGGCGTGATAGAAGACGTAAAGATGTGCCTACACCCGATACTCATCCCATGTCTCTTCGCATGCGTTTCATTGAATGAAAATACTCCATTACAATGATGTGTACCCCTGGGATTGGAGGGGTTTTTATGTGTATAGTCCCAATGCTTCAATTGCTCTACCATATCCCGTAATTATTGGGACACACATTAAATGAACTGCAATAATCACGATCACATGTAATCAAGAACGATCAGCTCTCCATCTAAGACTCATCCTTGGCGTGTACAAATACGACGTAACCATAGAGGTTCTCATTTATCTACAAATCTATTCAAAAGTTTTCCTTCAAAAGAAAATCCTTCTTCCAGTCCTTTCCAAAGATTCTTTCCTTTGACGTAGCCCCTAGAGCAAACTTTCTTCTTGCAAACTTCGGAGCTTCTGACTATCTTCCTGCAACTTTGAATTTTGAAGGTAATGGCCGAATGCAAGACCAGACACCCAAACAAGAAGGTGAAAATAGCAACCTTTCTATTGAGTTCTACCCAATTGCAGTCGTGAGGGACAACATAACCCGCATCAGGCTTTATTGTAAGTGGCCTGAAATTATAGACAACATTGTCCCTACTGCTGAAGGGAGAATCGACTTCCATCGTGTTGGTTACTCGATGGTCTACACGTACCTTTTCACTCTGCATCTCAACGAGCATGTTCGTCATGTTCGTTCGATCGTTGAAGAGATATGCCGCCAATATAACATCTGCTTGGGTAAGGTAGGACCCTCCATCTTGCGCTTGGTGGCTCTGTTAGATCTCCTGGCAAACCATGCCAAGGTAAAATTCTCCTTCTGGCATCTTCTTGCTTTCTACTCTCCCTGTCTTCACAAGGCGGGCATGTTGATGTTTATCAAATGGGGTAAGAAAGGCGTGGTCCCCAACAGTGAGGACTTCAAGGATCATAGCTGGGTCTACTGATATGTGGCTGTGCGGACACCTGATATAGTTTCCTCTCTTCCCTTTCCAGAGGTCTTCAACAGGAAATGTAAGTTTCTGCGCCCTTATCTCTATATACTTTACGTATGTTGTTTCTTTTTGCCCTTTTTTAACATTACTTATTTGTTCAAAGTTTGAGGGAAATTGTTAGGGAATTTAAGACTAAACTTAGTTGGAGAAAAAAATTGAGATAAATTTTCATTTTGGTGGGAATATATTTGGACTAAAGTATACTCTCATCCGTCTATGTAAAGTTGTTACATTCTTTTTATTAATGAATCCTTTAAAAGTATCCTTTTCCTCCTAAAAGAATCATGGGTTTTTACTCAATGTCAAGTTCCATCTCCAAAAGATACAATTTGACGGACGCTAAAAATTCTAAATATGTGTACTACCGTCAATTTTTAACAACTTATGGTTTTCCAATATTTTTTTTTATAAAGTTTAAGAAATCATGCGTCAGAACGAATTTAATATTGATTGTATTTGCTTATTTAAAGTTGATTAGTTAGAATTTTCTTTATTCTTTTCAATTTTTTTACTCACAAACTTTCATTTCTTTTAGTACCTTCTGGTGGCTGCCCGCAGACACCTACCTAATGCAACGGTGCCTGCTGTTATATTTTGTAGCGATTCGATGTACGAGATGGATTTTATTGTGAATACAAAAATAAGACTTGTAAAAGGTTGGAAACATTTTGTTGATGATAATAACTTGGCAACAGGAAATGAGCTCCTCTTTACAGATACAGAAACTGACCCAAAGTTTGGAATAGTGTTGCTCAAAGTTCATACTTGAGCAAAAGATACCAAAATTAAGGCTCGCTAGTGTAAACCATATTATAAGCATGCCAACTTTTAATATATAGCTAGGGGTAGATTGTATTTTATTTTGTGTTGTTGCTATCCGTTTAGCATTGAACATGTGTTTTGTGTTATGTAATGTTAAGTTCATAAATGCTTGTTTCTGAATTTTTATTTTTTTTTATTTTTGTTGTTTTTACGAATAATTGAACGAAAAAATTACACGTCAAGTGTTGAAAAAAAGAATAAAATAATTGCAGATCTAATAAAAAAGACATACTTTCATTAAATTAAAAAATGATAACAAGATTTAAAGGAACAAGCAACATACGGCATAACAAGACAATACAAAAACAACAAAAGAAATACATCACCAAATAAACTAAATATCCACCAACTTCAAGCGAAGCAAAAGGGATTTTTGAACTTTTTAATTGAATTATTGTGAGTCCATTTTATAGTTCACAGACTTGGGGCTTTGTTTTGATGCCTGCGACTATGTTGGAACCATGTCATCCGATATTTCGTAAATAATTGGCTTTTGCAATTTTTCAAATAGTTCAAAAAGGGTTTCCAATGGAGTTGGTTCAGCCAACAAAAGTTTTGTTACGTGGTAAGTGGTACGCTCCATGCAAGACGATATATGAAGTCTTTGACCTCGACAATTAGCTGTTCATGGTTTTCCTTAGCTTCGTGGTACAAAGCCTCAAAAGAACCAGGAGAGCCTTGCAAGAGAGATTCAGAACAGTGGCGTTTAGGGGTATGATCCATTTCAAAGTAAAATTTGAGTTTGTTAGTTCGTTGGAAGAAATATTTCGAAGAGATTTGAGTAGTGGTGTACAAATGCCTTGAGTTACATGGATTTATAAAGCACACGCACCCATCCAAACTGATAATCCCTTACTTGTTTCTCAATGCACTTTAATGTCTTGAGGCAGCCTACTTTGTACGCTCATCTCATCATTAACGTTCATTTAATTGTCCCTTCCCTAGGTTAATCATTTAATTGTCCAATTGCAACCCTCATTTTAGATCAAAACATCCGAATTAATCTTTAAAATAAAAGAAAGAATATAAAAAACCACTTTGTTATTATGTGAAATTATAATATTTTATTTTTATTTACTATTATATCTCAAAAAATTAATGTTTTATATACATTTGTATATAATGTTCTTTTAAAATTTACTCTTATAAAAGTCCCCATCGTGGAAGAATAAAAAAAGTAGATGTTCATCATTATATTACCTTCCCTAAGTTATTCATTTATTTTTCCATTAACAACCCATATTTTAGTTCAAAATATCTGAATTAATCTTTAAAATAAAAGAAAGAAACTCAAAAAGTACCACTTTGATATTGTGTGAATTTATAATGCTTTGTTTTTATTTACTTATACGAATTAATCTTTAGAATAAAAGAAAGAAACTTTAAAAATACCACTTTGTTATTATGTGAATTTATAATATTTTATTTTTTATTTACTATTACATTTCTTAAAAATAATGTGTTATATACATTTTCATATGTATATAATGCTTTTCCAAAATTTACTTGTACATAGTCCTCATCGTGAAAGGAAAAAAAGTACATGTTCATTCCCAATTATATTACCTTCCCTAGGGTAATCCTTAAACTGGCAACAAAATACCTATTTTAACATGAAAAAAAGAAAGAAAAAGGAGCCGCCTACCATGCATGCAGTATTATTATGTGAGTTGTTGGATTTAATAATGGAGGGAGTTCACAGGTGTGCATAAAAAGAAATAAACATGTATAAATATAGAATAAAGACTGAACAATATTACATTGTCTAAGAAATTAGCATAAAAATCGCCTAAAAAGGAAATATAAATCGTTAAAGAAGGGAAATAAATTAATAATTGATACGCGATACCTAGTCATAAATTTATATACTCATAAATAATGAAGAAGATAAACATAGAATTAGCCTTAGGTCTCAATACTTTTTTTTAATCGACACTGCCGTTAATATATTAAACAATAATAACAGAGAGGAGGACTAAGCCAAGCCTCTTTCAGTATTACAACAAAGACAGACAAAAATATGAGGTATACAACTCCTCCAGCTATCTATTCTAACTAACAAAGAATTAGACTTCTCAAATCTGCTCCGAAAGTTTTGCAGTTGGATTCTATCTAAGTGATACAATTTTCTTAATCAAATAGATTATGATTCATAGAATTTTTAGTTGAATAACAGTATGTTATTTTTAAATATAACTATAAAAGTGATTAGTTGGATAAGTATAAAGATGAGTTATAATTTTGTTTTCTATTCTAAGTTAAATTTGCATTTTGAAATACTACTATACATTTGTTCGATAAAAATGAAAAATCCAATGTATTGTATGATTATTGACAATAAACAACAATAGTACTTAGATAAATTGATGATAATAATAATAATAATAATAATAATAATAATTTTAATTCATAACTTCAACCATTAACATTCATGACCAGGGCTTCAACCATACCAGTCTAAAAAATGAAGGAAATTAAAAGCAAAACCCTAAACCCAAAACCGCCCATAACAAGCAAAAACCACTTAAAAGCAAAACCCTAAACCCAAATCTGCCCATAACAAGCGAAACCCACTTAACATCTATGGGAAAAACACCTAAATACTACGGGATGGTGAGGGAGGTGGGGTCACAACATCATCTATATCTAGTTCTTCCAGTTCAAGATATGCAGCCAGCAGCCTCTCTTGTCTTATAAATCTTGCTTCAAGCTATTCTTGAGCCTCCCTTAACTGCTTAATTTCCTTGGCTAGTTCAATAACCCGGCATTGGATGTCCATAAGATGCTCATGGATACAAAATACTGGAGAAACTATCCTTTCAAGACAGCGTCCAGCAGCTGATTCTTTATGTTTCTCTACATTTGGTTCTAACATGCCTAATCAATAAGATAAAAGTTAGAACTATATTGGACTATGTATGAAAATAATAATATAATGACAATCTAAGAGCATAAATATAAAATGAGAGCTGTTTAAACAACCTGGGATAGGAAGCTTGATTGATGGGTGAATGGAGAGGGATTTTGGAATGACAACATTTCTAGCACTCCACACGTATTAATAGGGACAAATGAGTTAATTTTACTTTGCAAAAATAAATTTAAATTGTATAGGTAAATGTAGAGGATAATTCAGTTAGAAAAATTAGGCAAGTTATGTTGAACATCATTTTAATTTTATTTATTTACATTTTCATTTAAAATGGCTTAATTTAGTTAGAATTATATTTATTATTTAACAAAATTTTAACCACAGGCTTAGTGTATGAAAATAATCCAAAGATAAAAATGATAAAAAAAATTGAGAGACATTAATGTCATGATGTGTTACATTGGTTAATACATAAAATGATCCATAACAATTTGATATTTAAAAAACGATATATTGATCAGCTATTTTGATCTGAATCTATATATATTTTTGATTTTGTTTGAATGATTGGGATGACACTGTGGTCTCACCATGTGCTCTAAGGTTCTATTTGGCCTAGGAGTTGCGTGTTCGAGACCAGGACGTCCCATATTCTCCCCAAAATTTTTAAAAGTATTAAAGGTATATCTGTTTTAAGTGTTAGAATTTGGTCGAATGATTGTGATGGCGTCGTGGTCTCACCATGTGCTCTAAAGCTCTATTAGACCTAGGGGTTGCGTATTCGAGACCAGGATGTCCCATATTCTCCCCCTATTTTTTTGTCCTTTTTTAACATTAGCTACCATAGGTTTTAGTATTTAATTTGAAAATAATTCAAATTGTATAGGTAAATGGATAAAATAATTCAAAGTTTAAAGGTAAATGTAGAAAATAAATTCAAATTATATAGTATTTTTTCATTTGATATGGCTTTAGTTGATTAGAGATTTGTTTTAACTAATTTTTAACCAAATGCTTAGTCTATGAAAATTTATTTGATAAAGTAACCATTAAATATACATATGATCATTAAATTGATAAAGTGTATATATCAAATGAATGTGATGATTAGTTGTATATATTGATATCGGGATACCGATCAACTGATTACTAGCGACTAAGCAATGTAGTGTAGTAACCATGTAATATACATATGTTGAGTTGTATATATTGATATTGGGATACTTGTCAACTCATTACTAAAGAAAAGCATTGTTTGTAGTTTTAGTACCTATATTATAGGGTTCTAGGGTTTAGTATGTTATAATGGCACGAACATTTAAGTTGTTTAATATAAATTAGTTATTTATCATATCATTATTTTTCAGTATTTACATATTAAGTTTTACATTTATATGGAACATATCATTGATTAACTTGAAAATATTTATAGATAAAATTAACTTGATCATTTGTTTAAAAGTATTAATGACAGTATATGTATTTTAAGTTTTGGAGTTTGATCGAATGACTGGGATAGAGCTGTGGTCTCACCGTGTACTCTAAGGCTCTATTTGGCCTAGGAATTGCGTGTTCGAGACCCGGATATCCCATATTCTCCCCCATATTTTTTTTTTGCCCTTTTTAACATTAGCTTCTACCTTACAACTTAAGTGTAAGGCATGGAAGGCACCCCTACTTGTCTTTTCAATAAGGATGACACTCACCCACTCATTTCTCTCAATATTTTGCTTATAAATGTACATGCAAATTCTTCTCAAAATCAAAAACAGATTAACATTTTGAGTTAAAAAATTAGAAATATTGTGGAAAAATGGCTCCTCCAAGTAGAGAAATCAGAGATAGACTTAACAATACTGCTAATGATGTTCGTGCCATCCGTATGATGGTAGACGATGTTATTGAGTACATATTGGTACTCATCAGCCACATTGATGCTGAGAATAGACACATGAAGAGGATGCTCCATTCCATACTTCTCCATCTTGGTCAGTCATATGAGTACAACACTCCCCCAGGATCTCCACCAGCACTTGACTGATGTTTTGGGTAATAATGGTGGTGTTTTGCTAAGTGGTATATTTTGCAACTTTTGTTTGTAGGTGTTATTTAAGTTTATGATGTTCACCACCTTTACTATGCATGTGTTGATTCTGCCTTTGTAAGTGATGGTTTGGTTATTAATGGTGCTGTTTTGTTAAGTTTATGATGTTCGCCACCTGTACTATGGTGTTACTTTGCATGTATTGTTTCTACCTTTGTAAATGAAATCTTTTGCTTTGTTGTATGGTGTTGAAGATTAAGATTAGTGAATGGTTTCTTCTTTCTTTTTGTAATCACGCCAAATTTTTCTATTTTGCTTTATGTTGATTATTTAGTCATGCAAATAATTTTTTGGTGCAAACTAATGTACTATGATTTGGAATTCTTTATGCATAATTTTTTTTCCACAAATCCCACTTATACAATGGTATTTAAATTTTATTATTCTTTAAAAATTAAAAAAATTCATATAAAGCACCATTTTCAACAATTATCATAATTTTTTTTTGAATTAAACTATAAATGTATTAAACGGTAAATGGAGAAAGAGTGAGAGTGAGAGTGAAATTTTCTTAACCGATGAGTCATGTTGAACTAACCAATGAAAGCAATTAAATTATATTAGCTAGGCGTGCTTTGCACAACACGTTCATCAATGAAGTAAAACTTCATTTTCATCTATAAAATCCTAGCAAAAATTTTTCAGCTCTCAAATAAAAGAATCTGCAATTGCATCCAGGAATCCTCTAAGGTATGATATGGAACAACCATTCTAAAAATTTTCTTTCATTCCACTATAATTTACTTTATGATATTCTACCATACTAATGAAAATTTTTATTTTACAACTAATTGTAGTACAAGCATGTCTCGTCCAAATTCAGCAATAATGCCTATCGTCCCCATCAATTTCCCTCTTTAGATAATTTGTACCCAACTACAAGATGTGCGTCTTGAAATTGCGAAGTTACCGCAACAGAAAAATCAGGATATGCAGTCAATAATTCAAAACATGGATCAATTAAAACAAAATCAGGAGATGATGATGCTAAGTATTGCTATTGTGACCGCTAAGTTTGAGGGCATGTTAAACAATTGTGTGACCAAGATTAATAATGATCCACAAAGCTCTTCTTACAACCTTAAAACATTTTAGATGGGTGTTTATCAATTTGTCTTTACGAAATTATGTGTGCTTACAATTGTTGAATTGAACTGATGAGTTGGTTCAATTTTATCTTCCATCTTTTTTTTAGTTTCTTAATTGTTTCGGTTGAGATCTATACTGTTCGGTTATGTTTATTTTTTTTTTTATAATTGAATAGTGAAATTTAAATGAACTATGATTTATGAGTTTAAAATACTACAAATTATAATGATGAAAAAAGAGTGGTAAATTTCAGGATTACACCAAAAAAGGATCACTTTTCTGTTAAAAATTTCTATAGTTAATGTTTCGTTTATAGCAGGTTATATGGAGGATCTATTATGAAGCCATTTGGAGTCTTCTATTTTTGGTGGGGAATATGCTTGGGAGGACATTTCTATATTCAAATTTTTTTAAGATTGTATCAACATGTACACTTAAGGGGTTTGGTTTGGCCCCCCTATTTGTATCAAATTTTGAATAAAAGGGACTCAAGGTTTTAATAAAAAAAAGTAGATTGTTATTATTAGAATGAGGTAATACAGTTTAAGTTTTTAAAACTTACAAATTATTTAAAATTCAAAATCAAAAATTTATACATTGATTGCTCCAACCATATATTTTGCTTCTTTATGTAGAAATCATCATGCTTTACCTTCCCTAGGATAAACTTAAAATTGACCAATAAAAATCACTAACTTACCGTGATAAAACAGAATGAAGCCACCATACAATTCATGATAATAAGTCTTCATTACCTGGAAGACTTGTTAGAGAAGAAAGAAGATGACATAGTTATATTACTTTTATAAATTTGAATAGTACTTGCAATCTCATTTGCAACTTTCAGTTATATTCACAAATACAAGGTCTTATGGACATAATTTAATTTAATTATACATGATTAAAATATGATAAAAATAATTTATTAATGTGAGTTTACGTAATATTCAATTTCATATCATTATACTAGTTAGAATATAATTAAATATAATAAACAGCATAAAGCAACAGAAAATTCATATTTCTTAAATTAAAATCAAACCAATTAAGGCTTGCAAAATTGGTACATTTGTTTCAAATTCTTGTCTTGTCTACTGTTGCACATATGCAATATCCCTTGACGGGACATTACTAGTACGCATACAGGCTTGACCCCTACCACTGGTGTCACCACATGTTGTCGCTGTAGTTCTTGTCCTATTTTCCAATTGATTCGTACGACGTATATGTTTTGGCCTCCCTCGCTTTTGACTAATTTGAGGATTTTGTACGGGATTATTAGCAGCGGTACTAGCACGAGTAGAAGCCCTTCTTACAGTTACTGTCGTTCTATCATTCTAAGTGCATTTGCAGCTGCGTCCAACATCATGCTTATGTATTGCCTCTTAAGACTATCGTCCAAACCAATTTCAATGAGCCTCTCAAAATTTTATCAGCAATTCTCTGCATGATTTATACTCTTCAGTCATTTGTGGGTAATCACTATGGAAAAACTTATTTAGATGAGGACGCGACACATCCCTTCGCCATCTTCTTAAAATGTACCTATCATTAATTTGTGAAATACCTTTGTGTGACAACAATTTCATAATGTGACCACAAATGATGCCCCTTGATTCAAACATCTTGCAATTGCACCCGTAGTACTCACCTGCCGAAGTGTGATGAACGGTAAAACTGAACCAGTTCCCAACAGCATCGAGCCTTAACGAACCATCTCTAATTTAGTATACTTCCACTTCACCACCATGATTCAAAATAGAAAAATCACAATGTGCCATCCGTGTAATCTCTTGTTTTACCATTGCAAATATGGTTGGTGTGTAGGACCGTTCAAGCTGCTTCTCCCACAAAAATCCTGAATAACACTTAATTATCTTAGTCCTTGCTGCAAGTTCTTTCTTTAACTCCTCATGTTTTTCATGCAATGCAACTTCGTACTGTACCACAAAACTTTTTAATGTGCTATGGCTATTTATGTAGTAATCAAAAAATGCATGCACTGACTCGCTCCTCTGTGTAGATTTCATCCCAACCCATAAGAAATGCTGGAGATATACGGGTACCCAATTTTCTTTTTCCCCCATAATGTTTGTTCAACCATTCATTTCTTTCCAATCTGTATCTTGCCCTGAACTCTTGCCATCTCATTTCAAATTCAGCTATACTAAGGCTTTCACAAACTATAGCTGTGAACTCATTCTTAATGTCAACGTAGCTCCGATGACGCTTAAACTTTAATGAAAGCTTCGTAGAGATATGCCAAATATAAAACCGATGGATAGTGTTGGGCCAGAGCTCCCTAACTACAACTCTTATGCTCTCATCTTGATCAGTCAATAGACAAATTGGCTCAACGCCTCCCATTGCATTAACCCAGATTGAGAACAACCATCGATACATAGGAATGTCCTCTTTTGATACCAATGCACAACCAAGAAATATTGATTGGCAGTGGTGATTAACACCAACGAAGCTACAAAAAGGCATGCCATATCTATTGACTAGATAAATGGTATCAACGCACACCATATCATGAAATTCCTGGTAAGCAGCCTTTCCTTGAGGATGAACCCATATTAAATTCCTCAACCGTACTTCATCATTTATGTCCATAAGATGGAAGAAGTCATTGTCCTTCGTTTGCATATCGCAAAAACCTGCCTAATTGATTCAGCATCGCCTGGCTCCAAGTTTTCTGGACCACCTAGTTGAGACTGCAATGCACGAATGCTTTTGAAAGGTCTAACGCCTGCTCTATCATTAGCAATCAATGACCTTTTCAAACTCTTGGACATGTGCCTATGTCCAGGCATTAGACGAGACAAATCTGGCTCCTAGTCATGGTTATGATTTGTATTCACTGAATTTACAACCCACGTTATTCCATCAGCTGCAAGGTTAGCATTAACCTTTGTTGGACACTGAATCTTTTTTTTGGTAGTTGCATTATCACGTTTACCAGTTCTGTCACAGCTGTAATGAACGTAATTAAGAACTCCGCTAATCTTATGTTTCTTCGATGATCTCCTCACTATACAAAAATCTTTTAATTTAGCATGCACCTTATAAAAGGAATGGAATTCCTCCAAACTATCAAAAGTAATTTCGGATTTAGGGTCTAATCAAACATTGTAACGATATTCAATATCTTTATCACCACCTTCAGCATCTTCATTACCACCTTCAACATCTTTATCACCACCTTCCACATCACAACCTTCAACATCTTCATCACCACCTTCAACATCATCATCTTCATCACCATTAACCGAAGTACCCTCAATTTCTTCGTCCCCCCCTTTCATTCGACAAACTATCATCATCACCTCCACCAAAAAGTCTATTAAACGCTTCCCTTAAAACTAATGCACTGTCATTATTTATTTCATTTTCATCAGTTTCCATTTTTCGGTGGTAGTGAAAAATTATTTTTAGAGTTTAGGGATTGGTGGTAGTGAAAAAATATTTTTAGGATTTAAGTTTAGAAGAAGATTAGGCTTATATTAGGGAAATCAAAAAAAGTTGAGAAGAAGAGGAAGAATAAAAATACGGTTTATATGAAAAAAAAATCGGACCAAGATTGGTTAATGAAGTTAGTTATTCCATCTCCTAACATGGCATTTTTTATCATAAAAATTTTTGCACGCCTAATCCTTAACAGCATGCATAAAAAGGTATTTTGGAGGAAAAAAAGGGTTAGTGGTTGGAGGGAAAGGGGTTAATGGTTGGAGGGAAAGATTAGGAGGAAAAATATGTGTTAATCCCTCCATTAACCGCCAGGGATACAATGGTAATTTTGCAAGGCTGTATGCAATTCAGCTGTACGAAAAACAACTCTCCATGGAAAATGTTGTTTTGAAACCTAAACGAGGCAAGTAACGAGTTTAAAAACCTAAACATTTTTAACCTAATTCTTGGCCTTTCAGGCTTCAGCAAATACTGAGAACCAAGATGAACTTTAAAGTAGTCTGACAGAGTGAATTAAATTGTCCACCTTTTCCTGGGGGAGGGGAGGGCTTTATCACATAATATTTTTTATTCAATTAGGTCCATCAAAAGTTATTTTAAAGTAAACTCATTTGGGATTAGAACTCACTTTATTGCTTTCTAATACCACTACTTAGATTAGTGTCATGTGTACACTATTTTAATTGTTTTTTGAAATTTATTCTTTTATTTAATTTGTCCCATCAATAATTATAGAGAAGTTTAAGAAAATGGCAGGAGTTGGATTGAACTCCCAAACTTTTGTCAAGAGAAATCTTTATGCATACAAGAATGGGTAAAAAATATAGGGATTTTTACATTAAGAGACACCCATCCCATAAAAATTACCAAAAAAAATCCCTATTTTACAACTTTACCCGAAATTTCACCCCCTCCTTTTTTTAACTTTTTTATTTTACTCATAGCACCGCCCTATTTAAAGGAGCACCCCCCTATTTAAAGGAAAAAAAAACCCTAGCCCCAATATTTCCTCTCTTCTCCTTCCCTCATTCCCATTTTTCCTCTCTTCTCTTCCTTCCCTACAATACCGCCACCCCCACCCCCTTCCACTATTGCCTCACCTTCATCTCATCTCCTCCAAGCCACCGCCGTCGCTGCCGTCGCCAACGCCACAGCGCCACTGTTTCTTCTTCTTCTTCTTCTTCTTTTTTTTTGCTTTTTGAATTACAATTTCGATTTTCCGTTGTATATTCCGGTCAAAACTCCGGTGAGGGGTTTGTTTATCACGTGTTTTCTTTTTCACCTTTTTCATAGAAATCCGGTGAGATCTACTAGTTTTTTGTTGAAACTTTTTTCTAATATTTAGATTTAGAATTTTTCTTGTATAAAACTATATAAATCTTGGATATTTCTTAAGCTTTTGTGTAAAAGCGTCCCAAAACACTGTATAAAATTATTTTTGCGAGTTGATACAATTTTATACACTTTTATATAAGTTTATATAATTCTGTAAATATGTATAAAAATGTATAAATCTGTATATGTGTGTATATACAGTGAATAAACATATTTCTTTACACTTCTGTAAATTTGTATAAAGCTGTACAAATCTGTATACGTGTGAATGAACAATGAATAAAGTTGTACAGATATCAGATTTGTGCACTATTTATGGATGTCTGTGTAAAATTCACATTTTTCTGTGTATATTTTTTTATTTTTCTTCTTCCATACTTTTTTTTAAATGTATTTACATATATAATTTATTATTTTTTGATAGATTTATGTGTATAAAGTTATCAAAAAATAATTATTTAAACAAAACCACCTATAATAAAGCTCCGGTGACATAAACTAAGCAATTCCAATGAGATCTGGTGATTTTTCAGTTTTTTGGCCATCGACTGCCTGCGCCGCCGGTAGAGTGGCCGGCGGCAGGTCTGTGGTGGTGGAGGGTGGGGGAGTAGCACCTAGAAATTTTTATTTTGAGGGATAGTTCAAAGGGGGTGCTATGTTATGTAATTTTTAAAATAAGGGGGGTGCTATGTCATTTAAGAATAAATTATGGTCCCGCATTTGTAATTTCCTTGCTTTGAGGAGCTATTTTTGAAAAAAATCCAAAAACATAACCAACTATGCATTATGGTATAATAACTTTTAGTTGACCCTAACATAAACTAGTCATGAGAATTGAGTTTAAAATTAATGAAGAGAATATTTTCTTTCAGTAAGTTTTAACAAAAAATCAGGGAACCCATAAATATTGGAAGCCACGTTTAAGTTTCTCTCACCAATTAGCGAAAAATCAGGAACAGTAATGATACAGAAAGAAACAATCTTAATACAGAAAGAAACGGTCTTGATACAGACAGAAACAATGATAATACAATTATAAACTGTGCTGAAATAGTGTAGTTGTTGATTAAAGGAACTTGTGACGAGCATGAGGTGGATGATGTTGGGTTAATTACGGATAGTGCGCAAAGAGAAATTTCAGAGGGCCAACTGTACCTAAAAAAAAAAGACAATAGTCATGGCAATGAAACGATTTGCAATAAGAGAGAAGGTTCAGTTTAAGGTTTAGAGATCGAGTGCAACAAGGTTAGAAATCTCAGTATTTTCTGTCTGCAATCTCTGTATTTGTGTTTTGTATCATACCGTATCAGTTTGTTTCACATGTATCTTTTTTGTGTTTTCTAAAGTTTAGCAGCTTGAATGTATCTGTCTGTGTCTAACTATATCTTAAGGAGTCTAAGACAGATTCTGAATATCTTTGTATATGATATGTGTCTTCTGTGTGCCTGCAATCTCTGTATTTTTGTTTTGTATCATACTGTATCAGTTTGTATCACAGTGCATCTTTCCTGTGTCTTCTACAGTTTAGCAGCTTGAATGTATCGGTCTGTGACAAAATGTATCTTAAGAAGTTTAAAATATGTTCTGAATATCTTTGTATCTGATATGTGTCTTATGCGTGTCCACAATCTCTGCGTTCCTAACAGTTTGTATCTCGCTGTATCATACAAAATTGTCAAATATGAATTCTCTTTCACAATGTATCTGATATATAACTCACTTGTGTCTTACTGTATCTTACATAGGTGTATTTGTATCTGATATGCATCATCTGAGCGTTTAAAGGCTAAGTGAATCTTAGTTATATCATCATGTATCTTTCTGTATCATGTAATTGTTCTCTGTATCTGTAGCTACTGCTTCATATGCAAAGGCAAAAATTGCAATTGAGAATTTAGGAAATCCAGCTTGAATTCATCGACTTTGTTCAAAGTTAGAGAATTCACAAATGAACACACGTGTGCATACAAAGATAGCGTGTATGGACAAGCGCAAGTTACATCACGAATGATCGGTATGATGATCAAGGACATGTTGATTGACCCAAAGACAACCTAAACGCCTAAAGAGATAATGAACGATATGTAGAGGTGTTACGGTGTACACATAGATTACATGAAGTCATGGCGATTAACAAAAAGGCCATTGCAATGATTAAAGGAGACCCGACTGAATCGTACAAGAAGCTACCAAGCTACCTGTATATGGTAGAGCAAAGAAACCTGGGGTCAATTGTTGGTTTGCACGTGTCTGAAGATCATTTCTTCATGTACGCTTTTGTAGATTTGAATGCTTCAATAAAGGGGTTTCAGCATTGCAAGCCAATCGTGTCCTTGATGGTAGCTTCCTCAGAGCAACACACAAAGGGACATTCCAAGCCACAAGTATATTAGATACAGCAGGTAATATTTCGAACGCTACTCCCTGTTTTCTTAGTGTTTCTTGTGCCTACTGTTTTGCTGCCTACTGTATTAGACTGTTTCATATTCGTATCAGGCTGTTTCAGCCTCATATTTTACTGTTTCAACTATTTATTTGAATCAGACTGTTTCAGCTTTATATTTGTATCATACTGTTTCAAATATGTATCTTACTGTTTTTTTCCATAGGGTGCATACTGCCACTTGTGTACGCGATTGTTAATTTGGAGAATGATGCCTCATGGCAGTGGTTCTTCGAGAGGTTCTAAGATGCTTACGATGAGAGGGAAAATATGTGTGTTGTCTCAGACAATAATGAGAGCATAATCAAGGCAACTGCGATCGTATATCCTCAAGTCCCACATTATGCATGTATATTTCACTTGTGGAACAACCTCAAGACTAAGTTCAAAAAATGTGAAGAGTAGCTCCATGAGACATTCTTCAGTTAGGCCAAGACATACACCATACAGGAGTTCGATACATACCTGAAAAAGGTCGGAAAAATGGATAAAAGGATCAAAGAATACTTGGTAAACATCGGGTACTATAAGTGGTCAAGGGCGCATTCAACGGTAAATAGGGGATTTACAATGACATCAAACATTGTGGAATCCTTGAATGCTGTGAACAGGGATGCGTGTGATATGCCCGTAATCGCATTTATGGAATACATGCGCTCACTGGTGGGGACTTGGAGCGATGATAACAGGCAGAAAGTACACGAGACATTTACACCTCTTAGATACAAGTACAACAAGATACTGGATAGGTATAGAGACATAGCTATGTTGCTGAAGGTAGTATAGACACCGTTTCATTCCCCTGTATCTCTGTTTTTTCATCATGTATCTTCTTTGTATCTTACTATTTCAAGGATGTATCGTCCTTGTATCGTAGATATATTAAACAGGACAACAGGCCACTTTCTATGATGGTGAAGAGAAATTCATCGTTGACCTGAAAGAGCGGATATGCTATTGTGGAAGATTTCAAATAGAAGAATTGCCCTGTGTGCATGCTTTGGCTATTCTAAAGAGGAAAGGCCTTGAGGAAGAAGACTACAGATGTATCAACAACACAACAAAATCCCTAGTAAAGACATACGAGGTCCCTGTTAATCTGATCCCTGATGAAACTGTCACGACACCTTTTTACAAACAATTAAAGAAACTATTGTTTTAAAGGCTGTGACTGGTGTTTTAAAGTACCCAAATTATTAAAAGATTCAGAGTCGCCACTTGACAAGTTAAAGGGGTGCCAAATCACCAAAGAGGTACCTTGGAACACCTATGACTCATAAATGGTATGCGTCAGAGTTCCGGGTAAGGATCTCGATTAACTCTCGGAAAGGTGTTAGGCACCCTCGAGTCCTGTGCCAAGCACAATTGCTTTATTGACGCGCTCCGACCTTTGTGAATTATATTTGTTGTGTTTGCCATTTATTTTATTACGCTTTAATTGTTTAAATCAAAGATTTTATCACGTAACCCGCTAAGTATACCTTAACACAATTTTGTACTAAGTCACCCACTGGGTATACCTTAACATAAATTGGCTTTCTCAGTTTAATTTCTTCTTACCTAATAAGCAGATCATGGATCATATTATAATTATGTCTAATCGCGCGAGATATTTTTCATTCCTTATTGGTTTGCCTAATCGTTTTTCATTAAGTAACTTCATCATTAAAATAAAACAAACAAATTACTACCTTGATTTTGATATGTTTTTTTCGTGAATTATACGGGGCCTAACTGTTAGCCTATTCTTAATTCAATTAAATGAGTAGAGATATGGTTTGACAGGCCAACATTTAGTAACGGACCCCAACAGTGGATCAAGTCTCCACTCTATTTATTCCTTGAAACTTTGCATTTAGTGTTCTAAATTTACTTTTTCATTTCAGATTTGGCCAAGCTTGAACAAGTTCATATTTAAAACCTAGTTTGCCTACATATTTAATCTTTGTCCAATTTTCACAAGTTATTCGCTTTTTCTTTCTTAAAATAAGCTTATTTACACGTGGCTAATCTTTAAAATGGACAGGAAAATATCCTTTCCTATTGTGTACCTAATGTGGATTCAAGATTAACTAGCAGGTTCATTTTTCCAAAGTTTAACAAAGAAGCTTGCAAAATAAATACTAAGTATGCATAAACAAATACACATTTTTGAGCTTACAACATGCCATACTTCCTATAAAAATCCAGAACATAAATTATACAATGTTAAAATAGGAAAAATACCTAGTTGAGGAGCTCTTAAACTTAGCAATGAGACTCCACTAGCGAAGAAGACAAACGCCAACAAGAAACACCTTCAGCGCCAACAGCCTCAAACTACTCCCTCATTTCAATTTCAGTCAAATTTATCCCAAAGGAGGGTAGCCAAAGAAAAATACACCAGGCTCAAAGGGCTAGCAAATTGGTATAGTGTTTGGATAGCAGAAACGAAAGTCATTCGTCATCCCGAGCCGAGAATGTCAAGCACAATACATAATGAATCGACCTAGCGTCAAGTGGAAATGGAACTCGTTCCTCTTAGTGTCGTTGATTTCTTCTCCAACATAGATCCTCAAACATGGTATTTCAATGTCAATCAAAATAACCGTGCACGATTTTGAACTTTCGCACACTTTCCTTATCAAATGATTAATGATTAATCTCATACTGTTTCACTCCCTCTCTTGTCATACTCCTCTTTAAAATTCTTTCAAACCGCGCATTAAGATCAAAAGGTGAATTGTGTACGCGTGTCATGTTATTAAGGTGGGCAACACAAAATAGAAAATAAGAAGACAAAATCAAGAATGACAAAAGATAAAATGTTGAGACAAAAATTGGAATCTGCTATATATATAAATTTTTTTTTTGTTTTTGAATTTGAGATATAAGGTTTGAATATCAAAACGAGCTAAATAATGGACTTGGATTACAACCTTAAAATAACCAAGTACATAGATGAAACGACCTCGGTCAGTCGTTTCGGAAGTTAGGGCTCCGATTGGCGTGCCGATAATTTTAAAATATTCGTAATGTCCATTAGGACCTGTCTGTAAAATTTGATATAAATCAGACCTCGTTTGGTAGTAATCGGAAGAAGGTTTTAGTTTTTATTGTCGATAAATATTAAAAAGGGATTTTCGAGCTCGGTTTTGGCGAACGAGCTCCGAATCGAAATCCGAAAGCGCCGTTAGGTTCGTATGATTATTTGTGACTTTTGTGATTTTTCAAAATTGAATTTCGATGTTGTTCGGCTAGTTTCCGCTAAAATGCCGAAAGTTAAATAATTTGATTTTTTTTCATTTAAATTTGCATCTTGAGTTTCGGGAGTGTGATTTGTGATCCGCCTTTGCGAGTATGTTACATATATTTTGTATGACTTGCATGCAAATTTGGAATTATTTTGAATATCGTAGGGTACCATTTTAGTTTTTGTCGTGAAAAGAAAAGTAAAAGAAAATAAAAGAAAACAAAACAAAACAAAATAGGGAAAAGACAAAATAAGAGAAAGCAAAACAAATATAAAGTGAGGCGGTGTAGGTGCCTAGTACGAGTTAAGTAGCTAAACAATGAAAGTCAGATAATGAGAAATATTAGAATAGAAACGATACAGAGAAAATGAAGTGACGCAGTAGGAAAAAAATGCAAAAAAATGCGAAAAGAGTCGGAGAAAAATAGTATTTTCATCCTGAAACATTCAGGTGATGATCCTAATATATTATTTGAGTTTATTACTGAAATGACCTCGGTCAGTCGTTTCGGAAGTTAGGACTCCGATTGGCGTGCCGATAATTTGATTCCGCCCTCAGAGCAGGAGGATTCCGCTCCATTGCATCATATTGAGGGTAGGAGGATTCCGCCCTCGGAGCAGGAGGATTCCGCTCCATTGCATCATATTGAGGGTAGGAGGATTCCGCCCTCGGAGATGGAGGATTCCGCTCCATCTATTTGGCACATGTGACACCATTGCATCATACTGCATTCATCCCATTTCATTGCACCGCGTGCTGACTATTGTGTGACTATCATGCTCTGTTTTGTGTATGCGGTATGTATACCATATTGTGGACATATTTCAGTCTGCCTATGTATTTCTGGCTCGTATTCTGAGTTGCGGGGATCGGGTTGCACGCAACGGTATAAATATATGGATAGGGTTGCGCGCCGCGACAGTATGAATATATGGATCGGGTTGCACGCCGCAACAGGATGAATATATGGATCGGGTTGCACGCCGCAACAGGATGTATTTCTGATTATTTATATGTTCGAGATACCTATATGTTCTGACTATCTTACGTTCTTGGTTTTAATGAATTTGTGATTCCATACGTGTTTCTAGTTATTATTTGGCTCTGCCTTTTCATAATTTAAATAAGAGGAATTTTTGTTATCTGTTTCTTTTCTCCCTAGCTAGCTATCCTATTCTTTGAGGTGGCTAGTCTGCCCCACTTACTGAGTCCTTTTGACTCACCCTTATTTGTTGTTTGTTTCTTGTCTATCTATTTCGTTTCGGCAGGTTCGCTCCAAGATTGAGTTCGCCACATTGTTCAGGAGCGAAGACGACTTCGGCTGTCAGGGTGAGCCAGCTTTTATTCCGGATGGCCACCAGTTTATTGGTTATTATTTTAGTTGTATTTTGCTCCCTTCAGGAGGTATCTGTCTTCTTTTGTACTCTTAGATGTCTAGTTTGGATAGCCCTAAACCTAGCATATTGGGTAGTCAGCAGTAATTTCTTTTGTACAGCTTAGAGGTATCAGTATCTCAGTATTTTTTTTTAAGTCTTGTCCTTATTTTTAAATTATTATATTTATTTTCCTAATTTAATTGGTAAGGGTTCGCCCGACGGGTCTAGGGGAGGATGTCGGGTGCCCGCACGGCCTAACCGGATTCTGGGTCGTCTCAATTACGTGTGTTTAAATATGTTTTAACGGTAAAACTTGGAATATTAGACATCGTTTTAATAAGTTTAATTAATAGTTTAAAGGGTCAAATGGACCCCAATAATGAAATTGATTATATATTCGTACTCAGTAAGTATGGGCAGCATATAAATGTAAATTATTTGGGGTTTGATTATGTGACCATAAATCCTGTACATAGGCCTAGCCTGCGTATTGCGTATGCGAATAGGGTATCAGGTTCCTAACCGGATTGCCCTAAGATGTGAGGAATGAAGCCTTTAGCCTAATTTGATATATTTTTCTGCTTATTGAATAGAGTGGGATCGTTTGGCAATGAAACCAAAAGATAAAGCGGTTGTTGATTAGCAGAGCTAACTTTTGGAAGAGGTAAGTGTTTATATCCATTTCTTTGGAGGCACCTGGCCTCGTGGATTTTCTACCACGTATTCCTTACGTGTGTAGCTGCCGATAGGCGTACTCATTATGCCTTATCTTTGGATTTACATTGTATACTATATGTTATGTCCTGTTATTGGTATTGCATTGAGGATCTGAGCATGGTACTTTGGCTGTGAGTTGACATACACTTCCCGGCTGTCAACGAGAGTCCCGCGCCGGTGAAGGGTTATTATTGCATCATATTGCATTCATATGCATTACATTGCATCATATTGAGGGTAGGAGGATTCCGCCCTCGGAGCAGGAGGATTCCGCTCCATTGCATCATATTGAGGGTAGGAGGATTCCGCCCTCGGAGCAGGAGGATTCCGCTCCATTGCATCATATTGAGGGTAGGAGGATTCCGCCCTCGGAGCAGGAGGATTTCGCTCCATTGCTTCATATTGAGGGTAGGGGGATTCCGCCCTCGGAGCAGGAGGATTCCGCTCCATCTATTTGGCACATGTGGCGCCATTGCATCATACTGCATTCATCCCATTTCATTGCACCGCGCGCTGACTATTGTGTGACAATCATGCTGTGTTTTGTGTATGCGGTATGTATACCATATTGTGGACACATTTTAGTTTGCGTATGTATTTTTGGCTCGTATTCTGAGTTGCGGGGATCGGGTTGCACGCCGCAACGGTATGAATATATGGATAGGGTTGCACGCCGCGACAGTATGAATATATGGATCGGGTTGCACGCCGCAACAGGATCAATATATGGATCGGGTTGCACGCCGCAACAGGATGTATTTCTGATTGTTGATATGTTCGGTATACTTATATGTTTTGGCTATCTTACGTTCCTGGATTTAATGAATTTGTGATTCCATACGTGTTTCTAGTTATTATTTGGCTTTGCCTTTTCATAATTTAAATAAGAGGAATTTTGTTTATCTGTTTCTTTTCTCCCTGGCTAGCCATCCTATTCTTTGAGGTGGCTAGTCTGCCCCACTTATTGAGTCCGTTTGACTCACCCTTGTTTGTTGTTTGTTTCTTGTCTATCTATTTCGTTTCGGCAGGTTCGTTCCAGGATTGAGTTCGCCACGTTGTGAAGGAGCGAAGACGACTTCAGCTGTCAGGGTGAGCCAGCTTCTATTCCGGATGGCCACCAGTTTATTGATTGTTATTTCAGTTGCATTTTGCTCCCTTGAAGAGGTATTTCTCTTCTTTTGTACTCTTAGATATCTAGTCTGGATAGCCCTAAACCTAGTATGTTGGGTAGTCAGCTGTAATTTCTTTTGTACAGCTTAGAGGTATCAGTATGTTTGTGTTTTTTTTTTAGTCTTGTCCTTATTTATGAATTATTATATTTATTTTCCTAATTTAATTGGTAAGGGTTCGCCCGACGGGTCTAGGGGAGGATGTCGGGTGCCCGCACGGCCTTACCGGATTCCGGGTCGTGTCCGTTGGTATCAGAGCCCTGTTTAGAGTCTATCCAGACTAAGACAGTGTCTAGTAGAGTCTCGCTGATGGGTACGTAGACGTCTGTACTTATCTACGAGGGGCTATGATGGCATTTAGGAAGTTCCACTTCCTTCTTTTCTGATCGTGCGTCGGTCTAGGATGCCAAAGTATTTTCGTCAATTCCTTTATGGTAATCGTGAACCCTCGCGCGACAAATCAACAAACGGTATGAGTTCAAGACGAAGCAGTCTAGTCTGGGGCTAAAGCTGCTCAAGCCCCGAAAGTTTTTAATCGTGCTGACGATCTAATTACGGAGGTCCCAGTTGTACGAGCTCACGTTGGGCAAGGGAGCAGGGCCTTGTGGTTCCCTTGGCTCTCTACAATGCTGTTACGAGAATTTTTGCGACACAGATACGGCAAGAACCTATTATTCGCTAGGCAGCTTATCAGGTTGCCGCAGATGCATATGTTCGATCTCAGGGAGCTCCTATTCCAGTTCTTAATATTGCCGCAGTAAAGTATTTTTCGGAGGCAGCATGTGTTATGCCTCTAGTTGTTCTGGCCAGTTAGGTAATTGAGGTAATTATTGGGTCCGAGTGTTCAAAGAGGTTGCGTTATTTTATGCGGTTGAACATCCCGATATTCCCAAGCAATGCATTAGTTAATCCCTGTGTAAGTTTTTTTTAAAATAAGATGATGTCAGTGTATCCTTCAGGCTCTTGTTATATCGAGCGGTATGGTGTTGATTATTCTGCTTTCCAGTTTCAGGGGTCTAGCCTTGAATTGTTTGGCCGCTCACTTATTAGCTGACTTGGTTCGGTTTTTCTTTTAGATTCGCGGAAAAGTTCCTTTCGAGTAGCGAGCGAGATGAAAAGTGTTGTCAGTTTGAGTGAATTGGACAGGGTAGCCTGTCGGTTAGCCTGTTGGTGTTTCAGAATATGAGATTGAATTCTACAGAATGGCTGAATATGCATGAGAACTAGTCCATGAGCATTTCAAGAGATTCAAAGATTTATTGATGACCTTTCTTTTTCCTTGAGATCCCAGATGACTCGAGAGATTGAGGTTGGGATTTCATTTGATGTCGTTGTTGATATTGCTCAAAGGTATTAGGCATACCATAAGATAGAGCGGGAAGAGTTAGAGCGGGAGAGCAAGAGATCCAGTGGTCCTGGTGGGCAACCATGGTACCTCATTTAGAGGTAAGAGTTCTGATTATTTTGGGAGGTCACCTTCCAGGTTATCTCAGCTTATGTCACGTGATTCTCAGAGTGCGCCAGTAGTTCATCAAGATCAGACCCAACTTTCTCTTTGTAGCTTTCAACAATATGTCCACGTCCCATATTCAGCGAAAAGGTGTTATCATTATCGTGAGTCTGATTATCCTTTGAGGAGTTTTCCTGTTATCATTGTCATAATTCTGGTTATCCTTTGAGGAGTTTTCCCTTACTCCGGCAAGTAGGCAGTCGTCCTTTCTCCTATCATCAGGCACCTGCACAGTCGCAAGGGATTTCCTTTAGATCTCAATCAGTCAGCAAAATGCCACCATCCTGTAGAGGTTGAGAGCGTGGTGGCAGTGGTTCTTCAGAAGGTGATTACCAGGGTAGTGGCTCAGCTCAGCTGCAGAGGCAGTTTGATGAACTGTCATCCGCCAGGATGCTGAGGTATCCGATGTAGTAGACCCTGGGATTTCTTCTTCTCTTAAATATGAGTAAGATTTGATTCTTTCGATCGATCTGGAAATAGTGTGTCTTATCATGTTTCGATGGTTTCCTTGGATGTCGTTTCTATTAAGAATCGGTTGCGGTAAAGGGGTGAGTGAGCTTCTGATATGATTTATTCCTGGCATTTGTGGTGACCCTACTAGTTTATCTGGTTTAAATGTGAGAGATTTTAAGTGAGTATCGGTATGGTCTGCTTGGCATCTTGTTGTGCCACCTTCTCTTATTATGTCGCGTTAGTTTACCTCTCTTTTTGGAATTCAGTGTTGGTAGGATGATGAGATCCTTATTTATGACCATCAAAAAGTGTTATCATTTCTTCCGGTGTAAAGTGATTAGTAAGTAATACTCGATCTACGTATCTCCTCATGGTTCGAGGCGCTAGTAGAGTCATGTTATTCTATGAGCTTGTCTCGGTTATAAAAGGGTTTCTGGTAAATTGTCAGAGTTTCCTTCTTATAGGAAGGTTAAATTGACATAGATGTTGTTCCGTAAAGCTTATGTAATGTCTATCTCTTCAATTGTGATTCTTTGGTTAGCCTGACTCGGAAGTAGTGTAGCTCTGGGAACCAAGCAAATAAGAAGATGAGCTTCCTGAAGCTCTAATTATTTCTATGCTCAGTCCATTGCCATCTCTTCTTTATCCGACACTAGTGAGCTTGGGCGGTTAGTAGCCACTCGTGATGTTCCCTGTGTTGAGCCAGAGTGCGTGTCAAGGTAGCCAGGTAAGCACATTGTTGTTTTTCAAGGCTACTAAGGGTAATGAGAGGCATCCTTTGACCTTTAATTTGATCTATCAGGCGGTGGTGCTTATGGCAAAGGTATGGAGTTGTGAACTCGAGGGTTGCAGCTGTTTGGCAACTCGAGAGGGTAATTTGGTAGCTCAGGTCTGAGCCGCGTTATGTTTTAGCTATGTCTTTCCTAATCCAGCAGGTTGTGCGAGGATGATTATTCCTATTCAAATTAGCTGTATGAGTTTATACTTTAAGTGGAGGAGTCTTCCTCGAATACATAATGCTAATATTAAGTCTCTAAGGCGTTGCTGAAGCGTAAGCTAACTCTTAGTTCCACCAAACTGTTCTATATCGTAAAGTATATCGACAAGGTGATTCGTCTGCAGAATAATGTTAATCCATTCAAAGTTCCGTACATCTTTGCTTCAAAAATGTAGAACTCTCTTTTCGTTATCGAGGAAGGATCAGCTTAGTCAGAATAAGATGTGCAATGATATTATCATATTATCCAAATATATTTATTTCAAAAGTACGATATGCGTGTTATAATTCTGATCCTGTAATCAGGAAATAATGCCCGTAAAGTAGCTCTTAAAGGTCGGGCAAGTTTTCTTGTTATCCGTGCGAATTTTCTCTTTAGACTTAGGCTTGTTCGAGGACGAACGAGAGTTTAAGTGGAGGAGAATGAAACGACCTCGGTCAGTCGTTTCGGATGTTAGGACTCTGATTGGCGTGCCGATAATTTTAAAATATTCGTAATGTCCATTAAGACATGTCTGTAAAATTTGAGATAAATCAGACCTCGTTTGGTAGGAATCGGAAGAAGGTTTCAGTTTTTATTGTCGATAAATATTAAAAAGGGATTTTCGAGCTCGGTTTTGGCGAACGAGCTCCGAATCGAAATCCGAAAGCGCCGTTAGGTTCGTATGATTATTTATGACTTTTGTGATTTTTCGAAATTGAATTTCGATGTTGTTCGGCTAGTTTCCGCTAAAATGCCGAAAGTTAAATAATTTGATTTATTTTCATTTAAATTCGCATCTTGAGTTTCGGCAGTCTGATTTGAGATCCGCCTTCGCGAGTATGTTACATATATTTTGTATAACTTGCATGCAAAAGTTGGAATTATTTCGAATATCGTAGAATACCATTTTAATTTTTGTCGTGAAAAAAAAGTAAAAGAAAATAAAAGAAAACAAAACAAAACAAAATAGGGAAAAGACAAAATAAGAGAAAGCAAAACAAATATAAAGTTAGGCGGTGTAGGTGCCTAGTACGATTTAAGTAGCTAAACAATGAAAGTCAGATAACGAGAAATATTAGAATAGAAACGATACAGAGAAAATGAAGTGACGCAGTAGGAAAAAATGCCAGAAAATGCGAAAAGAGTCGGAGAAAAATAGTATTTTCATCCTGAAACATTCAGGTGATGATCCTAATATATTATTTGAGTTTATTACGTGTGTTTAAATATGTTTTAATGGTAAAACTTGGAATATTAGACATCGTTTTAATAAGTTTAATTAATAGTTTAAAGGGTCAAATGGACCCCAATAATGAAATTGATTATATATTCGTACTCAGTAAGTTATGGACAACATATAAATGTAAATTATTTGGGGTTTGGTTATGTGACCTTAAACCCTGTACATAGGCCTGGCCTGCGTATTGCGTATGCGAATAGGGTATCAGGTTCCTAACCGGATTGCCCTAAGATGTGAGGAATGAAGCCTTTAGCCTAATTTGATATATTTTTCTGCTTATTGAATAGAGTGGGATCGTTTGGCAATGAAACATAAAGATAAAGCGGTTGTTGATTAGCAGAGCTAACTTTTGGAAGAGGTAAGTGTTTATATCCATTTCTTTGGAGGCACCTGGCCTCGTGGATTTTCTACCACGTGTTCCTTACGTGTGTAGTTGCCGATAGGCGTACTCATTATGCCTTATCTTTGGATTTACATTGTATACTATATGTTATGTCCTGTTATTGGTATTGCATTGAGGATCTGAGCATGGTACTTTGGCTGTGAGTTGACATACACTTCCCGGCTGTCAAGGAGAGTCCCGCGCCGGTGAAGGGTTATTATTGCATCATATTGCATTCATATGCATTACATTGCATCATATTGAGGGTAGGAGGATTCCGCCCTCGGAGCAGGAGGATTCCGCTCCATTGCATCATATTGAGGGTAGGAGGATTCCGCCCTCGGAGCAAGAGGATTCCGCTCCATTGCATCATATTGAGGGTAGGAGGATTCCGCCCTCGGAGCAGGAGGATTCCGCTCCATTGCATCATATTGAGGGTAGGAGGATACCGCCCTCGGAGCAGGAGGATTCCACTCAATCTATTTGGCACATGTGACACCATTGCATCATACTGCATTCATCCCATTTCATTGCACCGCGCGCTGACTATTGTGTGACAATCATGCTGTGTTTTGTGTATGCGGTATGTATACCATATTGTGGACACATTTCAGTTTGCCTATGTATTTTTGGCTCGTATTCTGAGTTGCGGGGATCGGGTTGCACGCCGCAACGGTATAAATATATGGATAGGGTTGCACGCCGCGACAATATGAATATATGGATCGGATTGCACGCCGCAACAGGATGAATATATGGATCGGGTTGCACGCCGCAACAGGATGTATTTCTGATTGTTGATATGTTCGGTATACCTATATATTTTGGCTATCTCACGTTCCTGGATTTAATGAATTTGTGATTCCATACGTGTTTCTAGTTATTATTTGGCTTTGCCTTTTCATAATTTAAATAAGAGGAATTTTGTTTATCTGTTTCTTTTCTCCCTGGCTAGCTATCCTATTCTTTGAGGTGGCTAGTCTGCCCCACTTATTGAGTCCGTTTGACTCACCCTTGTTTGTTCTTTATTTCTTGTCTATCTATTTCGTTTCGGCAGGTTCGCTCCAGGATTGAGTTCACCACGTTGTGAAGGAGCGAAGACGACTTCAGCTGTCTGGGTGAGCCAGCTTCTATTCCGGATGGCCACCAGTTTATTGATTGTTATTTCAGTTGCATTTTGCTCCCTTGAGGAGGTATTTCTCTTCTTTTGTACTCTTAGATGTCTAGTCTGGATAGCCCTAAACCTAGTATGTTGGGTAGTCAGCTGTAATTTCTTTTGTACAGCTTAGAGGTATCAGTATGTCTGTATTTTTTTTTTAAGTCTTGTCCTTATTTATGAATTATTATATTTATTTTCCTAATTTAATTGGTAAGGGTTCGCCCGACGGGTCTAGGGGAGGATGTCGGGTGCCCGCACGGCCTAACTGGATTCCGGGTCGTGTCAATAGAAAGATTAACAAAACAAGCTACAATGCTTCCTAGTCGTTCAATTGTAAATCAGAACCGATTTTCGAACTTTTGTACTGTTGGCCCTTTCACCAACTTTCAGCATAAGGCAAAGGATAGGCTTCTAGTGGAACTATTCACATGGTAATGGCTTGACCCGTGTCAGCCATCAACCTAGTCATATTTGACCTTCCTGGTTGACCTCTCGTTCAACCTTCTCAAACATTCATCAGAACCGATTTGGAAGGTCTCTTCATCAGACGACATGGCCATAGGCCCCTTTGACCATGTTGTGAGTGGGCGGTGTGATGCCTATTCAATCAATACAAACTTCCGAAAACTCATGGGCAACAACCCAGGTTAACACAAAAGAAATCACAAATTGCCAACCTATGGTTTGTATGCTTCATTCCGAAATGGTTGACGGCGCAAGCTGCGTGTACCTGTCGTATCCCCGAAAGATTTTTCACATGTCGTGTTAGACAAAACTAGGACACAAATCAAAGCGTTACGCAATTCAGAACAAGGACAAGCTTGATTTTTTTTCGATAATAATCTTTTTTGATACAACAAACATAAGTTAAACAATGACACAAGACGGACTTGAAATAATATTCAACACGACCCATGAGTCAAAAGATATATAAGCAGACTGACATGATAATGGGTGGGTCCACCCGGACTGTGAAAATAATAAGACTCGACAATTTAGCGGAGTCAAATTATTCTACGAGGATCGATGCAAAATACAATTCAGGTAATGCAATTTATCGTCCGTACCCTGAGTTGACCTTAGACAAAAAAATAAAGTGGGATCCTAAAACAACAATTTTTTAATGAAAAATTAAGACTCAACACGAGATTCAAACGAAACCTAAGACCAGATAATGAACACAATTTTCTTCTTCATTTTTTTAGCTGAAAGGTAACTCCAAAATCGAACATTACATCAATGAAAAGATTTGGCACGACAAAATTGCCTTTGAAAATAACTCCTCGATCTAGTTTGATAAATGAATCATAGAGTATTTATAAAATCTGGCCATTACGATGACACGACAACGTCATAAAATATTACACGAAGATATAAAATTGATTACAAAAAATTTGTCATTATGACAGCGTAAAACCCCAATAAGTTATTTTTAAAACTCAGGACTAGACTTGGACACAAACTCCAATACTAAAGGGTCCTAAAATATTGCCATTATAACGGCTCAAAATGATGACAAAACTGTTTTTCTAACACTTGAGATCAAACTCAGACACAAAATTAGACTCGAAAAATTCCTGAAAAAATTTACCATTATAACGATGTAAAACGACAACAAAAAGATATTTTGAAAACCCCCATTTTTCTTTTATTTTCCTTTTTTTCGTTTTAAAAAAGTTGACACTCGCCACCTCCGGTGATCGGTCAGCATAACAACCCTCTTTCTAGAATAAATGCAACACATAAGATGCCAGTGACGTGTCTTTTCAGGACGCGGGCCCATCTTGACACAATAGGGTCAGCCTAGACAAATGCGGTACCGGTGTACCACACCTCACTAAGTCGGATATGATGCAGATAATTGGACTTAAAAGGTTTAACTCTAGGTGACACAGCTGACTCGGTGTCTAGACTGGCTGAAGAACCCGGTGGACAAACCGGACGGAAAGCGCATCAGGGCCATCCGGCAACAGTGTGTCTGGCCTAAAACCCCGCCAAACATCTTCCTAAATCATGGGCAATATAGTAAGACAGTCCCAGATGCCGCAGGAAATACTGGTAAGTGCAAGTATGCAACTGTTCCAGAAGACTCAGATGTGTGTGAAAGACAGTTTATATACAGTCCAACAATATCAAAGTAATAACATTCAAAATATGGTGACAAACAACAAAAAATATTCACAAGCCGAAAGGAAAAAATTTATTAAAGCATGAGACTCTCCGTATTCACTTTCTTCCCCAGTGGAGTCGCCAAGCTATCACGACACCTTTTTACAAATAATTAAAGAAACTGTTGTTTTAAAGGCTGTGACTGGTATTTTAAAGTACACCAAAGTATTAAAAGATTCAGAGTTGCCACTTAACAAGTTAAAGGTGTGCCAAGTCACCAAAGAGGTACCTTGGAACACCTATGACTTGTAAATAGTTTCCGTCAGAGTTCCGGGTAAGGATCTTGGTTGACTCTCAGAAAGGTGTTAGGCACCCTCGAGATCTGTGCCAAGCACAAAAGCTGTATTGACGCGCTCCGACCTTTGTGAATTACTATATTTTTTGTGTTTGCCATTTATTTTATTACGCTTTAATTGTTTAAATCAAAGATTGTATCACGTAAGCCGCTGGGTATGCCTTAACACAATTTTGTACTAAGTCACCCACTGGGTATACCTGAACACAAATTGGCTTTCTCAGTTTAGTTTCTTCTTGCCTAATAAGCAGATCATGGATCATGCTTATAATTATGCCTAATCGCGCGAGATATTTTTCATTCCTTATTGGTTTGCCTAATCGTTTTTCATTCAGTAACTTCATCATTATAATAATGTACACACATATTAGGAAACTAAAAAGCAGAAAAATCCTTTTAAAAGGGGGTTGGATATTAAAACTCGAAAAACAAACAAATTACTGCCTTGATTTTGATTTGATTTTTTCGTGAATATTACGGGGCCTAACTGTTAGCCTATTCTTAATTCAATTAAATGAGTAGAGATATGGTTTGACGGACCCCAACAGTGGATCAAGTCTCCACTCTATTTATTCCTTGAAACTTTGCATTTAGTGTCTTAAATTTACCTTTCCATTTCAGATTTGGCCAAGCTGGAACACGTTTATATTTAAAACCTAGTTTGCCTACATATTTAATCTTTGTCCAATTTTCACAATTTATTCGCTATTTCTTTCTTCAAATAAACTTATTCACACGTGGCTAATCTTTAAAATAGACACGAAAATAAAATAGATACGAAAATATCCTTTTCTATTGTGTACCTAATGTGGACTCAAGATTAACTAGATGGTTCATTTTTTTCAAAGTTTAACAAAGAAGCTTGCAAAATAAATACTAAGTATGCATATTATAGGGATAATTACACTAAAAGACAAGCAAAAGATGAAAATTACTGAAAATGGCCCATATTTTCGAATCTTACCCGACCTGTCACCCTTTTCTGAGATAACAGTCTGCCGCAAGTTTATACAATTTTATACAAATTTATATTCATGTATAAAATTGTATAAATTTGTATAAGTGTGTATATGCGAGTGAATAAATTTGTATATTAAGGATGTTTATATGAATTTTTACTTTTTTTTTTGTATATTTTTGTATTTCTCTTATTGCTACGTATTTATCTATGTATATTCATGTAATTTATTTTTTGAGGGGAGATTTGTGTGCATAAACTTGTCCAAGGTAATGATTTAGACGCAATAAACAACATAAATTCAGTAAAATACAGAAAAGTAACAACACCACAGCGGGGGGAGGGTGTCTGCCGGCGGCTTAGTGGCTGGGGAGGGGGAGATTTGGTAGCTAGGGTATTTTTTATGAAGGAGTGCTAAAATTTATAATTTTAGGGATGGGTGCTATGCATGAAAAAAAATATGGTCTCCTGTTTGTAATTTTGGGTAGTGGGCTGCCTATTTTTGAAAAATTCCCTAAACAAATACACATTTTTTAGCTTACAACATGCCATACTTCATATAAAAATCCAGAACATAAATTATACAAAGTTAAAATAGGAAAAATACCTAGTTGAGGAGCTTTTAAACTTAGCAATGAGACTCCACTAGCCAAGAAGACAAACGCAAGCAAGAAACACCTTCAGTGCCAACAGCCTCAAACTTCTTTTTTAAAACCTCACTCTAACTCTACTAGAATAAAAACTCTCCCTCTTCTCTTTTTTTCACTTTTTTTTTAAAAAAAATAAAATGCTCCTCAAGAAACCTTCTCAGATATCCTCTTTGGATAAGTGAGTCCTCCCTTTTTATGGGAGCAAAAATGTTCTCTTAAACAGCCACAAGATGGAGTGTGTTTTTTGCTAAAAGGTACAAGACCCATGTGCCAACTTTTAAAAAGCAAAATAAAGCACATAGGGAGTGGCAAAAGTCTCCTATTTTGTGCTACCTTTTGTACTTTCCTTTTGATCCTTTTTCTTTACTCTTCTTTTATGAAGAAAATCTGAAATTTAATCTAAATCAAGTCCTATTTTTTTTTCTTCCTAAAATTCTAACTCCTAGCTAACTAAAGTTAATATCCAACTACATGGACTAAATGAAACGACCTCGGTTAGTCGTTTCGGAAGTTAGGACTCCGATTGACATGCCGATAATTTTAAAATATTCGTAAGGTCCATTGGGACTTGTCTGTAAAATTTGAGTTAAATCAGACCTCGTCTGGTAGGCATCGGAAGAAGGTTTCAGTTTTTATTGTCGATAAATATTAAAAAGAAATTTTCGAGCTCGGTTTTGGCGAATGAGCTCCGATTCGAAATTTGAAAGTGCCGTTAAGTTCGTATGATTATTTATGAATTTTGTGAACTTTTGAAAGTGAATTTCGATGTTGTTCGGCTAGTTTCCGCTAAAATGCCGAAAGTTAAATAATATGACTTTTTCCATTTAATTTGCATATTGAGTTTCGGGAGTCCGATTTGAGATCCGTCTTATCAAGTGTGTTACATATATTTTGTATAACTTGTATGCAAAAGTTGGAATTATTTCGAATATCGCAGGGTACCGTTTTAATTTTTGTCACGAAAAGAAAAGAAAATAAAAGAAAATGAAAAAGAAAAAAAAAGGAAAAGACAAAAAAGGAAAGAACCAAAGAAATCAGGCGGTGGTGAGGATTGCATATATATGTCCTAAAGCTAGTTAAGAACAGAAACATTAAGAACGAAACAGAGCAAAAGACAAAAAAACGTGAAGAGAGGAAGGAAAAGGGAAAGGAAAAGGAGCCGGAGAAAATTAGGATTTTCACCCCGAAACATTCATGTAATGATCCTAATATATTATTTGAGTTTATTACGTGTGTTTAAATATATTTTGACGGTAAAACTTGGAATATTAGACATCGATTTAATAAGTTCAATTAATAGTTTAAAGGGTCAAATGGACCCCGATAATGGAATTGAATATATATTCGCACTCAGTGAGTTATGAGCAACTTATAAATGTAATTTATTTAGGGTCTGGTTATGTGACCTTAAACCCTGTATATAGGCCTGGACTGCGTATTGCGTATGTGAATAGGGCATCAGGTTCCTAACCGGATTACCCTAAGATGTGGGGAATGAAGCCTTTAGCCTTATTTGATATCGTTTTCTGCTTATTGAATACAGCTGGATCGTTTGGCAGTGAATCCAAAAGATAAAGCAGTTGTTGAGTAACTCTGCTAACTTTGTAGCAAGGTAAGTGTTTGTATCCATTTCTTTGGAGGCACCTGACCTCGTGGATTTTCTACCACGTGTTCCTTACGTATGTAGCTGCCGATAGGTGTACTCATTACGCCTTAGCTTTGGATTTACATTGTATATTATATGTTATGTCTTGTTGTTGGTATTGCATTGAGGATCTGAGCATTGTATTCTGGCTGTGAGTTGGCATCTACTTCCCGGCTGTCGATGAGAGTCCCGCGCCGGTGAAGGGTTATTATTGCATCACATTGCATTCATGTGCATTATATGTCATTCATATACATTACATTGCATATCATATTGGGTGCAGGAGTATTCTGCCCCAGGAGCAGGAGAATTCCGCTCCATTGTATCATATTGAGGGTAGGAGGATTCCGCCCCAGGAGCAGGAGTATTCCGCCCCAGGAGAGTGCAGGAGTATTCCGCCTCTGGTTTATATTATATCGGGTGCAGGATTATTCCGCCCAAGGAGCAGGAGTATTCCGCTCCAGTTGGTTATCAGATTGGATTTCCCTCGAATGCAGGAGTATTCCGCTTCGGGATGGGATTACGGGCACATGTGACCCTTTGCATCATATTTCATTTCGTCTCACTTCATTTCATTTCATCTCAATTCATACCATTGTGTAGACTTGTGGTACATGACTACTGTTCTGCTTATATGTGCACTGCTTATTTGTTGATATGTTTCTGGCTCGCATTCTTGGTTGATTTTATAGTTTCGTACGTGTTTCCGGTTATTATCTGGCTCCGCCTTTTTATAATTTAAATAAGAGGAATTTTTGTTTATCTGTTTCTCCTCCCTGGCTAGCTATCCTATTCTTTGAAGTGGCTAGTCTGCCCCACTTATTGAGTCCTTTTGACTCACCCTTGTTTGTTGTTTCTTTCTTTTCTATCTATTTCGTTTCGGCAGGTTCGCCCCAGGATTGAGTTCGCCACGTTGTGAAGGAGCGAAGACGACTTCATCTGTCAGGGTGAGCCATCTTTTATTCCGGATGGCGACCAGTTTATTGGTTATTATTTCAGTTGCATTTTGCTCCCTTCAGGAGGTATCTGTCTTCTTTGTACTCTTAGATGTCTAGTCTGGATAGCCCTAAACCTAGTATGTTAGGTAGTCGGCTGTAATTTCTTTTGTACAGCTTAGAGGTATCAGTACGTCTGTATTTTTTTTAAGTCTTGTCCTTATTTATGAATTATTATATTTATTTTCCTAATTTAATTGGTATGGGTTCGCCCGACGGGTCTAGGAGAGGATGTCGGGTGCCCACACGGCCTAACCGGATTCTGGGTCGTGTCACTAAATGAATTGGAAATACAAAATGGACACGTCCAAATAAAGAAAAGCACTAAGATTTCATATCTAAACTAAACTACTCTAAACTTAAAGTAGAAAACTTAGTAAAATAAAATGACCAGATTAAAACATTCACCCCTTTATGCTTTTCAATCTAATAAATTGAACAGACCAAATACACTAACTAATTAAAATATGCTTGGCAACTACCACATGAAGCTTTTGACAATAAGCTATAACAACAAGACTAAAACTTAATTGTAGAACTAAGATAGTAATAAAACACACAAGTCTATGGTCAAACAGACCATGACTGAGCAACACCATATTTAACATGAAAAGTAAAACACTATACTTTAACTATGATCAAGTACTTTAACACTACAACTTACAACATCCAGCCCCGTCATCACTTCAAAACATCATCACCATCACCTCAATACGAAAATAACATCATCGCAGCCCCTCCAAAGTGTCACAACACCACAACCCCATCATCATCATCGCCCTAAAAATAGAAAAAAGAAAGGAAAAGATGAAGGGAAAGTGAGAAAACAGAAAAACGAAAAAATAAAAGAAAGCAAAAAGAAACAGGTTAAGATTAAAATAGAAAATGAAGGGTGTTTTCATGGAATAAACTTAGAGAAAGGGTAAAGGAGAGTGAGAGGAGTAAGAAAAGGAAAAAAAAACTGACCGGAGAATATGAAGTGGTGGTCGGAGTTGAGACTTGGCCGAAACTTCAACCTCCGATCTATGCCAGACGGTTGAGAATTTGAAGAAAGTAGTGATAGAAATTGAAATAGATGGTCGAGAGCTTTTCAGAATGGTATAGTTTTTATTTTTCCGACCATTGAAAGATGGTGGTCCGGTGGCGGATCAGTGGCGGTGTGGCGGTGGAGAGGTGTTTTCGGTGGTGAGGTAAAAGACGGCCAGGGTTTGGCCAAGCAAAAGGGTTAAGGGGTGTGAGGACGAATAATGAGGTTTGAGGGATTATATTTGATGGATGTGGGCCGGGTAAATGTGGTGTTAGGCTGGTGGTTCAATTAGAATGGGTCGGGCTCTTTTTTTTCTTTTTGTTGAATTTCAGTAGCCCAACCCATATGTCATTTGTACACTAACACCAAAACAACATTTACAAACTACTTAAACTATCAATTATATTAACTAATTAATCAAAATCACATAAAGATTAAAGAAAACAAGTAGACAATTAACATCATAAATATTTTTTTGAACAATTTTCTGGATTTTCACATAATTAATGAAACTAAAAATGCTTAAAAAAGTTACTAGGTTATAGAATAATGCAAGTAACTTGAGCCAAAATTAGGTGATTACAGAAAGCAGATGGAAAATTTCAGCCTACATTTCAAAAATTGAACTACTTCCACCAGTTGCAAGACGGGCACCAGGAAGACCAAAAACATCTAGATACAAACCACAATGGGAAGTACACGCAAAAATGACAAAGATTACGTGTGCAAATTGTGGGCGTGAAGGACACAATAGAAAAACTTCTACACATCCTCCGAAGACCAAATAAAACAAATCCTTAAAATTCTTATATACACTGGGATTTTCGTATTTTTTTCTCATAAAAAAGGACAAAGTAGTATTGATGAAGATGCAATAAACTCTATTTCTTATATTTCGCTCTTATGTCTAGCGTTTCTGTAGCTGCTACATATCTCTTGTTGAAATATATTTCTCATGTGCGTATCTGCTACATATTTCCAAATCAACTTAACATCCATGGTTGTGTATCAAAATGTTTCATAATTGTATCAAATTGTTTCATTGTTGTATCGAACTGTTTTTTACTGTTTATTTCATAATGTAACTCCCTCTATAAAAGTGTTTCATGATTGTATCAAACTTTTTTTAACTGTTTCTTTCTCATTGTATATGTCTGTTTCAAAGTATTTCAGGATTTTTTCAGAAGTGTTTCCTAATTGTGTTAAAATATTTTTAACTGTTTCTTTCTCAATTTAACTATCTGTATCAAACTGTTTCATGATTGTATCAAACTGTTTCACAGTTGAAAATGAACAAGACAAAACACAGCTGCTACAAGCTAAACATTATGAAACTGTTATTACACACAACGCTAACCACAACAAACAACATCTGGTACTAGAAACATAAACATTCATATACAAAGAGGAAAAAAAACATAAAACAACTACATTGTGAAAACATTCGCTGCTAGAAACATAAACAGTGAAACATCCAAAGGCAAAAGAAACACAACAACTAATTCTTGGGAACTCGTAACCGACACTTTATAGCGCCCTTTCTCTTAACAAGCTGGGCTGATTTTCAGATGCACTGACTTCATCTAAATCAATCTTTCTTTTTCCATAGTCCCAAAGCAGCGTTGCAAGACGCGCACGGTAAAGACCAATATCAAAGTCAGGAACAGTTGTGATATCAGCAGAACCAATAAAATACTCCAGATATGGCATAATAAACACTCTGCAATCCCTGAAACCGTGACAAGAAAGATGAAAATACATACCGTTAGTAATTACATCATAGATATGGTTGGGATAATCTGAAATAATAAAGGGAAAAAAGCATACAGTGAACCAGAACTCTGTTGGGGAAGTCCTTCAACAAAGAAAAGGCCAAATGGATCCTCCAGATTTGCATCAACATACGTTGCGCTTGTGATAATATAAATATCAGTCCTCGACTGGTTAAACTCCATCAGTAAAAGATACTGAGGCACCAACACCACAATATTTTCAACAACTGAACGAAAGCCGCATTGTGATGAGCACCAACACCCTTACTCATCAAATCATATATCGCGATGCACCTATCCTTGAACGATACCATGACCAACACCCAATGACATAAATTTTTAATATTGATGGGTATCAGAATATAATCAACCTCCGTCAAAGGAACATTTGCAGGACTCTTACATCATGGAATATAGCAAGCAACAGAATCCGCATCAGACAGCACGGTGGCATCATTCCCATTATTCAGATATTTCAGATACATGGTCCTGATCGTGGTTTTAAACCAACAGCCATAGTAGTGAAGGATAATTCTATCTTGGGTCGATACTTGTCTTGCTTATGCAAGTAGTAGGATACAACATTCACATGCTGAAAAATTGAAAACATAAAATAAATCTTATAAATCAGAGATACAACTCACAACAGAAGTAAGATACATATGATATAAATGGATGAAACAGTATAGATACACTAAAGAAACAAAAAAGATACAGCTCAATAAAATGGATGAAACAATACAAATACAGTAAGGAAAAGAAAAAGATAGAGTTGATAGTCGAGACAACGGATATACAACAATGAAACAGTACAGATACGAGACACAAACATACTTAAAAGAAATAGAAAAGATACAATGCAGATCCCAAACACAATCACACAAAAAGAAACAAAAAGATATAGTACAACCACAAGGCACATAAAAGACATTTAAAAGAAACAGAGAACACACAAAAACTAAAAGAAATAGAAAGATACAGTAAACGTACAAGACTCACACACACACACACACTAACAAGAAATAAAAAGATACATTACAAATACCAGAGACACATACACACACTAATAAATAGAAAGATACCGCAGAGATACAAGACACACGCAGTGAAAAGAAAAACAAAGGAACATAAAGTGATAAAGTTTGTACAACTTACTGTATCATTCAAAGTATGACCACTGTGTGACAGAATGTAGAACAACATCCAATTCGACACTTTTTCAACTCCAAAGTCAAACAGATCTGCAAGTGTGTTGTCATTTTTGGAGTAGGCACAAATCCTAAAAATATAAAGTAAAACAAACATGAATTATAAAAGTGTGTACAACAAATGAGCATTAATAGGTCATACACCTTCTTCTTTTGGGTTTAGCAAGATCATCAACAAATGCTACAACATAATTTGCAAAATCTACATCAACGTCTTCAGTGACTCCAATACTAAAAGGATGCCTTTGCAGTATCAAAGATTTGGCGAAACATAACTGATGCTGGTACCAGAACCAAACTCACGGACAAAAGGCGACACGTCATATTTACAAGGACGCCTCAATCTTACCAACACTTATGAAGGTGTAGTTTTATTCTCACGTGGGCTCGCCTGCCCGTTCTCAGGGTCACTATCAAGCAACACAACGTCGGACGGCTCACTGGACTCTTCAACATCACCAGTTCTGTCCCATGCTCAATAGGCTTTTCAGCAACCTTTCTAGTTGTGCCAATATTCTTTGTTACATTTTGAATGGTAGCAGCAATACTACAGTCAATCTCATCAAATTGGGCGTCAGTCCAATTTTCAAAGGGATCGTCATCAAAATAGGGGGTTTAACAGGTCCAGCAGCATCATACTTGCTGGGATGAGAAGGTACGAGAGTATAATTATTACAAACTCCATCAGCATCAACTGGATAACCTCCAATTAAATGATACAAAAAAATATGCATAAATGAAACATGAATAAATAGTGAACTCCTATGAAATACTGGAGATACGAAAAATAAGCTATCAAGAAACACTGTGCAATACATGATACAGTTTAGAAATAGGAATGATACAACAAGTTAAGAGAAAAGGGCGAAGGCGCACCTCATCAGGTTTGGGAGTCTTCAAAGAGTTTGACTGAAATTCAAACCTAGGTCGAAATGTGGGAATTGTAACATAGCACCAGCAAATAAAGGGCTCACAGGAACCTTAGTTTCAACTATGGCGGGCACTGGGACAGGTTTTCCACTGTCGGCTGCTGCTACATTACTCACTCCACAACTAATAGATCCATCAGCTTCAGTGATCACAGCAGCCTCAGTGATCATCTCGACGCACTGATGCGCTATGAGGGAGCTCAAAGGGCTTATATGACCCTTACAATTTCCAAATAGAGCATGTAAGCCAGAGGCTCGGAGGACAGCATGTGAGCCAGAGGCTTGGAGGAAAGGTTAGCCTTGCTACCAATCAGAGGAACACCACGGGGCTTTCTTTAATGGCGATAAGGATCTGCCCCATATTTCCGAGTATAATTTAAATGTGTCAAGCGCTAATTTGGTGAATGCACTAAAAGGGATGACAGACAACGGAGTGAGGCTCCCAAAGGACATGAGGACTATCCCCGATAAAAGAGATCAAAGCCTTTACTGCCACTTCCATGATGACCACGGCCACCTCACTGACGATTCCAAAGCCTTGCACCTCGAGGTGGCCTACTTGCTCAAAAAGGGTATGTTGAAAGAATATTTGACTGACAAGGGAAAGCAAACCCTTGCGAAGAATAGAAGAGATGGACAACCATCGATGGCCCCATCTCCCAATAGAGTTGTTAATGTGATTAATGGGGGATCGAATATGAACGGCATGAATTTTGCTGCTGCAAAGAAGTTTACTAAACTTTCCATAACAATGGAAAAAATGACACAAACAGGAGGTTCATGAAATGAAATTGTGTTCGATGAAGATGACTGCGAGGGGATGATGTTCCCATATCACGATGTATTGGTGATAATGTTGAGGATTAATGATTCGGATATCAAAAGGGTCTTGATCAACCCTGGGAGCTCTGTGAATATCATAAGTCATGGAGCAGTGAAGAAAATATAGTTGAAGGACCTTATCATCCTGAAGGAAACCATATTGACTGGTTTTAACAACTCCACTGAGAAGGAGTTAGATGAGATCACTCTCACTACATACGCAGAGGGAGTTATCAAAGAGACTGTGTTTCAAGTGATGCCTGAGGATATAACCTATAATGTTATTCTCGGGACACCTTGGATACATGCGATGAGGTTGTGCCCTCCACTCTTCATCAGGTTTCAAATTCTCTACCATATAGGGAGTTTTTTCAATTCGGAGTGAACAATGAGCAGCCAGAGAAAGCTATTCAGTCGCCATAAAGAGTGGAGTCGTACCGAGTGGACCTTTCAAATAAAAACCAATGTGCCCGGGATCTGAAGAAGGAGGGGTTTCGGTGCTTGAAATGGATCCCCAGAAGGAGGTGATTGATAAGATCCCCACATGTATCCAAGAAACTTGGAAGCAAAAAGCCGAAGATTTAGCTATTTAAGAATTGGAATCATTCACACTAACAATGGAGTTTCCAAAGAGGAAAGTATTTGTTGGCTCGGAGTTGTACCTGGAGTCAAAAAGAGCTATTGTTGCATTGTTGAAGTCAACGATGATTGCTTTGCTTGATCCCACACCGATATGGTTGGGATTGACCCAAAGATTATGATACGTAAGCTTAACGTGGATCCTCACCACGCTCCAGTGAAGCAGAAGAAAAGGCCATACACTGACATTAGAAGAAAAGTGATCGAGGATGAGACGAGTAAGCTACTTGACAATGGCTTCTTGCGAGAAATCAAGTATCTCGATGGCTGGCCAACGTGGTGGTCGTGCAAAAAAAGAATGAAAAATGGAGGATGTGTGTGTACTACACGGATCTGAAAAAAGCTTGACCCAAGGAGTCTTATCCATTTCTACAAATCGATAGGTTAATAGATTTCACGGCTGGAACAAACTATTAACCTTTTTGGATGCTTACTCAGGGTATAACTAGATCTTGATGGATCCTAAAGATGAAGAGAAAAGTTCCTTTATCACCGACTGAGGCACGTACTGCTACAAGGTCATGCCTTTCGGCCTAAAAAATGCTGGGCCAACATATCAAAGGTTGGTGTGTCGCATATTCAAGGATTACCTCGAAAAATCAATAGAGGTCTATATTGACGACATGTTGGTGAAGTCGGTTCGAATAGAAGATCATTTGAACCACTTAAGGGAAGATTTTTCCATCTTGAGGCAATATAATATGAAATTAAACCCCGAGAAATGTGCCTTTGGTGTCGGTTCGGGAAAATTTCAAGGCTTCATTGTGTCAGAACGTGGAATCGAAGCAAATCCCAAAAAAATTAAAGCAATTGAGGAAGTTTCCGAGGTCCTCTCGGGAACCAAAGAAGTTTATCGCTTAACTGGCCAAATTGCTGCCTTGAGTAGATTCATCTCGAGGTCGTCGGAGCGATGCCATAAATTCTTCTCAGTCTTGAAGAAGAACAATGCCTCGTTGAAATATTATTTGGCTAACGCACCATTGCTGGCAATGCCAAAGGATGGGGAAATGTTGTTGGTTTACTTGACCGTAGCAGAAGTGTCAGTGAGTGCTGTCTTGGTTTGAGAGGAGGATGGGAAACAACAACCAGTATACTATGTGAGCAAGACACTCCTCGATGCTGAAATAAGGTACCCTCATTTAGAGAAATTGGAACTTGCCTTAGTTGTTATTGCATGTAAACTTCGGCCCCATTTTTAATACCACCGCATAGCCGTAGTCACTACCATCTCTTTGAGAAATATACTTCACAAACCTGAGTAGTCGGAGAGGTTGACTAAGTGGGCTGTTGAGTTGAGCGAGTATGATATCATTTATCAGCCTCGCACAACCATAAAATCCCAAGTGCTAGCAGACTTTGTGGCTGATTTTAGTGCTAAGATACTCCCCGAGGCGGAGCAAGAGGATTTATTGTCCAAGGGTCTAATTTTTGGGATCTGGACACTTTACATCGATGGGGCTACTAATTTAAAGGGATCGAGGCTCGACATAGTATTGGTAACACCCACAGAGGAGAAAGTGAGACATTCCATTATATTTAAGCAAGTAACCAACAACGAGGCAGAGTACGAGGTCGTGATAGCAGGGCTAGAGTTAGCTAAAGAACTGGGAGTAGAAAGGGTCGAATTGAAAAGTGATTCACACCTAGTGGTGAATCAAATACTCAGGGATTTTTTAGCTCGAGAGCTCAGAATGCAACCGTTGTTAGCACGGGCTCAGCAAATTTTGGCCAAGTTTTGAGAATAGAGAGTTAAACAGATTCACCGGGAGGAGAACACCGAAGCTGATGCCTTGGCTAATCTAGGCTCGGCTGTCGAAGAAGACAACTCGGGGACTGATTTAGTACCGCAGAAAGGGTTAAGCTTAGTCAAATTGGTGAGTAATACTTAGGATTGGCGTACCAAGTTCATTTATTACTTAAACTTGGGGACTTTACCAGTTGATAAGAAGGAGGCTAAAAAGTTAAGGATTCAGGTGGTCCCGTGCTCGATAATCCGAGGGCAGTTATACAAAAAGTTGCATTGCGGGTTGGAAAAATGCCTTGGTCCGGGACAAACTCAATATGTAATGAGAGAGGTGCACGAAGGATAATGTGGAAATCATTCAAGAGGAAAGGCTCTTGCATGCAAATTGCTTCGAGTAGGATATTATTGGCAAAATATTGGCACAGATACCAAGGTCTTTGTTAAGAAATGCGACAAATGTTAACTCCATGCTCGAATGATTCATCAACAAGCCGAGCCTCTGCGTTCTGTTTTGTCACTGTGGACATTCATGAAATGGGGGATGGGTATAGTTGGGCCACTCCTCAAAGCTGAAGGCAGTGTTCGGTTTCTCCTTGTGCTTACAGATTACTTCACTAAATAATAGAAATGAGGACTTTTCCTAAGTAAGGAAAAAAAAGGCAATTAGCTTTATTTAGAAGAATATTATCTGTCGATCCAGGGTTCCGAGAGAAATAACGTGTGACAATGGCCCACGGTTTATTGACTCGAATGCCACTCATTTTCTCACAACTTGGGGTATTAAAAGGGTAGTGTCAACCCCATATCATCCAAGTGCAAATGGACGAGCTGAATCTTCAAATAGAGTAATCATTGAGAATATCAAGAAGCTGCTCGATGAAGCAAAAGGTCTGTGACCTGATGAGTTGCCCAGGGTGTTGTGGGGAATTCGCACTACAGAAGAATAGCACGGGTGAAACCCTCTTTACTTCTGCCTACGGGATGGACGCTTTGGTGCAAGCTTAATCGGAGAAGAAGCTAAGCAACCGAACAGCGAAAAACAAACAAAACCAAAGATGGAAGCAAGACAAATCTCTTGCTTCGTTAGGATGAATCCGAGTAACTGGTCTCGATTCAAACAACGGAAGAACAAGGAGATGCACCTATGCTAAGCAACAATCCTTAACAAGAACTCATGCTTCTTGCAAATTGAATGACCAAAGAAAAATTTGTTCAAACGATTACACCGAATGACACAAGTTCTTTAAATTTCCACGACGGGGTCGGCTCTCATCGGAGACAAAAATAGCAACATCTATGTTTAACATTCATTTAAAAACTAGATATCGAAATGAACTAAGCGAAGAGGTTTTTATAGATAGCCCCAAGGGTATTTAGGTAAATACGGTCACAAGCGACCAATAAAACAAGGCCACGCAGGGCCGAAGTAATCCATGTGCTCGAGTCTCTTGACTTAGGTGCTCAGTTGCTCAGATCGGGCACATTGACATCGGACGATCACTTGCGTTCGGACAATCAGTGTTCAGCGTCAAGGTTGAGTGTTCGGTCACTTTCCTCCTTGGGCTTAAGCTTACAGATATAGCCTTCGTATCTTATGCTCGGCCACTCAGCTTCCGAACAAGTGCTTCTTCCCGACCACGCCAACTGAATGTGCACATCGTGCATGAGCTTGGCTTGGCTTCGTGTCACTGGCCTCGATGGAGTGAATGTCTGATCAGCTTGGAGTTGGCTGCATCATCCTCCCCTTCTTGAGACGATTCGTCCTCGAAATCGAGCCCTCTTCAGTCTCCGATGCTTGGCCTACAACACAAGGAGTTAAGTCAGCAACATTAAAGGTGTTGGACACGTTATACTCACCAGGGAAGTCGATCACATAAGCATTGTTGTTGATCTTGCTCAGCACTTGAAACAGACCATCCCCTCGAGGAGAAAACTTTCCTTTCCTTTTGGTTCGGAAATCGTTCCTTTCGGAAGTGAACCCAAACCCAATCTCCCCTCTTTAACTCCAACTTCTTGCACCCCTTGTTTTTCTTCGATGCCACTTTGGCATAAACTTCCTCGAGGTTCTTCTTCACCTTGGCATGCAACTCGATCAAAGCAGTGGCTCGGCGAGTACCTTTAAAATCAATAACAAAATCTCGAGGCAATGGGGTTAAATCAAGTGGAATCAAAGGGTTAAAACCATAAACACATTCGAAAGGAGTATTTCCAATCATTCGATGCACAGTTCGATTGTATGCAAATTCCATCACGGGCAAACGATCAGCCCAGTTTCCGACCTTACCTTTTGTCATAGCTTGAAGCAGAGCTCCAAAGGTTCGGTTGACTACCTCGATCTGTCCATCAGTCTGAGGATGGTGAGACGTCGACAATAGTAATTTGGTGCCGAGGGCACGCCATAGACATTTCCAAAAATGACTCAAGAATTTTGAGTCTCGATCACACACAATAGTACAAAGCACACCATGAATTTTCAACACATTAGAAATAAACAAAGTAGCTACATGCTGTGCATCATCACATTTCTTACAAGGAATAAAGTGAGCCATTTTGGAAAAACGGTCGACTACGACAAAGATGCTATCATGTCCACCCCCCGACCTCAGTAACCCCATAACAAATTCCATGGATATATCAACCCACGGTCGATTAGGAACAGGTAATGGAGTGTACAAACCATGAGGGTTGGACCTTGATTTGGCTTTCTTGCAATCTATACAAGCATTGCAAAACTTTTCCACATCTCTTCACATTTTTTGCCAATGGAACTGCTCGGTCAAGATTTCAGGAGTTTTATCAACACCGAAGTGTCCCCGTCAAGCCTCCGGAGTGAGCTTCTCGAACCAAAAGCTCTCTCCATGATGACACAGGCACACAAACCCTCCCATTCTTGAAGAGGTAGCCATATGCCACTTATACTTCTCAACCCTTCGGCTACTCAAGATTGTGTCACGGACGCTTTTCAGCTTGGGATCGTCTTCGTACATCGATTTTATGCTTTCGAATCCCATGAGCCACGAGGCGAGAGTGGTCGCTAAGTAAAATTTCCTCGATAGCGCATCGATCACAACATTGTCTTTTCCCTTTTTGTAATGAATTACATAGGGAAAGCTCTCAATAAATTCCACTCACTTGGCATGTCTTCGGTTTAATTTCTCCTGGCCTCGGAGATATTCAAGGACTCATGGTCACTTTTAATCAAAAACTCTCTTGGCCACAAATAATGCTGCCAATGGGCAAGTGCTCGAATGAGGGCATGTAATTCCTTGTCATACGTAGAGTAATTCAAGGTTGCACCCTTAATCTTTTCGCTTAAGTAAGCGATCAGCTTCGATTCTTGCATAAGCACTCCTCCGATCCCAACTCCGGACGCATCACATTCAACCTCGAACGCTCAGCCAAAATCAGGGAGTTGCAACAACGGGGCTGATAAGAGTCAAACGCGGAAAGTAAAAGATATTGAGCGAGACGTAACTCGATCAATAATCTCAAGTAGCAATGGAGAACTTGTTCCGTTACACCCCGAGAGAATGACAAGAACACCTACACTAGGCAACTACCATCGAGCTAACGTGAGCACGCAAGTAGAATGGTCCGGGGGGATTGGAATTCATTTAGATCCGCTAGAGGAAGAACAAGTCCCATTCAAGGTTTTCATTCAACAAAAGAGTTCAACTCTTACAAGGTTTTTAATCATCAAAGTTAGCTAATGAAGTAAACTAGCAATCTAGCTATTTATAGGTGTTGTTAGGAACCTATTGAAAGGTCTAAAATGCCCACACTTAGGCTTAGGAATAAAGGACCACGCAGGGTCAAAATAGTCATAACATAACTAGGAATCACGTGCTTCAGCAATTTGGGCGGAGCGCCCGGCATTTTGGACAGTGGGATGGCCTAGGCGGGGCGCCCAGAGTAGGGGCGGAGCACCCAGGCCTAGGCATCCTCAGGCGGAGCGCCTGGATGACTGGGCTGCTCCCCTAGCACTTTGAGCACTCGGAACGGCTTCCAATCGCTTCCTTCTTCTAGTCCCTTCCTCACCAAGTGTAGGTGTACTCCTTGGATCTCCTTAGCTTGGCTCCGAGTGAAGGGTCTTGTGGGAGTTTGGGTCTTATCATCCTCTCCTTCTTGAGAGGATTTCGTCCTCGAAATTGAAGCATCATTCACGACCTCTTCATCATCATTCACGACCTCTTCATTACCTACATCCAAAGGAACCAAGTCACAAACATTGAAAGTATTAGAAACTTGATACTCACTTGGCAAGTCGACCACATAGGCATTGTTGTTTATCTTCGAGAGCACTTGGAACGGGCCATCTCCCCGGGGTGCCATCTTCCCTTTTCTAAGGTTTGGGAACCTTTCTTTCCGGAATGCACCCACACATAGTCACCCTTCTTGAGTTCCACCTTCTTTCGTCCTTTGTTTTTCTTGGAGGCAACCTTAGCATAAGCTTCCTCCAAATTCTTCTTCGCCTTTGCATGGAGTTCAACCAAAGCCTTGGCTCTAGCTTTACCTTCAAAATTAACAACCATTTCCCTTGGCAAAGGGGTTAGATCAAGGGGAATCAAGGGGTTAAAACCATAAACACACTCAAAAGGAGTCATGCCAATCATGCTATGCAATGTGCGATTATAGGCAAACTCCATAAGAGGTAATCTATCAATCCAAGTCCCGGCCTTACCTCGGGTCATGGCTCTAAGAAGAGCACCCAAAGTTCGGTTTACCACCTCGGTTTGCCCATCGGTTTGAGGGTGGTGGGACGTAGAAAATAAGAGCTTGGTGCCAAGAGCACCCCACAAGAATCTCCAAAAGTGGCTTAGGAACTTGGTGTCCGTATCACTCACAATGGTTTGAGGCACACCATGCAAATTCAAAACATTATCAATAAATAAAGAAGCAACATGTTGTGCATCATCACACTTCTTACATGGAATGAAGTGAGCCTTCTTGGAGAACCTATCCACAACAACATAAATGCTATCATGGCCCCCCTAGTCCGTGGTAATCCCATGACAAAGTCCATTGATATATCCATCCACGGGCTAGTAGGTATGGGGAGAGGGGTATACAACCCATGAGGGTGGGCTTTAGATTTGGCACGTTTGCACTCAAGGCAATTAGTGCAAAACTTTTCAACATGCACCCTCATCTTTGGCCAATGGAATTGTTCTTGAAGAACGGCCAAGGTCTTTCTTATCCCAAAGTGACCCATGAGTCCTCCACAATGTGCCTCTTGCACAAGCAATTCTCTCCATGAGGACTCGGGTATGCGCACTCTACCATTTTTGAAGATGTAACCATTAACCAATTGGTATTTCTCAACTCTCTCCCCCTTTTCTAGAGCTTCATGGATGCTCTTAAGCTTAGGGTCATGAGCATACATCAATTTGATGCTTTCAAAACCCATGAGATTGGAGGTGAGAGTGGTGGCAAGAGCGAACTTCCTAGAAAGTGCATCCGCCACAACATTGTCTTTCCCTTTTTTATATTGGATGACATAGGGAAAAGACTCAATAAACTCGACCCACTTGGCATGCTTCTTGTTCAACTTCTCTTGGCCTATAAGATGCTTGAGTGACTCATGGTCACTCTTGATCACAAACTCTCTAGGCCATAAGTAATGTTGCCAATGGGCAAGAGCTCTCACTAAGGCGTACAACTCCTTGTCATACGTAGAGTAATTCAAGGAGGCACCCTTCAACTTCTCACTAAACTAGGCGATGGGTTTGCTATCTTGCATTAAGACACCACCAATTCCCACCCCCGAGGCATCACATTCAACCTCAAATGCCTTTCCGAAGTCGGGCAATTGCAATAGAGGGGCGGTACTCAACCTACTTTTCAATTCTAGGAAGGCCTTCTCTTGAGGCTCTCCCCACACAAACGGTTGGTCCTTCTTTACCAATTCGGTGAGTGGAGCAGCAATGGAGCTAAAGTCTTTCACAAAACGTCTATAAAAACTAGCAAGACCATGAAAGCTCCTCACTTGAGTCACGGTGGTAGGAGTGGGCCAATCACGAATGGCCTCCACCTTGGACTCATCCACCTTCACTCCTTGGGCACTCACAACAAACCCAAGGAAGACAACCTTCTCCACACAAAAGGCACACTTTTTCAAATTGGCATAGAGCTTTTCGGCTCGTAGCGCTTCAAGAACTTGACTCAAGTGGCCAACATGTTCATCTATTGTCTTACTATAGATCAAGATATCATCAAAATAGACAACTACAAACTTATTGATAAAAGGCTTCAAAACATGGTTCATGAGTCTCATAAAAGTGCTAGGTGCGTTGGAAAGCCCGAAGGGCATTACCAACAATTCATAGAGACCGAATTTGGTCTTGAATGCGGTTTTCCATTCATCCCCGGGTTTTATCCGGATTTGATGGTAACCGGACCTAAGGTCGATTTTGGAAAAGACACATGACCCACTCAATTCATCCAACATATCATCAAGTCGTGGAATAGGGTGACGGTACTTTACCGTTATCTTATTCACGGCTCGGCAATCCACGCACATTCTCCACGTCCCATCCTTCTTGGGCACAAGAATGACCGGTACGGCGCATGGACTTAAACTCTCCCGGACCAAGCCTTTGGTGAGCAAGTCATCTACTTGCTTTTGCAATTCTCTTGTGTCCTCCGGGTTACTTCTATAAGCTGGTTTGTTTGGGATTTGAGACCCCGGGATGAAATCAATTTGATGTTCAATCCCTCTCAAGGGAGGGAGTCCACTTGGCATTTCATCCGGGAACATGTCTTCAAACACCTTCAAAACACTTTCAATTGCACTTGGTAAAGGGTTAGTTAAAGAGTTAACATCGGATGCAAAGATCATACCTTTGTGCACTAGGCAAAGAAGTAGCTTGTTGCCATCATTTCCTTTCAAGAGCTCGCCCGGTTGCATCATGGCACATATGCCACCGGTAGAAGATGGTGGGAATGCCACCACACTTTTGGCCAAAGGACTAGTCTTCACCACCGAATTAGCCTTTGCCACCTCTCTTAACTCCTTCATTTTCTTGTAGTCCTCACTTACTTGCTTAGGAGTTAAGGATTTAAGCACAAATTTCCTCCCTTCATGTTTGACCGTGTAAGTGTTGACACGACCATCATGCACCACTTGCCTATCGAATTGCCAAGGCCTCCCAAAGAGTCGGTGGCATGCTTGCATAGGCACAACGTCAAACATATGCTCATCTACATATCTCCCCATTTTGAAACGAATCATCACTTGCTTCACTACTTTAAGCTCCCCACATTCGCTAAGCCATTGTAATCGGTATGGTTTGGGATGCTTCTCGGTAGTCAACTTTAATTGAGACACAAGTGATTGACTCACAACATTTGCACAACTCCCCGAGTCAATTATCATTGAGCAAACAACACCTTTGACCCGGCACCTAGCATGGAATAGATTTTTCCTTTGCAAGGTTTCACTATCTTCCACTATCATAGCCCCTAGGCTCCTTCTCACAACTAAGAAAGTATGAGGGTCCTCATCCTCCACCGTGTCATCCTCCACTTCCTCCTCTACTCCCTCATCTCCCTCTACTCCCTCATCCTCCAGATCACTCTCTTGTTCATATGCTTCATTACCAACAACAATCATGGTCCTCTTCGTAGGACATTCCCTAGCAAAGTGACCATAGCCTTGCACTTGTGGCATTGTATTGAAGAAGAAGTAGGAGCATGTAATTGAGTTTTAGAGTTACCTCCCATATTGGGTGTGCTCTTCTCACATGGCTTCTTCACATCCTTGCTAGCATTTGCACCACTTGTACCACTTGCACTTGGGAACCTTGCATTTGGAGTAGGAGGTTTCCAATCCTTTGGTTTGCTCGTTGGAGTAGTAGTACTACTCTTATAGTGAAGGGATTTCTCCTCTTTGAGCCATTTCTCGGCTTCAACCGCATCATCACATAGCTTGTAATGATCATCATATTTGTGGAACTTCAATTGTGAAGCTATGTCTCGATTCAAGCCCCCTTTGAAACGGATCATGGCCGTCTCATTGTCTTCCTCATCTAAGTCAAGGTTCATCCGGATTTGCTCAAATTCATTGAAATATTCCCCAACCAATTTGTAACCTTGCTTCAACTCATAGAGACGCTTTTGTTGTTCAACCCGGTATTGATTAGTCAAGTACTTCTCATCCATCACACGGATCAACTCTTCCCAAGTAAGATTAATAGCCATCCCCGTCCTCCTTCTATTCCTCTTCACCGACTCCCACCAAGTAGAAGCAAAGGATTCAAAGGAAGATATTGCATACTTGGTCTTCTTCACCTCGGGCATATCATTGGTGTCAAAGATACGCTCCATAGACAATTTCAAATCAATGTACTCCACCGGGTCACTACTTCCTTTGAAAGAAGGAATAGTGAGCTTCACATTATTAAGATTGTTGTTGTTGTCACGACCCCCTTGGAAAGGCTCCGGTTGGCCTCCATAGTGATCTCCATAACCTCCATAATCTCTCCTAACATTCCCTCCAACATACCCCATAGGTGGCCCTCGACCTCGGCCCCTACCTCTATCCACATTTCGACCCCAATTCATACCTTGTCTCGGTTGAAAGTGATCATCAAACCCATACATATCATCTCCATAATCGGCTTCCTCCCCTTCTTGAGCTTCATCGGCTTGCTCAAGAGGTTGCACATTTTGGATGGGTCTTGGTAGTGGAATGTTTCTTGGGGGGTTGTCCAAGATACGGGGAATGCCCGTTCATTGGGGATTGCCCAATGCTTGATCAATTCTCTCTCGATCATCCTTTACCCGTTGTTGATTGAGCAATTCAATAACATGGCTAACTTGCTCCGGGGTAAAGTTAGGACTACTTGAGGCTTCAACTTGGACACTCGGGGTCCCCTTCTCAACTTGGACACTCGGGGTCCCTTTCTCTGATTGGACATTGGAAGTCCCTTGCTCAACTAGAGCACTTGAGTTCACCCTCTCAAGGCTTTCAATCCTCAAGTTCATACTATCCAATTTGGCAAGGATAGTAGCAAGGGCACTCTTAGCAAAATCTTCTCCTTCGGTAGACATAGTACCTACACAAGTAACAAACGTTAGCAAAACAACCTCACACACTCCCTCACAAGTGTTTCACTCGGTTCACTCGTTTAGTAGTGGTGGATATTTCACTTGACTTGTAGTTCCAAAGCTTCACGTAGATGACTAACAATTCTCCAACTCAACCAAACTATTCACGAGTCAAGCACACTCCGAGGTGAGTGGAGTTAATGGGACTCAATGAAAGCTAAGCACTTTGAAGTGAGGACTTGAATCAAAAAGAGTCTACGAGTCTTCTTTGAATTCTACTCTCCAACTAATACACGAACTCACCTAAAAGCAATGAAAGATTAGTGCTAATTAAGTAGAAAGATTACTTAGATAGGCACTAATAAGAGGTTAGGCAACAAAGAAACAAGCAAGCCTAGAAGGAACTACCCAAATCAACCCTTCAGTGATGGAGGCGGAGCACCCAAGGGGTGGGGCGGAGCGCCTGGGAAAATGACCAGTGGGGTTGGGCAGGCGGGGCGCCCAAGGGTGGGGCGGAGCGCCTGGGGCAAGAACAAGTCAGGCGGGGCGCCCAAAGTCTAGGCGGAGCGCCTGGACGAAGAACACCTGGGTTTTTCTACTCCGTGTTTTTCGTGTTCAATCCAATTTCTAGGCCGATTCCAATGTGTTTTGGCCAAATTCAAGGTACCCAAAGTTGTTCCTTGATACAACTTTCAATCCCCAATCAATTTCACACCCAAACAACCAACAAACAAAGCACAATCATGATTCAAGTTTCAAGTTGGGTTTTCTCAATTTTTCAAAAGGGGTCAAAAGGTGGGTTTCAATTCTTCAAAATCAATGTTATACAACTCCGATTCACACGATTCTTATTTTTATTTGTTCGATTTTCAATAGAGATCAAACCCCGGTAATCAATTCCAAAACCCCACAATCACACAACCCAAAATCAATCAAATTCCTCAAGAACAAGGGTTTGGGAGGGTTTAGCAATATTTGGGGTTTCAATTTTTCAATCCAATCCGATCCAAACAAATTTGGTACCCAAACATCATGATTTCAACAAGGATCACAAATCTATAACACCCACTTCAAGAATCGAACAACCAAAAAGTTACACCAATTTTTGTATTTTTCACTTTTTCTATTTTTTTGTATTTTTCTTCTACCAATAACTTCAATAACAAGAAATCTAAAGAAACTAACGTAGGCACGAAGAATCAAGGGTCAGGGGTTTGTAGGAAAAAAACCCGAGCCTTGCTGTGATACCAAACTGATAAGAGTCAAACGCGGAAAGTAAAAGATAATGAGCGAGACGTAACTCGATCAATAATCTCAAGTAGCAACGGAGAACTTGTTCCGTTACACCCCGAGAGAATGACAAGAACACCTACACTAGGCAACTACCCTCGAGCTAACGTGAGCACGCAAGTAGAATGGTCGGGGGGATTGGAATTCATCTAGATCCGCTAGAGGAAGAACAAGTCCCATTCAAGGTTTTCATTCAACAAAAGAGTTCAACTCTTACAAGGTTTATAATCATCAAAGTTAGCTAATGAAGTAAACTAACAATCTAGCTATTTATAGGTGTTGTTAGGAACCTATTGAAAGGTCTAAAATGCCCACACTTAGGCTTAGGAATAAAGGACCACGTAGGGTCAAAATAGTCATAACATAACTAGGAATCACGTGCTTCAACAATTTGGGCGGAGCGCCCGACATTTTGGACAGCGGGGTGGCCTAGGCGGGGCGCCCAGAGTTGGGGCGGAGCGCCCAGGCCTAGGCATCCTCAGGCGGAGCGCCTGGATGACTGGGCTGCTCCCCTAGCACTTTGAGCACTCGGAACGGCTTCCAATCGCTTCCTTCTTCTAGTCCCTTCCTCACCAAGTGTAGGTGTACTCCTTGGATCTCCTTAGCTTGGCTCCGAGTGAAGGGTCTTGTGGGAGTTTGGGTCTTATCAGGGGCAAAGCTTAGCCACCATTTCAACTCTTGGAAAGCCCTCTCTTGGCACTCTCCCTACACAAATGGATGGTCTTGCTTTACCAGCTCGGTTAAAGGAGCTGCCACGATGCTAAAGTCATGAACAAACCTTTGGTAAAAGCTAGAGAACCCATGGAAGCTACGAACTTGAGATACCGAGGTTCGAGTCGGCCAATCTTTGATAGCCTCGACTTTTGACTCATCAACTTCAACACTATTAGCACTCACAACAAATCCTAGAAAGACTACACATTCGACACAGAAGGCACACTTTTTGAAGTTAACAAATAACTTCTCTTCTGTAAGTTTTTCAAGCACCAGCCTAAGGTGTTCGACATGTTCATCCACAGATTTACTATAAACAAGTATGTCTCGAAGTAAACGACAACAAACTTATTTATGAACGGTTTGAGCACATGATTGATTAGTCGCATGAATGTGCTCGGTGCGTTAGAGAGGCCAAAAGGCATCACTAACCATTCATAGAGACCGAATTTGGTCTTGAATGCGGTTTTCCACTCGTCTCCGTGTTTCATTCGGATTTGGTGGTAACTGGACCTGAGGTCTATCTTCGAAAATCATGAAGAACTACTCAACTCATCTAGCATGTCATCTAATCGAGGGATAAAATGATGATACTTTACCGTGATTTTGTTGACTGCTCGGCAATCAACACACATTCGCCATGTTCCATCTTTCTTCGGGACAAGGATAACAGGAACGACTCAAGGACTCAAGCTCTCTCGAACAAGGCCCTTGTTCAGCAATTCATCCACCTGTCTTTGGAGCTCTTTGGTGACTTCAGGATTACACCGGTATGCAGGCTTGTTGGGGATTTGCGACCCCGGAACGAAGTCAATTTGGCGCTCGATTCCTCTCAACGGAGGAAATCCACCTGGCATTTCTTCGGGAAACATGTCTCCGAAGTCCTGCAAAATACTTTGTACAGCACTAGGCAAAGGGTTATCGTTAAAAAAATCGTCATTAGAGTTTAGAAAGATACCCTTGTGCACGAGGCAAATCATCAATTGCACAAATATTCCTTACCTCGGGCGGTGAGTGTTTGTCTTCGGCCACAATTTTTGTCCCAATCGGAGACTTAGCTTTGGCCGCTTCTTTTAGCTCCTTCATTCTTTTATAGTCCTCGCTGACCTGTTTCGGAGACAATGGCTTGAATATGAAACTCTCACCTCTGAGCTTAGCAGTGTAAGTGTTGGATCGCCCGTTATGAATAACCGACCGATCATACTGCCATGGTCGACCAAATAGCAAATGATAAGCTTGCATCGGTATCACATCGAACATCATCTCATCTTGATAATCTCCCACTTTGAACTTGATCCACACTTGCTTGACAACCTTCAATTCCTCACATTCATTTAACCATTGCAATCGGTAAGGATGAGGATGCTTTGAGGTAGGTAATCCCAATTATGAAACCAAGGTTTGGCTCACCACATTTGCACAACTACCCGAATCAATTATCATCGAACAAACTTTCCCCCTCACTCGGCACCTTGCATGGAAAATATTCTCTCTTTGGTTGTCCTCTTCTTCGAGAGTCATGCAGCTCAAATTTCTTCGAACCACAAGAAATATTTCCGGATGATCAGCTTCGGCTGCTTCACGACCATCATTATTTTCAGCTCGATCAATCTCCTCGACATTTTCTTCCTCGGTGTCACTCACTTGCTCATAGATGGTTCCATCTTCGAGAAAAAGCATAACTTTGCGAGTTGGCATTTATGACATTGAATGTTTGAAGAACTAGGAGTATTGAGTTGAAATTTACCTCCAATCTCCTTGGAGGTTCTAACGGTCACTCCCCTTTCGAAGGGTCTCTTTGGATCTCAGCCAGTGTTGGCACTTGCTGGATTCGGACTCTTCCAATCTTTACCTCGGTTGAAAGGAGTCGAAGTAGTGACCCCTCGGTACTGGTTTACTTTGTCGTCCTTCACCCATTTTTTTAGCTTCTATGGCTGCATGAAACACATCTTCCAAAGTTTGATACACATGTAGCCTCAATTGAGATGACACATCTCGAGCCAAGCCATTTTTGAATCGAATGATGGCTTGCTCATCATCTTCTTCCATATCAAGAGCCAATCGAATTCTTTCGAACTCATCATAGTATTCTTCAACCGATTTGGACCCTTGTTTCAATTCGAAGAGCTTCTGAAGTTGTTCCTGCCGATATTTGGCAGTCACATACGTAGCATCCATTGCTCTCTTCAACTGCAACCATGTGGTGACCTTGGGATAAGCATTCCTTCGCCTCAACCTTCGGTCATCTCATTTGTTTCGAAGATTCGTTCCAGTCGAATCTTTCAATCAAGATATTGGTCCGGATCACTAGTTCCTTTCAAGGGTGGAATAGTGATCTTGACGCTGTTCAAGTTTGAATCGGCTCCGGATACTCATCATAATAGTCATCAGCCTCACGCTCAAAATATCTATAAACATTTGCACCTCAGCCTCAACCTCGAAAATTTCCACGACCTCATTGAACCTATCTTCGATGAACGAATGGTGGCTCATACTCAGCTTCGACCTCGGGAAATTCTCCTTCATCGACCCCTTCATCAACGACCATGACTTGTCTTCGGGTCCTTAGAAGTGGTAGTCTATCACCTCGGGGAATGCCCAAGTTTTGATGATCAGCTTGGGGATTGCCCAAGTTTTGTTGTTCCGCCTGGGGATTGCCCAAGTTGTGTTTTCCAGCTTGGGGATTGCCCAAGTGTTGTTTAGCTCGGGGATTGCTCATCACTTCATTTCGAACAGCCTCGTTCTTCAACCGTTGTTGTTGAACACTCCCTAGTACCAGCGCCGGACCCAGGTAAGGCCATGGACACACTCTCTTGTTCAAGGTTAGCTACTCAAGCACTCACTCCTCTTACCTCGGCACTGATGCCTTGTATCGCAGCCATGAGATCGGCTAACGACACCTCGGTCGTCTCAATGCCCTTTCCATCGCCTCCATTCCCAGCCATGGTACCTGTACAATTCAAAGACCAAGAAAAAAAAATATTAATGTTAGAAATCACCTCACACACTCCCTCACTTTTATTGGGTGGCGCTCGGGTCCACTCAATTTTGTAGGCTTGGTCACTCAAAAACTTGTAGCCAATGGCTTCCTCGGTTGATCAACTTCTCTCAGTTCCTTCGAATTTGACAAGTCACACTGTCTCCTTTGGGAAGAGTGAATTGATGTTGACTCGATGGAAAGGATGCTATTTAAATGCGCACGGGGAGTCAAAGAATTTTCTACGAAATTTAGACTTCGGTCACCCCACGCATGAGTTCTTATAAGCTCAACAAGTTAGTACGACCTCAAGTAGAAAGATTTACTCTAGAGATCCACTAACGAGAATTTATCGAACACAAGAAAGGAAATCCTAGGAGAATCTACCCTTCGTTTCCTCTTTTAGAAACCTCGGACACAACAACCTTTGTACGGAAAAAAGTGGTCCCTCCTTGGTACGGATTAGGGTTTAACCTTATCCACTTTCTCTTTTCTAGCCGACAACAATTTCACCTGGGGTTTTGAATTTATACCCCTTTCTTCTTCAATGGAACAGTGAATTTCTTACTCCGATGTACGGACAACTTTCAACTTTCGTTCATAGTCCATGAACAACAAAATTCAGTTCAAGAATTAGGTCGTCTCCGGTATCTCAACGTTGGAGAGATTTAATTTCCAGTCAAGCTAAGAAAGCAGCTTCACTTGTCCGTACATTGTTACAATGTAACAATTTTTCGGCGTACGGACAATGGCTAATCGGCGGAATTTTGAAAATGAAACATCAAACTTCAACTCAAATAAACTAAAACCACCAGTGTTCGGTAATCAAGACCCAAAACACCACTGAGGTTTGCAACAACACCACCATGAATAAAACAATCCAAAAATCACCAAGAAACCCTAGTCGACTGATGATGTACGACGAGTGCTTGTTTGATTCCTGAGATGATGGTGAGCACGAATCAATAGTTGTTTAATCCAAACAACCAACAACAAACACAAATTTTTGAATTTTTTTCTTCTTTCTATTTTTTTTTGTAAATAACAACACAACAGTAACAACAACACGGCGAAGATGAAGGTGAAACTGAAAGACAAAAATGCATGATAAAATAAAGATAACGTCGAACAGGATTGGGGTTGTAATAACAAGCTCAAACCGTGCTCTGATACCAAGATGGTGCAAGCTTAATCGGAGAAGAAGCTAAGCAACCGAACATTAGAAAGAATGGTGCAAGCTTAATCGGAGAAGAAGCTAAGCAACCGAACAGCAGAAAACATGGTGCAAGCTTAATCGGAGAAGAAGCTAAGCAACCGAACAGCAGAAAACAAATAAAAACAAAGATAGAAGCAAGACAAATCTCTTGCTTCGTTAGGATGAATCCAAGGAACTGGTCTCGGTTCAAACAACGGTAGAACAAGCAGATGCACCTATGCTAAGCAACTCATGCTTCTTGCAAATAGAATGACCAAAGAAGAATTTGTTCAAACGATTACACCGAATGACACAAGTTCTTTAAATTCCCACGACGGGGTCGGCTCTCATCGGAGACACAAATAACAACAGCTATGTTTAACATTCATTAAAAAACTAGATATCGAAATGAACTAAGCTAAGGGATTTTTATAGATAGCCCCAAGGGTACTTAGGTAAATACGGTTACAAGGGACCAATAAAACAAGGCCACGCAGGGCCGAAGTAATCCATGTTCTTGAGTCTCTTGACTTCGGTGCTCAGTTGCTCAGCTCAGGCACATTGACATGGGATGCTCACTTGTGTTCGGAAAACAAGTGTTCGGCGTCAAGGTTGAGTGTTCGGTTACTTCCCTCCTCGGGCTCAAGCTTACAGATATAGCCTTCTATCTTGTGCTCGGCCACTCAGCTTTCGAACAAGTGCTTCCTCCCGACCACGCCAACTGAATGTGCACATCATGCATGAGCTTGGCTTGGCTTCGTGTCACTGGCCTCGATGGAGTGAATGTCTGATCAGCACGGAGTTGGGCTGCGTCACCCTTTGATCCCCGTAGAAGTTGGTAAACCAAGTCTCCAGTACAGTCATGCTACCAAGGAGGAAAATCAACAAACAATGTGTGTAGAGTTGGACCTGCTCGAAGGCCGAAGGAAATCAGCTTTGGTTCGATTAGCAGCTTAAAAGAGGCAGATCGAAGCTTACCTCAACAAGAAAGCTAAGCTTAGAGCCTTTAAAGTTGGAGACTATGTATTGAAGGCCTCGAATAAAACAACCAAAGAGAAAAATGCTGGAAAATTGGCAGCAAATTCGGAAGGACCCTATCGGGTCAGAGCTATTATCGGCAAGGGATCTTATCAATTAGAGGATACGAAAGGCAAGCTGGAACCCTCGAATTGGAAATCTCCAATTTGAAGCGGTATTATTTTTAATTCTAAGGTACACTACCCTGTGTTAATAAATTTTCACCTACAACACCAAGCCTCTTAGCGCCCCGACGCTTAGGTCAAATAATTCAAACTGAAACCCCGTTATCTTTGCTTGACCTTTTCAGGAAGCAGAGAGAATGGAGTACAGTGCTTGGGTCCTCGTTACTTGCACTCAAAAACTAGGGGGATGGAAGAGGGTGTGCAGTTTGATGTGACTCGAAGCCTCTCATTCCTGGGACAACCAACAAACCCGAAGACTAGCTATTTTCAAACCGGGGACTGTCACCCGAAGATTAGCAGCTATTTCTGAATTTTGTATCAAGCGCCCGATAGCGGTTATTTCTGAATTTCACCTAAGTCTCACTAAAACTAGGTTCAATGTAATGCCAGCTACGGCTCGTTATTACCAATGAAATGAGTTTGATTCCACATCTCCTTGTCTTAATATCTAACTTCTGGAGTTACATTATTCAATTAAGATTATTTCTTTATGCCTCGACACGGGAATGAGACATCGTTCTAAGCTAGCATCGATTTATTATAAATTATATTAAGTGTTGCAAGCAAAAAAAAATATTTTAAGTGTCACATCCCGACGAGATAAATGCAAACACTTAATGAAACTTGAAATTCATTAAAACAGGCTCGACGGCCCCAAAAGTCTTAACAACCCGAAGGCCATAACAAAAACAGAAAGAAAGAAAGAATGAAAATATCTAAGCATCGAGGTAATCTTTCCGAGGGAACCATCTTCACCCTCAGAAGCCCCATCTTCATTTTCTTCTTCTTCTTCATCCTCGGCCTCATAATTGCCATAATCTTCACTTGAAGGGAGTTTATCCATGATAGCTTGAGCTTGAGCCACGTGGTCCTTGACCTTGGAAATTTCTTTATCCAAGTCCATCTCCCCATCCTTACACTACTCGAGGTCCTTCAACCGAGTTTGAATTACAACCCAGTTTTTATCCAACTCGGCTTTCGTGACTTTAGCCTTGGACTTCTCCACTAGGGAAGCTTCTTTGCCTCGAAGGCGTTCAACCACGGCTGCGAGTGTTGTCGTACAGACCTCCAATACATTCATCTTAAGCATGTGTCGGGCAACCTTGTTGTGATAATATTGCGCAGCCTTCATATGCTCAGCATTGACTCAGCCCAACTCTTCTTGTAGCTCTTGAGTCTTGCTTGATAGCTTCGAGTTTTCATCTGCGTGCGCATCCTTGAGAGCTTGTATCTGGGCCTCGAAAGCAGCAGAGGTCTCAGACTTCTGTTTAAGCTCGGCGTCAGCTTCAGTCAGTTGACCCTTAAGAGCAGAAATCTCAGCCTTCTGCTTTGCTTCTTTTTCTTCCCAAGTAGTCTTCCGTCGTCGAAGTTCTTCCGCTTCGAAAGCCTCACACCGCATTATCCTCAGCGAGTACATTAGGCTCTACGAGGAAGAAATCTAAAGTTAGAACTTGAAGTTAAGTGAGAAGGGAAAATTATGGTTACGATAACTTACTCGAACCATGCTGGTAGCAGATAGGGCCATCGTTTTCCCCGAGGACAGGGGATTGACGTGGTTCTCCTCAAACGGCTCGAAAAATTGAGTGATACATAGTGAGGCATCAGCTGAACCAGCAAATAGGTTCAGATCTAATGGGAGCACGATCCTCCTCATGTCCCTTTCAGAAATTGAGGCATTAGGAGGCTCGGAAGTCGTCCGCGCCGCGCTCCTGGTCTTTCTTTCCTTAGTAGGAAGAGGAGAAGGCTCGACATCGCCAACCTTGGCATTGCCCTTGACTCTGGCAGTGGCGTGGTCAGAACCCTCGAGGTCCACTACCTCTATATTGTCAGGGGCCTTGGGATCCTCTTCACTTGTTTCGTCCCTCAAACCATATTGGGACTCGAAGGCTGGCTTGGCACCTGAGCTGGATTTGGCTTCAACTTGGGGGCGCACAGCCCGAGCTGTTTCCTCTGAGGCCCCTGTTTTCCTTTTTAGATCTGCGGGGGCAGTAGTCGGAGGCTTGGTGGTGGATATGTAGCAACCGAGGTAAATATCATCATCACCCCGGGAGGAAGGCCCTTGGTCAGAAGAACCCTTTGGGGCTTTAGATTTCTTTATGGTGCCAGCCAAGCTTGACATCTTGGCCAGGCTCGCACCGACATCGGGAGCTTCCTTCTTCTTTTTCTTTCCTTTCTGGTCTTTTTCTCTTTGGGCTTAGCGGTGGACACCTTGCAAGGGAGACCTGTGCTAGAAAGAATAATTTATCAGTAAAGAGAAACCTCAGGCACTCCCCCAAAGGACCAATATGTGAAAGGAAACTCACCATGCCTCTTGCACACCCATTCTTTTGCAGCAGTGATTCTTACCCAAGTCCTGTCAGACTGAGTGAGAACTGAAATTATTGCACCGACCCAATCCGTCAAATTAGCCGGTGGGTAAATAGGAACTTTTTTTGCTGCGAATAAATGCAAAGTATGAGAAATGCATCACAACTAAGATGATTAAGCAAAATCGAGGGGAGGAAAACTTATGTTTGAGGTTCCACTCCTCGGGAAATCCAGACTCGATGGAAATTTGAGCCGTCGGGAGAAGAATGTAACGGTCCGCCCATCCTCGGTCTCTGGTGTCCTCGCCTTTTGTTATCAAAGAATATTTTCCTCCGTTGTTTAAGGCCACAATCCCACTATTATAGAAATAAGGGTAGTAGAGTGAAATTAAGTGTTGAAGAGTGAAAGGCACCTCGACCTCCTTGCATAAGAAATCAAGGCACTCGAAAATTCTCCATACTTCGGGGCCAAGTTGAGCCAATCACAAATTATAGGTATGGTAGAAACCTCACCATGAATGGGTAGGTGTAGGCAAAAGAAAATCAAACTACATGCGCGGAGCTGTAATTGTTTGGGTCCGGGATGTAAACCTGAACCTCGGGCCCTCACTTGCAATCTTCCCGAAGTTGTGGCATATGAGCTTGGGTGATCAAAGATGGTGTATATTGCACGGCTACATTCCTATTTTTTCCCTTTTGGATGATGGGCTGGTCGTGCACAACAAAATCTTTTTTAGTTTGGAGGAGCTGGTTATAACATGATGGGTTTGAGTTCCTTCTTGAGGGAAATCTCTTTTGATCTTGATGTTTCCTCCTCGCCCTCATCAGCATCACCAGCGTCCTCTTTCTCATCGTCAACCTTTTCAGATTCAGCACGGCGGGCAACGGCTTTGCCCCGCCTTGGTACCAAATTCGTTGCTGCGTCAACTATTTCACTACCAGCCGCCGCCGGTAAAACCACACTTAAAGGATCGGTGATGTTGACTATTTAACCACCAATATTTACAGCGGTGGCGTGCGCAACATCATCATCAGAATGACCGCTAGAATTTTGTACAAACAATTTGATTTGCTAAGAAGTTGATGATTTTGATTTTGATTATGGGTTTGAAGGAAAAGATGGATGTTTTTCTTGCTTTGAATTGCTACAGTTGCTTTGAATTGTAAGTGAAGATGAAAAAGTGATCAAGTAATATATTTATAGTGGGAAGTGTCATCATTACCTAGGGAAGGAGAGCAAAACGATGCGACTGTTCATTGGTCGCCACGTGGAGAAGATGGAAAGTCGAATAATGGCCGCCTTTTTGAAATACAAGGCACACGTTCGGCCACGCTATCTTCCCGCCTATTCTCATTTCACTCCTCAGGAATTTTGGCAAGTGCCCTAGTGGGGGGATTATTTGTATTGATAAAATTACAACGAGGACACATGGCAACCGAGGCGCAATGCTCGAGGTGTTGACCACGGGAAATATATCGCAGCAATGAGGAGTTATGTTGTGAGCGTTGAGGATAATCTCCATGGCCAAAGGTTGCCAGTGCCCCAGATGAACAACACGAGGCCCCAAGGCAGACAGGTCCGAGCTTAAGGACAAATAATTTAGTTTCATCATGACAAATGCTCCATGATCTCCACCCCACGATCTCAGCATTTAACGGGGAGATCGTAGGTTACCCATGATCTAAATATGGAGAAGCGAGCTAATTAATGCCTCTAATTGTCTTAAACCTATTTGCTATAAGTAGGACCTAGCTATCAATGTAATGGCATTCACAAATATAGTTGAAACCCTGTCAATTTGTATTCTTAATTATTCGATATTGGAATAACAATTCTTGTTCTTTTATTTATCATTGTTTTCATTCTTTCACAATCTTGATACGAACAATTGCTTGTAACCCAAACAAATTCAATTGTATTTCTAAAATTAGTTTTAGGTTCATACAGATAATGATTATACATTTTAATTAGTTATATATACATATACTAGTGAATACAGATTCCATACTACATGCATACTACTTAACTTATACATATTACATAACTTATAAATAATAAATAATATAGAATTAATAATTTTTCAATATTTGATGGATACTTGACAAATATTATATGCGCATTTGATAAATACATTCTAATTAGTTATATATGCATATACTAATGAATACGGAGTACATACTACGTACATACTACAATAACAACAACAAGATACCCAGTCTATCCCACAAGTGGGGTCTGGGGAGGGTGAGATGTACGCAGACCTTACCCCCACTAAGGTGGAGAGACTGTTTCCGAAAGACCCTCGGCTAAAGAAACATTGTGCAAATACGTTAGAACTCCACGACAAAGATAACAACTAAAGCATATAGAAAATAACCAGATAACAGAAGTAGAAATAAAAGCGACGACTAAGATGAAAATAGCTTAAATAAGCATTATACTACAACTAAGAAGATAGAAGACACCTTACCATTACCTACCCTTCTATCCTAATCCTCGACCTCCATGCTTTCCTATCTAGGGTCATGTCACCGGTAATCTGGATTTGGGCCATGTCTTGTCTAATCACCTCGGCCAATTTCTTCTTCAGTCTATTTTTACTCTCGGTAGACCCAACACTGCCAGCCTCTCACACCTCCTTACCGGAGGATCCACACTCTTCCTTTTTACGTGCCCAAACCAGCGCAACCTTGCTTCTCGCATCTTCTCTGCCACTGGCGCGATACCCACCTTGTCTCGAATGACTTCAATCCTAATTTTATCCAACCTAGTATGCCCACACATCCGTCTAAGCATCCTCATTTCTGCCATGCTCAACTTCTGAATGTATGGTTCTTGACTGGCCAACACTACCCCATACAATATAGCTGGTCCAATGACCACTCTGTAGAATTTGCCTTTGCGCCTAGGTGGTACTCTCTTATCACATAGAACACCAGAAGCAAGTCTCCACTTCATCCAACCTACTCCTATACGGTGGGTGACATCATCATCAATTTCTCCATTACTTTGGAGAATTGAGCCAACATAACTTATAAATAATAAGTCTAATATAGAATAATAATTTGTTAATACTTGATGGATACTTGACAATAAGTATTGAATATATTACAGATACAAACTAGGTGAAGAAAATTTTTTTTTAAAATATTATATTTTAATAGAAATATGTCAGGAGAATAGTACTGCTTGGAATACATATCCTAAAAACGTGAAAAAAGGTTGAATACACAACATAATAAATTTGTAATAGAAAAATATATGATAAAATACTAAATAAGTGATTTAATCCACATAAAAATTATAAAAATTTAATATTTTCCTACAATTTGGGGTCAAATCCTCAGATGATTACCCTAAATTACCGCCTGTATTGGCCTAAGTCGAATTTGGGTCAAGAATATAAGTAATACCAAGTATCAAAGTTGTGATCATAGGTAAAAATCGAATGTAAATGATGAAGAAACAAAAAGATTTCAATATATTAGATTGAGTACAAATTTTGCCAGATTTTCTATATACATTTCTGAATGATTACAATATAGAAAATGAGGCTATTTATAGATGAGCACGCCTTGACCATGTTTCTCACATCTGGCCACTTCCATATCTATGTTATGTACCTCCGATAATGGAGTTAGCGGGCTGAAGTAGTGGGAAGTTATACCGCTGGAGTCGATGTGATCCACCGAGGTTTGAATTATCGACCTCGGTAATGCGCACTTTTTGACCGACCGATGTGATATTTCACCGAGGTACAATTTATGCTCTATCTTCGGTAGTTGACTTCGGTGATCTCATTGTCCACCTCGATCCTCAACTCCCAAACATCTGTTCGGTTAACTCTAAATCATGTCGCCGAAGTGCCACGTATGCAAGCCAATTTTCATGAATCGTGTCACCGAAGTGCCACGTATGCAAGCCAATTTTCACCCAATACAGACAGTCCCCCCACTCCTAGGGCAAGTGCCAAAGTTATCGAAGAATGGAATGAATTTGAGTGGGAGAATGACGTGGCGAGATACACGCAAAGAATTTAAATACAATTCAATCACTTCACCTGAACGTTGCGACTTACGTGGTGACTGTTGATTGGAGCCAAAAGGTCACGCCGTTTCTTTTGGCCTTCCCAACATTACAGTAATCATTGCTTTTTTCCTTATAGATATATCCACTTGAAGGTTTCTTCTCCCACGTGTGATCATTCCATTAACAGTAGAGAAAAAGAAGAACACCCATTTCAAGCAACATTTTGATCCATATTAGTCTAAATTTACTTTTGTCTGTTTCCCAAGGAATTATCACCTTTAAACCTTCAATCATGTTTGCTACACATTCTACTCAAAATTCGAGTGATTCTGGTTAAAAGGCTCCAAATCCCACCGCCATGGCTGCCAGCAGCGAGCTTCTTGACGTCACTCAACCATTAAAAGTCATTGACCCAGAGGGTGGTGGAGAAGAGGCGATGTCTTTAGCAGGTGGTTCTAGGCGGCGCAAGGCTAGGGCGGGGCACGATAAAGCTGAAGTGAGCGAGGATGTCGATGTTGGTGGTGATGATGACGTTGACGGTGATGATGTCACCAATGTTAATGAGGTGAGTGGCCAAGCGGGTAACACCGAGGCTAGCAAGGATTGATTTAAGACCGAGGCTGGTACCTCGAAAAAGTCTAAGAATAAAATTCCCATCGAGGAGGAGATTGACCCTCGGTTAGTTATCCATTCAGATTTTAGCAATGATAAAGATCTTAAGGTTCAAGCTCAATCCGATGCTCAGCGTGGTTTAAATAGAAACATACCAGTGCATGTCACACCGAGTTTGATAACCAAACACATGATAGAAACTGTTCGGGCAGACTACAGATGGGGACCCGAGGTGGAGATAAGAATTCCAGCCTCGCACACTTGTGTTTCTCATCATGTCCCTGGGTATTCTTCTGTCTATACATACCCTTTCACCATAGGCTTCAGCTTGCCTATCCATCATATAATTGACACTTTTTGTCGAGTGTACAATTTATGCCTGACTCAATTGGGCTCAAGGGTTTGGAGGGTTGTGCAGGCCCTTGAATTCTTAAGGTAAAAGGCTGGATTGCCTTTTACCTTTTGATCTCCCTGTATTACTTCTACTTTCACAAGGCTGGAGTCGTAGCTTTCTTGCCTCGTGGGTCATATGCCATTATGAGAAAAAGGGAAGACCATGGCGACCGAGGTTGGTGTGATCGCTATGTTCTTATTCCAACAAAGCTATTATCAGCTGATCCTGACCTCTCCGAAGAGTGGAATGCTCAGCGTAAGTATCCCTGTCTTTGCTTCTTACTTTAGTTACTTTGACTGGCTTTTACTCATTGTCTCATTTACTGTATGTAGCCAACAAGGTTCCTGTTAACCCTTCGAAGGACTTGCTTGAGTGGGTTACAACGGTGATGGCGAAGAAAAAACGCCCTCTTCGTCAATGGATTATTATGGCTACCGAGGAGGAAAATCATTGGGCATGCAAGAGGCATGGTGAGTTATTCATCACGTTTGAGTTTTCCTTTTTAGTATATACTCCAAACCAATATCTCTAACATTTTCCCTCTTCTCTCTTTTAGGCTTCCCCAACAAAGCTGCCAAGGACACCAAGGGGGATGATAAGGAAACTGAAGAAAAGAAGGAAAAGAAAAAAGAGAAAAAGAAGGAGAAGGAGAAGAAGGAGAAGATGATTGTTGACGCCAAGGATGGTGTTAGCCAGATGGCGATTTTGGCGAAGCAGCTTTCCGAGGAGAAAAAGTCTAAGGGCTCACCGAGCCAGGGGACTTCAAAAGGTGAAGATATCCTTATTGGTCGGTTTAAAAGAATCTTAACTCCTACTTCGATTTTTACCTATAAGCTTTCTCCTCCTTCCCCCACATATTCGAAGAGGAAGAGAGATGTTTCAAAGAGGCCTACCAAGGCAAAGCATCCTCGAGTTGAAGTGATGACCGCTCAAGGTTTCTACGATTGTGGCTAAAAGGCGTCGGGGTCTTATCGATGAGCCCAGCAAAGAGATGCCCGAGGTTGACCCTGAAGTTACCCTTGAAGTGAATTCTGAGGCGCTTAAGGTTACCGAGGCAAAGGAGACCGAGGTGATCAACCTCGAGGAGCCTGACCAACCAGCCCCAAAAGATAAGGAAAAAGCCAAGGTTGGCGAGGGTTTAGTCTTTAACGTGGTTTGGGCATGCAATGAGCCTTCACAACCTCCAACCTCGGCATAAGCCCTTCGGAGATTGGAAGTTTCTACCAGCTCTAACTTGTTGGACTGCACCAAACAAGACCTCATGGGGCTTGAGGAGCTGATTGGGTCGAAGGAGGAGAAAATACTTCGGCGCCTCAGTCCGATGAAGTTGATGTCCACATCAGCTGCTTCTGCACTTCGCGTAAGTTTTTTGTCCAACTTGTGTTTTACTTTCCTAAATTTCAACCCTTTCTTTCAGAGTCATTTCCTCTCCTACAAAGTGGTGCAAATGGAGCGTGCTAGGTCCGAGAAGCTCCAAAAGGTCAAGGACGTTTGGGAGGACAAGAAAAGAGGTTACTTGGCTCAGATCTCCGAGCTTCAATCCCAACTAGCTGCATCGAACCTTACGCTGACCCAAGCTCGTGAGGTTGTTGCTAAGTCTGAAGCAGATGGGCGTGAAGTTTTGGCCACCTCCGAGGCTCGTTTTCAAGCGCTGAACAATGAGTTCATGGTGGAGCGCACGGGGCTGAACTTGGAGGTCGAGCGGCTCCAGGCCGAAGTAACCCTTGCTAAAGCTGAAGTCCTTGAAAATGGCAAGGAATATCGCGCTAAGTTGAGGGATTATAGAGCCCAACTTGGCCGATTGCAAAGCCAAGTGGATCAAGTGCCAGCTTTAAAAAGTGAGGTTGCATGACTTCGGAGGGAAATTGCAGACCTCAACAAGCGAGCCGAAGTCAAGGCCACAAGGGCGAAATTTGAGGAGGCATGGGTTGTTCTCAAAACTCGGCTCGACACATTGGAGCAAGTTAAAGTGGGGAAGATCATTTTAGAGGAGGAAATTGTCAAGGCACGAAACGATGCCGCCGAAGCTGAAAAGATAGTGGATGATCTTCCATCGAGTGAAGGTTCTTATAATGAGGAATCCGAAGATGATGAAAATGGCGAGGAAAGCACAAATGATGATGAGGAAAGCGTTGAAGAGGGGAACCCCGAGGGGGGAGACAGTCCCCGGTCTTAGCTTGTCTTTTGTAGCTTTTCCTGCTTTGTTTTGTTTTGTTTTTGCTATAGCCTTCGGGATTTTGATGTAAATAACTTTTGTTGCCTTTGGGCCTTGAATGAATTTGCCTTTGCCTTTAAGTGTCTGCTTTCATTTTGTTTTAGAAAATGTTTTGAGCTGAACACTTAGAATAATTTTGCTTGCAAGACTTATTTCATACAAAATCGATGCTAACTTGGAACGACGTCCCGTTCCCGAGCCGATGGATGTAAGAGATAACTTCGGTATATAGAATTACAGAAATAAAGAGATATTGAATCAAGTTTATTTCATTGATGATATCAATGAGCCATAATTGGCTTTTACATAGGGCCTAGTTCAAGTAAGACTTAGGCGCCAAAAAAAACTTTCCACTACTGGGCAAAAATTACGAAGCGCTAATCTACTCTTTGGACGTAAGTCCCCAGTTGTCGAATAGATAGACTTCGGTGAGAAGGGCTTTCAGTTTGACCTTGGTTGCATCCCTCTCATACCCCTCTAGTGTTCGCATATGAATCTTGATGAAGATCCGAACACTGTGTATCGTCTCCTCCGCTTCCTGAGAAGGTCAAGCAAAGCAAAATGAGGAGTAAGTTACATTTATTCGACCAAAGCCTTTGGAGAGTCATCGACTCGAAGCTGAAGGAGAAATTTGACCAAGGACTGTTTACCTCGGTGCTAGAAGTAGTATCGTTTTAAATTGGAGATGTTCCAATTTAAGGGCTCGGGCTTGCCCTTTAAGTCTTCAAGTTGATAAGACCTCTTTCTGACGATTGCTTTGACTCTGTAAGGTCCTCCCCAATTTGCGACAAATTTCCCAGTGTTCTTTTCCTTAGTTGACTGGTTCGAAGCTTTCAGCACATAATCACCAACTTTAAAATATCTAAGTTTGGCTTTTCTATTGAGGTATGCTTCAATTTGCCTCTTTTGAGCCTCCAACCGAATCAAGGCTAATTCTCTTTTTTCTTCGAGTAAGTCCAGCTCTATGCGCATAGCCTGCTGATTTGCGTCTTTGGTAGCATGGGCGTACCGAAGACTGGGTTCACCCACCTCTATGGGGATGAGTGAATCCATCCCATAAGCGAGGGAAAAAGGGGTCTCACCGGTGTTGTTCTTCTTCGTAGTTCGCATTGCCCACAACACCCCAGGAAACTCTTCGGGCCAGGGACCCTTTGCCTCATCAAACCTTTTCTTTATGTTCTCAATGATAATTCTATTCGAAGATTCGGCTTGACCATTCGCACTTGGGTGATAAGGCGTTGATACTATTCTTTTTATGCCTCATTGTTTCAAGAAGTGAGTGACCAATATCCCCATAAAATGAGACCCATTGTCACAAGTAATTTCCCTCGGGACACCGAACCTGTAGATTATATTTTTGCGAATGAAGTCTACCACCTTCTTCTGTCTAACTTCGGTGAAGGCCTCTACTTCCACCCATTTGGTGAAATAGTCGGTCAGCACAAGTATGAACCGAATACTTCCCCTCGCCTTCGACAGTGGGCCTATTATATCCATTCCCCATTTCATAAATGGCCATGGCGACACGACCGAATGTAGGGGTTCGGCCTGCTGATGGATCATTCGACCATGTCGTTGACACTTATCACATGTTTTCACAAAGCCTTTAGCGTCCACACTAATAGTTGGCCAATAGTACCCAGCTCGAAGTAACTTGCATACTAAAGCTTTTCCTCCCGAATGATTGCCACATTCGCCTTCGTGAATTTCCCTCATAACATAGCTAATCTTCCCCGGACCCAAACATTTGGCCATCGGGCCGCTATACATTCTCCTATATAATCTTCCCAAAATCATCAAATAAGAGGTTGCTTGAGTCCTTAGGGAGAGGGGGAGGGGGAGAGTCCCCGACTCAAAATAGGAGATGAACTTGTTCCGCCAATCCCATTTGTGATCCACCGAATTGACTTCCAATTTCATGTCTTTCATCTGCGCTGAGAGCAACCAAACGACTGAATCAGTCCCCGAGTGTTTTTCTTCCACAATCGAACCAAAATTAGCCAAGGCGCTGGCCTCTGCATTTTCATCTCGGGGTATTTGTTTGACTTTCCACTCTTAGAATTGGGCCAAGATGTGCTGTGCTCGGGCTAAGAATGGTTACATCCTGGGCTCACGAGTCGAATAGTCCCTGAGCAATTGATTTACCACCAGCTGTGAGTCACATCTCAATTCAATTCTTTTCACCCTCATTTCCTTGGCCAACTACAAGCCTGCTAGAGCTGCTTCGTATTCGACTTCATTGTTCGTTATCTTCTTGAACTGAACCGAATGCCTAATTTTCTCCCTGGTTGGTGCTATCAAGACTATCCCAAGCCCTGAAACTTTGGAGTTAGTTGCTCCATTGGTGTAGAGCATCCATACTCCCGAGGCAGGCCCCTTGGACATCAAATTTTCTCTTTCTGCCTCGAGGAGGATCCTAACACTAAAATCAGCTACGAAGTCTGCCAAGACTTGGGACTTGATAGCTGTTCGGGGTTGATATATGATATCATATTCACTCAACTCTACTGCCAATTCGGATAATCTTCCTTACAACTCTGGTTTATGCAATATACTTCTCAAAGGGAAGGTGGTAACTACAGCTATTGGATGGCATTGAAAATAAGGTCGTAGTTTCCGAGCAGTTACAATTAAAGCAAGTGCTAATTTTTCCAAATGAGGATACTTGGTTTCAGCATCGAGGAGCGTTTTTCTTACGTAGTAGATAGGCTGTTGCTTGCCATCCTCCTCTTAAACGAACACAACGCTCACTGACACCTCGAACACGTCCAGGTAGACCAACAAAGTTTTTCCATCTTTCGGCTTGGCGAGCAACGACGCGTTAGCCAAATAGTGCTTCAACTCCTTCAGCGCTTCTTTACACTCCGAGGTCCACTCGAAGGTGTTATTCTTTCTTAGGACCAAGAAGAATTTGTGACATCGCTCTGATGACCTCGAGATAAATCTACTCAAGGCAGTGACTCAGCCAGTTAGGCGCTGAACTTCTTTCACCCCCGAAGAGCTCATCGGGGATTTCTTCAATTGCTTTGATTTTTTATGGGTTAGCCTCGATTCCTCGTTCAGAGACTATGAATCCCAAAAAATTTCCCGAACCGACGCCGAAGGCACACTTTTCAGGGTTCAACTTCATGTTGTATTGCTTCAAAATAATGAAGGCTTCCTAATTTAGGTGGTCCTCCACCTGAACTGATTTAACTAGCATATCATCTATGTATACCTCCATCGATTTCCTAATGTAGTCTTTGAACATGCGACATGCTAGTCATTGATAATTCGCCCCTGCATTCTTAAGTCCGAAGGGCATCACCTTGTAGCAAAAAGTACCTCAGTCCGTGATGAACGAGGTCTTTTCTTCATCATTCGGGTCCACAAGAATCTGATTGTACCCTGAATAAGCGTCTAGAAAGGTAAATAGTTTGTGTCCATCCGTAGAGTCTATCAACCTATCTATTTGAGGCAATGGGTAAGAGTCCTTGGGACAAGCCTTGTTTAAATCTGTGTAGTCCACACATATTCTCCATTTACCATTCTTCTTAGGTACAACCACAACATTGACCAATCATTTGGGATATCTAAATTCTCTTGTGAAACCATTCTCTTGCAGCTTCATAGTTTCATCCTCGATTGCTTTCTTTTCAACACCTGCGTGAGGCCTTTTCTTCTGCTTCACCAGGGTAAAGCGTGGGTCCATATTCAGTTTATGAGTCATGATCTCCGGATCGATGCCGACCATATCTGCATGGGACCAGGCAAAGCAGTCGTCATTAGCTTTCAACACTTCTACAATAGCTTTTTTCGACTTCGGGTCCAACTCTGAGACGACAAACACTTTCCTCTCTGGGAAATCTTTTGATAGTGTGAAAGACTCCAACTGCTCAATGGTAGATTCCTCGGCTTTTTGCTTCCAAGGCTCTTGAATACACACTGGGATCTTTTCTACCTCTCCTTGGGGATTGCTTCGAAGATACAATTCCTTCTCTTGGGTATACCCCAGTTGTGTTAATTATTATTTCTTTGGTCCAGTCGGGACGACTCCACTCTTTAGCGCAACCGAATAGCATTCCCTCGCCATTCGTTGCTCTCCCTTAATCGAGCGAAACCCCCCAAGGGATTGGAAATTTGACAATCTGATGAAGAGTGAATGGTACAGCTTCCATCGAGTGGATCCATGGTCTCCTGAGGATCACATTATAAGCCATGTCCTCGGGCATGACTTGGAATACTGTCTCCTTGACAACCCCCTCGGCGTATGTATTGAGCGTGATCTCGCCCAATGTTTTCTTAATGGAGTTATTAAAACAAGTTAATATGGTCGCCTTCGGGATGATCTGGTCCTTCAACCACATTTTCTTAACATCCCCATAGCTGATTATATAAACAGAGCTACCAGGGTCGATCAAGACTCGTTTGATATCCGAATCGTTGATCCTCAACATGATGACTAGGGCGTCGTGATGGGGAAACATCATCCCATCACAGTCGTCATCATCGAACACTATCTCTTTACCCGATCCTCCTATTCGAGTTCTCTTCTCCATTGTTATTGACAACTTGGCGAACTTTTTAGCAGCTGCAAAGTTCACACCATTCACTTCTGATCCTCCAGTGATCACATTTACAATCCTTTCTGGGGGTGGTGCCTTCGGTGGCTGACCATCTCCTCTATTCTTTGCATAATTCTCTTTCCCTTTATCAGTGAGAAATTCTGCCAATAAGCCTTTTTTCAAAAAGTGTGCAACTTCGAGGCATAGAGCTTTGCAGACCTCGGTGTGATGGCCATAATCCGCGTGAAATTCACAATGCAGATTTTGGTCTCTTTTCTCTGGAGCTGTCCTCATGTCCTTCGATGCCCTTACTTATGCCATCCCCTTATGGAATTTACAAACTCCGTGGTTGACACATTGAAGTTGTAATCAAGGATTTGAGGTAGCTCCCTATTTTTGGAGACCAAAGCTGGTTCCGAGGTACTTCTTTGGTTTGTGTTCGGCTGAACTTTCCCACCGAGTCGGTGGCTCACATGCAGATTTCCAACTCTTTGGCTGACATGCTGCCTCGGTGAAGTGTATGGTTCGTGTCGACCCCTTGAATTTCCTTGTGGCACCTCGGCGTGATATGAGGATTCAGATCGATTCTTATAATTGGAACTTCGACCAGCAGCCTTCTATTCAGCTTCTTCTAATCTTATTTTGGTATATGCTCTATTATGCAAATCATCCCATGTCAAGGTCTGGTATTGTTGGAGCTCCTTCTTCAGTTTGGCGGCAGCCTCGGAGTTACGAACATTGATATTCTTTTCGAATGCCATGATGGCCAAAGTGTCATCCATACCAGGTAACTCTATCCGTTTGGTATGAAATCGTTCGACGAAGTCTTTGATTGGCTCTCTGGGTCGCTATTTGACTTCGAAAATGTCCTCCTTCCTCTGGAGGATTTTTTGGGCTCCGGTGTGAGCTTTGATGAATGCATCCGCTAGCTCATCGAAATTGGAGATGGACCCCGAGGGCAAGTGCATGTACCAATGTAATGCCCCTTTCTCCAAAGATTCTCCGAACTTCTTCAAGAACATTGACTCATTTTCTACTTCTGATAAGTCATTCCCCAAGACCATCGATATGAATTCGGTTACATGTTCGACGGGGTCAATGGTACCATCGTAGTTTTTCAGGAATTGAATTTTGAAGGTCTTTGGGATGGGCGCTGGAGTGGCCTCGGGCTTATAGGGTAATTTCTTATATTTTTCTATATCGAGCATTTTTTGGGTCTTCCTCACTTCGGGGATGCTTTCTAGTCGTTTCTCCACTCGAGCCTCAACTCGGGCCTCGATTTCTTTGCTCAACTTTTTGAGGTCCACCGAGGAGCTAGTTTCAGCCACGTTGGGAACCGTTCCGAAGTATGGGGTTGTACTAGGCATAGTGTCTGAGCCTCCAGATGTGGCCCCATTGGGAGGTCCCCCTGTTGTCGCGCCTGTGGGAACAAAAGTCGGGATGCCTCCACTTGAAGCCACGGGTGGAGTTCCATTTTGAGTGAAATTATTCCTTGCCACCAACGAGGCGCGAAATTAAGAATTAATAATTATCTGCTCGGCCTGTTGTGCTTGAAGAATTTTCTAAGTTTGAATGACGAAAGCTTGAAAAGCTTCGTTGGGCCTCAAAGAAGAAGGGTCTGCTACTGGTGGTATTATGGGTGCCCAATGGAATTTTCATCATTGCTAGCTGTTTTAACGGATCAAAACGTAGACGCAAATGAACTAAATGCTCAACTTTGGAACAAAGCGTGACTGCTTATATCCCCACAGACGGCGCAAACTTTTATTGGCCTAAACCGATTTAGGACAACAAATCGAATTTAGGTCAAGAATATAAGCAATACTAAGTATCAAAGCTGTGATAATAGGTAAAATCGAATGTAAATTATGAAGAAACAAGGAGATCTCAATATATGAGATTGAGTACAAATTTTGCCAGAGTTTCTGTATACATTTCTGAATGATTACAATATAGAAAACGAGGCTTTTTATAGATGAGCAAGCCTTGACCACGTTTTCCACATCTGGCCACTTTCATATCCATGTTCTGCACCTCCGATAATGGAGTTAGTGGGCTGAAGTAGTGGGAAGTTATGCTGCTGGAGTCGAAGTGATCCACCGAGGTTTGAATTATCGACCTCGGTAATGCGCACTTGTTGACCGACCGATGTGATATTTCACCGAGGTACAATTTATGCTCTATCTTCGGTAGTTGACTTCGGTGATCTCATTATCCACCTCGATCCTCAACTCCCAAACATCCGTTCGGTTAACTCTGAATCGTGTTGCCGAAGCACCACGTATGCAAGCTAATTTTCACCCAATACACCGCCTACTTCGACCAGTTAATTAACTGTTTACTTTGAGATTTAAATATGGTAATTATTTAGGTACAACTAATTTCTAAACTAAGGCTCAAGTAAAGGACATTTATAAAAAGATTAAATTAAAAAAAATATACATAAATATAGTAGTAGTAACTAGCTAGGAAAAGAAAGGAATCAAAAAGTAGGTTTAGTAAAAGTATAAAACTTTTGTGAGTGTTTATGTGGGTAAAAATCCCTACAGTAATATGTGAGTCTTTCATAATAATAAAAGAGAAAAAAATATGTGGATGAACGTAGGTTGGTAACATGAAAATCGGGTGAGTAACCTGGACACAGTCAAATAACATAGGTAAAAATATTTTTTACTATGCGAGTCTATGAATAGATAAAAAGTTAATTTTTTTTAATACTCCGTCCGTTCCAAAATGGTTGTCATAGTTCGGATTTCGAGAGTCAAACGAGTTCATTTTCACCGTAAATTTAAACATATAATCTTTAAATTTTTTGTAACGATATTTATATATTTTGAAACTACATAAAAGGTACTATAAGTCACAATAATTAATAATTCGAAATATTTAAAAAACATATGAAAATATAATGGTCAAAGTTAAACTCGACTCTCGAAATCCGAACTATGACAACCATTTTGGAACAGAGGGTATAAAGGTATGGATTTGGCTCCTCTCCATTATACTTTTTCTCCATTTTCTCAAGTGCATGCTTAGATGATTGACACTTGTCAATTTTAAATTCTAAAGACTTAGATTTAATTATCTTAACCAAACATCCCAACTATAGTTAATATCTTACATTAGGAAATTGCTCTCCATAAAATGTCAAATTCCACAAATCTAGGAACCCATTAATAACACTATCTTCAAATTGTAATTTGTTATAACTAAATGAAAATTTATCTAATGATACTATTTCCCAGAATTTTTTTAGCAACTACCTATGCAATTTTAAATTGAATAATAGTAACTTGAGGGCAACTAATTTTAGAGGCATAATTTGTGCAAAGTCTCGTGGTTTAGCATAAATAAAAACTCATTTGATAAACAGTTTTATTAAAAAAAATCATTTGATAAACAGTTTTAAAATGAATAAAAGTTGTAATGTTCCTTACATTCTAGCAACATAAAAGTAGTTAAATCAAAAAGGGTTTCTGAGAGACAGAAAAGATTGCCATATACTCATATTGAACTAAAATTAAACTGGCTATATAATTCCATTACAATTATATTAATTTATCCTTGAATATAAAAGAGATAATGGAACTAAAATAAATTAAAGTAACGACATTAGTAGTTGTCAAAATTTTGGGGATTGAGATCTTAAAGTTATGGAGGATTTTCCTAATCTAGGATATTAACTATAGTTAGGTGTTTGGTTAAGTTAATTAAATCTAAACCTTTAGAATTTAAAATTAACAAGTGTCAATCATCTAAGCATGCACTTGAGGAAATGGAGAGAAATCATAATGGAGAGGAGCCGGATCCGGTATAAAGTAGGCCTTATCTAGAGTCAGTAATAACTGAATTGACCTGATAGCTTTTATATAGGAGAGTATGGTGGCAACATAACTACTTGATCCGAAACTGTAGAGTTTTGCTCTCTTATCTGCTGCTACTCTCTCTGCTATTTTGCTCATTTCAATTCATTTATTGTTTGATTCACTCTTTCCAAAGTCAGGTACTTTTTCCATTCCCGTCTTCTTTAATTTATGCACTTCAATTTTGTCTCTTTGTTAAGTAGAAATCAATGGCATGCAATATCTTTTTATGTATACCTTAAATGAAACTTGTAAGCATACTTTCTTGATTTTTCTCCTAAACATACTTGTATTATGTAAAAAAATTATATTGGATGTACTTTTTTTTCTCAAAAAAGAAAGGCAAATTTGAAGATTCTAACCAACCGAAACTTTCATCGATGACCCATAAAAAATGTCCTGATTCGAACGAACTTTTTTATATCTTAGAATAATGCAAAAGGGTTGACACTATTTGATATAACTATCACAAGTTTTACGACTTCAAATTCATTTAACTTTTCAGTTTTATACTATCATGTGTTGTGATTTTTGTGGATAATGGTGCATGCAGAATTTTTTGAAAATGGGAGGAAGAGTTCAACACATCCAACTGGGAGGTCCAATGCTGATAAAGGAAATAGTAATAGGATTTCTGTTAGCATGTGCAGCAGGGGGTGCTTTTAAGATGTGGCACTGGGATACGCAGAAAAGGGCTAACCACTTCTATCAGCAGCTTGACAGAGGTGAGGCCACTGTTGTTGCTGAAGACTATTAGTACCCCTCAGCTAGCCTCATCCATGCATCTCTTAATCCTTCTTTTTGGCTTTCCATGAGTTTACTTAAGATAATCAGTCATTTGTTTCGAATATTTCGAGATATAGTTTAATAATTATTAAGGCAAATTGTGATGGGCTTACTTTTTGATTTTCTATTTTGAATTACATAAATGAAATTCTTCAATTTTTGAAATACATCACCAAATCATGTAATTTTGGTACCAAAAGAACGGGAATATGACATAGAACAATCCCCAATGATTTTCAATGTATGGGTGTTCCAATCCAACAAGTTCCAATAATTTTTGTGAAATTTTCAAGTTTTTCTATTTTTTTTTTTTGGTTTTTCTTCAAATTTTCAAGAACAAACAACACAAACACATCAACAACAAGAACAAGACCGAGGATTCGTAAGAACGAGGCCTAGCCGTGCTCTGATACCAACTGATGCAGGAAAAAATATGCGGAAGCTAGAATCGATATGAAAATGCGGAAGCGATAAAGATAACGATAAAAACGAGACGAGACTCGAACGATTACCTAAGTAGCAATGAGGAACTTGTCTCGCTACACCTCAAGTGAATATCAAGGAATCACCTGCGCTATGCAACTATCCTCAAGAGATACCCGACTCTTGCAAATAGAATGATCAAAGATGGATGAAGTTCAAATTGGAATCCACCAATTGAATTCAAGTTCCCAACAAGGGTTTAAAGAGAGCATAGCTCAAGTTTCTTCAATATTCAAAGTGATGTAAATGAAATGAAAGGCTAAGGGAGACTTTTATAGTCTTCTCCTATGCCTAATGTAATATCTAAAATACCCCCAAAGTGGGTTAAAACAATAAAGGCCATGTAGGGCTAAAGTAGGAAATACACATCAAAATGAAGGAAAAGCCCGTCATGGTGTCACAGGGGGTAGGCGCCCGCCCGCCCACCCCATCTAGGCGGCCCCCCCTTGGAAAGCTTCAGTGAGTGGGCGGTCCGCCCTAATGCTGAGGCGCTCCGCCTGACCAATTTCCAGAGAGCTGTGTTTTTGTAGGCGCTCCGCCTCATCCTGGGAGGTCCTGAGATGGCTCAAAATTGACTCTAGGTGCTCCTCCTTGGTCCGTAGTTGGTCCTCCCTCGATGGCGATCAAGTTCATGACTTCAAATCACTCTCGAATCATCCTCCGGAGCACTTGACGTGTACTTTTGTGCTCTTGAGCTTGGCTCTTGATGGTTGGCACTTTGGCTCAATTTGCCCGGCATCATTTCTGCATTTCTTGTTCTGATGCACTTTCTATAAATTTTGCAGTATCAATTAGTTCTTTAAAACAGGATGAGGTATAAGAAACTGACTCTATTGGTACCTTAGCCTTTTCGTCCAGTTTTCACTTGTAGATCATGTCAATGAACTTTTTATTTCCTAGTCTCCTTGCCTATGTAAGCCTGACTAGATTGTAACCAAAAGTGAAGTTGATTTTGTTACATGTCATTTTACTGTTCTTCATTTTATTTCTTCTTTACCTTCCTGAAAGAAGCATCCTCCAGTTATGTATTTAAATATACTACTCTATGTTTGCAGCAACATTTTACTGATGGTACTCTCAATTAAGATAATTGCTTCCCTATTTGAATTCATTTGTGCCTAAATGATAAAATATTTGAGTTACATTATGGGGATTAATTACTTGAGTACCATTCATTTAAAACACATAAAATTGATGTCCTGCTCAAGTTTACCTATTTCTTGATTAACTCTTGCTTTGATCAATATATGAATGAAGTGAAATTCAATTAAACTTTCGCCTTTGGCTTTTTGTATTAACCAGGTACATAAATTCAAGTTATAGTCATCATTTCACTCATCTCTTTCTTTATTTCTTTCTTCGTCTCTTTCTTTATTTCTCTCTTCCTCTCTTTTTGGACACATAGGACTTATGGACTATTCTCCTTCCTATTAAACCGGAGGAAATATCTTGTATGCTCTATTTTTAACTTGTTTAATGATATCGTGTCATATGTAGAAAAAAAGTTCTTGTGGAGGGTACGCAATTAAAAGATAATATCATGAAGAGTATTGGAAAGAAATGGAAAGATACTAGATGCAGTCTCTATCAGCGCTTTTATAAAGACTCGTTGTCTTTGGAGGAAAATATTGCAAGACGTCCATGTGGAATTGATCCGAACCATTGGACATGGTTTCTTCAATACCGCAAGGATAAGAAAATACAGGTAACATATCCAAATTAATATTTGTCTAACTCTAACTCATTTTCCTGACATTTACTCTCTCAGTCCTGTTCAAACATATCTTACTCAACTAAAGTGACCAAAATCTATACATGCTACATCTCACCGGCCATTAACCGTCATATTTGTTTTTGCAAGCACAGAAGATGAGCAAACAGAATGCTGAAAATCGCCAAAAGCAACAACACACACACACACTAATGGTTCAAAAATCCTACCCAGGAGAAAAAATGAAGAGGTTTTGATTTCAAGTCCTTTGTTTCCTGTCTTTAGAATTTTTATGACATTTTAGTTTCAAATATATAATCATGGTCATAATAATGTAGGAACTTAAACTTGGGAGACCCTTGAGCAGAGGGGAGTTGTGGATTTTGATGCACGAAGACAAAGACAATTCCTATATGAATGAGGCAGCCAAACTTGTCGGTGTAAGTAACTTAAAAAGTTGCTACATACTATTATTACAGTGTAGCACACCACACAACACCTGACATAAATTAGTAAGGCCTCTAAAAAAAAGCTTACTTGCTGCTCTTGTAATTCTGAACCTTCAGTAGTGTCATTTAGCTTATCAACTTGCACAATGCATTGCATTTCATCTTTCCCTGAGTAGATAACAACACAGAAACCTCCTTCCGGTTAGATATCGTGATTGATGGATTGGGAAGAGATAGAAATGGAAGGATGGATTGGCAAGATATAGCAATAATAAATGAACATAAAGAATGTTTTGCATTCTTCAGCACAATATGGACAAATCTAATGAATATAGTTTATTCTAGCGAAATATTTCTGTGAGGAAGACGACATAATGAGAGATATTGGAAAAATAGATTAGGAAAAGATAAACATAAAAATAAATTAAACTTTGGACTAATGTAATGAAGGTGGCTTGTGATACTCAGTGGCGATGTAACTTGGTTTTTATAACCTGGATCCTATAATGAATGCACAAATAGTGATATCCTATCATCTGTTGCACTTAAAATATTTGAAAATAACAAGCTGAAACGACCTCGGTCAGTCATTTCGAAAGTTAGGACTCCGATTGGCGTGCCGATAATTTTAAAATAATCGTAATTAAAAAAAAAAATTGGCACAAAGGTCGGTGGCTTAGGGGATTTAATCCCCTAGCACAATCAGATCGATATGCATCAGAAAAGAGAGGAAAAAAAAGGGAAAAAGGAGTGGAAAAATAGTGGAATTTCTACCCCAAATCTTCAGGTAATGATGTTAACTCATTATCTTAGCTTATTACGTGTGTTTGAATATATTTTTACGGTAAAAATAGGGATATTAGACATCGCCCTAATGACGTAAATTGATAGTTTAAAGGGTCAATTGGACCCCAATGATGGAAATGATTATATATTCGTACTCAGTGAGTTATGGGCAACATATAAATATAATTTATTTAGGGTTTGGTTATGGGACTTTGAACCCTGTATATAGGCCTGGCCTGCGTATTGCGTATGTGAATAGGGTATCAGGTTCCTACCTGGATTGCCCTCAGATGTGAGGAATGAAGCCTTTAGCCTAATGTGATATATTTTTCTGCATATTGAACACAGTGGGATCGTTTGGCAATGGAACCAAAGGATAAAAGCGGTTATTGATTAGCAATGCTAACTCTTGGAAGAGGTAAGTGTTTATATCCATTTCTTTGGAGGCACCTGGCCTCGTGGATTTTCTACCACGTGTTCCTTACGTGTGTAGCTGCCGATAGGCGTACTCATTACGCCTTAGCTTTGGATTTATATTCTATATTATATATTATGTCCTGTTATTGGTAATGCATTGAGAATCTGAACATTGTACCCTGGCTGTGAGTTGGCATCTACTTCCCGGCTATCGATGAGAGTCCCGCGCTGGTGATGGGTTATCATTGCATCATGTTGCATTCGTATGCACATTGCATCATATTGAGGGTAGGAGGATTCCGCCCTCGGAGTAGGAGGATTCCGCTCCATTGCATCATATTGAGGGTAGGAGGATTCCGCCCTCGGAGCAGGAGGATTCCGCTCCATTGCATCATATTGAGGGTAGGAGGATTCCGCCCTCGGAGCAGGAGGATTCCGCTCCATTGCATCATATTGAGGGTAGGAGGATTCCGCCCTCGGAGCAGGAGGATTCCGCTCCATTGCATCATATTGAGGGTAGGAGGATTCCGCCCTCGGAGCAAGAGGATTCCGCTCCATTGCATCATATTGAGGGTAGGAGGATTCCGCCCCCGGAGCAGGAGGATTCCGCTCCATCTATTTGGCACATGTGACACCATTGCATCATACTGCATTCATCCCATTTCATTGCACTGCGTGCTGACTATTGTGTGACTATCGTGTTGTGTTTTATATATGCGGTAGGTATACCGTATCTCAGTTTGCCTATATATTTCTGGCTCGTATCTCGGGTTGCACGCCGCAACGGTATGAATATATGGATCGGGTTGCACGCTGCAACGGTGTAAATATATGGATCGGGTTGCACGCCGCGACAGTATGAATATATGGATCGGGTTGCACGCCGCGACAGTATGAATATATGGATCGGGTTGCACGCCGCAACAGGATGTATTTCTGATTGTTGATATGTTCGGGATACCTATATGTTCTGGCTATCTTATGTTCCTGGTTTTAATGAGTTTGTGATTCCATACGTGTTTCTAGTTATTATCTGGCTCTGCCTTTTCATAATTTAAATAAGAGGAATTTTATTTATCCGTTTCTTTTCTCCCTGGCTAGCTATCCTATTCTTTGAGGTGGCTAGTCTGCCCCACTTATTGAGTCCTTTTGACTCACCCTTGTTTGTTGTTTGTTTCTTGTCTATCTATTTCGTTTCGGCAGGTTCGTTCCAGGATTGAGTTCGCCACGTTGTGAAGGAGCGAAGACGACTTTAGCTGTCAGGGTGAGCCAGCTTTTATTCCGGATGGCCACCAGTTTATTGGTTATTATTTTAGTTGCATTTTGCTCCCTTCAGGAGGTATTTGTCTTCTTTTGTACTCTTAGATGTCTGGTCTGGATAGCCCTAAACTTAGTATGTTGGGTAGTTAGCTGTAATTTTCTTTCGTACAGCTTAGAAGTGTCAATATGTCTGTGTGTTTTTTTTTAAGTCTTGTCCTTATTTATGAACTATTATATTTATTTTCCTAATTTAATTGGTAAGGGTTCGCCCGACGGGTCTAGGGGAGGATGTCGGGTGCCCGCACGGCCTAACCGGATTCCGGGTCGTGTCAGTTGGTATCAGAGCCCTGTTTAGAGTCTATCCAGACTAAGACAGTGTCTAGTAGAGTCTCGCTGATAGGTACGTTGACGTCCGTACTTGTCTACGAGAGGCTATGATGGCATTTAGGAAGTTTCACTTCCTTCTTTTCTGATCGTGCATCGGTCAAGGATTCAAAAGTATTTTCGTTAATTTTTTAATTCCTTCGCGGTAATTGTGAAACCCTCGTACGACAAATCAGCAGACGGTATGAGTTCAAGACGAAGCAGTCTAACCTGGGGCTAGCACTGACGAAGCCCCGAGTGTTTTGATAGTGCTGACGATCTAGTTACGGAGGTCCTAGCTATAAGAGCTCGCAATGGGCAAGGGAGCAGGGCCTTGCGGTTCCCTTGGCTCTCTACAATGATTTTACTAGAATCTTGGCGACGCGGATACCGCAAGAACCTATTATTCGCTATGCAGCCTATCAGGTTGCTGTAGATGCAGACGTTCGATCTTAGGGAGCTTCGTTCCAATCCTTGATTTTGTTCCAATATATTATGTTCCAGAGAAGCATGTGTTGTGCCTCTAGTTATTCTGGCTGGTTAGTTAGCCTGAGTAATGGCTCGGTCTGAGTGCTCAAAGAGGTTGCATTATTTTACGCGGTTGAAATCCTGATATTCCCAAGCAATGCATCAGATAAACCTCGTGATTCTTTTTAAAATAAAATGATGTCAGCGTATCCTTCAGGCTCTTGATTATATCGAGCGGTATGCTGTTGATTATTCTTCTTTCCAGTTTCAGGGGTCCAGCCTTGAATTTGTGGCCGCTCTCTTATTAGTTAACTTGATTCGGTTTTTTCTCTAGATTCGTGGAAAAGTTCCTTTTGAGTAGCGAGCGAGATGAAAAGTGTTGCCAGTTCGAGTGGATTGGACAGGGTATCCTGTCGGTTAGCCTGTTCATGCTTCAGAATATGAGATTGAATTCTATAAAATGGCTGAATATGCGTTAGAACTAGTCCATGAGCCTTTCGAGAGATTCAAAGATTTATTGATGACCTTTCTTTTTCCTTGAGATCCCAGATGGCTCGAGAGATTGAGGTTGGGATTTTATTTGATATTGTTGTTGATATTGCTCGAAGGTTCGAGGCATACCATAAGTTAGAGCGGGAAGAGTTAGAGCGGGAAAGTAAGAGATCCCACGGCCCTGGTGGATAACCATGGTACCTCATTTGGAGGTAAAAGTCCTGATTATTTTTGGAAGTCACCTTCCAAGTTATCTCAGCTTGTGTCATGTAATTCTTAGAGTGTGCCAGTAGTGTGTCAAGATCAGAATCAGTTTTACTCTTTATAGCTATCAACATTCTGTCCAGCTTCCATTTTCAATGAGAATGTGTTATCATTGTGGTGAGTCTAGTTATCCTTTGAGTAGTTTTCCCTTACTCCGGCAAGTAGGCAGTCGTTCTTTCTCCTGTCATCAGGCACCTGCACAGTCGCAGGGAATTTCATTTAGATCTCAATCAGCCAGAGAAATGCCACCATCCAGTATAGGTCGAGAGCATGATGATAGTGGTTCTCCAGAAAGTGCTTGTCAGGGTAGTGGCTCAGCTCAGCTGCAGAGGCAGTTCTATGAACTGCTAGTATGGCAGGATGCTGCGGCATCCGATGTAGTAGACCCGTGTGTTTCTTCTTCCCTTATCTGTAAGTAAGATTTATCTTTCCGATCGATCTGGAAATGGTGTGTCTTATCATGTTTCGACAGTTTCCTTGGATATTGTCGTAATTAAGAATCGGTTGCGGTAGAAGGGTGAGTTTCTGATACGATTTATTCCTGGCATTTATGAGACCCTACTAGTTTATCTGATCTAAATATAAGAGATTTGATGGTGAGTATTGCTATTTCCTGCTTGGTATCCTGTTATGTCACCTTGTGTTATTATATCAAATCAGTTTACCTCTCTTCTCGGAATTTCGTGTTGGTAGGATAATGGGATCCTAATTCTTCACCATCAGCAAGTGTTATCGTTTCTTCCAGTGTAAAGTGATTAGTAAGTAATATTCGATCTACGTATCTTCTTTTGGATCAAAACGCTAATAAAGTCATGTTATCTTATGAGCTTGTCTGGGTTATAAAAGGGTTTCTGGTAAATTGTCAGAGTTTCCTTCTTATGGGGAGATTAAATTGACATAGATTTTGTTTCATAAAGCTCATTTAATGTCTATTTCTTCAATTGCAGTTCTTTGGCTAGCCTAACTCGGAAGTAATCTGGCTCTGGTAGCCATGTAAATAAGAAGATGAGCTTCCTGAAGCTCTAATTATTTCTATCCTCGATCCATTTCCATTTCTTCTTCGTCCGGCACTAGTGAGCTTGGGCGATTGGTAGCCGCTTGTGACGTTCCCTGTGTTGAGCCAGAGTACGTGTTATTGTGGCCGGGTAAGCATATTATTGTTTTGGAAGCATATTATTGTTTTGGTCCAATTGTCTCATCTTGTTATCCGTTTAACATGTTTATGTTATCAGTTTATCCGGGTATCCATTCCCATGTATAGTATAGTGCTGGTTCTGTTTTTGTGGATCATCCAGTTTCAGGGGAAACTCTGCCGAAATTTTTATATAGAAGTACCATCCATCGGGCGGTGGTGTTTACAGCAAAGGTATGGAGTTGTGAACTCGAGAGTTGCAGCTAGTTGGCAACTCGAAAGGGTAGTTTGGTAGTTTAGGTCTGCCTATGTTCAGCTTTTAGCTAGGTCTTCTTTAATCCAGCAGGTTGTGCGAGGATGACTATTTCTATTCAAATTAGTTGTATGAGCTTATGCTTTAAGTGGAGGAGTCTTCCTCCAATTGATACCGAATCATAATATTAAATCTCTAAGGCGTTGCTGAAGCGTAAGCTAATTCTTAGTTCCATCGACCTGTTCTATATCGAAAGGTATATCGAGGAGGTAATTATCGGCTGAATCATGTTAACCCATTCAAAGTTTCGTGTATCTTTGTTTCGAAAATATAAAACTCCTCTCTCATGATTGAGAAAGGGTCGGCTTAGTCCGAATAAGTTGGGCAATGATGTTATCATATTATCCAAATATGTTTTATCCAAGAGTTTGATGTGCGTGTTATAACTCTGATTCTGTAATTATGAGATAATGTCCGTGGAGTAGTTTATGAAGGTTGTGCAAGTTCTCTTGTTATCTGCGTAAATCTTGCTTTAGATTTAGGCTCGTTCGAGGACGAACGAGAGTTTAAATGGAGGAGAATGAAACGACCTCGGTCAGTCGTTTCGAAAGTTAGGACTCCGATTGGCGTGCCGATAATTTTAAAATAATCGTAATTAAAAAAAAAATTGGCAAAAAGGTCGGTGGCTTAGGGGATTTAATCCCCTAGCACAATCAGATCGATATGCATCAGAAAAGAGAGAGAAAAAAAGGGAAAAAGGAGTGGAAAAATAGTGGAATTTCTACCCCAAATCTTCAGGTAATGATGTTAACTCATTATTTTAGCTTATTACGTGTGTTTGAATATATTTTTACGGTAAAAATAAGGATATTAGACATCGCCCTAATGACGTAAATTGATAGTTTAAAGGGTCAATTGGACCCCAATGATGGAAATGATTATATATTCGTACTCAGTGAGTTATGGGCAACATATAAAAATAATTTATTTAGGGTTTGGTTATGGGACTTTGAACCCTGTATATAGGCCTGGCCTGCGTATTGCGTATGTGAATAGGGTATCAGGTTCCTACCTGGATTGCCCTCAGATGTGAGGAATGAAGCCTTTAGCCTAATGTGATATATTTTTCTGCTTATTGAACACAGTGGGATCGTTTGGCAATGGAACCAAAGGATAAAAGCGGTTATTGATTAGCAATGCTAACTCTTGGAAGAGGTAAGTGTTTATATCCATTTCTTTGGAGGCACCTGGCCTCGTGGATTTTCTACCACGTGTTCCTTACGTGTGTAGCTGTCGATAGGCGTACTCATTACGCCTTAGCTTTGGATTTATATTCTATATTATATATTATGTCCTGTTATTGGTAATGCATTGAGAATCTGAACATTGTACCCTGGCTGTGAGTTGGCATCTACTTCCCGGCTGTCGATGAGAGTCCCGCGCTGGTGATGGGTTATCATTGCATCATGTTGCATTCGTATGCACATTGCATCATATTGAGGGTAGGAGGATTCCGCCCTCGGAGCAGGAGGATTCCGCTCCATTGCATCATATTGAGGGTAGGAGGATTCCGGCCTCGGAGCAGGAGGATTCCGCTCCATTGCATCATATTGAGGGTAGGAGGATTCCGGCCTCGGAGCAGGAGGATTCCGCTCCATTGCATCATATTGAGGGTAGGAGGATTTCGCCCTCGGAGCAGGAGGATTCCGCTCCATTGCATCATATTGAGGGTAGGAGGATTCCGCCCCCGGAGCAGGAGGATTCCGCTCCATCTATTTGGCACATGTGACACCATTGCATCATACTGCATTCATCCCATTTCATTGCACTGCGTGCTGACTATTGTGTGACTATCGTGTTGTGTTTTATATATGCGGTAGGTATACCGTATCTCAGTTTGCCTATATATTTCTGGCTCGTATCTCGGGTTGTACGCCGCAACGGTATGAATATATGGATCGGGTTGCACGCTGCAACGGTGTAAATATATGGATCGGGTTGCACGCCGCGACAGTATGAATATATGGATCGGGTTGCACGCCGCGACAGTATGAATATATGGATCGGGTTGCACGCCGCAACAGGATGTATTTCTGATTGTTGATATGTTCGGGATACCTATATGTTCTGGCTATCTTATGTTCCTGGTTTTAATGAGTTTGTGATTCCATACGTGTTTCTAGTTATTATCTGGCTCTGCCTTTTCATAATTTAAATAAGAGGAATTTTATTTATCCGTTTCTTTTCTCCCTGGCTAGCTATCCTATTCTTTGAGGTGGCTAGTCTGCCCCACTTATTGAGTCCTTTTGACTCACCCTTGTTTGTTGTTTGTTTCTTGTCTATCTATTTCGTTTCGGCAGGTTCGCTCTAGGATTGAGTTCGCCACGTTGTGAAGGAGCGAAGACGACTTTAGCTGTCAGGGTGAGCCAGCTTTTATTCCGGATGGCCACCAGTTTATTGGTTATTATTTCAGTTGCATTTTGCTCCCTTCAGGAGGTATTTGTCTTCTTTTGTACTCTTAGATGTCTGGTCTGGATAGCCCTAAACTTAGTATGTTGGGTAGTTAGCTGTAATTTTCTTTCGTACAGCTTAGAAGTGTCAATATGTCTGTGTGTTTTTTTTTAAGTCTTGTCCTTATTTATGAACTATTATATTTATTTTCCTAATTTAATTGGTAAGGGTTCGCCCGACGGGTCTAAGGGAGGATGTCGGGTGCTCGCACGGCCTAACCGGATTCCGGATCGTGTCACAAGCACCTTCAGGAATATAAAAAATGTCACTAGTATTCGTTAGATGTGTCCAAAAACATTTCAAAAATTAGGTAAAAGATTTACTACTGGAGTTTATTAAATATTTTGCAAATGCTAATGAATTACAACCTAAAGGATAGAAATAATTCTTTAAGGGAGCCATTGAGCTTAATTAATATTAAAAGACTGACTTTCTGAATTTGTAGAACTTATATTATAGGTATGAATCAATATGGATTTTAAGGGGTGGGGTTGCTGTGAGTTAAGTGTCTGAGAAACAAATATTACAGTAGGTTTACTTGCTTTAGATTGAAATTTATAGAATGCTTCTGTGTGGACTTTTCATTTGAATTTCTTTAATGTGTGCATATGATCTTTATGAGTAGCATTGTTAAATGGTTAAAATATTAAATGTATGTAGGAGGAAATAGAAAGGATTGAAAGTCAGGATGGCACATCAAAGAAAATTTCAAAACTCGATTCACTTGCACGAATGCTAGGGAAAGAACATCCTGGTCGAGTTCGAGGAGTGGGTCGTGGGCCGTGTCCTACCCAAGTATTTGGTCAAACAACCAATCAATTTGGTGGTGTTTCTTCAGCACAGGCAAGTCGAGATCGTAATGTGGAGGAGATGAAGTTGAAGATGCAGAAGCTTGAATTATTGGTGGAAAGTGAGAGATCTAGAAGGCAAGCTCTGGAGAGCTTTCTGGCAAGATATTTAGTCCAACAAGGAATGGAATTACCAGCTGAGTTTGCTGAAATGGTTAATGCGACGGTACGTATTTTATTTCTTTTTATTTAAAAGTTAAGATTGATTAGAATGTATGTTAGGATAGTAAATGGTAATGTTTTCTTAGTTTGGTCATATAGATATTAATTTGAAAAAGACATAGTTTCTCACTGCCAATCTTGATCTTGTTTTTGTTTGTTTTGGCTAGTCGAATAGTTTGGTTCTTAAAGGCATAGTTTTAACTAAGTGAATATCTTGTTTTCCATCATTAGATTGAAGAATCTGATCCTTATGGTTCAATATTTCTTCCTTGATACTTTATATACTTTCACCTCAAATATGTCCTGAACATTAATCCTGATTTAAATCCCATTGCTTCTGCTCCTGTTTCCTGTATGTTTCATAAAAAGGCATAGAAATGTAAAGTTATAAGCTATTAGTTGTGTCTTTAGGTCTTGCATTGTTACTTATGCTTGAGAGTCCTAGAATGAAAGATAAAACTTTACTCTGATTAAGAGCAGTAGTTAAGAGTTCTCCTTTGATGTTAAATACCATGTTCAGTTAATCATTTGTTCTCAAGTATAGCTAACCTTGGAGTTTAAGTTAAATACTGTGTTCATAAATTGGAGTAAGCTCACTGTAACTAGCATATTGTGCAGTCATTTTGAAACTTGTTGATTATCCTGCTTTCTTTCATCTGTCACATTAGAACACAACATGTCAATTGTATCATTTCTTTCGGTTTGTTTTAATTAGTTGCAAAAAACTCACAACTTATTTATTTTTCAGGCTTCAGAGAAAGGAAGTGGACCAATGTCACAGGGGTTCAGTCCGTCTTCCCAACCAAGATGTTAGAAAGCTAACATGATAGCTAATCTAGCTGGAAAATGATTTTTGTGGCAATACTTGTTCCCCATGAATTTGACTTATGATGGATTCCAGTTCTACTTTTGCTAGTATCAAACCTTTTATTGGTTCCTTGTGACTTTAATTAGTTGAAACAAATCAATACTTTTGTTGAATAGTTGGATGTTGGTTTTATTTGAATGATCTTATGTTGGTTTTATTTGAATTGTGATATGTTGGTTTTATTTGAATTTTGGATGTTGGTTTTATTTGAGTTATGATGTTAGATTTCTAGGTCGTTAAAATTGTGAATAAGTTTATAAGTTACTTAATTTGCATGTTAGCAATTGATATAAAATCAGAATGGTTTGAAAACGACAGTAGCGCAGAGATAACCAGGCCAGGTCCATCATTAGTGACAGTCAAAACTGCCGCTAAATGATTACAAAACTGCTGCTAGAGTAATTCGTCCTAAAACTGCCGCTAAAGGGAACAAAACCGCTGCTAATTTTTATTTTGAAGCGGTTGTTCCAGCGGTTGCCTCAAAGCGCCACAAAATGGTTTAACAACGCCTCGATAGATGGCAGTTTTGAACCGCCGTGAATTTCATTTTGCGGCAGTTTAAACTGCCGCTAAATAGGAAAAATAATCGCCGCTAATTGACCTTTTTTTTGTAGTGAGGTATCGCAAATAAGGCCATTGCGACACCCATGAAAGGAGTAGTTTTCCACCGATGAAAGAAGTAGTTTTTTTACCCCGGAGCTACTTTACCATATTCCGGTATTTAAATGAAAATTCATAACAAGTTAGGGGCTGTTGGTGCATTCAGCCATAGACTTACTTCGACGTAAATGATCCATGTAGGAAATGTGGGAAGAAAGTTTATATAATCCACGATAAGGATTTTCCTAAACCAGATTCTTAGATTTAAAGTTAGCTAACTTCAATATTTTTGCTCATTTTTACTACTAGTCCAATTGTACCTTGGCAATAATCGAGCTATCGGATTTTGGACAATGATGTGAGGTACGTAATTAAAATTAAGAATCACTTGTAACACTTTCTGTTTTACACCGAACTTTCTCGAATATCAGCTTGTTTGATAGTAAATCAATGTAACTCCTAAATATGGCAGAAAAATGTAGCCGAACAGCGACGATAATACTATGATTATACATGGCAATTAACAAGAGAAATATTTTACTTTCCACAGCTGCAACATCTGGTACCTATATAAGAAGAAAAAAAGTACTACACGCTAAGGTTTGGCATGAATCTTTTTTGATATGACCGACACATGCAGGTCAAAATGCACGCATTTTCATGTATTAACATTTAAAATAGGTATTACTTCTAATTTTCAATTGAACACAGTTCTTTCGATTAAAGGTATGTATACATATAGAAAGGAAAATTAAAATAAACACATATACGCATATCACGCTCATTCATTCTGAAGCCAGAAATTTCATTTATGTAATTCAAAATAGAAAATCAAAAAGTAAGCCCATCACAATTTCCCTTAATAATTATTAAACTATATCTCGAAATATTCTAAACAAATGACTGGTTATCTTAAGTAAACTCATGGAAAACCAAAAAGAAGGATTGAGAGATGCATGGATGAGGCTAGCTGAGGGGTACTAATAGTCTTCAGCAACAACAGTGGCCTCACCTCTGTCAAGCTGCTGATAGAAGTGGTTAGTCCTTTTCTGCGTATCCCAGTGCCACATCTTAAAAGCACCCCCTGCTGCATATGCTAACACAAATCCTATTACTATTTCCTTTATCAGCATTGGACCTCCCAGTTGGATGTGTTGAACTCTTCCTCCCATTTTCAAAAAATTCTGCATGCACCAATATCCACAAAAATCACATCACATGATAGTATAAAACTGAAAAGTTAAATGAATTTGAAGTCGTAAAACTTGTGATAGTTATATCAAATAGTGTCAATCCTTTTCCATTATTCTAAGATATACAAAAGTTCGTTCGAATCAGGATATTTTTTATGGGTCATCGATGAAAGTTTCGGTTGGTTAGAATCTTCAAATTTGCCTTTCTTTTTTGAGAAAAAAAAGTGCATCCAATATACTTTTTTTCCATAATACAAGTATGTTTAGGAGAAAAATCAAGAAAGTATGCTTACAAGTTACATCTAAGGTATGCATAAAAAGATATTGCATGCCATTGATTTCTACTTAACAAAGAGATAAAATTGAAGTGCATAAATTAAAGAAGACGGGAATGGAAAAAGTACCTGACTTTGGAAAGAGTGAATCAAATAATAAATGAATTGAAATGAGCAAAATAGCAGAGAGAGTAGCAGCAGATAAGAGAGCAAAACTCTACAGTTTCGGATCAAGTAGTTATGTTGCCACCATACTCTCCTATATAAAAGCTATCAGGTCAATTCAGTTATTACTGACTCTAGATAAGGCCTACTTTATACCGGATCCGGCTCCTCTCCAGTATGATTTCTCTCCATTTCCTCAAGTGCATGCTTAGATGATTGACACTTGTTAATTTTAAATTCTAAAGGTTTAGATTTAATTAACTTAACCAAACACCTAACTATAGTTAATATCCTAGATTAGGAAAATCCTCCATAACTTTAAGATCTCAATCCCCAAAATTTTGGCAACTACTAATGTCGTTACTTTAATTTATTTTACTTCCATTATCTCTTTTATATTGAAGGATAAATTAATATAATTGTAATGGAATTACATACCCACTTTAATTTTAGTTCAATATGAGTATATGGCAATCTTTTCTGTCTCTCAGACAACCTTTTTGATTTAACTACTTTTATGTTGTTAGAATGTAAGGAACATTACAACTTTTATTCATTTTAAAACTGTTTATCAAATGATTTTTTTAATAAAAATGTTTATCAAATGAGTTTTTGTTTATGCTAAACCACGAGACTTTGCACAAATTATGCCTCTAAAATTATTGTCCCTCAAGTTACTATTATTCAATTTAAAATTGCATAGGTAGTTGCTAAAAAAATTCTGGGAAATAGTATCATTAGATAAATTTTCATTTAGTTATAACAAATTACAATATGAAGATAGTGTTATTAATGGGTTCCTAGATTTGTTGAATTTGACATTTTATGGAGAGCAATTTCCTAATGTAAGATATTAACTATAGTTTGGATGTTTGGTTAAGATAATTAAATCTAAGTCTTTAGAATTTAAAATTGACAAGTGTCAATCATCGAAGCATGCACTATAGGAAATGGAGAAAAAGCATAATGGAGAGGAGCCAAATCCATACCTTTATACCCTCTGTTCCAAAATGGTTGTCATAGTTCGGATTTCGAGAGTCGAGTTTAACTTTGACCATAATATTTTCATATGTTTTTTAAATATTTTGAATTATTAATTATTGTGACTTATAGTACTTTTTATGTAGTTTCTAAATATATAAATATTGTTACAAAAAATTTAAAGATTATATGTTTAAATTTACGGTCAAAATGAACTCGTTTGACTCTCGAAATCCGAACTATGACAATCATTTTGGAACGGAGGGAGTATTAAAAAAAATTAACTTTTTATCTATTCATAGACTCGCATAGTAAAAAATATTTTTACCTATGTTATTTGACTGTGTCCAGGTTACTCACCCGATTTTCATGTTACCAACCTACGTTCATCCACATATTTTTTTCTCTTTTATTATTATGAAAGACTCACATATTACTGTAGGGATTTTTACCCACATAAACACTCACAAAAGTTTTATACTTTTACTAAACCTACTTTTTGATTCCTTTCTTTTCCTAGCTAGTTACTACTACTATATTTATGTATTTTTTTTTTAATTTAATCTTTTTATAAATGTCCTTTACTTGAGCCTTAGTTTAGGAATTAGTTGTACCTAAATAATTACCATATTTAAATCTCAAAGTAAACAGTTAATTAACTGGTCGAAGTAGGCGGTGTATTGGGTGAAAATTAGCTTGCATACGTGGTGCTTCGGCAACACGATTCAGAGTTAACCGAACAGATGTTTGGGAGTTGAGGATCGAGGTGGACAATGAGATCACCGAAGTCAACTACCGAAGATAGAGCATAAATTGTACCTCGGTGAAATATCACATCGGTCGGTCAACAAGTGCGCGTTACCGAGGTCGATAATTCAAACCTCGGTGGATCACTTCGACTCCAGCGGCGTAACTTCCCACTACTTCAGCCCACTAACTCCATTATCGGAGGTGCAGAACATGGATATGGAAGTGGCAAGATGTGGGACACGTGGTCAAGGCTTGCTCATCTATAAAAAGCCTCGTTTTCTATATTGTAATCATTCAGAAATGTATACAGAAACTCTGGAAAAATTTGTACTCAATCTCATATATTGAAATCTCCTTGTTTCTTCATAATTTACATTCGATTTTACGTATTATCACAGCTTTGATACTTAGTATTGCTTATATTCTTGACCCAAATTCGATTTGTTGTCCTAAATCGGTTGAGGCCAATAAAAATTGGCGCCATCTGTGGGGATATAAGCAGTCAGGCTTTGTTCCAAAGTTGAGCATTTAGTTCATTCGTGTCTACGTTTTGATCCATTAAAACGGCTAGCAATGATGAAAATTCCACTGGGCACCCATAATACCACCAGTAGCAGACCCTTCTTCTTCGAGGCCCAACGAAGCTTTTCAAGCTTTCGTCATTCAAACTTTGAAAATTTTTCAAGCACAACAGGCTGAGCAGGTAATTATTAATTCTGAATTTCGCGCCTCGTTGGAGGCAAGGAATAATTTCACTCCAAATGGAACTCCACCCGTGGCTTCAAGTAGAGGCATCCCGACTTTTGTTCCCACAGGCGCGACAACAGGGGGACCTCCCAATGGGGCCACATCTGGAGGCTCAGGCACTATGCCTAGTACAATCCCACACTTTGGAACGGTTCCCAACGTGGCTGAAACTAGCTCCTCGGTGGACCTCAAAAAGTTGAGCAAAGAAATCGAGGCCCGAGTTGAGGCTCGAGTGGAGAAATGACTAGAAAGCATCCCCGAAGTGAGGAAGACCCAAAAAATGCTCGATATAGAAAAATATAAGAAATTACCCTATAAGCCCGAGGCCGCTCCAGCGCCCATCCCAAAGACCTTCAAAATTAAATTCCTGAAAAAGTACGATGGTACCATTGACCCCGTCGAACATGTAACCGAATTCATATCGATGGCCTTGGGGAATGACTTATCAGAAGTAGAAAATGAGTCAATGTTCTTGAAGAAGTTCGACGAATCTTTGGAGAAAGGGGCATTACATTGGTACATGCGCTTGCCCTCGGGGTCCATCTCCAATTTCGATGAGCTAGCGGATGCATTCATCAAAGCTCACACCGGAGCCCAAAAAATCCTCTAGAGGAAGGAGGACATTTTCGAAGTCAAATAGCGACCCAGAGAGCCCATCAAAGACTTCCTCGAACAATTTCATACCAAACGGATAGAGTTACCTGCTATGGATGACACTTTGGCCATCATGGCATTCGAAAAGAATATCAATGTTCGTAACTCCGAGGCTGCCGCCAAACTGAAGAAGGAGCTCCAACAATACCAGACCTTGACATGGGATGATTTGCATAATAGAGCATATACCAAAATAAGATTAGAAGAAGCTGAATAGAAGGCTCCTGGTCGAAGTTTTAATTATAAGAATCGATCTGAATCCTCATATCACGCCGAGGTGCCACAAGGAAATTCAAGGGGTCGATACGAACCATACACTTCACCGAGGCAGCATGTCAGCCAAAGAGTTGGAAATCCGCATGTGAGACAACGACTCGGTGGGAAAATTCATCCGAACACAAACCAAAGAAGTACCTCGGAACCAGCTTTGGTCTCCAAAAATAGGGAGCTACCTCAAATCCTTGATTACAACTTCAATGTGTCAACCACGGAGTTTGTAAATTCCATAAGGGGATGGCATAAGTAAGGGCACCGAAGGACATGAGGATAGCTCCAGAGAAAAGAGACCAAAATCTGCATTGTGAATTTCACGTGATTATGGCCATCACACCGAGGTCTGCAAAGCTCTATTCCTCGAAGTTGCACACTTGTTGAAAAAGGGCTTATTGGCAGAATTTCTCACTGATAAAGGGAAAGAGAATTATGCAAAGAATAAAGGAGATGGTCAGCCACCGATGGCACCACCCCCAGAAAGGATTGTAAATGTGATCACTGGAGGATCAGAAGTGAATGGTGTGAACTTTGCAGCTGCTAAAAAGTTCGCCAAGTTGTCAATAACAATGGAGAAGAGAACTCGAATAGGAGGATCGGGTAAAGAGATAGTGTTCGATGATGACGACAGTGATGGGATGATGTTTCCCCATCACGACGCCCTAGTCATCATGTTGAGGATCAACGATTCGGATATCAAACGAGTCTTGATCGACCCTGGTAGCTCTGTTTATATAATCAGCTATGGGGATGTTAAGAAAATGTGGTTGAAGGACCAGATCATCCCGAAGGCGACCATATTAACTTGTTTTAATAACTCCATTAAGAAAACATTGGGCGAGATCACGCTCAATACATACGCCGAGGGGGTTGTCAAGGAGACAGTATTCCAAGTCATGCCCGAGGACATGGCTTATAATGTGATCCTCGGGAGACCATGGATCAACTCGATGGAAGCTGTACCATTCACTCTTTATCAGATTGTCAAATTTCAAATCCCTTGGGGGGGTTCGCTCGATCAAGGGAGAGCAACGAATGGCGAGGGAATGCTATTCGGTTACGCTGAAGAGTGGAGTCGTCCCGACTGGACCAAAGAAATAACAATTAACACAACCGGGGTCTACCCAAGAGAAGGAATTGTATCTTCGAAGCAATCCCCAAGGAGAGGTAGAAAAGATCCCGGTGTGTATTCAAGAGCCTTGGAAGCAAAAAGCCGAGGAATCTACCATTGAGGAGTTGGAGTCTTTCACACTATCAAAAGATTTCCAAGAGAGGAAAGTGTTTGTCGTCTCAGAGTTGGACCCAAAGTCGAAAAAAGCTATAGTAGAAGTGTTGAAAGCTAATGACGACTGCTTTGCCTGGTCCCATGCAGATATGGTCGGCATCGATCCGGAGATCATGACTCATAAACTGAATATGGACCCACGCTTCACCCTGGTTAAGCAGAAGAAAAGGCCTCACGCAGGCGTTAAAAAGAAAGCAATCGAGGATGAAACTATGAAGCTGCAAGAGAATGGTTTCACAAGAGAATTTAGATATCCCAAATGATTGGCCAATGTTGTGGTTGTACCTAAGAAGAATGGTAAATGGAGAATGTGTGTGGACTACACAGATTTAAACAAGGCTTGTCCCAAGGACTCATACCCATTGCCTCAAATAGATAGGTTGATAGACTCCACGGATGGACACAAACTATTTACCTTTCTAGACGCTTATTCAGGGTACAATCAGATTCTTGTGGACCCGAAGGATGAAGAAAAGACCTCGTTCATCACGGACTGAGGTACTTTTTGCTACAAGGTGATGCCCTTCAGACTTAAGAATGCAGGGGCGAATTATCAACGACTAGCATGTCGCATGTTCAAAGACTACATTAGGAAATCGATGGAGGTATACATAGATGATATGCTAGTTAAATCAGTTCGGGTGGAGGACCACCTAAATCATTTAAGGGAAGCCTTCACTATTTGAGGCAATACAACATGAAGTTGAACCCTAAAAAGTGTGCCTTCGGCGTCGGTTCGGGAAATTTTTTGGGATTCATAGTCTCTGAACGAGGAATCGAGGTTAACCCATAAAAAATCAAAGCAATTGAGAAATCCCTGATAAGCTCTTCGGGGTGAAAGAAGTTCAGCGCCTAACTGGCTGAGTCGCTGCCTTGAGTAGATTCATCTCGAGGTCATCAGAGCGATGTCATAAATTCTTCTTGGTCCTAAGGAAGAATAACACCTTCGAGTGGACCTCGGAGTGTAAAGAAGCGCTGAAGGATTTGAAGCACTATTTGGCTAACGCGTCGTTTCTCGCCAAGCCGAAAAATGGAAAAACTTTGTTGGTCTACCTGGATGTGTTCGAGGTGTCAGTGAGCGTTGTGTTCGTTTGAGAGGAGGATGGCAAGCAACAGCCCATCTACTACGTAAGAAAAACGCTCCTCGATGCCGAAACCAAGTAACCTCATATGGAAAAATTAGCACTTGCTTTAATTGTAACTGCTCGGAAACTACGACCTTATTTTCAATGCCATCCAATAGCTGTAGTTACCACCTTCCCTTTGAGAAGTATATTGCATAAACCAGAGTTGTAAGGAAGGTTATCCAAATGGGCAGTAGAGTTGAGTGAATATGATATCACATATCAACCCCGAACAGCTATCAAGTCCCAAGTCTTGGCAGACTTCGCAGCTGATTTTAGTGTTAGGATCCTCCTCGAGGCCGAAAGAGAAAATTTGATGTCCAAGGGGCCTGCCTCGGGTGTATGGACGCTCTACACCAATGGAGCAACCAACTCCAAAGTTTCAGGGCTTGGGATAGTCTTGGTAGAACCAACCAGGGAGAAAATTAGGCATTCGGTTCGGTTCAAGAAGATAACGAACAATGAAATCGAATACGAAGCAGCTCTAGCAGGCTTGTAGTTGGCCAAGGAAATGAGGGTGAAAAGAATTGAATTGAGATGTGACTCACAGCTGGTGGTAAATCAAGTGCTCGGGGACAATTCTTAGCCCGAGCACAGCACATCTTGGCCCAATTCTAAGAGTGGAAAGTCAAACAAATACCCCGAGATGAAAACGCAGAGGCCGGCGCCTTGGCTAATTTTGGTTCGATTGTGGAAGAAAAACACTCGGGGACTGATTCAGTCGTTTGGTTGCTCTCAGCGCAGATGAAAGACATGAAATTGGAAGTCAATTCGGTGGATCACAAATAGGATTTGCGGAACAAGTTCATCTCCTATTTTGAGTTGGGGACTCTCCCCCTCCCCCTCTCCCTAAGGACTCAAGCAACCTCTTATTCGATGATTTTGGGAAGATTATATAGGAGAATGTATAGCGGCCCGATGGCCAAATATTTGGGTCCGGAGAAGATTAGCTATGTTATGAGGGAAATTCACAAAGGTGAATGTGGCAATCATTCGGGAGGAAAAGCTTTAGTATGCAAGTTACTTCGAGCTGGGTACTATTGGCCAACTATTAGTGTGGACGCTAAAGGCTTTGTGAAAACATGTGATAAGTGTCAACGACATGGTCGAATGATCCATCAGCAGGCCGAACCCCTACATTCGGTCGTGTCGCCATGGCCATTTATGAAATGGGGAATGGATATAATAGGCCCACTGTCGAAGGCGAGGGGAAGTATTCGGTTCATACTTGTGCTGACCGACTATTTAACCAAATGGGTGGAAGTAGAGGCCTTCACCGAAGTTAGATAGAAGAAGGTGGTAGACTTCATTCGCAAAAATATAATCTACTGGTTCGGTGTCCCGAGGGAAATTACTTGTGACAATGGGTCTCATTTTCTGGGGATATTGGTCATTCACTTCTTGAAACAATAAGGCATAAAAAGAATAGTATCAACGCCTTATCACCCAAGTGCGAATGGTCAAGCCAAATCTTCGAATAGAATTATCATTGAGAACATAAAGAAAAGGTTTGATGAGGCAAAGGGTCCCTGGCCCGAAGAGTTTCCTGGGGTGTTGTGGGCAATGCGAACTACGAAGAAGAACAACACCAGTGAGACCCCTTTTTCCCTCGCTTATGGGATGGATTCACTCATCCCCATAGAGGTGGGTGAGCCCAATCTTCGGTACGCCCATGCTACCAAAGACGCAAATCAGCAGGCTATGCACATAGAGCTGGACTTACTTGAAGAAAAAAGGGAATTAGCCTTGATTCGGTTGGAGGCTCAAAAGAGGCAAATTGAAGCATACCTCAATAGAAAAGCCAAACTTAGATATTTTAAAGTTGGTGATTATGTGCTGAAAGCTTCGAACCAGTCAACTAAGGAAAAGAACACTGGGAAACTTGTTGCAAATTGGGAAGGACCTTTCAGAGTCAAAGCAATCGTCAGAAAGAGGTCTTATCAACTTGAAGACTTAAAGGGCAAGCCCGAGCCCTTAAATTGGAACATCTCCAATTTTAAATGATACTACTTCTAGCACCGAGGTAAACAGTCCTTGGTCAAATTTCACCTTCAGCTTCGAGTCGATGACTCTCCAAAGGCTTTGGTCGAATAAATGTAACTTACTCCTCATTTTGCTTTGCTTGACCTTCTCAGGAAGCGGAGGAGACGATACACAGTGTTCGGATCTTCATCAAGATTCATATGCGAACACTAGAGGGGATTGAGAGGGATGCAACCAAGGTCAAACTGAAAGCCCTTCTCACCGAAGTCTATCTATTCGACAACTGGGGACTTACGTCCAAAGAGTAGATTAGCGCTTTTAAATTTTTGCCCAGTAGTGGAACGTTTTTTTTGGCGCCTAAGTCTTACTTGAACTAGGCCCTATGTAAAAGACAATTATGGCTCGTTGATATCATCAATGAAATAAACTTGATTCAATATCTCTTTATTTCTGTAATTCTATATACCGAAGTTATCTCTTACATCCATCGGCTCGGGAACGGGACGTCGTTCCAAGTTAGCATCGATTTTGTATGAAATAAGTCTTGTAAGCAAAATTATTCTAAGTGTTCAGCTCAAAACATTTTCTAAAACAAAATGAAAGCAGACACTTAAAGGCAAAAGCAAATTCATTCAAGGCCCGAAGGCAACAAAAGTTATTTACATCAAAATCCCGAAGGCTATAGCAAAAACAAAACAAAACAAAGCAGGAAAAGCTACAAAAGACAAGCTAAGACCGGGGACTGTCTCCCCCCTCGGGGTTCTCCTTTTCAACGCTTTCCTCATCATTGTTTGTGCTTTCCTCGCCACTTTCATCATCTTCGGATTCCTCATTATCCGAACCTTCACTCGATGGAAGATCATCCACTATCTTTTCAGCTTCGGCGGCATCGTTTCGTGCCTTGACAATTTCCTCCTCTAAAATGATCTTCCCTACTTTAACTTGCTCCAATGTGTTGAGCCGAGTTTTGAGAACAGCCCATGCCTCCTCAAATTTCGCCCTTGTGGCCTTGACTTCGGCTCGCTTGTTGAGGTCGGCAATTTCCCTCTGAAGTCGTGCAACCTCACTTTTTAAAGCTGGCACTTGATCCACTTGGCTTTGCAATCGGCTAAGTTGGGCTCTATAATCCCTCAACTTAGCGCGATATTTCTCGCCATTTTCAAGGACTTCAGCTTTAGCAAGGGTTACTTCGGCCTGGAGCCGCTCGACCTCCAAGTTCAGCCCCGTGCGCTCCACCATGAACTCATTGTTCAGCGCTTGAAAACGAGCCTCGGAGGTGGCCAAAACTTCACCCCCATCTGCTTCAGACTTAGCAACAACCTCACGAGCTTGGGTCAGCGTAAGGTTCGATGCAGCTAGTTTGGATTGAAGCTCGGAGATCTGAGCCAAGTAACCTCTTTTCTTGTCCTCCCAAACGTCCTTGACCTTTTGGAGCTTCTCGGACTGATAGGAATCAAATACGCGGAACAAAAAGATAGAAGAGCGAGACACTTCTCGAACTCCCTTCGAAGTAACCACGGGGAACTTGTCCCGAGATACCCTCGAATCGGCGTCAAGGAGGACCTACACTATGCAACGACCCTCGAGACAACACTGGACTCGCAAGTCGAATGGTCGGGTTAGCGGTTCAAGACTCAACTAGGTTACACTAGTGAATTCAAGCAACCAAAGACAAAGGTGTTTCCAAGAGTTCAACTCTATTTTCATTCAATCAATAATTATCAAAGTGTAAGGTAATTGTTTGAAAGAGGTTTGTGAAGTATTTATAGACTTCACCTAATTGTAATGAAAGCTCAAAAATACCCCTAAAGTGGGTTTAAACAATAAAGGCCACGTAGGGCTAAACTTGTCCAAAACATAGTCAAAAACTATCAATTCCCGCATCCTGGTCACAAAGTAGGCGCCCAGCCTACTTAATGTAGGCGCCCCGCCTGGTTCTCTCACACTGCAGGAGTAGGCGGTCCGCCTGGTTTGCAGAGGCGGGCCGCCTGGTCAAAATCCAGAGAGCTGTCTTCGAGTAGGCGGCCGCCTGCTAGACTAGGCGGTCCGCCTGGTTCCTGGGGCTCGTCCATTGCCTCCAAATGCGCTCCCGATGCCTCGCCAAGTGTACTAGAGGGTCTTCCATCCATGGTACACCAAAGTACAGTCTTCAAGTCGCTCTTGGAACCCTCTTCCATACCCTTCCATATCAAATGAAGATGGACGTCTTGGATCAACTTAGCTTGGCTCCGAGTGAGAGGTCTTGTAGCGGTTTGGGTCTTATCATCCTCCCCTTCTTGAGAGGATTTCGTCCTCGAAATCGAAGCATCATCTACGACCTCTGCATCATCACTCGCGACCTCTTCATTACCTACATTCAAAGGAACCAAGTCACTAACATTGAAAGTATTAGAAACTTGATACTCACTTGGCAAGTCGACCACATAGGCATTGTTGTTGATCTTTGAGAGCACTTGGAAAGGACCGTCTCCCCGGGGTGCCAACTTCCCTTTCCTAAGGTTTGGAAACCTCTCTTTCCGGAAGTGCACCCACACATAGTCACCCTTCTTGAGTTCCACCTTCTTTCGTCCCTTGTTCTTCTTAGAGGCAACCTTAGCATAAGATTCCTCCAAGTTCTTTTTCGCCTTAGCATGTAGCTCCATCAAAGCCTTGGCTCGAGCTTTACCTTCAAAATTAACAACCAGTTCCCTTGGCAAAGGGGTTAGATCAAGGGGAATCAAGGGGTTAAAACCATAAACACATTCAAAAGGAGTCATGCCAATAGCGCTATGCAATGTACGATTGTAGGCAAACTCCATCATAGGCAATCTATCAATCCACGTCCCGGCCTTACCTCGGGTCATGGCCCTAAGAAGAGCACCCAAAGTCCGGTTTACCACTTCGGTTTGACCATCGGTTTGTGGGTGGTGGGACGTAGAAAACAAGAGCTTGGTGCCTAAAGCACCCCATAAACTTCGCCAAAAATGGCTTAGGAACTTAGTGTCCCTATCACTCACTATAGTTTGAGGCACACCATGTAGCTTCAAAACATTCTCAACAAACAAGGAAGCTACATGTTGGGCGTCATCACATTTTTTGCACGGAATGAAATGAGCCATCTTTGAGAACCTATCCACAACAACAAAGATGCTATCGTGGCCCCCCCTAGTCCTTGGTAATCCCATGACAAAGTCCATTGATATATCCAACCACGGACTAGTAGGTATGGGGAGTGGGGTGTATAACCCATGAGGGTGGGATTTAGATTTGGCACGCTTGCACTCAAGGCAATTAGTGCAAAACTTCTCTACATGCACCCTCATCTTCGGCCAATAGAATTGTTCTTGAAGAACGGCCAAAGTCTTTCTTACTCCAAAATGACCCATGAGTCCTCCACAATGGGCCTCTTGCACAAGCAATTCCCTCCATGAGGACTCGGGTATACACACTCTACCATTTTTAAAGATGAATCCATTAGACCATTGGTACTTTGCAACTCTCTCCCCTTTCTCTAGAGCATCATAGACACTCTTTAGCTTAGGATCTTGAGCATACATCAATTTGATGCTCTCGAACCCCATGAGCTTAGAGGTGAGAGTGGTGGCAAGAGCGAACTTTCTTGAAAGCGCGTCCGCCACAACATTGTCCTTCCCTTTCTTGTATTGGATCACATAGGGAAAGGACTCAATAAACTCAACCCACTTGGCATGTCTCTTATTGAGCTTCTCTTGGCCTCTCAAATGCTTGAGTGACTCATGGTCACTCTTGATTACAAACTCACGAGGCCAAAGGTAATGTTGCCAATGGGCAAGGGCTCTCACAAGGGCATACAACTCCTTGTCATATGTAGAATAATTCAAGGAGGCCCCTTTCAACTTTTCACTAAAGTAGGCGATGGGTTTACTATCTTGCATTAACACACCACCGATTCCCACCCCCGAGGCATCACACTCAACCTCAAATGCCTTCCCAAAGTCGGGCAATTGTAATAACGGGGCGGTACTCAACCTACCTTTCAACTCTTGGAAAGCCTTCTCTTGAGGCTCTCCCCAAACAAAGGGTTGGTCTTTCTTGACCAATTCGGTGAGTGGAGCGGCTATGGAGCTAAAGTCTTTCACAAATCGCCTATAAAAGCTAGCAAGACCATGAAAGCTCCTCACTTGAGTCACGGTAGTAGGAGTAGGCCAATCACGTATGGCCTCTACCTTAGACTCATCCACCTCCACTCCTTGGGCACTCACTACAAACCCAAGAAAGACAACCTTCTCTACACCAAAGGCACACTTTTTGAAGTTAGCATAGAGCTTTTCGGCTCTCAAGGTTTCAAGCACTTGCCTAAGGTGGTCAACATGTTCATCAATTGTCCTACTATAGATCAAGATATCATCAAAATAGACAACGACAAACTTGTTGATAAAAGGCTTCAAAACATGATTCATGAGTCGCATGAAGGTGCTAGGTGCGTTGGAAAGCCCGAAGGGCATTACCAACCATTCATAGAGACCGAATTTGGTCTTGAATGCGGTTTTCCATTCATCCCCGGGTTTCATCCGGATTTGATGGTAGCCGGACCTAAGGTCGATTTTAGAAAAGACTCGCGACCCACTCAATTCATCCAACATATCATCAAGCCGTGGAATAGGGTGACGATACTTGATCGTTATCTTATTCACGGCTCGGCAATCTACACACATTCTCCAAGTGCCGTCTTTCTTTGGGACAAGAATGACCGGTACGGCACAAGGACTCAAACTTTCCCTCACCAAGCCTTTTGAAAGCAAGTCATCAACTTGTTTTTGCAACTCCCTCGTATCCTCGGGATTGCTTCTATAGGCCGGCTTATTTGGGATTTGAGAGCCCGGAATAAAATCAATTTGATGTTCAATACCTCTCAAGGGAGGTAAGCCATCGGGCATCTCATCCGGGAACATGTCCCCAAAGTTCTCCAAAACATTTTTCAAAGCACTAGGTAAAGGACTAGAAGAAACATCATGATTAGAGTTAAGAGCCATACCTTTGTGCACTAAGCATAGGAGAAACTTGTTGCCATCATTACCTCTTAGGAGCTCGCCCGGTTGCATCATGGCACATATGCCACCGGTGGATGAAGTAGGTGGGATTGCCACCATGTTTTTGGGCAAAGGGCTAGTCTCAATGATTGATTTTGCCTTCGCCGCTTCCCTCAACTCCTTCATTCTATTGTAGTCATCACTCACTTGTTTAGGAGTTAGGGGTTTCAACACAAACTTCCTTCCTTCATGTTGGAGCGTGTAAGTGTTAACACGTCCATTGTGAACCACTTGCCGGTCAAATTGCCAAGGCCTTCCAAATAGAAGGTGGCAAGCTTGCATTGGCACAACGTCGAACATGTGCTCATCAACATAACTACCCATCTTAAACTTGATCAAGGCTTGCTTCACTACCTTGAGCTCCCCACATTCACTAAGCCATTGTAACCGGTATGGCTTGGGATGCTTCATGGTAGGCAATTTCAATTGGGTTATGAGAGATTGACTTACCACATTAGTACAACTCCCGGAATCAATGATCATTGAGCACACTACACCCTTAACACGACACCTAGCATGGAAGAGGTTCTCCCTTTGCAAGGTCTCACCATCCTCCGCAATCATAGCTCCTAGACTCCTCCTCACTACTAGAAAAGTATGAGGTTCCTCATCCTCCACCGTGTCATCTTCACCATCCTCCACTACTCCCTCATCTCCCTCTACTCCCTCTAATCCCTCATCCTCCGATTCACTCTCCTTTTCATAAGCATGCTCACCAACAACAACCATGGTTCTTTTCGTAGGACACTCTTTGGCAAAGTGCCCATACCCCTTGCATTTGTGACATTGAATGGAAGAAGAAGTAGGAGTATTTAATTGGGTTTTAGAATTACCTCCCACATTAGGCGTGAATCTCTCAAATGGCTTCTTCACATCCTTGCTTGCATTGGCACCACTCGCTCCACTTGCACTCGGGAACCTTGCATTTGTGGTAGGAGTCTTCCAACCCTTTGTATTGCTTGTTGGAGTAGTAGTGCTACTCTTGTAGCGGAAGGATTTCTCCTCTTTGACCCATTTCTCGGCTTCAACCGCATCCTCACATAACTTGTAGAGATCATCATATTTGTGGAACTTCAATTGTGATGCTATGTCTCGGTTCAAGCCCCCTTTGAAACGGATCATGGCCAACTCTTGGTCTTCATCATCTATGTCAAGGTTCAGTCGGATTTGCTCGAATTCATTGAAGTACTCCCCAACCGAATTGGAACCTTGTTTCAACTCATAGAGACGCTTTTGTTGCTCAACCCGGTATTGATTGGTCAAGTATTTCTCATCCATCACCCGGATCATCTCTTCCCAAGTAAGATTAATAGCCATTCCCGTCCTCCTCCTATTCCTCTTCACCGACTCCCACCAAGTAGAAGCAAAAGATTCGAAGGAAGATATTGCATACTTGGTCTTCTTCACCTCGGGCATGTCATTAGTTTCGAATATCCGTTCCATGGCCAATTTCCAATTTTTGTACTCCACCGGGTCACTACTTCCTTTGAAAGAAGGAATAGTGAGCTTCACACTATTGAGGTTGTTGTTGTTATCACGACCCCCTTGGAAAGGCTCCGGTTGGCCCCCATAGTGATCCCCATAACCACCATAACCTCCATAATCTCTCCTAGCATCCCCCCCAACATACCCCATAGGGTGCCCTCGACCTCGGCCCCTACCTCTATCTACATTCCGACCCCAATTCATACCTCTCCTCGGTTGAAAGTGATCATCAAACCCATACATGTCATCTCCGACATTAGTTTCCTCCCCTTCTTGAGCTTCATCAACTTGCCCAAGAGGTTGCACATTTCGGATGGGTTGTGGTAGTGGAATGTTTCTTGGAGGGTTGTCTAAGATACGGGGAATGCCCGTTCGTTGGGGATTACCCAACATTGGATCAACTCTCTCTCGTTCCTCCTTTACCCGTTGTTGACTGAACATATCAATGACAAGGCTCAATTGCTCCGGGGTAAAGTTTGGGTTACTCGAGACTTCAACTTGGACACTCGGGGTCCCTTTCTCAGCTTGGACACTCGGGGTCCCCTTCTCCGATTGAGCATTGGAAGTCTCTTGCTCAACTAGGGCACTTGAGGCACCCTTCTCAAGAGACTCAACTCTTTGGCTAATGAGGTCCACCTTGGTAAGAAGGTTAGCCAAGGCCTCCTTTATGAAATCTTGTCCTTCGGTAGACATTATACCTGCACAAGCAACAAACGTTAGCGAAATCAACCTCACACACTCCCTCACAAGTTTCACTCGGGTCACTCGTATAGTGGGTGGTGGATTTTTCACTCTTGCTTGAACCCAAAAGCTTCACTAAGTTGAATAGTAAACCTCAACTAGATCACTCAACTCAAAGCCCAACGAGCTCCGGGGTGAGTGGAGTTAATAGGACTCTATAGGAACGATAGCTCTTTAAGTGCGGACTGGAGCCAAAAGAGACTACGAGTCTTCTTTGAGTTCTAATCTCCGGTCTAGGCTTGAGTTTCCTAATAGCTTAGAAGGGTTAGCACAATTCAAGTAGGCAAGATTACTCGACGTAGTGCTAACTAGATGCGATGCAATCAAACAAACAAGCGATCCTAGAAGAATTCTACCCGACACCAAAACCACCCAAAGTAGGCGCCCCACCCTTTTCAAGTAGGTGGTCCGCCTGGAAGCTTCAGTGGGGAGTGGGCGGTCCGCCTCTGTAAGTGGGCGGTCCGCCTACTCCAAATTCCAGAGAGTGGACAAAAAAGGGGCGGTCCGCCTGTCTCAGTAGGCGCCCCGCCTAAATCAATTCCAGCCCAGATTCAAACACGAAGTTTTTGGTTTTTCACCCAAAAATCCAACGATTCCAATGTTGTTTCAGCAATTCAAAGGTACCCCAATGTTGTTTCAACCACAAAGAACGAACCCCAATCAATTCTTATCAAACCCCAATCAAAATTCAACAATCTACCATGTTCATAGCTAGGGTTTCAATCTTTTCAATTTTCAAGGGATTCAAAACTTCCAATTCTTGTGTTTCAATTCCAAATCAAACGTATAGGGCACCAAAAGAACGGGTTTTCAATAATGAACAAACCCCAATAACAATTCAATAACGATTGCAACAATCCAAGAATCTATGATTAAATTTTTTTTGGTGTTTTTTCTTCTTTTTCAATTTTTTTTGTAGTTTTTCTTCTTTTCAAAAACAATAAACAAGAACTTAAAAACGAAACTAACCTAGGCACGAAGAATCAAGGGTCGGGGGTTCGTAGAAACGATACCCGAGCCTTGCTCTGATACCAAGATGATAGGAATCAAATACGCGGAACAAAAAGATAGAAGAGCGAGACACTTCTCGAACTCCCTTCGAAGTAACCACGGGGAACTTGTCCCGAGATACCCTCGAATCGGCGTCAAGGAGGACCTACACTATGCAACGACCCTCGAGACAACACTGGACTCGCAAGTCGAATGGTCGGGTTAGCGGTTCAAGACTCAACTAGGTTACACTAGTGAATTCAAGCAACCAAAGACAAAGGTGTTTCCAAGAGTTCAACTCTATTTTCATTCAATCAATAATTATCAAAGTGTAAGGTAATTGTTTGAAAGAGGTTTGTGAAGTATTTATAGACTTCACCTAATTGTAATGAAAGCTCAAAAATACCCCTAAAGTGGGTTTAAACAATAAAGGCCACGTAGGGCTAAACTTGTCCAAAACATAGTCAAAAACTATCAATTCCCGCATCCTGGTCACAAAGTAGGCGCCCAGCCTACTTAATGTAGGCGCCCCGCCTGGTTCTCTCACACTGCAGGAGTAGGCGGTCCGCCTGGTTTGCAGAGGCGGGCCGCCTGGTCAAAATCCAGAGAGCTGTCTTCGAGTAGGCGGCCGCCTGCTAGACTAGGCGGTCCGCCTGGTTCCTGGGGCTCGTCCATTGCCTCCAAATGCGCTCCCGATGCCTCGCCAAGTGTACTAGAGGGTCTTCCATCCATGGTACACCAAAGTACAGTCTTCAAGTCGCTCTTGGAACCCTCTTCCATACCCTTCCATATCAAATGAAGATGGACGTCTTGGATCAACTTAGCTTGGCTCCGAGTGAGAGGTCTTGTAGCGGTTTGGGTCTTATCACGGACCTAGCACGCTCCCTTTGCACCACTTTGAAGGAGAGGACAAGACTCTGAAATAAAGGGTTGAAATTCAGGAAAGTAAAACACAAGTTGGGCAAAAAACATACGCGAAGTGCAGAAGCAGCTGATGTGGACATCAACTTCATCGGACTGAGGCGCCCAAGTATTTTCTCCTCCTTCGACCCAATCAGCTCCTCAAGCCCCATGAGGTCTTGTTTGGTGCAGTCCAACAAGTTAGAGCTGGTAGAAACTTCCAATCTCCGAAGGGCTTGTGCCGAGGTTGGAGGTTGTGAAGGCTCATTGCATGCCCAAACCACGTTAAAGACCAAACCCTCGCCAACCTTGGCTTTTTCCTTATCTTTGGGGGCTGGTTGGTCAGGCTCCTCGAGGTTGATCACCTCGGTCTCCTTTGCCTCGGTAACCTTAAGCGCCTCAGAATTCACTTCAAGGGTAACTTCAGGGTCAACCTCGGGCATCTCTTTGCTGGGCTCATCGATAAGACCCCGACGCCTTTTAGCCACAACCGTAGAAACCTTAAGCGGTCATCACTTCAACTCGAGGATGCTTTGCCTTAGTAGGCCTCTTTGAAACATCTCTCTTCCTCTTCGAATATGTAGGGGAAGGGGGAGAAAGCTTATAGGTAAAAATCGAAGTAGGAGTTGAGATTCTTTTAAACCGACCAACAAGGATAACTTCACCTTTTGAAGTCCCCTGGCCCGGTGAGCCCTTAGACTTTTTCTCCTCGGAATGCTGCTTCGCTAAAATCGCCATCTGGCTAACACCATCCTTGGCGTCAACAATCATCTTCTCCTTCTTCTCCTTCTTTTTCTCTTTTTTCTTTTCCTTCTTTTCTTCAGTTTCCTTATCGTCCCCCTTGGTGTCCTTGGCAGCTTTGTTGGGGAAGCCTAAAAGAAAGAAGAGGGAAAATATTAGAGATGTTGGTTTGGAGTATATACTAAAAAGGAAAACTCAAACGTGACGAATAACTCACCATGCCTCTTGCATGCCCAATGATTTTCCTCCTCGGTAGCCATAATAATCCATTGACGAAGAGGGCGTTTTTTCTTCGCCATCACCATTGTAACCCACTCAAGCAAGTCCTTCGGAGGGTTAACAGGAACCTTGTTGGCTACATACAGTAAATGAGACAATGAGTAAAAGCCAGTCAAAGTAACTAAAGTAAGAAGTAAAGATAGGGATACTTACGCTGAGCATTCCACTCTTCGGGGAAGTCAGGATCAGCTGATAATAGCTTTGTTGGAATAAGAACATAGCGATCACACCAACCTCGGTCGCCATGGTCTTCCCTTTTTCTCATAATGGCATATGACCCACGAGGCAAGAAAGCTACGACTCCAGCCTTGTGAAAGTAGGGGTAATACAGGGAGATAGCCTTTTACCTTAAGAATTCAAGGGCCTGAACAACCCTCCAAACCCTTGGGCCCAATTGAGTCAGGCATAAATTGTACACTCGACAAAAAGTGTCAATTATATGATGGATAGGCAAGCTGAAGCCTATGGTGAAAGGGTATGTATAGACAGAAGAATACCCAGGGACATGATGAGAAACACAAGTGTTCGAGGCTGGAATTCTTATCTCCACCTCGGGTCCCCATCTGTAGTCTGCCCGAACAGTTTCTATCATGTCTTTGGTTATCAAACTCGGTGTGACATGCACTGGTATGTTTCTATTTAAACCACGCTGAGCATCGGATTGAGCTTGAACCTTAAGATCTTTATCATTGCTAAAATCTGAAGGGATAACTAACCGAGGGTCAATCTCCTCCTCGATGGGAATTTTATTCTTAGACTTTTTCGAGGTACCAGCCTTGGTCTTAAATCAATCCTTGCTAGCCTCGGTGTCGCCCGCTTGGCCACTCACCTCATTAACATTGGTGACATCATCACCGTCAACGTCATCATCACCACCAACATCGACATCCTCGCTCACTTCAGCTTTATCGTGCCCCGCCCTAGCCTTGCGCCGCCTAGAACCACCTGCTAAAGACATCGCCTCTTCTCCACCACCCTCTGGGTCAATGACTTTTAATGGTTGAGTGACGTCAAGAAGCTCGCTGCTGGCAGCCATGCCGGTGGGATTTGGAGCCTTTTCACCAGAATCACTCGAATCTTGAGTAGAATGTGTAGCAAACATGATTGAAGGCTTAAAGGTGATAATTCCTTGGGAAACAGAAAAAAGTAAATTTAGACTGATATGGATCAAAATGTTGCTTGAAATGGGTGTTCTTCTTTTTCTCTACTGTTAATGGAATGATCACAAGTGGGAGAAGAAACCTTCAAGTGGATATATCTATAAGGAAAAAAGCAATGATTACTGTAATGTTGGGAAGGCCAAACGAAACGGCGTGACCTTTCAGCTCCAATCAACGATCACCACGTAAGTCGCAACATTCAGGTGAAGTGATTGAATTGTATTTAAATTCTTTGCGTGTATCTCGCCACGTCATTCTCCCACTCAAATTCATTCCATTCCTCAATAACTTTGGAACTTGCCCTAGGAGTGGGAGGACTATCTGTATTGGGTGAAAATTGGCTTGCATACATGGCACTTCGGTGACACGATTCATGAAAATTGGCTTGCATATGTGGCACTTCGGCGACATGATTCAGAGTTAACCGAACAGATGTTTGGGAGTTGAGGATCGAGGTGGACAATGAGATCACCGAAGTCAACTACTGAAGATAGAGCATAAATTGTACCTCGGTGAAATATCACATCGATCGGTCAACAAGTGCGCATTACCGAGGTCGATAATTCAAACCTCGGTGGATCACTTCGACTCCAGCGGTATAACTTCCCACTACTTCAGCCCGCTAACTCCATTATCGGAGGTACATAACATGGATATGGAAGTGGCCAGATGTGAGAAACATGGTCAAGCCGTGCTCATCTATAAATAGCCTCATTTTCTATATTGTAATCATTCAGAAATGTATATAGAAACTCTGGCAAAATTTGTACTCAATCTCATATATTAAAATATTGTTGTTTCTTCATCATTTACATTCGATTTTTACCTATGATCACAACTTTGATACTTGGTATTACTTATATTCTTGACCCAAATTCGATTTAGGCCAATACAGGCGGTAATTTAGGGTAATCATCTGAGGATTTGACCCCAAATTATAGAAAAATATTAAATTTTCATAATTTTTATGTGGATTAAATCACTTATTTAGTATTTTATTATATATTTTTCTATTACAAATTTATTATGTTGTGTATTCAACCTTTATTCACGTTTTTAGGATATGTATTCCAAGTAGTACTATTCACCTGACATATTTCTATTAAAATATTATATTTAAAAAAAACTTTTTCTTCACCTAGTTTGTATCTGTAATATATTCAATACTTATTGTCAAGTATCCATCAAGTATTAACAAATTATTATTCTATATTAGACTTATTATTTATAAGTTATGTTGGCTCAATTCTCCAAAGTAATGGAGAAATTGATGATGATGTCACCCACCGTATAGGAGTAGGTTGGATGAAGTGGAGACTTGCTTCTGGTGTTCTATGTGATAAGAGAGTACCACCTAGGCTCAAAGGTAAATTCTACAGAGTGGTCATTTGACCAGCTATGTTGTATGGGGTAGTGTTGGCCAATCAAGAACCATACATTCAGAAGTTGAGCATGGCAGAAATGAGGATGCTTAGACGGATGTGTGGGCATACTAGGTTGGATAAAATTAGGATTGAAGTCATTCGAGACAAGGTGGGTATCGCGCTAGTGGCAGAGAAGATGCGAGAAGCAAGGTTGCGCTGGTTTGGGCACGTGAAAAGGAAGAGTGTGGATGCTCCGGTAAGGAGGTGTGAGAGGTTGGCAGTGTTGGGTCTACGGAGAGTAGAGATAGACCGAAGAAGAAATTGGCCGAGGTGATTAGACAAGACATGGCCCAAATCCAGATTACCGAGGACATGACCCTAGATAGGAAAGCATGGAGGTCGAGGATTAGGATAGAAGGGTACGTAATGGTAAGGTGTCTTCTATCTTCTTAGTTGTAGTATGATGCTTATTTAAGCTATTTTCATCTTAGTCGTCGCTTTTATTTCTACTTCTGTTATCTGGTTATTTTCTATATGCTTTAGTTGTTATCTTTGTCGTGGAGTTCTAACGTGTTTGCACAATGTTTCTTTAGCCGAGGGTCTTTCGGAAACAGTCTCTCCACCTTGGTGGGGGCAAGGTCTGCGTACATCTCACCCTCCCCAGACCCCACTTGTGGGATAGACTGGGTATCTTGTTGTTGTTATTGTAGTATGTACGTATGTACTCCGTATTTATTAGTATATGCATATATAACTAATTAAAATGTATTTATCAAATGCGCATATAATATTTGTCAAGTATAAATCAAATATTGAAAAATTATTAATTCTATATTATTTATTATTTATAAGTTATGTAATATGTATAAGTTAAGTAGTATGTATGTAGTATGGAATCTGTATTCACTAGTATATGTATATATAACTAATTAAAATGTATAATCATTATCTGTATGAACCTAAAACTGATTTTAGAAATACAATTGAATTTGTTTGGGTTACAAGCAATTGTTCGTATCAAGATTGTGAAAGAATGAAAACAATGATAAATAAAAGAACAAGAATTGTTATTCTAATATCGAATAATTAAGAATACAAATTGACAGGGTTTCAACTATATTTGTGAATGCCATTACATTGATAGCTAGGTCCTACTTATAGCAAATAGGTTTAAGACAATTAGAGGCATTAATTAGCTCGCTTCTCCATATTTAAATCATGGGTAACCTACGATCTCCCCGTTAAATGCTGAGATCGTGGGGTGGAGATCATGGAGCATTTGTCATGATGAAGCTGAATTATTTGTCCTTAAGCTCAGACCTGTCTGCCTTGGGGCCTCGTGTTGTTCATCTAGGGCACTGGCAACCTTTGGCCATGGAGATTATCCTCAACGCTCACAACATAACTCCTCATTGTTGCGATATATTTCCCGTGGTCAACACCTCGAGCATTGCGCCTCGGTTGCCATGTGTCCTCATTGTAATTTTATCAATACAAATAATCCCCCACTAGGGCACTTGCCAAAATTCCTGAGGAGTGAAATGAGAATAGGCGGGAAGATAGCGTGGCCGAACGTGTGCCTTGTATTTCAAAAAGGCGGCCATTATTCGACTTTCCATCTTCTCCACGTGGCGACCAATGATCGGTCACATCGTTTTGCTCTCCTTCCCTAGGTAATGATGACACTTCCCACTATAAATACATTACTTGATCACTTTTTCATCTTCACTTACAATTCAAAGCAACTGTAGCAATTCAAAGCAAGAAAAACATCCATCTTTTCCTTCAAACCCATAATCAAAATCAAAATCATCAACTTCTTAGCAAATCAAATTGTTTGTATAAAATTATAGCGGTCATTCTGATGATGATGTTGCGGACGCCATCGCTGTAAATATTGGTGGTTAAATAGTCAACATCGCCGATCCTTTAAGTGCGGTTTTACCGGCGGCGGCTGGTAGTGAAATAGTTGACGCGGCAACGAATTTGGTACCAAGGCAGGGCAAAGCCGTTGCCCGCCGTGCTGAATCTGAAAAGGTTGACGATGAGAAAGAGGACGCTGGTGATGCTGATGAGGGCGAGGAGGAAACATCAAGATCAAAAGAGATTTCCCTCAAGAAGGAACTCAAACCCATCATGTTATAACCAGCTCCTCCATACCAAAAAAGATTTTGTTTTGCACGACCAGCCCATCATCCAAAAGGGAAAAAATAGGAATGTAGCCGTGCAATATACACCATCTTTGATCACCCAAGCTCATATGCCACAACTTCAGGAAGATTGCAAGTGAGGGCCCGAGGTTCAGGTTTACATCCCGGACCCAAACAATTACAACTCCGCGCATGTAGTTTGATTTTCTTTTGCCTATACCTACCCATTCATGGTGAGGTTTCTACCATACCTATAATTTGTGATTGGCTCAACTTGGCCCCGAAGTATGGAGAATTTTCGAGTGCCTTGATTTCTTATGCAAGGAGGTCGAGGTGCCTTTCACTCTTCAGCACTTAATTTCACTCTACTACCCTTATTTCTATAATAGTGGGATTGTGGCCTTAAACAACCGAGGCAAATATTCTTTGATAACAAAAGGCGAGGAAACCAGAGACCGAGGATGGGCGGACCGTTACGTTCTTCTCCCGACGGCTCAAATTTCCATCGAGTCTGGATTTCCCGAGGAGTGGAACCTCAAACATAAGTTTTGCTCCCCTCGATTTTGCTTAATCATCTCAGTTGTGATGCATTTCTCATACTTTGCATTTATTCGCAGCAAAAAAAGTTCCTATTAACCCACCGGCTGATTTGACGGATTGGGTCGGTGCAATAATTTCAGTTCTCACTCAGTCTGACAGGACTTGGGTAAGAATCACTGCTGCAAATGAATGGGTGTGCAAGAGGCATGGTGAGTTTCCTTTCACATATTGGTCCTTTGGGGGAGTGCCTGAGGTTTCTCTTTACTGATAAATTATTCTTTCTAGCACAGGTCTCCCTTGCAAGGTGTCCACCGCTAAGCCCAAAGAGAAAAAGACCAGGAAAGGAAAGAAAAAGGAGAAGGAAGCTCCCGATGTCGGTGCGAGCCTGGCCAAGATGTCAAGCTTGGCTGGCACCATTAAGAAATCCAAAGCCCCAACCAAGGGCCTTCCTCCCGGGGTGATGATGATATTTACCTCGGTTGCTGCATATCCACTACCAAGCCTCCGACTACTGCCCCCGCAGATCTAAAAAGGAAAACAGGGGCCTCAGAGGAAACAGCTCGGGCTGTGCGCCCCCGAGTTGAAGCCAAATCCAGCTCAGGTGCCAAGCCAGCCTTCGAGTCCCAATATGGTTTGAGGGACGAAACAAGTGAAGAGGATCCCTAGGCCCCTGACAATATAGAGGTAGTGGACCTCGAGGGGTCTGACCACGCCACTGCCAGAGTCAAGGGCAATGCCAAGGTTGGCGATGTCGAGCCTTCTCCTCTTCCTACTAAGGAAAGAACGACCACGAGCGCGGCGCAGACGACTTCCGAGCCTCTCAATGCCTCAATTTCTGAAAGGGACATGAGGAGGATCGTGGTCCCATTAGATCTGAACCTATTTGTTGGTTCAGCTGATGTCTCACTATGTATCACTCAATTTTTCGAGCCGTTTGAGGAGAACCACGTCAAACCCCTGTCCTCGGGGAAAACGATGGCCCTATCTGCTACCAGCATGGTTCGAGTAAGTTGTCGTAACCATAATTTTCCCTTCTCACTTAACTTCAAGTTCTGACTCTAGATTTCTTCCTCGTAGAGCCTAATGTACTCGCTGAGGATAATGCGGTGTGAGGCTTTCCAAGCGGAAGAACTTCGACGACTGAAGACTACTTGGGAAGAAAAAGAAGCAAAGCGGAAGGCTGAGATTTCTGCTCTTAAGGGTCAACTGACTGAAGCTGACGCCGAGCTTAAACAGAAGTCTGAGACCTCTGCTGCTCTCGAGGCCCAGATACAAGCTCTCAAGGATGCGCACGCAGATGAAAACTCGAAGCTATCAAGCAAGACTCAAGAGCTACAAGAAGAATTGGGCTGAGTCAATGCTGAGCATATGAAGGCTGCGCAATATTATCACAACAAGGTTGCCCGACACATGCTTAAGATGAATGTATTGGAGGGCTGTATGACAACACTTGCAGCCGTGGTTGAACACCTTCGAGGCAAAGAAGCTTCCATAGTGGAGAAGTCCAAGGCTAAAGTCACGAAAGCCGAGTTGGATAAAAACTGGGTTGTAATTCAAACTCGGTTGAAGGACCTCGAGTAGTGTAAGGATGGGGAGATGGACTTGGATGAAGAAATTTCCAAGGTCAAGGACCACGTGGCTCAAGCTCAAGCTATTATGGATAAACTCCCTTCAAGTGAAGATTATGGCAATTATGAGGCCGAGGATGAAGAAGAAGAAGAAAATGAAGATGGGGCTTCTGAGGGTGAAGATGTTCCCTCTGAAAGATTACCTCGATGCTTAGATATTTTCATTCTTTCTTTCTTTCTGTTTTTGTTATGGCCTTCGGGTTGTTAAGACTTTTGGGGCCGTTGAGCTTGTTTTAATGAATTTCAAGTTTCATTAAGTGTTTGCATTTATCTCGTCGGGATGTGACACTTAAAATATTTTTTTTTGCTTGCAGCACTTAATAGAATTTATAATAAATCGATGCTAGCTTAGAACGATGCCTTGTTCCCCTGTCGAGGCATAAAGAAACAATCTTAATTGAATAATGTAACTCCAGAAGTTAGATATTAAGACAAGGATATGTGGAATCAAACTCAATTCATTGGTAATAACGAGCCGTAGCTGGCATTACATTGAACCTAGTTTTAGTGAGACTTAGGTGAAATTCAGAAATAACTGCTATCAGGCGCTAGATACAAAATTCAGAAATAGCTGCTAATCTTCGGGTGACAGTCCCCGGTGTGAAAATAGCTAGTCTTCAGGTTTGTTGGTTGTCCCGGGAATGAGAGGCTTCGAGTCACATCAAACTGCACATCCTCTTCCATCCCCCTAGTTTTTGACTGCAAGTAACGAGGACCCAAGCACTGTACTCCGTTCCCTCTGCTTCCTGAAAAGGTCAAGCAAAGATAACGGGGTTTCAGTTTAAATTATTTGACCTAAGCGTCGGGGCGCTAAGAGGCTCGGTGTTGTAGGTGAAAATTTATTAAGACAGGGTAGCGTACCTTAGAATTAAAAATAATACCGCTTCAAATTGGAGATTTCAAATTCGAGGGTTCCAGCTTGCCTTTCATATCCTCTAATTGATAAGATCCCTTGCCGATAATAGCTCTGACCCGATTGGGTCCTTCCGAATTTGCTGCCAATTTTCCAGCATTTTTCTCTTTGGTTGTTTTATTCGAGGCCTTCAATACATAGTCTCCAACTTTAAAGGCTCTAAGCTTAGCTTTCTTGTTGAGGTAAGCTTTGATCTGCCTCTTTTGAGCTGCTAATCGAACCAAAGCTGATTTTCTTCGGCCTTCGAGCAGGTCCAACTCTACACACATTGTTTGTTGATTTTCCTCCTTGGTAGCATGACTGTACTGGAGACTTGGTTTACCAACTTCTACGGGGATCAAAGGGTGATGCAGCCCAACTCAGTGCTGATCAGACATTCACTCCATCGAGGCCAGTGACACGAAGCCAAGCCAAGCTCATGCATGATGTGCACATTCAGTTGGCGTGGTCGGGAGGAAGCACTTGTTCGAAAGCTGAGTGGCTGAGCACAAGATACGAAGGCTATATCTGTAAGCTTGAGCCCGAGGAGGGAAGTAACCGAACACTCAACCTTGACGCCGAACACTGGTTTTCCGAACACAAGTGAGCGTCACATGTCAATGTGCCTGAGCTGAGCAACTGAGCACCGAAGTCAAGAGACTCGAGCACATGGATTACTTCGGCCCTGCGTGGCCTTGTTTTATTGGTCCCTTGTAACCGTATTTACCTAAGTACCCTTGGGGCTATCTATAAAAATCCCTTAGCTTAGTTCATTTCGATATCTAGTTTTTGAATGAATGTTAAACATAGCTGTTGCTATTTGTGTCTCCGATGAGAGCCGACCCCGTCGTGGGAATTTAAAGAACTTGTGTCATTCGGCGTAATCGTTTGAACAAATTCTTCTTTGGTCATTCAATTTGCAAGAAGCATGAGTTCTTCTTGAGGATTGTTGCTTAGCATAGGTGCATCTCCTTGTTCTTCCGTTGTTTGAACCGAGACCAGTTCCTTGGATTCATCCTAACGAAGCAAGAGATTTGTCTTGCTTCTATCTGTGTTTTTGTTTGTTTTCTGCTGTTCGGTTGCTTAGCTTCTTCTCCGATTAAGCTTGCACCATGTTTTCTGCTGTTCGGTTGCTTAGCTTCTTCTCCGATTAAGCTTGCACCATACTTTCTGCTGTTCGATTGCTTAGATTCTTCTCCGATTAAGCTTGCACCATCTTGGTATCAGAGCACGGTTTGAGCTTGTTCTTACAACCCCAATCCTGTTCGACGTTATCTTTATTTTATCATGCATTTGTGTCTTTCAGTTTTACCTTCATCTTCGCCGTGTTGTTGTTACTGTTGTGTTGTTATTTACAAAAAAAAAAATAGAAAGAAGAAAAAAATTCAAAAATTTGTGTTTGTTGTTGGTTGTTTGGATTAAACAACTATTGATTCGTGCTCACCATCATCTCAGGAATCAAACAAGCACTCGTCGTACATCATCAGTCGACTAGGGTTTCTTGGTGATTTTTGGATTGTTTTATTCATGGTGGTGTTGTTGCAAACCTCAGTGGTGTTTTGGGTCTTGATTACCGAACACTGGTGGTTTTAGTTGATTTGGGTTGAAGTTTGATGTTTCAATTTCAAAATTCCGCCGATTAGCCATTGTCCGTACGCCGAAAAATTATTACATTGTAACAGTGTACGGACAAGTGAAGCTACTTTCTTAGCTCGACTGGAAATTAAATCTCTCCAACGTTGAGATACCGGAGACGACCTAATTCTTGAACTGAATTTTGTTGTTCATGGACTATGAACGAAAGTTGAAAGTTGTCCGTACATTGGAGTAAGAAATTCACTGTTCCATTGAAGAAGAAAGGGGTATAAATTCAAAACCCCGGGTGAAATTGTTGTCGGCTAGAAAAGAGAAAGTGGATAAGGTTAAACCCTAATCCGTACCAAGGAGGGACTAGTTTTTTCCGTACAAAGGTTGTTGTGTCCGAGGTTTCTAAAAGAGGAAACGAAGGGTAGATTCTCCTAGGATTTCCTTTCTTGTGTTCGATAAATTCTCGTTAGTGGATCTCTGGAGTAAATCTTTCTACTTGAGGTCGTACTAACTTGTTGAGCTTATAAGAACTCGTGCGTGGGGTGACCGAAGTCTAAATTTCGTAGAAAATTCTTTGACTCCCCGTGCGCATTTAAATAGCATCCTTTCCATCGAGTCAACATCAATTCACTCTTCCCGAAGAAGACAGTGTGACTTGTCAAATTCGAAGGAACTGAGGGAAGTTGATCAACCGAGGAAGCCATTAGCTACAAGTTTTTGAGTGACCAAGCCTACAAAATTGAGTGGACCCGAGCGCCACCCAATAAAAGTGAGGGAGTGTGTGAGGTGATTTCTAACCTTAATATTTTTTTTCTTGGTCTTTGAATTGTGCAGGTGCCATGGCTGGGAATGGAGGCGATGGAAAGGGCATTGAGACGACCGAGGTGTCGTTAGCCGATCTCATAGCTGCGATACAAGGCATCAGTGCCGAGGTAAGAGGAGTGAGTGCTTGAGTAGCTAACCTCGAATAAGAGAGTGTGTCCATGGCCTTACCTGGGTCCGGCACTGGTACTAGGGAGTGTTCAACAACAACGGTTGAAGAACGAGGCTGTTCGAAATGAAGTGATGAGCAATCCCCGAGCTAAACAACACTTGGGCAATCCCCAAGCTGGGAAACACAACTTGGGAAATCCCCAGGCGGAACAACAAAACTTGGGCAATCCCCAAGCTGATCATCAAAACTTGGGCATTCCCCGAGGTGATAGACTACCACTTCTAAGGACCCGAAGACAAGTCATGGTCGTTGATGAAGGGGTCGATGAAGGAGAATTTCCTGAGGTCGAAGCTGAGTATGAGCCACCATTCGTTCATCGAAGGTAGATTCAATGAGGTCGTGGAAATTTTTGAGGTCGAGGCTGAGGTGCACATGTTTATAGATATTTTGAGCGTGAGGCTGATGACTATTATGATGAGTATCCGGAGCCGATCCGAGGTGCTCGAGATTCAAACTTGAACAGTGTTAAGATCACTATTCCACCCTTGAAAGGAACTAGTGATCCGGACCAATATCTTGATTGAAAGATTCGACTGGAACGAATCTTCGAAACAAATGAGATGACCGAAGGTTGAGGCGAAGGAATGCTTATCCCAAGGTCACCACATGGTTGCAGTTGAAGAGAGCAATGGATGCTACGTATGTGACTGCCAAATATCGGCAGGAACAACTTCAGAAGCTCTTCGAATTGAAACAAGGGTCCAAATCGGTTGAAGAATACTATGATGAGTTCGAAAGAATTCGATTGGCTCTTGATATGGAAGAAGATGATGAGCAAGCCATCATTCGATTCAAAAATGGCTTGGCTCGAGATGTGTCATCTCAATTGAGGCTACATGTGCATCAAACTTTGGAAGATATGTTTCATGCAGCCATCGAAGCTAAAAAAATGGGTGAAGGACGACAAAGTGAACCAGTACCGAGGGGTCACTACTTCGACTCCTTTCAACCGAGGTAAAGATTGGAAGTGTCCGAATCCAGCAAGTGCCAACACTGGCTGAGATCCGAAGAGACCCTTCGAAAGGGGAGTGACCGTTAGCAACTCCAAGGAGATGGGAGGTAAATTTCAACTCCATACTCCTAGTGCTTCAAACATTCAATGTCATAAATGCCAACTCGCAAAGTTATGCTTTTTCTCGAAGATGGAACCATCTATGAGCAAGTGAGTGACACTGAGGAAGAAAATGTCGAGGAGATTGATCGAGCTGAAAATAATAATGGTCGTGAAGCAGCCGAAGCTGATCATCCGGAAATGTTTCTTGTGGTTCGAAGAAATTTGAGCTGCATGACTCTCAAAAAAGAGGACAACCAAAGAGAGAATATTTTCCATGTAAGGTGCCGAGTGAGGGGGAAAGTTTGTTCGATGATAATTGATTCGGGTAGTTGTGCAAATGTGGTGAGCCAAACCTTTGTTTCATAATTGGGATTACCTACCTCAAAGCATCCTCATCCTTACCGATTGCAATGGTTAAATGAATGTAGGGAATTGAAGGTTGTCAAGCAAGTGTGGATCAAGTTCAAAGTGGGAGATTATCAAAATGAGATAATGTTCGATGTGATACCGATGCAAGCTTGTCATTTGCTATTTGGTCGACCATGGCAGTATGATCGGTCGGTTATTCATAACGGGCGATCCAACACTTACACTGCTAAGCTCAGAGGTGAGAGTTTCATATTCAAGCCATTGTCTCCGAAACAAGTCAGCGAGAACTATAAAAGAATGAATGAGCTAAAAGAAGCGGCCAAAGCAGTCTTCGATTGGGACAAAAATTGTGGCCGAAGACAAACACTCACTGCCCGAGGTAAGGAATATTTGTGCAATTGATGATTTGCCTCGTGCACAAGGGTATCTTTCTAAACTCTAATGATGATTTTTCTAACGATAACCCTTTGCCTAGTGCTGTACAAAGTATTTTGCAGGACTTCGGAGACATGTTTCCCGAAGAAATGCCAGGTGGATTGCCTCCGTTGAGAGGAATCGAGCACAAAATTGACTTCGTTACGGGGTCGCAAATCCCCAACAAGCCTGCATACCGGTGTAATCCTGAAGTCACCAAAGAGCTCCAAAGACAGGTGGATGAATTGCTAAACAAGGGCCTTGTTCGAGAGAGCTTGAGTCCTTGAGCCGTTCCTGTTATCCTTGTCTTGAAGAAAGATGGAACACGGCGAATGTGTGTTGATTGCCGAGCAGTCAACAAAATCACGGTAAAGTATCATCATTTTATCCCTCGATTAGATGACATGCTAGATGAGTTGAGTAGTTCTTCATGCTTTACGAAGATAGACCTCAGGTCCGGTTACCACCAAATCCGAATGAAACACGGAGACGAGTGGAAAACCGCATTCAAGACCAAATTTGGTCTCTATGAATGGTTAGTGATGCCTTTTGGCCTCTCTAACGCGCCGAGCACATTCATGCGACTAATGAATCATGTGCTCAAACCGTTCATAAATAAGTTTGTAGTCGTTTACTTCGAGACATACTTGTTTATAGTAAATCTGTGGATGAACATGTCGAACACCTTAGGCTGGTGCTCGAAAAACTTAGAGAAGAGAAGTTATTTGTTAACTTCAAAAAGTGTGCCTTCTGTGTCGAGTGTGTAGTCTTTCTAGGATTTGTTGTGAGTGCTAATAGTGTTGAAGTCGATGAGTCAAAAGTCGAGGTTATCAAAGATTGGCCGACTCCAACCTCAGTATCTCAAGTTCGTAGCTTCCCTGGGTTCTCTAGCTTTTACCAAAGGTTTGTTCGTGACTTTAGCATCGTGGCAGCTCCTTTAACCGAGCTGGTAAAGAAAGACCATCCATTTGTGTAGGGAGAGTCCCAAGAGAGGGCTTTCCAAGAGTTGAAATGGTGGCTAAGCTCTGCCCCATTGTTACAACTCCCTGATTTTGGCAGAGCGTTCGAGGTTGAATGTGATGCGTCCGGAGTTGGGATCGGCGGAGTGCTTATGCAAGAATCGAAGTCGATCGCTTACTTAAGCGAAAAGCTTAAGGGTGCAATCTTGAATTACTCTACGTATGACAAGGAATTGCATGCCCTCATTCGAGCACTTGCCCATTGGCAGCATTATTTGTGGCCAAGAGAGTTTTTTATTAAAAGTGACCATGAGTCCTTGAAACATCTTCTAGGCCAGGAGAAATTAAACCGAAGACATCCTAAGTGAGTGGAATTTATTGAGAGCTTTCCCTATGTAATTCATTACAAAAAGGGAAAAGACAATGCTGTGATCGATGCGCTATCGAGGAAATTTTCCTTAGCGACCACTCTCGCCTCGTGGCTCATGGGATTCGAAAGCATAAAATCGATGTACGAAGACGATCCCAAGCTGAAAAGCGTCCGTGACACAATCTTGAGTGGCTGAAGGGTTGAGAAGTATAAGTGGCATATGGCTACCTCTTCAAGAATGGGAGGGTTTGTGTGCTTGTGTCATCGTGGAGAGAGCTTTTGGTTCGAGAAGCTCACTCCGGAGGCTTGACGGGACACTTCGGTGTTGATAAAACTCTTGAAATCTTGACCGAGCAGTTCCATTGGCAAAAAATGTGAAGAGATATGGAAAAGTTTTGCAATGCTTGTATAGATTGCAAGAAAGCCAAATCGAGGTCCAACCCTCATGGTTTGTACACTCTGTTACCTGTTCCTAATCGACCGTGGGTTGATATATCCATGGAATTTGCTATGGGGTTACCGAGGTCGGGGGGTGGACATGATAGCATCTTTGTCGTAGTCAACCGTTTTTCCAAAAATGGCTCACTTTATTCCTTGTAAGAAATGTGATGATGCACAGCATGTAGCTACTTTGTTTATTTCTAATGTGTTGAAATTTCATGGTGTGCTTTGTACTATTGTGAGTGATCGAGACTCAAAATTCTTGAGTCATTTTTGGAAATGTCTATGGCGTGACCTCGGCACCAAATTACTATCGTCGACGTCTCACCATCCTCAGACTGATGGACAGATCGAGGTAGTCAACCGAACCTTGGGAGCTCTGCTTCAAGCTATGACCAAAGGTAAGGTCGGAAACTGGGCTGATCGTTTACCCGTGATGGAATTTGCATACAATCGAACTGTGCATCGAATGATTGGAATCACTCCGCTTGAATGTGTTTATGGTTTTAACTCTTTGATTCCACTTGATTTAACCCCATTGCCTCGAGATTTTGTTATTGATTTTGAAGGTACTCGCCGAGCCACTGCTTTGATCGAGTTGCATGCCAAGGTGAAGAAGAACCTCGAGGAAGTTTATGCCAAAGTGGCATCGAAGAAAAACAAGGGGTGCAAGAAGTTGGAGTTAAAGAGGGGAGATTGGGTTTGGGTTCACTTCCGAAAGGAACGATTTCCGAACCAAATGGAAAGGAAAGTTTGCTCCTCGAGGGGATGGTCTGTTTCAAGTGCTGAGCAAGATCAACAACAATGCTTATGTGATCGACCTCCCTGGTGAGTATAACGTGTCCAACACCTTTAATGTTGCTAACTTTACTCCTTGTGTTGTAGGCCAAGCATCGGAGACTGAAGAGGGCTCGATTTCGAGGACGAATCTTCTCAAGAAGGGGAGGATGATGCAGCCCAACTCCAAGCTGATCAGACATTCACTCCATCGAGGCCAGTGACACGAAGCCAAGCCAAGCTCATGCACGATGTGCACATTCAGTTGGCGTGGTCGGTAGGAAGCACTTGTTCGGAAGCTGAGTGGCCGAGCATAAGATACGAAGGCTATATCTGTAAGCTTAAGCCCAAGGAGGAAAGTGACCGAACACTCAACCTTGACGCTGAACACTGATTGTCCGAACACAAGTGAGCTTCCGATATCAATTTGCCCGATCTGAGCAACTGAGCACCTAAGTCAAGAGACTCGAGCACATGGATTACTTCGGCCCTGCGTGGCCTTGTTTTATTGGTCGCTTGTGATCGTATTTACCTAAATACCCTTGGGGCTATCTATAAAAACCTCTTCGCTTAGTTCATTTCGATATCTAGTTTTAAAAGAATGTTAAACATAGATGTTGCTATTTGTGTCTCCGATGAGAGCCGACCCCGTCGTGGGAATTTAAAGAACTTGTGTCATTCGGTGTAATCGTTTGAACAAATTCTTCTTTGGTCATTCAATTTGCAAGAAGCATGAGTTCTTCTTGAGGATTGTTGCTTAGCATAGGTGCATCTCCTTGTTCTTCCGTTGTTTGAACCGAGACCAGTTCCTCGGATTCATCCTAACGAAGCAAGAGATTTGTCTTGCTTCCATCTTTGTTTTTGTTTGTTTTTCGCTGTTCGGTTGCTTAGCTTCTTCTCCGATTAAGCTTGCACCAAAGCGTCCACCCCGTAGGCAGAAGTAAAGAGGGTTTCACCCGTGCTATTCTTCTGTAGTGCGAATTCCCCACAACACCCTGAGCAACTCATCAGGTCACAGACCTTTTGCTTCATCGAGCAGCTTCTTGATATTCTCAATGATTACTCTATTTGAAGATTCAGCTCGTCCATTTGCACTTGGATGATATGGGGTTGACACTACCCTTTTAATACCCCAAGTTGTGAGAAAATGAGTGACATTCGAGTCAATAAACCATGGGCCGTTGTCACACGTTATTTCTCTCGGGACCCTGGATCGATAGATAATATTCTTCTAAATAAAGCTAATTGCCTTTTTTTTCCTTACTTAGGAAAAGTCCCCATTTCTATTATTTAGTGAAGTAATCTGTAAGCACAAGGAGAAACCGAACACTGCCTTCAGCTTTGAGGAGTGGCCCAACTATACCCATCCCCCATTTCATGAATGTCCACAGTGACAAAACAGAACGCAGAGGCTCGGCTTGTTGATGAATCATTCGAGCATGGAGTTAACATTTGTCGCATTTCTTAACAAAGACCTTGGTATCTGTGCCAATAATACCCTACTCGAAGCAATTTGCGTGCAAGAGCCTTTCCTCTTGAATGATTTCCACATTATCCTTCGTGCACCTCTCTCATTACATATTGAGTTTATCCCGGACCAAGGCATTTTTCCAACCTGCAATGCGACTTTTTGTATAACTGCCCTCGGATTATCGAGCACGGGACCACCTGAATCCTTAACTTTTTAGCCTCCTTCTTATCAACTGGTAAAGTCCCCAAGTTTAAGTAATAAATGAACTTGGTACTCCAATCCTAAGTATTACTCACCAATTTGACAAAGCTTAACCCTTTCTGCGGTACTAAATCAGTCCCCGAGTTGTCTTCTTCGACAGCCGAGCCTAGATTAGCCAAGGCGTCCGCTTCGGTGTTCTCCTCCCGGTGAATCTATTTAGCTCTCTATTCTCAAAACTTGGCCAAAATTTGCTGAGCCCGTGCTAACAACGGTTGCATTCCGAGCTCTCGAGCTAAAAAAATCCCTGAGTATTTGATTCACCACTAGGTGTGAATCACTTTTCAATTCGACCCTTTCTACTCCCAGTTCTTTAGCTAACTCTAGCCCTGCTATCACGACCTCGTACTCTGCCTCGTTGTTGGTTACTTGCTTAAATATAATGGAAGGCCTCACTTTCTCCCCTGTGGGTGTTACCAATACTATGTCAAGCCTCGAGCCCTTTAAATTAGTAGCCCCATCGATGTGAAGTGTCCAGATCCCAAAAATTAGACCCTTGGACAATAAATCCTCTTGCTCCGCCTTGGGGAGTATCTTAGCACTAAAATCAGCCACAAAGTCTGCTAGCACTTGGGATTTTATGGTTGTGCGAGGCTGATAAATGATATCATACTCGCTCAACTCAACAGCCCACTTAGTCAACCTCCCCGACTACTCAGGTTTGTGAAGTATATTTCTTAAAGAGATGGTAGTGACTACGGCTATGCGGTGGTATTAAAAATGGGGCCTAAGTTTACATGCAATAACAACTAAGGCAAGTTCCAATTTCTCTAAATGAGGGTACCTTATTTCAGCATCGAGGAGTGTCTTGCTCACATAGTATACTGGTTGTTGTTTCCCATCCTCCTCTCAAACCAAGACAGCACTCACTGACACTTCTGCTACGGCCAAGTAAACCAACAACATTTCCCCATCCTTTGGCATTGCCAGCAATGGTGCGTTAGCCAAATAATATTTCAACGAGGCATTGTTCTTCTTCAAGACTAAGAAGAATTTATGGCATCGCTCCGACGACCTCGAGATGAATCTACTCAAGGCAGCAATTCAGCCAGTTAAGCGATAAACTTCTTTGGTTCCCGAGAGGACCTGGGAAACTTCCTCAGTCGCTTTAATTTTTTTGGGATTTGCTTCGATTCCACGTTCTGACACAATGAAGCCTTGAAATTTTCCCGAACCGAGACCAAAGGCACATTTCTCGGGGTTTAATTTCATATTATATTGCCTCAAGATGGAAAAATCTTCCCTTAAGTGGTTCAAATGATCTTCTATTCGAACCGACTTCACCAACATGTCGTCAATATAGACCTCTATTGATTTTTCGAGGTAATCCTTGAATATGCGACACACCAACCTTTGATATGTTGGCCCAGCATTTTTTAGGCCGAAAGGCATGACCTTGTAGCAGTACGTGCCTCAGTCAGTGATAAAGGAACTTTTCTCTTCATCTTTAGGTTCCATCAAGATCTAGTTATACCCTTAGTAAGCATCCAAAAAGGTTAATAGTTTGTTCCAGCCGTGAAATCTATTAACCTATCGATTTGTAGAAATGGATAAGACTCCTTGGGTCAAGCTTTTTTCAGATCCGTGTAGTACACACACATCCTCCATTTTTCATTCTTTTTTGGCATGACCACCACGTTGGCCAGTCATCGAGATACTTGATTTCTCGCAAGAAGCCATTGTCAAGTTGCTTACTCGTCTCATCCTCGATCACTTTTCTTCTAATGTCAGTGTATGGCCTTTTCTTCTGCTTCACTGGAGCGTGGTGAGGATCCACGTTAAGCTTACGTATCATAATCTTTGGGTCAATCCCAACCAAATCGATGTGGGACCAAGCAAAGAAATCATCGTTGACTTCAACAATGCAACAATAGCTCTTTTGACTCCGGGTACAACTCCGAGCCAACAAATACTTTCCTCTTTGGAAACTCCATTGTTAGTGTGAATGATTCCAATTCTTAAATAGCTAAATCTTCGGCTTTTTGCTTCCAAGTTTCTTGGATACATGTCGGGATCTTATCAATCACCTCCTTCTGGGGATCCATTTCAAGCACTGAAACCCCTCCTTCTTCAGATCCCGGGCACGTTGGTTTCTATTTGAAAGGTCCACTCGGTACGACTCCACTCTTTATGGCGACTGAATAGCATTCCCTGGCTGCTCTTTGTTCACTCCGAATTGAAAAAACTCCCTATATGGTAGAGAATTTGAAACCTGATGAAGAGTGGAGGGCACAACCTCATCGCATGTATCCAAGGTGTCCCGAGAATAACATTATAGGTTATATCCTCAGGCATCACTTGAAACACAGTCTCTTTGATAACTCCCTCTGCGTACGTAGTGAGAGTGATCTCATCTAACTCCTTCTCAGTGGAGTTGTTAAAACCAGTCAATATGGTTTCCTTTAGGATGATAAGGTCCTTCAACCATATTTTCTTCACTGCTCCATGACTTATGATATTCACAGAGCTCCCAGGGTTGATCAAGACTCTTTTGATATCCGAATCATTAATCCTCAACATTATCACCAATGCATCGTGATGTGGGAACATCATCCCCTCGCAGTCATCTTCATCGAACACAATTTCATTTCATGAACCTCCTGTTTGTGTCATTTTTTCCATTGTGATGGAAAGTTTAGTAAACTTCTTTGCAGCAGCAAAATTCATGTCGTTCATATTCGATCCCCCATTAATCACATTAACAACTCTATTGGGAGATGGGGCCATCGATGGTTGTCCATCTCTTCTATTCTTCGCAAGGGTTTGCTTTCCCTGGTCAGTCAAATATTCTTTCAATATACCCTTTTTGAGCAAGTAGGCCACCTCGAGGTGCAAGGCTTTTTGAATCGTCAGTGAGGTGGCCGTGGTCATCATGGAAGTGGCAGTAAAGGCTTTGATCTCTTTTATCGGGGATAGTCCTCATGTCCTTTGGGAGCCTCACTCCGTTTTCTGTCATCCCTTTTAGTGAATTCACCAAATTAGCGCTAGACACATTTAAATTATACTCAGAAATATGGGGCAGATCCTTATATTTGGCCACTAAAGAAAGCCCCGTGGTGTTCCTTTGATTAGTAGCAAGGCTAACCTTTCCTCCAAGCCTCTGGCTCACATGCTGTCCTCCGAGCCTCTGGCTTACATGCTCCATTTGGAAATTGTAAGGGTCATATAAGCCCTTTGAGATCCCTCATGGCGCATCAATGCGTTGAGATGATCACTGAGGCTGCTGTGATCACTGAAGCTGATGGATCTGTTGGTTGTGGAGTGAGTAATGTAGCAGCAGCCAACAGTGGAAAACCTGTCCCAGTGCCCGCCATAGTTGAAACTAAGGTTCCTGTGAGCCCTTTATTTGCTGGTGCTATGTTACAATTCCCACATTTTGACCTAGGTTTGAATTTCAGTCAAAACTCTTTGAAGACTCACAAACCTGATGAGGTGCGCCTTTGCCCTTTTCTCTTAACTTGTTGTATCATTCTTATTTCTAAACTGTATCATGTATTGCACAATGTTTCTTGATAGCTTATTTTTCGTATCTCCAGTATTTCATAGGAGTTCATTATTTATTCATGTTTCATTTATGCATATTTTTTTGTATCATTTAATTGGAGGTTATCCAGTTGATGCTGATGGAGTTTGTAATAATGATACTCTCGTACCTTCTCATCCCAGCAAGTATGATGCTGTTGGACCTGTTAAACCCCCTATTTTGATGACGATCCCTTTGAAAATTGGACTGACGCCCAATTTGATGAATTTGACTGTAGTATTGCTGCTACCATTCAAAATGTAACAAAGAATATTGGCACAACTAGCAAGGTTGCTGAAAAGCCTATTGAGCATAGGACAGAACTGGTGATGTTAATGAGTCCAGTGAGCCGTCCGACGTTGTGTTGCTTGATAGTGACCCTGAGAATGGGCAGGCCAGCCCACGTGAGAATAAAACTACACCTTCATAAGTGTTGGTAAGATTGAGGCGTCCTTGTAAATATGACGTGTCGCCTTTTGTGCGTGAGTTTGGTTCTGGTACCAGCATCAGTTATGTTTCGCCAAACCTTTGATACTGCAAAGGCATCCTTTTAGTATTGGAGTTATTGAAGACGTTGATGTAGATTTTGCAAATTATTTTGTAGCATTTGTTGATGATCTTGCTAAACCCAAAAGAAGAAGGTGTATGACCTATTAATGCTCGTTTGTTGTACACACTTTTATAATTCATGTTTGTTTTACTTTATATTTTTAGGATTTGTGCCTACTCCAAAAATGACAACACACTTGCAGATCTGTTTGACTTTGGAGTTGAAAAAGTGTCGAATTGGATGTTGTTCTACATTCTGTCACACAGTGGTCATACTTTGAATACAGTAAGTTGTACAAACTTTATCACTTTGTGTTCCTTTGTTTTTCTTTTCACTGCGTGTGTCTTGTATCTCTGTTGTATCTTTCTATTTATTAGTGTGTGTATGTGTCTCTGGTATTTGTAATGTATCTTTTTATTTCTTGTTAGTGTGTGTGTGTGTGAGTCTTGTACGTTTACTGTATCTTTCTATTTCTTTTAGTTTTTTGTGTGTTCTCTATTTCTTTTAAATGTCTTTTATGTGCCTTGTGGTTGTACTATATCTTTTTATTTCTTTTTGTGTGATTGTGTTTGGGATCTGTATTGTATCTTTTCTGTTTCTTTTAAGTGTGTTTGTGTCTCGTATCTGTACTGTTTCATTGTTGTATATCCGTTGTCTCAACTATCAACTCTATCTTTTTCTTTTCCTTACTATATTTGTATTGTTTCATCCATTTTATTGAACTGTATTTTTTTTGTTTCTTTAGTGTATCTATACTGTTTCATCCATTTATATCATATGTATCTTACTTCTGTTGTGAGTTGTATCTCTGATTTATAAGATTTATTTTATGTTTTCAATTTTTCAGCATGTGAATGTTGTATCCTACTACTTGCATAAGCAAGACAAGTATCGACCCAAGACAGAATTATCCTTCACTACTATGGCTGTTGGTTTAAAACCACGATCGGGACCATGTATCTGAAATATCTGATTAATGGGAATGATGCCACCGTGCTGTCTGATGCGGATTCTGTTGCTAGCTATATTCCATGATGCAAGAGTCCTGCAAATGTTCCTTTGATGGAGGTTGATTATATTCTGATACCCATCAATATTAAAAATTTATGTCATTGGGTGTTGGTCATGGTATCGTTCAAGGATAGGTGCATCGCGATATATGATTCGATGAGTAAGGGTGTTGGTGCTCGTCACAATGTGGCTTTCGTTCAGTTGTTGAAAATATTGTGGTGTTGGTGCCTCAGTATCTTTTACTGATGGAGTTTAACCAGTTGAGGACTGATATTGATATTATCACAAGCGCAACGTATGTTGATGCATATCTGGAGGATCCATTTGGCCTTTTCTTTGTTGAAGGACTTCCCCAACAGAGTTCTGGTTCACTGTATGCTTTTTTTCCTTTATTATTTCAGATTATCCCAACCATATCTATGATGTAATTACTAACTGTATGTATTTTCATCTTTCTTGTCACTGTTTCAGGGATTGCAGAGTGTTTATTATGCCATATCTGGAGTATTTTATTGGTTCTGCTGATATCATAACTGTTCCTGACTTTGATATTGGTCTTTACCGTGCGCGTCGTGCAACGCTGCCTTGGGACTATGGGAAAAGAAAGATTGATTTAGATGAAGTCAGTGCATCTGAAAATCAGCCCAGCTTGTTAAGAGAAAGGGCGCTATAAAGTGTCGGTTACGAGTTCCCAAGAATTAGTTGTTGTGTTTCTTTCGCCTTTGGATGTTTCACTGTTTATGTTTCTAGCACCGAATGTTTTCACAATGTAGTTGTTTTATGTTTTTTTCCTCTTTGTATATTAATGTTTATGTTTCTAGTACCAGATGTTGTTTGTTGTGGTTAGCGTTGTGTGTAATAACAGTTTCATAATGTTTAGCTTGTAGCAGCTGTGTTTTGTCTTGTTCATTTTTCAACTGTGAAACAGTTTGATACAATCATGAAACAGTCTGATACAGACAGTTAAATTGAGAAAGAAACAGTTAAAAATATTTTAACACAATTAGGAAACACTTCTGAAAAAATCCTGAAATACTTTGAAACAGACATATACAATGAGAAAGAAACAGTTAAAAAAAGTTTGATACAATCATGAAACACTTTTATAGAGGGAGTTACATTATGAAATAAACAGTAAAAAACAGTTCGATACAACAATGAAACAATTTGATACAGTTATGAAACAATTTGATACACAACCATGGATGTTAAGTTGATTTGGAAATATGTAGCAGATACGCACATGAGAAATATCTTTCAACAAGAGATATGTAGCAGCTACAGAAACGCTAGACATAAGAGCGAAATATAAGAAATAGAGTTTATTGCATCTTCATCAATACTACTTTGTCCTTTTTTTATGAGGAAAAAAAAACGAAAATCCTAGTGTATATAAGAATTTTAAGGATTTGTTTTATTTGGTCTTCGGAGGATGTGTAGAAGTTTTTCTATTGTGTCCTTCACGCCCACAATTTGCACACGTAATCTTTGTCATTTTTGCGTGTACTTCCCATTGTGGTTTGTATCTAGATGTTTTTGGTCTTCCTGGTGCCCGTCTTGCAACTGGTGGAAGTAGTTCAATTTTTGAAATGTAGGCTGAAATTTTCCATCTGCTTTCTGTAATCACCTAATTTTGGCTCAAGTTACTTGCATTATTCTATAACCTAGTAATTTTTTTAAGCATTTTTAGTTTCATTAATTATGTGAAAATCCAGAAAATTGTTCAAAAAAATATTTATGATGTTAATTGTCTACTTGTTTTCTTTAATCTTTATGTGATTTTGATTAATTAGTTAATATAATTGATAGTTTAAGTAGTTTGTAAATGTTGTTATGGTGTTAGTGTACAAATGACATATGGGTTGGGCTACTGAAATTCAACAAAAAGAAAAAAAAGAGCTCGACCCATTCTAATTGAACCACCAGCCCAACACCACATTAACCCGGCCCACATCCATCATATATAATCCCTCAAACCTCATTATTCGTCCTCACACCCCTTAAGCCTTTTGCTTGGCCAAACCCTGGCCGTTTTTTACCTCACCACCGAAAACACCTCTCCACCACCACACCACCACTGATCCGCCACCGGACCACCATCTTTCAATGGTCGGAAAAATAAAAACTATACCATTCTGAAAAGCTCTCGACCATCTATTTCAATTTCTATCACTATTTTCTTCAAATTCTCAACCGTCTGGCGTAGATCGGAGGTTGAATTTTCGGCCAAGTCTCAACTCCGACCACCACTTCATATTCTCCGGTCAGTTTTTTTTTTTCCTTTTCTTACTCCTCTCACTCTCCTTTACACTTTCTCTAAGTTTATTCCATGAAAACACCCTTCATTTTCTATTTAATCTTAACCTGTTTCTTTTTGCTTTCTTTTATTTTTTCGTTTTTCTGTTTTCTCACTTTCCCTTCATCTTTTCCTTTCTTTTTTCTATTTTTAGGGCGATGATGATGATGGAGTTGTGGTGTTATGACACTTTGGAGGGGCTGCGATGATGTTATTTTCGTATTGAGGTGATGGTTATGATGTTTTGAAGTGATGACGGGGCTGGATGTTGTAAGTTGTAGTGTTAAAGTACTTGATCATAGTTAAAGTATAGTGTTTTACTTTTCATTAAATATGGTGTTGCTCAGTCATGGTCTGTTTGACCATAGACTTGTGTGTTTTATTACTATCTTAGTTCTACAATTAAGTTTTAGTCTAGTTGTTATAGCTCATTGTCAAAAGATAGCTCATTGTCAAAAGCTTCATGTGGTAGTTGCCAAGCATCTTTTAATTAGTTAGTGTATTTGGTCTGTTGAATTTATTAGATTGAAAAGCATAAAGGGGTGAATGTATTAATCTGGTCATTTTATTTTACTAAGTTTTCTACTTTAAGTTTAGAGTAGTTTAGTTTAGAAATGAAATGTTAGAGCTTTTCTTTATTTGGACCTGTCCATTTTGTATTTCCAATTCATTTAGTGACACGACCCGGAATCCGGTTAGACCGTGCGGGCACCCGACATCCTCCCCTAGACCCGTCGGGCGAATCCTTACCAATTAAATTAGGAAAATAAATATAATAATTCATAAATAAGGACAAGACTTAAAAAAGAAAAAAAACACAGACGTACTGATACCTCAAAGCTGTACAAAAGAAATTACAGCCGACTACCCAACATACTAAGTTTAGGGCTATCCAGACTAGACATCTAAGAGTATAAAGAAGACAGATACCTCCTGAAGGGAGCAAAATGCAACTGAAATAATAACCAATAAACTGGTGGCCATCCGGAAAAAAAGCTGGCTCACCCTGACAGATGAAGTCGTCTTCGCTCCTTCACAACGTGGTGAACTCAATCCTGGGGCGAACCTGCCGAAACGAAATAGATAGAAAAGAAACAAACAACAAACAAGGGTGAGTCAAAAGGACTCAATAAGTGGGGCAGACTAGCCACCTCAAAGAATAGGATAGCTAGCTAGGGAGGAGAAACAGATAAACAAAATTCCTCTTATTTAAATTATAAAAAGGCGGAGCCAGATAATAACCGGAAACACGTACGAAACTATAAAATCAACCAAGAATGCGAGCCAGAAACATATCAACAAATAAGCAATGAACATATAAGCAGAACAGTAGTCATGTACCACAAGTCTACACAATGGTATGAATTGAGATGAAATGAAATGAAGTGAGATGAAATGAAATGAAATGAAATGAAATGAAAGATGATGCAAAGGGTCACATGTGCCCGTAATCACATCCCGAAGCGGAATACTCCTGCATTCGAGGGGAATCCAATCTGATAACCAACTGGAGCGGAATACTCCTGCTCCTGGGGCGGAATACTCCTGCACCCGATATAATATAAACCAGAGGCGGAATACTCCAGCACTCTCCTGGGGCGGAATACTCCTGCACCCGATATAATGTAAAGCTGGGGCGGAATACTCCTGCACTCAATATCTGGCATAAGAGCGGAATACTCCTGCTCCTGAGGCGGAATCCTCCTACCCTCAATATGATACAATGGAGCGGAATCCTCCTGCTCCTGGGGTGGAATACTCCTGCACCCAATATGATATGCAATGTAATGCATATGAATGACATATAATGCACATGAATGCAATGTGATGCAATAATAACCCTTCACCGGCGCGGGACTCTCATCGACAGCCGGGAAGTAGATGCCAACTCACAGCCAGAATACAATGCTCAGATCCTCAATGCAATACCAACAACAGGACATAACATATAATATAGAATGTAAATCCAAAGCTAAGGCGTAACGAGTACGCCTATCGGCAGCTACACACGTAAGGAACACGTGGTAGAAAATCCACGAGGTCAGGTGCCTCCAAAGAAATGGATACAAACACTTACCTTGCTACAAAGTTAGCACAGTTACTCAACAACTGCTTTATCCTTTGGATTCACTGCCAAATGATCCTGCTGTATTCAATAAGCAGTAAACGATATCAAATAAGGCTAAAGGCTTCATTCCCCACATCTTAGGGTAATCCGGTTAGGAACCTGATGCCCTATTCACATACGCAATACGCAGGCCAGGCCTATATACAGGGTTTAAGGTCACATAACCAAATCCTAAATAAATTATATTTATATGTTGCTCATAACTCACTGAGTGCGAATATATATTCAATTCCATTATCGGGGTCCATTTGACCCTTTAACCTATTAATTGAACTTATTAAAACGATGTCTAATATTCCAAGTATTACCGTCAAAATATATTCAAACACACGTAATAAACTCAAATAATATATTAGGATCATTACCTGAATGTTTCGGGGTGAAAATCCTAATTTTCTCCAGCTCCTTTTCCTTTCCCTTTTCCTTCCTCTCTTCACATTTTTTTTCCTTTTGTTCTGTTTCATTCATAATGTTTCTGTTCTTAACTAGCTTTAGGACATATATATGCAATCCTCACCACCGCCTGCTTTCTTTAGTTCTTTCCTTTTTTGTCTTTTCCTTTTTTTTCCTTTTTCATTTTCTTTTTCTTTTCTTTTCGTGACAAAAATTAAAGCGGTACCCTGCGATATTCGAAATAATTCCAACTTTTTCATACAAGTTATACAAAATATATGTAACACACTTGCTAAGACGGATCTCAAATCGGACTCCCGAAATTCAATATGCAAATTAAATGGAAAAAGTCAAATTATTTAACTTTCGGCATTTTAGCAGAAACTAGCCGAACAACATCGAAATTCACTTTCTAAAGTTCACAAAAGTCATAAATAATCATACGAACCTAATGGCGCTTTCGGATTTCGAATCGGAGCTCATTCGCCAAAACCGAGCTCGAAAATTTCTTTTTAATATTTATCGACAATAAAAACTGAAACCTTCTTCCGATGCCTATGATAAGACCCAAATGGCCTCAAGACCTTTCACTCGGAGTCAAGCCCAGTTAATCCAAGATACTCATCTTCACTTGACTTGGAGGAGCATAGAAGAAAGCCCCAAGAGCAACTTGAAGACCATGCTTTGGTGTGCCATGGATGGAGGACCCTCGGGGACACTTGGAGAGGCTCAAGAGGCTCAAAATGAGACACCCCAAGGGGCTTCAGGAAGAGGCGGAGCGCCTCCCAGCTGAGGCGGGGCGCCTCCCAAAATCCAGAGAGCTGAAGATCAGGAGGCGGAGCGCCTCAAACAAGAGGCGGAGCGCCTCAGGGAAATCCAGAGAGCAAGCAGCAGCTAGGCGGCCGCCTCCCCACCCTAGGCGGACCGCCTCCCCCTGTTACCCACATGCGGGATTTTTAAGACTTTTGGTTGAACTTCCTATTTTAGCCCTGCGCGGCCTTTATTTGTTTTAGCCCACTTTGGGGGTATTTTAGACCTTTTATTAGTTCTAAGTGAAGCCTATAAATACTTCACTTAGCCTCTTTCAAACCTTACCTTACACTTTGATTATTATTAAATGAGAATTGAGTTGAACTCTTTGGAAGAATCCTTTGTCTTTGGTTGCTTGAATTCACTAGTGTAACCTAGTTGAGTCTTGAACCGCTAACCCGACCATTCGACTTGCGAGTCCAGTGTTGTCTCGAGGGTCGTTGCATAGTGTAGGTCCTCCTTGACGCCGATTCGAGGGTATCTCGGGACAAGTTCCCCGTGGTTACTTCGAAGGGAGTTCGAGAAGTGTCTCGCTCTTCTATCTTTTTGTTCCGCGTATTTGATTCCTATCATCTTGGTATCAGAGCAAGGCTCGGGTATCGTTTCTACGAACCCCCGACCCTTGATTCTTCGTGCCTAGGTTAGTTTCGTTTTTAGGTTCTTGTTTATTGTTTTTGAGAAGAAGAAAACTACAAAAAAATGGAAAAGAAGAAAAAACACCAAAAAAATTTTGACCATAGATTCTTGGATTGTTGCATTCGTTGTGTGATTGTTATTGGGGTTTGTTCCTTATTGGAAACCCGTTCTTTTGGTACCCTATACGTACGATTTGGAGTTGAAACACAAGAATTGGAAATTTTGAATCCCTTGAAAAATTGAACCCTAGCTATGATCATGGTGAATTGCTAGTTATTGATTGGGGTTTGGTAAAAAGTATCGGGGTTTGTTCTTTGTGACCAATACAACATTGGGGTACCTTTGAATCGATAAAACAACGCGTGGATAGTTGGATTTTTTGGTGCAAAGCCAAGAAATCGCGAAGAAAAACTGTGCTGGAAAGTTGCAGAGGCGGAGCGCCTAACATTGAGGCGGACCGCCTGAATTTTGTCCACTCTCGGGACTTTCTGAGGCGGAGCGCCTCCACCAAAGAGGCGGAGCGCCTCCACCTGCACCCTGCACTGGGCGGACCGCCTGGGTTCTGAGGCGGGGCGCCTGATTCTGGAAGGGTTTGTTCCGGGTAGTTTTTCGTAGAACCTCTTGTTTCTTTGATTGCAATTGCATCTAGCTAGCATCCCTTTGAGTAATCTTCCTACTTGAATTGTGCTAGTCCTTCTAAGCTATTAGGAAACTCAAGCCTAGTCCGGAGAATAGCATTCAAAGAAACCTCGTAGTCTCTTTTGGCTCAAGTCCGCACTTAAAGAGCTAACCGTTCCGATAGAGTCCTATCAACTCCACTCACCCCGGAGCTCATTGGACTTTTGGATTGAGTGGTTAGGTTGAGGTTTACTATTCAACTTAGTGAAACTTTTGGTTCAAGCAAGAGTGAAAAATCCACCACCCACTATACGAGTGATCCGAGTGAAAACTTGTGAAGGAGTGTGTGAGGTTGTTTTTGGCTAACGTTTGTTACTTGTGCAGGTACAATGTCTACCGAAGGACAAGATTTCATAAAGGAGGCCTTGGCTAACCTTCTTGCCAAGGTGGACCTCATTAGCCAAAGAGTTGAGTCTCTTGAAAAGGGTGCCTCAAGTGCCCTAGTTGAGCAAGAGACTTCCAATGCTCAGTCGGAGAAAGGGACCCCGAGTGTCCAAGCTGAGAAAGGGACCCCGAGTGTCCAAGTTGAAGTCTCGAGTAATCCAAACTTTACCCCGGAGCAGATGAGCCTTGTCATTGATATGTTCAGTCAACAACGGGTAAAAGAGGAACGAGAGAGAGTTGATCCAATGTTGGGCAATCCCCAACGAACGGGCATTCCCCGTATCTTAGACAACCCTCCAAGAAACATTCCACTACCACAACCCATCCGAAATGTGCAACCTCTTGGGCAAGTTGATGAAGCTCAAGAAGGGGAGGAAACTAATGATGGAGATGACATATATGGGTTTGATGATCACTTTCAACCAAGGAGAGGTATGAATTGGGGTCGGAATGTAGATAGAGGTAGGGGCCGAGGTCGAGGGCACCCTATGGGGTATGTTGGGGGGGATGCTAGGAGAGATTATGGAGGTTATGGTGGTTATGGGGATCACTATGGGGGCCAACCGGAGCCTTTCCAAGGGGGTCGTGATAACAACAACAACCTCAATAGTGTGAAGCTCACTATTCCTTCTTTCAAAGGAAGTAGTGACCCGGTGGAGTACAAAAATTGGAAATTGGCTATGGAACGAATATTTGAAACTAATGACATGCCCGAGGTGAAGAAAACCAAGTATGCAATATCTTCCTTCGAGTCTTTTGCTTCTACTTGGTGGGAGTCGGTAAAGAGGAATAGAAGGAGGACGGGAATGGCTATTAATCTTACTTGGGAAGAGTTGATCCGAGTGATGGATGAGAAATACTTGACTAATCAATACCGGGTTGAACAACAAAAGCGTCTCTATGAGTTGAAGCAAGGTTCCAATTCGGTTGGGGAGTACTTCAATGAATTCGAGCAAATCCGAATGAACCTTGACATAGATGATGAAGACCATGAGTTGGCCATGATCCGTTTCAAAGGGGGCTTGAACCGAGACATAGCCTCACAATTGAAGTTCCACAAATATGATGATCTCTACAAGCTATGTGAGGATGCGGTTGAAGCCGAGAAGTGGGTCAAAGAGGAGAGATCCTTCCGCTACAAGAGTAGCACTACTACTCCAACAAGCACTACAAAGGGTTGGAAGACTCCTACCACAAATGCAAGGTTCCCGAGTGCAAGTGGAACGAGTGGTGCCAATGCAAGCAAGGATGTGAAGAAGCCATTTGAGAAGTACACACCTAATGTGGGAGGTAATTCTAAAACCCAATTAAATACTCCTACTTCTTCTTCCATTCAATGTCACAAATGCAAGGGGTATGGGCACTTTGCCAAAGAGTGCCCTACGAAAAGAACCATGGTTGTTGTTGGTAATGATGCATATGAAAAGGAGAGTGAGTCGGAAGATGAGGGAGTAGAGGGGGTAGAGAGAGATGAGGGAGTAGTGGAGGATGGTGAAGATGACACGGTGGAGGATGAGGAACCTCATACTTTTCTAGTAGTGAGGAGGAGCTTAGGAGCTATGATTGCGGAGGATGGTGAGACCTTGCAACGGGAGAACCTCTTCCATGCTAGGTGTCGTGTTAAAGGTGTAGTGTGCTCTATGATCATTGATTCCGGGAGTTGTACTAATGTGGTGAGTCAATCTCTCATAACTCAATTGAAGTTGCCTACCATGAAGCATCCCAAGCCATATCGGTTACAATGGCTTAGTGAATGTGGGGAGCTCAAGGTAGTGAAACAAGCAGTGATCAAGTTTAAGATGGGAAGTTATGTTGATGAACACTTGTTCGACGTTGTGCCCATGCAAGCTTGCCACCTTCTCTTTGGAAGGCCTTGGCAATTTGACCGGCAAGTGGTTCACAATGGACGTGTTAACACTTACACGCTCCAACATGAAGGAAGAAAGTTTGTGTTGAAACCCCTAACTCCTAAACAAGTGAGTGATGACTACAATCGAATGAAGGAGTTGAGGGAAGCGGCAAAGGCCAAGTCAATCATTGAGACTAGCCCGTTGCCCAAAAACATGGTGGCAATCCCACCTACTTCATCCACCGGTGGCATATGTGCCATGATGCAACCGGGCGAGCTCCTAAGAGGTAATGATGGCAACAAGTTTCTCCTATGCTTAGTGCACAAAGGTATGGCTCTTAACTCTAATCATGATGTTTCTTCTAGTCCTTTACCTAGTGCCTTGAAAAATGTTTTGGAGAACTTTGGGGACATGTTCCCGGATGAGATGCCCGATGGCTTACCTCCCTTGAGGGGTATTGAACATCAAATTGATTTTATTCCGGGCTCTCAAATCCCAAATAAGCCGGCCTATAGAAGCAATCCCGAGGATACGAGGGAGTTGCAAAAACAAGTTGATGACTTGCTTTCAAAGGGCTTGGTGAGGGAAAGTTTGAGTCCTTGTGCCGTACCGGTCATTCTTGTCCCAAAGAAAGACGGCACTTGGAGGATGTGTGTAGATTGCCGAGCCGTGAATAAGATAACGATCAAGTATCGTCACCCTATCCCACGGCTTGATGATATGTTGGATGAATTGAGTGGGTCGCGTGTCTTTTCTAAAATCGACCTTAGGTCCGGCTACCATCAAATCCGGATGAAACCCGGGGATGAATGGAAAACCGCATTCAAGACCAAATTCGGTCTCTATGAATGGTTGGTAATGCCCTTCGGGCTTTCCAACGCACCTAGCACCTTCATGCGACTCATGAATCATGTTTTGAAGCCTTTTATCAACAAGTTTGTCGTTGTCTATTTTGATGATATTTTGATCTATAGTAGGACAATTGATGAGCATGTTGACCACCTTAGGCAAGTGCTTGAAACTTTGAGAGCCGAAAAGCTCTATGCTAATTTCAAAAAGTGTGCCTTTGGTGTAGAGAAGGTTGTCTTTCTTGGGTTTGTTGTGAGTGCCCAAGGAGTGGAGGTGGATGAGTATAAGGTAGAGGCCATACGTGATTGGCCTACCCCTACTACCGTGACTCAAGTGAGGAGCTTTCATGGTCTTGCTAGCTTTTATAGACGATTTGTGAGAGACTTTAGCTCCATAGCCGCTCCACTCACCGAATTGGTCAAGAAAGACCAACCCTTTGTTTGGGGAGAGCCTCAAGAGAAGGCTTTCCAAGAGTTGAAAGGTAGGTTGAGTACCGCCCCTTTATTACAATTGCCCGACTTTGGGAAAGCATTGAGATTGAGTGTGATGCCTCGGGGGTGGGAATCGGTGGTGTGTTAATGCAAGATAGTAAACCCATTGCCTACTTTAGTGAAAAGTTGAAAGGGGCCTCCTTGAATTATTCTACATATGACAAGGAGTTGTATGCCCTTGTGAGAGCCCTTGCCCATTGGCAACATTACCTTTGGCCTCGTGAGTTTGTAATCAAGAGTGACCATGAGTCACTCAAGCATTTGAGAGGCCAAGAGAAGCTCAATAAGAGACATGCCAAATGGGTTGAATTTATTGAGTCCTTTCCCTATGTGATCCAATATAAGAAAGGGAAGGACAATGTTGTGGCGGACGCGCTTTCAAGAAAGTTCGCTCTTGCCACCACTCTCACCTCTAAGCTCATGGGATTCGAAAGCATCAAATTGATGTATGCTCAAGATCCTAAGCTAAAGAGTGTCTATGATGCTCTAGAGAAAGGGGAGAGAGTTGCAAAATACCAATGGTCTAATGGATTCATCTTTAAAAATGGTAGAGTGTGCATACCCGAGTCCTCATGGAGGGAATTACTTGTGCAAGAGGCACATTGTGGGGGACTCATGGGTCATTTTGGGGTAAGAAAGACTTTGGCCGTTCTTCAAGAACAATTCTATTGGCCGAAGATGAGGGTGCATGTGGAGAAGTTTTGCACTAATTGCCTTGAGTGCAAGCGTGCCAAATCTAAATCCCACCCTCATGGGTTATACACCCCACTCCCCGTACCTACTAGTCCGTGGTTGGATATATCAATGGATTTTGTCATGGGATTACCAAGGACTAGAGGAGGGCACGATAGCATCTTTGTTGTCGTGGATAGGTTTTCAAAGATGGCTCATTTCATTCCGTGCAAAAAATGTGATGATGCTCAACATGTAGCTTCCTTGTTTGTTGAAAATGTTTTGAAGCTACATGGTGTGCCTCAAACGATAGTGAGTGATAGGGATACTAAGTTCCTAAGCCATTTTTGGCGAAGTTTATGGGGTGCTTTAGGCACCAAGCTCTTGTTTTCTACGTCCCACCACCCGCAAACCGATGGTCAAACCGAAGTGGTAAACCGGACCTTGGGTGCTCTTCTTAGGGCCATGACCCGAGGTAAGGCCGGGACGTGGATTGATAGATTGCCTATGATGGAGTTTGCCTACAATCGTACATTGCATAGCGCTATAGGTATGACTCCTTTTGAATGTGTTTATGGTTTTAACCCCTTGATTCCCCTTGATCTAACCCCTTTGCCAAGGGAAATGGTTGTTAATTTTGAAGGTAAAGCTCGAGCCAAGGCTTTGATGGAGCTACATGCTAAGGCGAAGAAGAATTTGGAGGAATCTTATGCTAAGGTTGCCTCTAAGAAGAACAAGGGACGAAAGAAGGTGGAACTCAAGAAGGGTGACTATGTGTGGGTGCACTTCCGGAAAGAGAGGTTTCCAAACCTTAGGAAAGGGAAGTTGGCACCCCGGGGAGATGGTCCTTTCCAAGTGATCTCGAAGATAAACAACAATGCCTATGTGGTCGACTTGCCAAGTGAGTATCAAGTTTCTAATACTTTCAATGTTAGTGACTTGGTTCCTTTGAATGTAGGTAATGAAGAGGTCGTGAATGATGATGAAGAGGTCGTGAATGATGATGAAGAGGTCGTGAATGATGCTTCGATTTCGAGGACGAAATCCTCTCAAGAAGGGGAGGATGATAAGACCCAAATGGCCTCAAGACCTTTCACTCGGAGTCAAGCCCAGTTAATCCAAGATACTCATCTTCACTTGACTTGGAGGAGCATAGAAGAAAGCCCCAAGAGCAACTTGAAGACCATGCTTTGGTGTGCCATGGATGGAGGACCCTCGGGGACACTTGGAGAGGCTCAAGAGGCTCAAAATGAGACACCCCAAGGGGCTTCAGGAAGAGGCGGAGCGCCTCCCAGCTGAGGCGGGGCGCCTCCCAAAATCCAGAGAGCTGAAGATCAGGAGGCGGAGCGCCTCAGACAAGAGGCGGAGCGCCTCAGGGAAATCCAGAGAGCAAGCAGCAGCTAGGCGGCCGCCTCCCCACCCTAGGCGGACCGCCTCCCCCTGTTACCCACATGCGGGATTTTTAAGACTTTTGGTTGAACTTCCTATTTTAGCCCTGTGCGGCCTTTATTTGTTTTAGCCCACTTTGGGGGTATTTTAGACCTTTTATTAGTTCTAAGTGAAGCCTATAAATACTTCACTTAGCCTCTTTCAAACCTTACCTTACACTTTGATTATTATTAAATGAGAATTGAGTTGAACTCTTTGGAAGAATCCTTTGTCTTTGGTTGCTTGAATTCACTAGTGTAACCTAGTTGAGTCTTGAACCGCTAACCCGACCATTCGACTTGCGAGTCCAGTGTTGTCTCGAGGGTCGTTGCATAGTGTAGGTCCTCCTTGACGCCGATTCGAGGGTATCTCGGGACAAGTTCCCCGTGGTTACTTCGAAGGGAGTTCGAGAAGTGTCTCGCTCTTCTATCTTTTTGTTCCGCGTATTTGATTCCTATCAGCCTACCAAACGAGGTCTGATTTAACTCAAATTTTACAGACAAGTCTTAATGGATCTTACGAATATTTTAAAATTATCGGCACGTCAATCGGAGTCCTAACTTCCAAAACGACTAACCGAGGTCGTTTCATTCTCCTCCACTTAAACTCTCGTTCGTCCTCGAACGAGCCTAAGTCTAAAGAAAAATTCGCACAGATAACAAAAGAACTTACAGGACCTTCATAAGCTATCCCACAGAATTTTTCTCATGATTACAGAATCAGAATTATAACACGCATATCGAACTCTTGGATAAAAATATAGCTGGATAATATCATAATACCATTGCCCAGATTATTCTGACTAAGATGATCCTTCCTCGATCACGAGAGGAGATTTCTACATTTTCGAAGCAAAGATACACGGAACTTTGAATGGATTAACATGATTCAGCCGATAATTTCTTCCTCCAAATACTGAATGGTAATACCAAATCGCTAAGACGTTGGTACCACTTTTGTCACGTCTCAACCTAGGGCCACGAACGAAACCTACAATGAGTATCGATCATTGCTAAACTCACTAATAATCTATTAATGATAGAGATAAGCTGACAACCTGATCATATATATACGTACCTATCTGCTGAAAGCATAAAGTCTGGAAAGATGACACGACTTTAACTTGCTGGCAATTAGAATACTGAGCCACAAATTTTGCTATGTCACACTTCATTCTGTCCCACCAATAAATCTGCTTAAAATCATGGTACATCTTAGTCGAACCTGGATGAACAGTGTATTTGGAATAATGTGCCTCTATCATAGTCTGTCAACGTAAATCTGCAACATCAGGAACACAAAGTCTATCTTTATACATGAGAACACCGTCAGTAGTAACCATATATGGTGACTCCGGTATTCTTCTGGCTATCTGTCTGTATTCAACTAGAACTGGATCCTCATACTGACGTTGTTTTACTTCATGAAAATTTAGAGTTAAAGGTCTAGTGCAGCTTGTCGTCCATCAATCATTGGCATATCTCTTTTACACCTCAACTCTTTGAGAAGTTACTTTAGCGTTATAAATGCACATGTAATCAACTTTGTGCTAATATTCTGCCTCAACTCATGGTCCAACTACATGTCTCTTTTATTTTCACTTTTGCAAGACATAATATTTCCAATTCAAAGACAATACCCTGAAGTAGATGTTCAGTCTGGAGATCATTCGTGGTCTGCATCATACTATCCAGAAGTATTTGCATGATCCTTATACTTATATGATAGACCCTGTTCAGATGAACCTTTGACATACATTAGGATATGAGTAACTACATTCCCACAAAGAACTTGCACTCTAAACCCGACTCTGATACCAACTGACACGACCAGGAATTTGGTTAGGCCGTGCGGGCACCCGACATCCACCCCTAGACCCGTCGGGCGAACCCTTACCAATTAAATTAGGAAAATAAATATAATAATTCATAAATAAGGACAAGACTTAAAAAAAAACACAGATGTACTGATACCTCTAAGCTGTACAAAAGAAATTACAGCCGACTACCCAATATACTAGGTTTTGGGCTATCCAGACTAGACATCTAAGAGTACAAAGAAGACAGATACCTCCTGAAGGGAGCAAAATGCAACTGAAATAATAACCAATAAACTGGTGGCCATCCGGAATAAAATCTGGCTCACCCTGACAGATGAAGTCGTCTTCGCTCCTTCACAACGTGGCGAACTCAATCCTGGAGCGAACCTGCAGCCGAAACGAAATAGATAGAAAAGAAACAAACAACAAACAAGGGCGAGTCAAAAGAACTCAATAAGTGGGGCAGACTAGCCACCTCAAAGAATATGATAGCTAGACAGGGAGGAGAAAGAGATAAACAAAATTCCTCTTATTTAAATTATAAAAAGGCGGAGCCAGATAATAACCGGAAACACGTACGAAACTATAAAATCAACCAAGAATGCGAGCCAGAAACATATCAACAAATAAGCAATGCACATATAAGCAGAACAGTAGTCATGTACCACAAGTCTATACAATGGTATGAATTGAGATGAAATGAAATGAAGTGAGATGAAATGAAATGAAATGAAATGAAAGATGATGCAAAGGGTCACATGTACCCGTAATCCCATCCCGAAGCGGAATACTCCTGCATTCGAGGGGAATCCAATCTGATAACCAACTGGAGCGGAATACTCCTGCTCCTGGGGCGGAATACTCCTGCACCCAATATAATATAAACCAGAGGCGGAATGCTCCTGCACTCTCCTGGGGCGGAATACTCCTGCACCCGATATAATGTAAAGCTGGGGCGGAATACTCCTGCACTCAATATCTGGCATAAGAGCAGAATACTCCTGCTCCTGGGGCGGAATCTTCCCACCCTCAATATGATACAATGGAGCGGAATCCTCCTGCTCCTGGGGCGGAATACTCCTGCACCCAATTTGATATGCAATGTAATGCATATGAATGACTTATAATGCACATGAATGCAATGTGATGCAATAATAACCCTTCACCGGCGCGGGACTCTCATCGACAGCCGGGAAGTAGATGCCAACTCACAGCCAGAATACAATGCTCAGATCCTCAATGCAATACCAACAACAAGACATAACATATAATATACAATGTAAATCCAAAGCTAAGGCGTAATGAGTACGCCTATCGGTAGCTTCACACGTAAGGAACACGTGGTAGAAAATCCACGAGGTCAGGTGCCTCAAAAGAAATGGATACAAACACTTACCTTTTTACAAAGTTAGCACAGTTACTCAACAACTGCTTTATCCTTTGGATTCACTGCCAAACGATCCTGATGTATTCAATAAGCAGAAAATGATATCAAATAAGGCTAAAGGCTTCATTCCCCACATCGTAGGATAATCCGGTTAGGAACCTGATGCCCTATTCACATACGCAATACGCAGGCCAAGCCTATATACAGGGTTTAAGGTCACATAACCAGACCCTAAATAAATTACATTTATATGTTGCCCATAACTCACTGAGTGCGAATATATATTCAATTCCATTATCGGGGTCCATTTGACCCTTTAAACTATTAATTGAACTTATTAAAACGATGTCTAATATTTCAAGTTTTACCGTCAAAATATATTCAAACACACGTAATAAACTCAAATAATATATTAGGATCATTACCTGAATGTTTCGGGGTGAAAATTCTAATTTTCTCCGGCTCCTTTTCCTTTCCCTTTTCCTTCCTCTCTTCACGTTTTTTTGCCTTTTGCTCTGTTTCGTTCTTAATGTTTCTGTTCTTAACTAGCTTTAGGACATATATATGCAATCCTCACCACCGCCTGCTTTCTTTGGTTCTTTCCTTTTTTGTCTTTTCCTTTTTTATTTTCTTTTCTTTTCGTGACAAAAATTAAAACGGTACCCTGCGATATTCGAAATAATTCCAACTTTTGCATACAAGTTATACAAAATATATGTAACACACTTGCTAAGACGGATCTCAAATCGGACTCTCGAAACTCAATATGTAAATTAAATGAAAAAAGTCATATTATTTAACTTTCGGCATTTTAGCGGAAACTAGCTGAACAACATCGAAATTCACTTTCAAAAGTTCACAAAAGTCATAAATAATCATACGAACCTAACGGCGCTTTCAGATTTCGAATCGGAGCTCATTCGCCAAAACCGAGCTCGAAAATTTCTTTTTAATATTTATCGACAATAAAAACTGAAACCTTCTTCCGATGCCTACCAAACGAGGTCCGATTTAACTCAAATTTTACAGACAAGTCCCAAAGGACCTTACGAATATTTTAAAATTATCGACATGTCAATCGGAGTCCTAACTTCTGAAACGACTAACCGAGGTTGTTTCATTTAGTCCATGTAGTTGGATATTAACTTTAGTTAGCTAGGAGTTAGAATTTTAGGAAGAAAAAAAAAATAGGACTTGATTTAGATTAAATTTCAGATTTTCTTCATAAAAGAAGAGTAAATAAAAAGGATCAAAAGGAAAGTACAAAAGGTAGCACAAAATAGGAGACTTTTGCCACTCCCTATGTGCTTTATTTTTCTTTTTAAAAGTTGGCACATGGGTCTTGTACCTTTTAGCAAAAAACACACTCCATCTTGTGGCTGTTTAAGAGTACGTTTTTGCTCCCATAAAAAGGGAGGACTCACTTATCCAAAGAGGATATCTGAGAAGGTTTCTTGAGGAGCATTTTATTTTAAAAAAAAAAGTGAAAAAAAAAGAGAAGAGGGAGAGTTTTTATTCCAGTAGAGTTAGAGTGAGGTTTTAAAAAAGAAGTTTGAGGCTATTGGCACTGAAGGTGTTTCTTGCTGGCGTTTGTCTTCTTGGCTAGTGGAGTCTCATTGCTAAGTTTAAAAGCTCCTCAACTAGGTATTTTTCCTATTTTAACTTTGTATAATTTATGTTCTGGATTTTTATATGAAGTATGGCATGTTGTAAGCTAAAAAATGTATATTTGTTTAGGGAATTTTTCAAAAATAGGCAGTCCACTACCCAAAATTACAAACAGGAGGCCATATTTTTTTTCATGCATAGCACCCATCCCTAAAATTATAAATTTTAGCACTCCTTCATAAAAAATACCCTAGCTACCAAATCTCCCCCTTCCCAGCCACTAAGCCGCCGGCAGACACCCTCCCCCTGCTGTGGTGTTGTTACTTTTCTGTATTTTACTGAATTTATGTTGTTTATTGCGTCTAAATCATTACCTTGGACAAGTTTATGCACACAAATCTCCCCTCAAAAAATAAATTACATGAATATACATAGATAAATACGTAGCAATGAGAGAAATACAAAAATATACAAAAAAAAAAGTAAAAATTCATATAAACATCCTTAATATACAAATTTATTCACTCGCATATACACACTTATACAAATTTATATAATTTTATACACGTGTATAAATTTGTATAAAATTGTATAAACTTGCGGCAGACTGTTATATCACAATTTTATACACGTGTATAAATTCGTATAAAATTTAATAATTTTCATCTTTTGCTTGTCTTTTAGTGTAATTATCCCTATAATATGCATACTTAGTATTTATTTTGCAAGCTTCTTTGTTAAACTTTGAAAAAAATGAACCAGCTAGTTAATCTTGAGTCCACATTAGGTACACAATAGAAAAGGATATTTTCATATCTATTTTATTTTCGTGTCTATTTTAAAGATTAGCCACGTGTGAATAAGTTTATTTGAAGAAAGAAATAGCGAATAAATTTTGAAAATTGGACAAAGATTAAATATGTAGGCAAACTAGGTTTTAAATATAAACTTGTTCCAGCTTGGCCAAATCTGAAATGGAAAGGTAAATTTAAGACACTAAATGCAAAGTTTCAAGGAATAAATAGAGTGGAGACTTGATCCACTGTTGAGGTCCGTCAAACCATATCTCTACTCATTTAATTGAATTAAGAATAGGCTAACAGTTAGGCCCCGTAATATTCACAAAAAAATCAAATCAAAATCAAGGCAGTAATTTGTTTGTTTTTCGAGTTTTAATATCCAACCCCCTTTTGAAAAGATCTTTCTGCTTTTTAGTTTCCTAATATGTGTGTACATTATTTTAATGATGAAGTTACTTAATGAAAAACGATTAGGCAAACCAATAAGGAATGAAAAATATCTCGCGCGATTAGGCATAATTATAAGCATGATCCATGATCTGCTTATTAGGCAAGAAGAAACTAAACTGAGAAAGCCAATTTGTGTTCAGGTATACCCAGTGGGTGACTTAGTACAAAATTGTGTTAAGGCATACCCAGCGGCTTACGTGATACAATCTTTGATTTAAACAATTAAAGCGTAATAAAATAAATGGCAAACACAAAAAATATACTCCCTCCGTTCAAAAATGGTTGTCACAGTTCGGATTCGAGAGTCAAACGAGTTTAACTTTGACCGTAATATTTTCATATATCTTTTAAATATTTTGAATTATTAATTATTGTGACTTATAGTACTTTTTATGTAGTTTCTAAATATATAAACATCGTTACAAAAAACTTAAAGATTATATGTTTAAATTGACGGTCAAAATGAACTCGTTTGACTCTCGAAATCCGAACTATGACAACCATTTTGGAACGGAGGGAGTAATTCACAAAGGTTGGAGCGCGTCAATACAGCTTTTGTGCTTGGCACAGATCTCGAGGGTGCCTAACACCTTTCCGAGAGTCAACCAAGATCCTTACCCGGAACTCTGACGCAAACCATTTACGAGTCATAGGTGTTCTAAGGTATCTCTTTGGTGACTTGGCACACCTTTAACTTGTTAAGTGGCGACTCTGAATCTTTTAATACTTTGGTGTACTTTAAAACACCAGTCACAGCCTTTAAAACAACAGTTTCTTTAATTATTTGTAAAAAAGTGTCGTGATAGCTTGGCGACTCCACTGGGGAAGAAAGTGAATACGGAGAGTCTCATGCTTTAATAAATTTTTGCCTTTCGGCTTGTGAATATTTTTTGTTGTTTGTCACCATATTTTGAATGTTATTACTTTGATATTGTTGGACTGTATATAAACTGTCTTTCACACAGATCTGAGTCTTCTGGAACAGTTGCATACTTGCACTTACCAGTATTGCCTGCGGCATCTGGGACTTTCTTACTATATTGCCCATGATTTAGGAAGAAGTTTGGTGGGGTTTTAGGCCAGACACACTGTTGTCGGATGGCCCTGATGCGCTTTCCGTCCGGTTTGTCCACCGGGTTCTTCAGCCAGTCTAGACACCGAGTCAGCTGTGTCACCTAGAGTTAAACCTTTAAGTCCAATAATCTGCATCATATCCGACTTAGTGAGGTGTGGTACACCGGTACCGCATTTGTCTAGGCTGACCCTATTGTGTCAAGATGGGCCCGCGTCCTGAAAAGACACGTCACTGGCATCTTATGTGTTGCATTTGTTCTAGAAAAAGGGTTGCTATGCTGACCGATAACCGGAGGTGGCGAGTGTCAACTTTTTTAAAACGAAAAAAAGGAAAATAAAAGAAAAATGGGGGTTCTCAAAATATCTTTTAGTTGTCGTTTTACATCGTTATAATGGTAAATTTTTTCAGGAATTTTTCGAGTCTAATTTTGTGTCCGAGTTTGATCTCAAGTGTTAGAAAAACAGTTTTGTCATCGTTTTGAGCCGTTATAATGGCAATATTTTAGGACCCTTTAGTATTGGAGTTTGTGTCCAAGTCTAGTCCTGAGTTTTAAAAATAACTTATCGGGGTTTTACGCTGTCATAATGACAAATTTTTTGTAATCAATTTTATATCTTCGTGTAATATTTTATGACGTTGTCGTATCGTCGTAATAGCCAAATTTTATAAATACTCTATGATTCATTTATCAAATTAGATTGAGGAGTTATTTTCAAAGGCAATTTTGTCGTGCCCAATCTTTTCATTGATGTAATGTTCGATTTTGGAGTTACCTTTCAGCTAAAAAAATGAAGAAGAAAATTGTGTTCATTATCTGGTCTTAGGTTTCATTTGAATCTCGTGTTGAGTCTTAATTTTTCATTAAAAAAATTGCTGTTTTAGGATCCCACTTTATTTTTTTTTTGTCTAAGGTCAACTCAGGGTACGGACGATAAATTGCATTACCTGAATTGTATTTTGCATCGATCTTCGTAGAATAATTTGATTCCGCTAAATAGTCGAGTCTTATTATTTTCACAGTCCGGGTGGACCCACCCATTATCATGTCAGTCTGCTTATATATCTTTTGACTCATGGGTCGTGTTGAATATTATTTCAAGTCCGTCTTGTGTCATTGTTTAAATTATGTTTGTTGTATCAAAAAAGATTATTATCGAAAAAAAATCAAGCTTGTCCTTGTTCTGAATTGCGTATCGCTTTGATTTGTGTCCTAGTTTTCTCTAACACGACATGTGAAAAATCTTTCGGGGATACGACAGGTACACGCAGCTTGCGCCGTGAACCATTTCGGAATGAAGCATACAAACCATAGGTTGGCAATTTGTGATTTCTTTTGTGTTAACCTGGGTTGTTTCCCATGAGTTTTCGGAAGTTTGTATTGATTGAACAGGCATCATACCGCCCACTCACAACACGGTCAAAGGGGCCTATGGCCATGTCGTCTGATGAAGAGACCTTCGAGATCGGTTCTGATGAATGTTTGAGAAGGTTGAACGAGAGGTCAACCAGGAAGGTCAAATATGACTGGGTTGATGGCTGACACGGGTCAAGCCATTACCATGTGAATAGCTCCACTAGAAGCCTATCCTTTGCCTTATGGTGAAAATTGGTGAAAGGGCCAACAGTACAAAAGTTCGAAAATCGGTTCTGATTTACAATTGAACGACTAGGAAGCATTGTAGCTTGTTTTGTTAATCTTTCTATGTACCTGGTTATTTTAAGGTTGTAATCCAAGTCCATTATTTAGCTCGTTTTGATATTAAAACCTTATATCTCAAATTCAAAAACAAAAAAAAATTTATAAATATAGCAGGATCCAATTTTTGTCTCAACATTTTATCTTTTGTCATTCTTGATTTTGTCTTCTTATTTTCTATTTTGTGTTGCCCACCTTAATAACATGACACGCGTACAGAATTTACCTTTTGATCTTAATGCGCGGTTTGAAAGAATTATAAAGAGGAGTATGACAAGAGAGGGAGTGAAACAGTATGAGATTAATCATTAATCATTTGATAAGGAAAGTGTGCGAAAGTTCAAAATCGTGCATGGTAATTTTGATTGACGTTGAAATACCATGTTTGAGGATCTATGTTGGAGAAGAAATCAACGATACTAAGAGGAACGAGTTCCATTTCCACTTGACGCTAGGTCGATTCATTATGTATTGTGCTTGACATTCTCGGCTCGGGATGACGAATGACTTTCGTTTCTGCTATCCAAACACTATACCAATTTGCTAGCCCTTTGAGCCTGGTGTATTTTTCTTTGGCAACCCTCCTTTGGGATAAATTTGACTGAAATTGAAATGAGGGAGTAGTTTGAGGCTGTTGGCGCTGAAGGTGTTTCTTGTTGGCGTTTGTCTTCTTGGCTAGTGGAGTCTCATTGCTAAGTTTAAGAGCTCCTCAACTAGGTATTTTTCCTATTTTAACATTGTATAATTTATGTTCTGGATTTTTTTAGGAAGTATGGCATGTTGTAAGCTCAAAAATGTGCATTTGTTTATGCATACTTAGTATTTATTTTGCAAGCTTCTTTGTTAAACTTTGGAAAAATGAACCTGCTAGTTAATCTTGAATCCACATTAGGTACACAATAGAAAAGGATATTTTCATGTCCATTTTAAAGATTAGCCACGTGTAAATAAGCTTATTTTAAGAAAGAAAAAGCGAATAACTTGTGAAAATTGGACAAAGATTAAATATGTAGGTAAACTAGGTTTTAAATATGAACTTGTTCAAGCTTGGCCAAATCTGAAATGAAAAAGTAAATTTAGGACACTAAATGCAAGGTTTCAAGGAATAAATAGAGTGGAGACTTGATCCACTGTTGGGGTCCGTTACTAAATGTTGGCCTGTCAAACCATATCTCTACTCATTTAATTGAATTAAGAATAGGCTAACAGTTAGGCCCCGTAATATTCACGAAAAAACCATATCAAAATCAAGACAGTAATTTGTTTGTTTTATTTTAATGATGAAGTTACTTAATGAAAAACGATTAGGCAAACCAATAAGGAATGAAAATCGCACGATTAGACATAATTATAAGTATGATCCATGATCTGCTTATTAGGTAAGAAGAAATTAAACTGAGAAAGCCAATTTATGTTAAGGTATACCCAGTGGGTGACTTAGTACAAAATTGTGTTAAGGTATACTTAGCGGGTTACGTGATAAAATCTTTGATTTAAACAATTAAAGCGTAATAAAATAAATGGCAAACACAACAAATATAATTCACAAAGGTCGGAGCGCGTCAATAAAGAAATTGTGCTTGGCACAGGACTCGAGGGTGCCTAACACCTTTCCGAGAGTTAATCGAGATCCTTACCCGGAACTCTGACGCATACCATTTATGAGTCATAGGTGTTCCAAGGTACCTCTTAGGTGATTTTGCACCCCTTTAACTTGTCAAGTGGCGACTCTGAATCTTTTAATAATTTGGGTACTTTAAAACACCAGCATAGCCTTTAAAACAATAGTTTCTTTAATTGTTTGTAAAAAGGTGCCGTGACAGTTTCATCAGGGATCAGATTAACAGGGACCTCGTATGTCTTTACTAGGGATTTTGTTGTGTAGTTGATACATCTATAGTCTTCTTCCTCAAGGCCTTTCCTCTTTAGAATAGCCAAAGCATGCACACAGGGCAATTCTTCTATTTGAAATCATCCACAACAGCATATCTGCTCTTTCAGGTCAACGATGAATTTCTCTTCACCATCATAGAAAGTGGCCTGTTGTCCTGTTTAATATATCTACGATACAAGGATGATACATGCTTGAAATAGTAAGATACAAAGAAGATACATGATGAAAAAACAGAGATACAGGGGAATGAAACGGTGTCTATACTACCTTCAGTAACATAGCTATGTCTCTATACCTATCCAGTATCTTGTTATACTTGTATCTAAGAGGTGTAAATGTCTCGTGTACTTTCTGCCTGTTATCATCGCTCCAAGTCCCCACCAGTGAGCGCATGTATTCCAAAATGCGATTACGGGCATATCACACGCATCCCTGTTCACAGCATTCAAGGATTCCACAATGTTTGATGTCATTGTAAATCCCCTATTTACCGTTGAATGCGCCCTTGACCACTTATAGTACCCGATGTTTACCAAGTATTCTTTGATCCTTTTATCCATTTTTCTGACCTTTTTCAGGTATGTATCGAACTCCTGTACGGTGTATGTCTTGGCCTAACTGAAGAATGTCTCATGGAGCTGCTCTTCACATTTTTTGAACTTAGAGTGTGTTTGGTATGAGGGAAAATATTTTCTGGAAAATGTTTTCTTATTTTCCCTTGTTTGGTTGACATTTAAGATTTGGAAAATATTTTCTCATACTACTCATTTTCCTCAAAATGGAGGAAAATATTTTCCCTAAAAATAGTTGGGAAAACATTTTCCTTTTCTTGAAAAAACACGCGCGTCGCTGCATCCCTTCCCAAATCAAAACATTTCCCACACCTCTTTCTCTCTCTACAGCAAGCTCCTCTCTCTCTTTCTCTCTCTAGCTTAGGGTTTGCTCTTCTCCATTTCTTCTCCGCCGTGAACTTCTCTGATCTCCGCCGCAAATTTCTCTATTCTCCTCCGCGAACCGTGTTTTCCGGCAACCTTGCAGAGGTATTTTTCGTTCATTTTTTAGGGTTAAATATTGGTAATTTTTCGTTTGTTTTGGCGATGTATTTTTCGTTTCAGATCTATTAATAATTAGCATCATAAAAATCCTATTTTTTACTTCTATTCAAGCATTTGATTTGCTGCTATTTTAGCGTTGAATTACCTTTTTATGTTTAAATTGAATGAGTTGGAGAAATATTCAAATTAGAAAACTCAAGGTTCTTCATTTGTTGCTAGTTGCTTGTGAGGCAGTGGTTAATACGAAAAGGGACCAAGGGTTTCCTTTCTAGTCTTTATCTTGTAGGCCTGATTCACCTTTTCAGGTTACCTCCTTCATTTCTTTGTTGATAAATAATTGTTTGATTCGCCTTGTCGGTGCGGTTATGTGTGAGCCTTGTCGGCTATAGTGACTTGTCTTCGTTTGGTTTGGTTGAAGTTGCGGTAATTATTTCACCCTTGTGTTTTTCACTGCTACTATATTGTGCATAAGCTTGATGGTGGCTGCTGATGTGAATATATTTAATTTCTAGGTCTATAATCTGTTAATAATTGTGATGGTTCCCTTTGTGTTTGGATTTGATCTTATGAAAGCAAATGGGTACCATATTATTGTGGATTCATGGCTGCCATTTATGCCCTTTGGTGGCTGATTATCATGAGAATAAACACTTTTTCTCGCTATAGGAACATGCTAAAATTTTGAACAGATACTATTCTTGGCATGTGACCTAGTTCTGAGGCCATACCTTGATCAATAGTATGTGGGTTATTGTTTCACCCTTGGTGTTCTCCACTACTGTTCAGCTGCTGTCGGAAAAAAAAGAGGCAATGATGAAAATCTCAAGAAATATAAGCGAGGCGAATGAATAATGGTATAGTATCTTGGCAAGGCGACCTTTGGATGGCCAAAGATTTTGAGCAACCGGTCTGCAGCCATGGCGACACCGCTATTCTCTCGTCTTGAAGATATCTGAGCCTCCAACCAGCCTGCACCATTGTCGCTTCCTCGATTCGCATTTCCAGGTTACTCTTTTCCTCTTATTTATTGTGCATTAGGTTTAAGTAGAAAACAACCATTGCACATTACTTCAATCAAGCAATGGCATTGCATTTCAGCAGTGCATGTTTGTCTTCTTTGAGCCAGAGGAGGATGCATTCAATTAGAGCAGCAGCTTCTGAGAACAGTAGTGTTACAGTAGAAGAAGATGAGGTGAAGCTTGGTGGGTCTTTGAAGGTGACTAAGCTTGGAATTGGAGCTTGGTCTTGGGGTGATACTAGCTATTGGATCTTTGAGTGGGATGGTGAGTTGCTGTAGTAAGTAGATAAATTTGTTGAGTTGGTTCTTGAAAATTTGCAATTATGTCTTTCTCATTATTTGCATTATTTTGTTGTGGGGAGAAGTACTATTTGAATACTGCTTTGGTTTTTGGTAAGGTTGTCAATCATGCTGCATATTGGTTTGTACTGAGCTTAGGTGTGGGAATGTATTTTGTACTCTTTTCTTTCTTTTGTCTTATTAAAATGAGTGCTAAAAATAGTTGTTATATCCTTTTTCTCCTACTGTAATTTTGTTGCTAAGGACACCAGGTAAAGGCCTATTAGTTGTTGTACCAATTACAAATGCATTATTGTGATACATTCACCACAATGTAACTTAAGCCTTTGCTGGTTTTTCCTCTTTGCTGGTTATGTTATTGAAATTTGGCAATTTTGTTTAATTTATCATGATTCTTTCTGCTTAGCTAATTTATAATCAATGTTACGCGTTGACCTATTCAGAATTCACTCACTTTTAAGCCTTACAAAGGTGTGTATATTCTGAGTGTGGACTGATTTGAACTATACTATACTTGGTTAAGGACACCATTTTTTGTGAGGACATCTCTCTTATTTTTTGGTTCCGTTGTTGGCCATAAACAGTTTGGCCTATGATCTTGTCGATCTCGTAGAATCCTCTCTATTAGAGCAGATTCAGCTATGGTGATTACTTCACCTCCCTACCTTGTTGTCGATGTCTCTGCTTTAACTTATGGCATTGGACATTTCCAGGTTGCTTCGTTCCTTTTCTCTCTTCTTAATAAATAATTAAATAATTATTTATCTCGCACTGGCGGCATTTATTTTCATATTGTTGTCTTTTATAGCTTTGTCAGCTCTCTGTTACTATTATTAGTTCTGTTGTTCCTCCTGTTCCTAGTTTTGGCGGCAGTGATCTATTCTATGGGCCTAGTGCTGGACCAGGTTTGTTATGGTTCTGTCAAAGGTTGTGTATGTATTAGCCATAGTGGAGTACATGTTCAACTTTTGCTTTCTTGTGACAGTGAACAAATGGTGAAGCATTTAGGTGGACAAAACCAATGGAATAGCTGAAGAAGTGAAGCGAGGGAATAAATCAACTAGTGAGGATCTCCGCAAGTTGTGGTTGGATACATTCAAGCAAAAACACTACGATATACAATAGATTTGAAGAATAGCTATATGGAATTTGTCGCTTGTCTAATTAGTTTGTCATGCATAGTTATAAAAGTGAATGTTTTTGTGTTGAAATAAACAGTTTATTCCGAATTCCCTTTATTATATTGTAATGCTAAGCAAGTTGGCTAACTTTTGGTTTCTCACTCGTTATGTATTTACTATAATTTACTAGTCGTTGAAAATGGAGTTTACAGATGTGTTTGAAAAAGGCGTCAGTTGTGATTGAAAAATTTGGGAATCTATATTTATAAGTTCTTGTACAAGTATTAAAAAAATAACTTTCTTTGTCTGTATAGTTATGGGAGGGTGGTGAGTGCACTTCATCATTAATAAATTCAAGATTGTCTTATATTTGGAGATTTATCTTGGCAAAAATTTGAATTAGTCGAGCCTTGAAACAAAGACTGGACAACAAGTGAGAAACTAACAAAAATTAGTCATGTACTTACTATTCTTAGAAGTATATATTTTAAATATCATTAATTTTTTAGGGGTAGGGGTTGTGGGGGGGGGGGCTTGGGAAAGGAGAAGCATAAGAAATTATTTTCTAGAAAATTTTTTTACTTATAACCAAACACTAGAAAATATTTTCTGGAAGATGTTTTCCATTCATCAACCAAACATGGGAAAACATTTTCTAGGAAACCATTTTCCAAGAAAACATTTTCCATGGAAAGTGTTTTCCATGGAAAACATTTTCCTTCATACCAAACACACCCCTAGTCTTGAGGTTGTTCCACAAGTGAAATATACATGCATAGTGTGGGACTTGAGGATATACGATCGCAGTTGCCTTGATTATGCTCTCATTATCGTCTGAGACAACACACATATTTTCCCTCTCATCGTAAGCATCTCAGAACCTCTCGAAGAACCACTGCCATGAGGCATCATTCTCCAAATCAACAATCGCGTATACAAGTGGCAGTATGCTCCCTATGGAAAAAAACAGTAAGATACATATTTGAAACAGTATGATACAAATATAAAGCTGAAACAGTCTGATTCAAATAAATAGTTGAAACAGTAAAATATGAGGCTGAAACAGCCTGATAAGAATATGAAACAGTCTAATACAGTAGGCAGCAAGACAGTAGGCATAAGAAACACTAAGAAAACAGGGAGTAGCGTTCGAAATATTACCTGCTGCATCTAATATACTTGTGGCTTGGAATGTCCCTTTTTGTGTTGCTCTGAGGAAGCTACCATCAAGGACATGATTGGCTTGCAATGCTGAAACCCCTTTATTGAAGCATTCAAATCTACAAAAGCGTACATGAAGATATGATCTTCAGACACGTGCAAACCAACAATTGACCCCAGGTTTCTTTGCTCTACCATATACAGGTAGCTTGGTAGCTTCTTGTACGATTCAGTCGGGTCTCCTTTAATCATTGCAATGACCTTTTTGTTAATTGCCATGACTTCATGTAATCTATGTGCACACCGTAACACCTCTATATATCGTTCATTATCTCTTTAGGCGTGTAGGTTGTCTTTGGGTCAATCAACATGTCCTTGATGATCATACCGATCATTCGTGATGTAACTTGCGCTTGTCCATACACGCTATCTTTGTATGCACACGTGTGTTCATTTGTGAATTGTCTAACTTTGAACAAAGTCGATGAATTCAAGCTGGATTCCCTAAATTCTCAATTGCAATTTTTGCCTTTGCATATGAAGCAGTAGCTACAGATACAGAGAACAATTACATGATACAGAAAGATACATGATGATATAACTAAGATTCACTTAGCCTTTAAACGCTCAGATGATGCATATCAGATACAAATACACCTATGTAAGATACAGTCAGACACAAGAGAGTTATATATCAGATACATTGTGAAAGAGAATTCATATTTGACAATTTTGTATGATACAGCGAGATACAAACTGTTAGGAACGCAGAGATTGTGGACACGCATAAGACACATATCAGATACAAAGATATTCAGAGCATGTTTTAAACATCTTAAGATACATTTTGTCACAGACCGATACATTCAAGCTGCTAAACTGTAGAAGACACAGGAAAGATGCACTGTGATACAAACTGATACAGTATGATACAAAACAAAAAATATAGAGATTGCAGGCACACAGAAGACACATATCATATACAAAGATATTCAGAATCTGTCTTAGACTCCTTAAGATACAGTTAGACATAGACAGATACATTCAAGCTGCTAAACTGTAGAAAATACAAAAAAGATACATGTGAAACAAACTGATACGGTATGATACAAAACACAAAATACAGGGATTGCAGACAGAAAATACTGAGATTTCTAACCTTGTTGCACTCGATCTCTAAACCTTAAACTGAACCTTCTCTCTTATTGCAAATCGTTTCATTGCCATGACTATTGTCTTTTTTTTTAGGTACAGTTGGCCCTCTGAAATTTCTCTCTGCGCACTATCCGTAATTAACCCAACATCATCCACCTCATGCTCGTCACAAGTTCCTTTAATCAACAATTACACTATTTCAGCACAGTTTATAATTGTATGATCATTGTTTCTGTCTGTATCAAGATCGTTTCTTTCTGTATTAAGACTGTTTCTTTCTGTATCATTACTGTTCCTGATTTTTTGTTAATTGGTGAGAGAAACTTAAACGTGGCTTCCAATATTTATGGGTTCCCTGATTTTTTGCTAAAACTTACTGAAAGACAATATTCTCTTCATTAACTAGTTTATGTTAGGGTCAACTAAAAGTTACTATACCATAATGCATGGTTGGTTATGTTTTTGGATGTTTTTCAAAAATAGCTCCTCAAAGCAAGGAAATTACAAATGAGGGACATAATTTATTCTTAAATGGCATAGCACCCCCCCTTATTTAAAAATTACATAACATAGCACCCCCTTTGAACTATCCCTCAAAATAAAAATTTCTAGGTGCTATTCCCCCACCCTCCACCACCACAGACCTGCCGCCGGCCACTCTACCGGCGGCGCAGGCAGTCGATGGCCAAAAAACTGAAAAATCACCAGATCTCATTGGAATTGCTTATTTTATGTCACCGAAGCTTTATTATAGGTGGTTTTGTTTAAATAATTATTTTTTGATAACTTTATACACATAAATCTATCAAAAAATAATAAATTATATCTATAAATACATAAAAAAAAGGTATGGAAGAAGAAAAATACAAAAATATACACAAAAAATGTGAATTTTATACAGACATCCATAAATAGTGCACAAATCTGATATCTGTACAACTTTATTCATTGTTCATTCACACGTATACAGATTTATACAGCTTTATACAAATTTACATAAGTGTAAAGAAATATGTTTATTCACTGTATATACACACATATACAGATTTATACATTTTTGTACATATTCACAGAATTATATAAACTTATATAAAAGTGTATAAAATTATATAAACTCGCAAAAATAATTTTATACAGTATTTTGGGATGCTTTTACACAAAAAATTAACAAATATCCAAGATTTATACAGTTTTATACAAGAAAAATACTAAATCTAAATATTAGAAAAAAGTTTCAACAAAAAACTAGTAGATCTCACCGGATTTCTATGAAAAAGGTGAAAAAGAAAAAACGTGATAAACAAACCCCTCACCGGAGTTTTGACCGGAATATACAACAGAAAATCGAAATTGTTATTCAAAAAGCAAAAAAAAAAGAAGAAGAAACAGTGGCGCTGTGGCGGTGGAGACGGCAGCGACGGCGGTGGCTTGGAGGAGATGAGATGAAGGTGAGGCAATAGTGGAAGGGGTGGGGGTGGCGGTATTGTAGGGGAGGAAGAGAAGAGAGGAAAAATGGGAATGAGGGAAGGAGAAGAGAGGAAATATTGGGGCTAGGGTTTTTTTTTCCCTTTAAATAGGGGGGTGCTCCTTTAAATAGGGCGGTGCTATGAGTAAAATAAAAAAGTTAAAAAAAAAAGGAGGGGGTGATATTTCGGGTAAAGTTGTGAAATAGGGATCTTTTTTGGTAATTTTCATGGGATGGGTGTCTCTTAATGTAAAAATCCCTATATTTTTTACCCATTCTTGTATGCATAAAGATTTCTCTTGACAAAAGTTTGGGAGTTCAATCCAACTCCTGCCATTTTCTTAAACTTCTCTATAATTATTGATGGGACAAATTAAATAAAAGAATAAATTTCAAAAAACAATTTAAAATAGTGTACACATGACACTAATCTAAGTAGTAGTATTAGAAAGCAATAAAGTGAGTTCTAATCCCAAATGAGTTTACTTTAAAATAACTTTTGATGGACCTAATTGAATAAAAATTATTATGTGATAAAGCCCTCCCCTCCCGCAGGAAAAGGTGGACAATTTAATTCACTCTGTCAGACTACTTTAAGGTTCATCTTAGTTCTCAGTATTTGCTGAAGCCTGAAAGGCCAAGAATTAGGTTAAAAATGTTTAGGTTTTTAAACTCGTTACTTGCCTCGTTTAGGTTTCAAAACAACATTTTCCATAGAGAGTTGCATACAGCCTTGCAAAATTACCATTGTATCCCTGGCGGTTAATGGAGGGATTAACACATATTTTTCCTCCTAATCTTTCCCTCCAACCATTAACCCCTTTCCCTCCAACCACTAACCCTTTTTTTCCTCCAAAATACCTTTTTAGGCATGCTGTTAAGGATTAGGCGTGCAAAAATTTTTATGATAAAAAATGCCATGTTAGGAGGTGCAATAAATAACTTCATTAACCAATCTTGGTCCGATTTTTTTTTCATATAAACCGTATTTTTATTCTTCTTCTTCTTCTCAACTTTTTTTGATTTCCCTAATATAAGCCTAATCTTCTTCTCAACTTAAATCCTAAAAATATTTTTTCACTACCACCAATCCCTAAACCCTAAAAATAATTTTTCACTACCACCGAAAAATAGAAACTGATGAAAATGAAACAATTGATGACAATGCATTAGTTTTAAGGGAAGCGTTTAATAGACTTTTTGGTGGAGGTGATGATGATAGTTTGTCGAATGAAAGGGGGGGACGAAGAAATTGAGGGTACTTCGGTTAATGGTGATGAAGATGAAGATGTTGAAGGTTGTGATGTGGAAGGTGGTGATGAAGATGTTGAAGGTGGTAATGAAGATGCTGAAGGTGGTGGTGATGAAGATATTGAATATCTTTACAATGTTCGATTAGACCCTAAATCCGAAATGACTTTTGATAGTTTGGAGGAATTCCATTCCTTTTATAAGGTGCATGCTAAATTAAAAGGTTTTTGTATAGTGAGGAGATCATCGAAGAAACATAAGATTAGCGGAGTTCTTAATTACGTTCATTACTGCTGTGACAGAACTGGTAAACGTGATAATGCAACTACCAAAAAAAAAGATTCAGTGTCCAACAAAGGTTAATGCTAACCTTGCAGCTGATGGAATAACGTGGGTTGTAAATTCAGTGAATACAAATCATAACCATGACTAGGAGCCAGATTTGTCTCGTCTAATGCCTGGACACAGGCACATGTCCAAGAGTTTGAAAAGGTCATTGATTGCTAATGATAGAGCAGGCGTTAGACCTTTCAAAAGCATTCGTGCATTGCGGTCTCAACTAGGTGGTCCAGAAAACTTGGAGCCAGGCGATGCTGAATCAATTAGGCAGGTTTTTGCGATATGCAAACGAAGGACAATGACTTCTTCCATCTTATGGACATAAATGATGAAGTACGGTTGAGGAATTTGATATGGGTTCATCCTCAAGGAAAGGCTGCTTACCAGGAATTTCATGATATGGTGTGCGTTGATACTATTTATCTAGTCAATAGATATGACATGCCTTTTTGTAGCTTCATTGGTGTTAATCACCACTGCCAATCAATATTTCTTGGTTGTGCATTGGTATCAAAAGAGGACATTCCTATGTATCGATGGTTGTTCTCAATCTGGGTTAATGGGAGGCGTTGAGCCAATTTGTCTATTGACTGATCAAGATGAGAGCATAAGAGTTGTAGTTAGGGAGCTCTGGCCCAACACTATCCATCGGTTTTACATTTGGCATATCTCTGCGAAGCTTTCATTAAAGTTTAAGCGTCATCGGAGCTACGTTGACATTAAGAATGAGTTCACAGCTATAGTTTGTGAAAGCCTTAGTATAGCTGAATTTGAAATGAGATGGCAAGAGTTCAGGGCAAGATACAGATTGGAAAGAAATGAATGGTTGAACAAACGTTATGGGGGAAAAGGAAAATTGGGTACCCGTATATCTCCAGCATTTCTTATGGGTTGGGATGAAATCTACACAGAGGAGCGAGTCAATGCATGCATTTTTTGATTACTACATAAATAGCCATAGCACATTAAAAAGTTTTGTGGTACAGTACGAAGTTGCATTGCATGAAAAACATGAGGAGTTAAAGAAAGAACTTGCAGCAAGGACTAAGATAATTAAGTGTTATTCAGGATTTTTGTGGGAGAAGCAGCTTGAACGAGCCTACACACCAACCATATTTGCAATGGTAAAACAAGAGATTACACGGATGGCACATTGTGATTTGTCTATTTTGAATCATGGTGGTGAAGTGGAAGTATACTAAATTAGAGATGGTTCGTTAAGGCTCGATGCTGTTGGGAACTGGTTCATTTTTACCGTTCATCACACTTCGGCAGGTGAGTACTACGGGTGCAATTGCAAGATGTTTGAACCAAGGGGCATCATTTGTGGTCACATTATGAAATTGTTGTCACACAAAGGTATTTCACAAATTAATGATAGGTACATTTTAAGAAGATGGCGAAGGGATATGTCGCGTCCTCATCTAAATAAGTTTTTCAATAGTGATTACCCACAAATGACTGGAGAGTATAAATCATGCAGAGAATTACTGATAAAATTTGAGAGGCTCATTGACATTGGTTTGGACGATAGTCTTAAGAGGCAATACATAAGCATGATGTTGGACGCAGCTGTAAATGCACTTAGAACGATAGAACGACAGTAACTGTAAGAAGGGCTTCTGCTCGTGCTAGTTCCGCTGCTAATAATCCCGTACAAAATCCTCAAATTAATCAAAAGCGAGGGAGGCCAAAACATATACGTCGTAGGAATCAATTGGAAAATAGGACAAGAACTACAGCGGCAACATATGGTGCCACCAGTGGTAAGGGTCAAGCCTATATGCGTACTAGTAATGTCCAGTCAAGGGATATTGCATATGTGCAACAATAGACATGACAAGAATTTGAAACAAATGTACCAATTTTGCAAGCCTTAATTGGTTTAATTTTGATTTAAGAAATATGAATTTTCTGTTGCTTTATGCTGTTTATTATATTTAATTATATTCTAACTAGTATAATGATATGAAATTGAATATTACGTAAACTCACATTAATAAATTATTTTTATCATATTTTAATCATGTATAATTAAATTAAATTATGTCCATAAGACCTTGTATTTGTGAATATAACTGAAAGTTGCAAATGAGATTGCAAGTACTATTCAAATTTATAAAAGTAATATAACTATGTCATCTTCTTTCTTCTCTAACAAGTCTTCCAGGTAATGAAGACTTATTATCATGAATTGTGTGGTGGCTTTATTCTGATTTATCACGGTAAGTTAGTGATTTTTATTGGTCAATTTTAAGTTTATCCTAGGGAAGGTAAAGCATGATGATTTCTACCTAGAGAAGCAAAATATATGGTTGGAGCAATCAATGTATAAATTTTTGATTTTGAATTTTAAATAATTTGTAAGTTTTAAAAACTTAAACTGTATTACCTCATTCTAATAATAACAATCTACTTTTTTTATTAAAACCTTGAGTCCATTTTATTCAAAATTTGATACAAATAGGGGGGCCAAACCAAACCCCTTAAGTGTACATGTTGACACAATCTTAAAAAAATTTGAATATAGAAATGTCCTCCCAAGCATATTCCCCACCAAAAATAGAAGACTCCAAATGGCTTCATAATAGATCCTCCATATAACCTGCTATAAACGAAATATTAACTATAGAAATTTTTAACAGAAAAGTGATCCTTTTTTGGTGTAATCCTGAAATTTACCATTCTTTTTTCATCATTATAATTTGTAGTATTTTAAACTCATAAATCATAGTTCATTTAAATTTCACTATTCAATTATAAAAAAAATAAACATAACCGAACAATATAGATCTCAACCGAAACAATTAAGAAACTAAAAAAAAGATGGAAGATAAAATTGAACCAACTCATCAGTTCAATTCAACAATTGTAAGCACACATAATTTCGTAAAAACAAATTGATAAACACCCATCTAAAATATTTTAAGGTTGTAAGAAGAGCTTTGTGGATCATTATTAATCTTGGTCACACAATTGTTTAGCATGCCCTCAAACTTAGCGGTCACAATAGCCATACTTAGCATCATCATCTCCTGATTTTGTTTTAATTGATCCATCTTTTTAATTATTGACTGCATATCCTGATTTTTCTGTTGCGATAACTTCGCAATTTCAAGACGTACATCTTGTAATTGGGTACAAATTATCTGAAGAGGGAAATTGATGGGGACGATAGGCATTATTGCTGAATTTGGACGAGACATGTTTGTACTACAATTAGTTGTAAAATAAAAAATTTCATTAGTATGGTAGAATATCATAAAGCAAATTATAGTTGAATGAAAGAAAATTTTTAGAATGGTTGTTCCATATCATACCTTAGAGGATTCCTGGATATAATTGCAGATTCTTTTATTTGAGAGCTGAAAAATATTTGTTAGGATTTTATAGATGAAAACGAAGTTTTACTTCATTGATGAACGTATTGTGCAAAGCACGCCTAGCTAATATAATTTAATTGCTTTCATTGGTTAGTTCAACATGACTCATCGGTTAAGAAAATTTCACTCTCACTCTCACTCTTTCTCCATTTACCGTTTAATACATTTATAGTTTAATTCAAAAAAAAAATTATGATAATTGTTGAAAATGGTGCTTTATATGAATTTTTTTAATTTTTAAAGAATAATAAAATTTAAATACCATTGTATAAGTGGGATTTGTGGAAAAAAAAATTATGCATTAAGGATTCCAAATCATAGTACATTAGTTTGCACCAAAAAATCATTTGCATGACTAAATAATCAACATAAAGCAAAATAGAAAAATTTGGTGTGATTACAAAACGAAAGAAGAAACCATTCACTAATCTTAATCTTCAACACCATACAACAAAGCAAAAGATTTCATTTACAAAGGTAGAAACAACACATGCAAAGTAACACCATAGTAAAGGTGGCGAACATCATAAACTTAACAAAACAGCACCATTAATAACCAAACCATCACTTACAAAGGCAGAATCAACACATGCAAAGTAAAGGTGGTGAACATCATAAACTTAAATAACACCAACAAACAAAAGTTGCAAAATATACCACTTAGCAAAACACCACCATTACTACCCAAAACATCGTCAAGTGCTGGTGGAGATCCTGGGGGAGTGTTGTACTCATCTGACTGACCAAGATGGAGAAGTATGGAATGGAGCATCCTCTTCGTGTGTCTATTCTCAGTATCAATGTGGCTGATGAGTACCAATATGTACTCAATAACATCGTCTACCATCATACGGATGGCACGAACATCATTAGCAGTATTGTTAAGTTTATCTCTGATTTCTCTACTTGGAGGAGTCATTTTTCCACAATATTTCTAATTTTTTAACTCAAAATGTTAATCTGTTTTTGATTTTGAGAAGGATTTGCATGTACATTTATAAGCAAAATATTGAGAGACATGAGTAGGTGAGTGTCATCCTTATTGAAAAGATAAGTAGGGGTGCATTCCATGCCTTACACTTAAGTTGTAAGGTAGAAGCTAATGTTAAAAAGGGCAAAAAAAAAAATTGGGGGAGAATATGGGATATCCGGGTCTCGAACACGCAATTCCTAGGCCAAATAGAGCCTTAGAGTACACGGTGAGACCACAGCTTTATCCCAGTCATTCGATCAGACTCCAAAACTTAAAATACATATACTGTCATTAATACTTTTAAACAAATGATCAAGTTAATTTTATCTATAAATATTTTCAAGTTAATCAATGATATGTTCCATATAAATGTGAAATTTAATATGTAAATACTGAAAAATAATGATATGATAAATAACTAATTTATATTAAACAACTTAAATGTTCGTGCCATTATAACATACTAAATCCTAAAACCCTATAATATAGGTACTAAAACTACAAACAATGCTTTTCTTTAGTAATGATTTGACAAGTATCCCAATATCAATATATACAACTCAACATATGTATATTACATGGTTACTACACTACATTGCTTAGTTGTTAGTAATCAGTTGATCGGTATCCCGATATCAATATTTACAACTAATCATCACATTCATTTGATATATACACTTTATCAATTTAATGATCACATGTATATTTAATGGTTACTTTATCAAATAAATTTTCATAGACTAAGCATTTGGTTAAAAATTAGTTAAAACAAATCTCTAATCAACTAAAGCCATATCAAATGAAAAAATACTATATAATTTGAATTTATTTTTCCATTTACCTATACAATTTGAATTATTTTCAAATTAAATACTAAAACCTATGGTAGCTAATGTTAAAAACGGACAAAAAAATAGGGGGAGAATATGGGACATCCTGGTCTCGAATACGCAACCCCTAGGTCTAATAGAGCTTTAGAGCACATGGTGAGACCACGGCGCCATCACAATCATTCGACCAAATTCTAACACTTAAAACAGATATACCTTTAATACTTTTAAAAATTTTGGGGAGAATATGGGACGTCCTGGTCTCGAACACGCAACTCCTAGGCCAAATAGATCCTTAGAGCACATGGTGAGACCACAGCGTCATCCCAATCATTCAAACAGAATCAAAAATGTATATAGATTCAGATCAAAAGAGCTGATCAATATATCGTTTTTTAAATATCAAATTGTTATGGATCATTTTATGTATTAACCAATGTAACACATCATGACATTAATGTCTCTCAATTTTTTTTATCATTTTTATCTTTGGATTATTTTCATACACTAAGCATGTGGTTAAAATTTTGTTAAATAATAAATATAATTCTAACCAAATTAAGCCATTTCAAATGAAAATGTAAATAAATAAAATTAAAATGAAGTTCAACATAACTTGCCTAATTTTTCTAACTGAATTATCCTCTACATTTACCTATACAATTTAAATTTTTTTTTGCAAAGTAAAATTAACTCATTTGTCCCTATTAATACATGTGGAGTGCTAGGTTATTTAAACAGCTCTCATTTTATATTTATGCTCTTAGATTGTCATTATATTATTTTTTTCATACATAGTCCAATATAGTTCTAACTTTTATCTTATTGATTAGGCATGTCAGAACCAAATGTAGAGAAACATAAGGAATCAGCTGCTGGACGCCGACTTGAAAGGATAGTTTCTCCAGTATTTTGTATCCATGAGCATCTTATGGACATCCAATGCCGGGTTATTGAACTAGCCAAGGAAATTAAGCAATTAAGGGAGGCTCAAGAATAGCTTGAAGCAAGATTTATAAGACAAGAGAGGCTGCTGGCTGCATATCTTGAACTGGAAGAACTAGATATAGATGATGTTGTGACCCCACCTCCCTCACCATCCCGTAGTATTTAGGTGTTTTTCCCATAGATGTTAAGTGGGTTTCGCTTGTTGTGGGCGGATTTGGGTTTAGGGTTTTGCTTTTAAGTGGTTTTTGCTTGTTATGGGCGGTTTTGGGTTTAGGGTTTTGCTTTTAATTTCCTTCATTTTGAGACTGGTATGGTTGAAGCCCTGGTCATGAATGTTAATGGTTGAAGTTATTATTATTATTATTATTATTATTATTATTATTATTATTATTATTATTATTATTATTATTATTATTATTATCATCAGTTCATCTAAGTACTATTGTTGTTTATTGTCAATAATCATACAATACATTGGATTTTTCATTTTTAACGAACAAATGTATAGTAGTATTTCAAAATGCAAATTTAACTTAGAATAGAAAACAAAATTATAACTCATCTTTATACTTATCCAACTAATCACTTTTATAGTTATATTTAAAAATAACATACTGTTATTCAACTAAAATCCTATAAATCATAATCTATTTGATTAAGAAAATTGTATCACTTAAATAGAATGCAACTGCCAAACTTTCGGAGCAGATTTGAGAAGTCTAATTCTTTGTTAGTTAGAGTAGATAGCTGGAGGAGTTGTATACCTCATATTTTTGTCTGTCTTTGTTGTAATACTGAAAGAGGCTTGGCTTAGTCCTCCTCTCTGTTATTATTGTTTAATATATTAACGGCAGTGTCGATTAAAAAAAAGTATAGAGACCTAAGGCTAATTCTATGTTTATCTTCTTCTTTATTTATGAGTATATAAATTTATGACTAGGTATCGCGTATCAATTATTAATTTATTTCCCTTCTTTAACGATTTATATTTCCTTTTTAGGGAATTTTTATGCTAATTTCTTAGACAATGTAATATTGTTCAGTCTTTATTCTATATTTATACATGTTTGTTTCTTTCTATGCACACCCGTGAACTCCCTCCATTATTAAATCCAACAACTCACATAATAATAGTGCATGCATGGTAGGCGGCTCCTTTTTTCTTTTTTTCACGTTAAAATAGGTATTTTGTGGCCAGTTTAAGGATTACCCTAGGGAAGGTAATATAATTGGGAATGAACATGTACTTTTTTTTTCTTTCACGATGAGGACTATGTACAAGTAAATTTTGAAAAAATATTATATACATATGAAAATGTATATAACACATTATTTTTAAGAAATGTAATAGTAAATAAAAAATAAAATATTATAAATTCACATAATAACAAAGTGGTATTTTTAAAGTTTCTTTCTTTTATTCTAAAGATTAATTCGTATAAGTAAATAAAAATAAAGCATTATAAATTCACACAATATCAAAGTGGTACTTTTTGAGTTTCTTTCTTTTATTTTAAAAATTAATTCAGATATTTTGAACTAAAATATGGGTTGTTAATGGAAAAATAAATGAATAACTTAGGGAAGGTAATATAATTATGAACATCTACTTTTTTTATTCTTCCACGATGGGGACTTTATAAGAGTAAATTTTAGAAGAACATTATATACAAATGTATATAAAACATTAATTTTTTGAAATATAATAGTAAATAAAAATAAAATATTATAATTTCACATAATAACAAAGTGGTTTTTTTTTATATTCTTTCTTTTATTTTAAAGATTAATTCGGATGTTTTGATCTAAAATGAGGGTTGCAATTGGACAATTAAATGATTAACCTAGGGAAGGGACAATTAAATGAACGTTAATGATGAGATGAGCGTGCAAAGTAGACTGCCTCAAGACATTAAAGTGCATTGAGAAACAAGTAAGGGATTATCAGTTTGGATGGGTGCGTGTGCTTTATAAATCCATGTAACTCAAGGCATTTGTACACCACTACTCAAATCTCTTCGAAATATTTCTTCCAACGAACTAACAAACTCAAATTTTACTTTGAAATGGATCGTACCCCTAAACGCCACTGTTCTGAATCTCTCATACAAGGCTCTCCTGGTTCTTTTGAGGCTTTGTACCACGAAGCCAAGGAAAACCATGAACAGCTAATTGTCGAGGTCAAAGACTTCATATATCGTCTTGCATGGAGCGTACCACTTACCACGTAACAAAACTTTTGTTGGCTGAACCAACTCCATTGGAAACCCTTTTTGAACTATTTGAAAAATTGCAAAAGCCAATCATTTACGAAATATCGGATGACACGGTTCCAACATAGTCGCAGGCATCAAAACAAAGCCCCAAGTCTGTGAACTATAAAATGGACTCACCATAATTCTATTAAAAAGTTCAAAAATCCCTTTTGCTTCGCTTGAAGTTGGTGGATATTTAGTTTATTTGGTGATGTATTTCTTTTATTTTTTTTGTGTTGTCTTGTTATGCCGTATGTTGCTTGTTCCTTTAAGTCTTGTTATCATTTTTTAATTTAATGGAAGTATGTCTTTTTTATTAGATCTGCAATTGTTTTATTCATTTTTCAACACTTGACGTATAATTTTTTCGTTCAATTATTCGTAAAAACAACAAAAATAAAAAAAATAAAAATTCAGAAACAAGCGTTTATGAACTTAACATTACATAACACAAAGCACATGTTCAAAGCAAAACGGATAGCAACAACACAAAACAAAATACAATCTACCCCTAGCTATATATTAAAAGTTGGCATGCTTATAATATGGTTTACACTAGCGAGCCTTAATTTTGGTATCTTTTGCTCAAGTATGAACTCTGAGCAACACTATTCCAAACTTTAGGTCAGTTTCTGTAACTGTAAAGAGGAGCTCATTTTCTGTTGCCAAGTTATTATCATCAACAAAATATTTCCAATCTTTTCCAAGTCTTGTTTTTGTATTCACAATAAACTCCATCTCATACATCGAATCGCTACAAAATATAACAGCAGGCACCGTTGCATTAGGTAGGTGTCTGCGGGCAGCCATCGGAAGGTACTAAAAGAAATGAGAGTTTGTGAGTAAAAAAATTGAAAAGAATAAAGAAAATTCTAACTAATCAACTTTAAATAAGCAAATACAATCAATATCAAATTCGTTCTAACGCATGATTTCTTAAACTTTATAAAAAAAATATTGGAAAACCATAAGTTGTTAAAAATTGACGGTAGTACACATATTTGGAATTTTTAGCGTCCGTCAAATTGTATCTTTTGGAGATGGAACTTGACATTGAGTAAAAACCCATGATTCTTTTAGGAGGAAAAGGATACTTTTAAAGGATTCATTAATAAAAAGAATGTAACAACTTTACATAGACGGATGAGAGTATACTTTAGTCCAAATATATTCCCACCAAAATGAAAATTTATCTCAATTTTTTTCTCCAACTAAGTTTAGTCTTAAATTCCCTAACAATTTCCCTCCAACTTTGAACAAATAAGTAATGTTAAAAAAGGGCAAAAATATGGGGGAGAATATTGGACATCCAGGTCTCGAACACGCGATCTCTAGGCCCAATAGAGCCTTACAGTACATGGTAAGACCACGATGCCATCCCCATCATTCAAACAGACTTCAACACTTAAAGTAGATATACTGTCTTTAAATACAAAAATAATTATTTTATAAATTTTATGATCAATAAATAATTTATAGTGTTTGAATTAAAGGTAATTTGAAGATGGTCATATCATTATAACATAGTTACATTGGTAGTAACTAAATGTAACTATGTTATAATGAGATGACATAGTTATCAGTGGATCATCTTCTATTATAAGTATAATATATGATCTACAAACTTTTTCAAGTTTATGATCAATAACCAATTTATATTGTTTGAATTAAAGCTAATTTGAAATTGGTCATATCATTATGACATAGTTACTACCAATGCATTTCTTAGAGACAGTAGTGATCAGTGGATCGTCTTCTGTTATTAGTGTAATATATGATCAAGTATAACATATGATCTATAAACTTTTTCAAGTTTATGATCAATAACCAATTTATATTGTTTGAATTATAGCTAATTTGAAAATGGTCATATCATTATAACATAGTTACTATCAATGCATTTCTTAGAGACGGTAGTGATCAGTGGATCATCTTCTGTTATCAGTGTAACATATGATCAAGTATAACATATGATCTACAAACTTTTTCAAGTTTATGATCAATAACCAATTTATATTGTTTGAATTATAGCTAATTTGAAAATGGTCATATCATTATAACATATCCATCTGAGCTCTTTAGTTGGATTTGACATATAATCCTTCATAATTTAATTACTTTATTTTTTAATCAGACTTAATTCAAATAGACTTATTTAAGTTTTTATTATTACAAAATGTTTCATTTTCATTGTTAAAAAATGGTTGATTGTCATTGATACAAAATGGTTCATTTTCATACTTAAACCCTCATGAAAAGCTTGTATACAAAAAAAGAAAAAGTGCCTAACTAGACTCAAACCCCACACCCAACCTCATAATATCAAACTTATCACCTCTTTGCTGAAATAGCATCATCTGCTATTCCACACACTCTTTTTTCCTTTATCCAAACTATATCCTAAGAAAAACCCTAACCTGCACCTCGTAAAACTAAAAGGTGTGACCTTCAACTTTTCCTAATAAAAGAGACACAACCTTTCTCCTTTCCCTTTTTGAAAAATCCCTCCATCTTTTTTCTCCATTCTATTTCTTAACCAAAAAAATGTCGGTTAATACAACAAATGCTAAGTACTATCCACCCGGTTTATACATTAATACTTATCGACGTGAGATATTTACTATGAATTTAAGCAATTCTTATGTTACAATGGATGACTTCGTAAGTTTTATCACTTAATTACCTTTATTTTAATTTACAATAGCTTCTAATAAATTATTTTATGAATTTTTTGGTGATAAATCTTTCCAAAATATGTACTACATCTTTTGCCTGATGAAACACTTCCTGCACGTGTTATATGTGGGACTGAGGAACATGAAATGTACCTAATTATACATAAAGGACATAAAGAGCTGGGCAAGGGTTGGATAAAATTTGTAAAGGCCAACAAGTTGAGGGCTGGTAAGATACTGCATTTTCAGATCATGGATGTTTTATGTGATTGTGTTGGCCAAAATCGGGATAGGACAACAAATCGAATTTGTATTGGGTTTAACTGGTAATTTGCTTGTATCAAAGTGATGCTCGAGTTAAAGTTAAATTTGAACTAGATGAAAGGCTTGAAAAAGTAAACGAGGCAAGGAATAAATTAGATGACAAACGAGACAACAAATAAAAATGGCTCTGCGGTTGATTATATTTACGGAACTTCCAGGGTCTACTAAGACTCGTTTTACATCTGAATCGTTGACCCTCAAGGTAATAACCAGAGCTTCGTGATAAGGGGTCATTACCTCGTGGTAGTCTCCTTCGTCGAAAATGATTTCTTCGCCGCCCCTTCCATTTGGGTTCTTCTTCCCCTGCTGGTTGAGAGTTTCGCAAGCTTCCTCACCGAGGAAGGGTTGGTACCTTTTATTTCTGTACTGCCATTTATGACGTTTGCAGATTTTCAAGACATCAAGGTCGTCGACATCTTACAGAGATCGAAAAATCTCAGCTTCGAAACAAACGTTATTACCAGATCCCCACAGACAGTGTCAATTTGTGTTGGCCTAAATCGCTAAAGGACAACAAATTGAATTTGTATTGGGTTTAACTGGTAATTTTCTTGTATCAAAGTGATGCTCGAGCTAAAGTTAAATTTGAACTAGATGAAAGGCTTGAAAAAGTAAACGAGGCAAGGAGTAAATTAGATGACAAACGAGACTACAAATAAAAATAGAGTTGAATATTGTCTTATTCCTATCCTCTATGTTTACTAATGAATTCTATTTATAACTGGGGGAAAGAAATGACGTTGTAAATATCATAATTGTGCCTTTATGGCCATTACTCCGTGTTTAGTCGTGGTTGACTCACGATCTTTCTCTTAAATGCTAGAGCAACGGTCGACAGTTACAAAGACTAGACATTATTTTCTGAGGTGTTACATCCGCAGTTTTCTCCGAGGTCGACACTTCGGACCCGCTCCTCCTCATTTCTCGAGACAACGTCCCGAGGTAAAGAATTGTGCAACCTCCCCTCGTGAGTTTACCTCGTGGGGTGGACTTCGTGTTTATGCTTTGGGGTCTTGCTCATGACCTCGGCGGCTTTTCATCCAATAAAGATAGTCCCCCCACCCTTCGGGTAATTGCCAGAATTTTCTGGGAGTGGAATTGAATTTAAGCGGGAGAGTGACATGTCGCGTTCTTGGCCAGAAAATTTGAAAAGGCGGGCGTCGTTTCAACGTCTCATCCTCTGTACGTGGCTCATTTTTGAACGGCTATGTCTTTTCGTTTAATCTTCCCCATGTAACCGTCATCATTGCATTTTGATCCACTTCTACTGTGCTATAAATTGGCCATTTTTTTTTTGTTATCTTCATCATTCCACAATTTTCCTTAGACCCATTCACATTTCTTCTCTTTTTTCAGATTTTTACAAGATTTCACCATGTCTTCTCTATCCATCGTGAAAACGATATTGATGCTTCGACTGAGGACCTGTTGGACTCTCCCCCTACAACAACTTCTTCTCGTTCGGAAGACAGCCGTAGTGCAGCCAGCCAAGAACCGTCCATGGGTGATGATGAGGCAGCGGCTGAAGGAGCCATTGACGGGGACGATGATAATGAGGTAGTTGAGACCTCGCCCCCGAAGAAAAAGAAAAAATAAGTTTATCGGGGGAAATTGAATCTCAGTGGGTCATTCTAAGACGATTTGACTCAAGTAAGGATTTTAAAATGAGGGGGCAAACGGCCTCGGATGTTGTCAGGAAAAGGAATCTCCCTATGCGATTTTCTCCCAGCCTGGTCTCGGAAGAACATATGGCTTTGATCCGAGGGGAGTGAAATTGGAACCCCGAGGTTCCAATCTCGATTCCCACTCCCGAGCAGCATACGTGTGATAGTGTTCCGGGGCAGTCCTTTATTTACACCTACCCCTTTTTGATAGATTTCTCTCTTTTTCTTCATCCCATAGCGGACACCTTTTGCAGGATGCACAATGTTTGCTTGGCCAAGCTTGGCCCCAACTTCTGGAGGGCCGTTCAGTGTCTCGACTACATTAGTCGCAAAGCCAGGGTCATATTTGGGTATGACCATTTGATTTCCTTATTTTCTCCTTCTCTGCACAAGCATAGGGTTGTGCAGTTGAACAAGCGCGGCCAGTTTTCTCTTATTACTAAGAGCGACGACACCGAGGATCAAAGCTGGTGCGACTGGTTTGTCCTCCTTCCCACCTCTTCTCTTTTAGCCGAGCCTGGGTTCCCCGGGGCGTGGAATAGGACACGTAAGCCTTTCTCTGGTTTTATTTTCTGTACTTGGCTCCAACAAGTGTGGAAACGACTTACCTTTTGTCCTGTTTTTAGCAAGGAGACCCCAAATTAATTCTCCCCAGGATTTGGAGGCTTGGGTGCAAGCCATAATCAACGCCGAGGGGAAGTTGAATAGGGATTGGATGGTTTTGGCCGCTCGTGCAGAAAATGGGTGGTCGGGAAAGCGTCTGGGTTAGTATATTCCCAATCTGATTACTTTATTTTCCCGATGCATCTTTTCTTACTTCTGCCTTTTTCCTCTATTCCAGATTTCAATGTTTTGCCTGTCGAGGCAGAGAAGGAAGAAGATAAGAAAAAGAAGACAAAAAAGAAAAAGAATTTGGGACGACGAGCCGAAGTCGTCGATGTCCCAGATGCTGATGCTAGTTTGCATCTTATTGAGGAGTCTGTTCAGACTTTTACTCAGGCCCCGAGAGGTATTCTTGTCTATTTTTTGTATTTTTCTATTTATTTTCCCCTTTGAGTAATGCATTTCTTTCTTTTCAGGTTCAAAAAAGAAAAGGCAATACGCCTAAGAAGCCAGCTAAGGCTAAAATCCCTCGGGTTGATTTGATTACGATCCCCCCGCGAAGATTGATTAATGAACTAGATGACGTTTTGGTTTGGAGCGTAGTCAAGGGGATGGTCGTGAAAGAGCCGAGCCAAGTGGTTGACAAGGTTCGTGAGGGCTTGGAGTCCAGCGAGGCGAAATCTGCCGAGGAGGTCAACAAGCCTGTCGAGGCGACATCGCCTGTGAGACAAGGGAGTGCAAACCCACCTCGGGCTAAGGCGAATCTCTCCTAAGGGATTAGACGAATCCCAGTCCCAATAGGTGTTTGTCTATTGGATGACAGCATGGGGGTCGCCATCAACTGCAAAGGGCTACTTGGGCCTTTAGAGAACGACTGTCTGAAGAACATCCCCTAGGACGATTTGATGGCTTACTCGGCTCAGCATGCAATCCATGTGAGGTTTTGATTTGCTTGTTTTTTATTCTAATTATTTTTTAGGCCTTTAACTCTTTTCCTTTTGGTTGTAGGGCTACGTTTATGCCATAAAGGCAGCTGAAGTCGAAGCTCAGCGAGCAGCACATCTTCGTCGGGTTAGGGATGAATGGGATCGTAGGAGGAACATGCTCGAGGCTCGTGTTGCTGAGCTCGAAAAGCAACTCTCCATCTCGGAGGTTAACTTGGGTCGATCTCAAAGAGAAGTCGAGCAACTTGGTGCTGATCTTTCTCAGGCCCGTGGGGAAGTTACCAGCCTTTTGACCGAGAAGAGGTCCCAAGAGAAGAGTTATCAAGCTGAGCTTCAGAAGCAAGCTGACGCAGCCGATGCAGCACTTAAGGGGTTGACCGAGAAGTTTGAAGACAAGACTTTGCTACTTACCTCAAAAGTGGTCGAGGTTGAGGCTAAGAATAAAGCTCTCAAAGCCGAAGTGAAAATCCTTCGGGCTAAGAAACCAGCCTCTTCCTCGCACTTAAATCTTTGTTCAGAGCTAAGTTGGATTTGAGGGCTACCCGAGCGAAGGTTGATAGAAATTAAGCAATCATTCAGACCAAGTTGAGGACCGTTGAACAGTGTAAATAGGGGATTAGCGTGGATGACAAGATTGCTAAAGCCAAGGTTGACGTAGCTATAGCTCGGGGGTTTTTAGACCGACTTTCTTCGAGTAGTGACAGCTCATCTGAAGGAGAGGCCTTGGTTAGTGATAGTGAACACGAGTGACTGTTCGTCAGTTTTTGTTTTTGTGCCTTCGGGCTACTTTTCTGTAATTATTTTGGCCTTTGAGCCTTGTGAATACATGAATGTTTGAATATCAATTATTTCGATATCTTTTTTGTTTGCTTGCAAGACTTTGAATGTGTTAGAGAGCTAGCTTAGGGCGACGTCTCGCCCTCGAGCCGAGGCTAAGACTTTAATGGATAAAAAGATAAATAGATTCTTATTCCATTGACAAAAGTTGAATCATTTTACAGAAGGCCTAGTTGTACTTAGGCATATTTTGTTTTATAAAAAGCCGTTTCGAGCGAAGATCAATCTTAGAGTTGAGTCCCCGAGTCTGGGTTATTTTTTCGAAGAGTTTTTGAGCTACGAGCCCGTGAGTTGATTGGAGATTGATCTCGCTTCCTTGTCCCCCACCCCCCCCCCCCAGTTTTCGAGGGTGAAGGATGAAGACTCGAGCACTGTTGACCTCGGGAGCACATTTCGCGTTGTTAGAAGCAATACTTCTTTAAATTGGATACGTTCCAATTCAAAGGCTCTTGTTTCCCTTTAAGGTCTGATAGCCGATAGGATCCTTTCTCTACAATTGCTTTCATTATATAGGGGCTTTCCCAATTGGAGGCCAATTTTCCTGCATTTTTCTCTTTGGTTGTTTGATTTGAGGCTCTTAAGACATAGTCACCGACCTTAAATTCTCGCAACTTGGCTTTTTTGTTCAAGTAGGCCTCGATTCGTTGTTTTTGAGCTATCAACCGCACCAGCACCATCTCTCTTCGTTCCTCAAGCAAATCCAGCTCTATTCTCATTGCTTTTTTATTTGACTCCTCGGTTGAGTGTGCATAGCGGAGACTCGGTTCTCCCACCTCGACAGAAATTAATGAATCGACCTCGTAAACGAGAGAAAATTGAGTTTCTCCGGTGCTGTTCTTCTCTGTTGTCCTCATTGCCCACAATACTTCTGGTAACTCATCAGGCCACGAGCCCTTGGCTTCGTCCATCCTTTTTTTAAGGTTGTCAACAATTATCCTGTTTGATTATTCAGCCTGTCTATTGGCGCTTGGGTGGTAGGGTGTCAAGGTTACCCTTTTGATCCCCCATTTTTTAAAGAAGTCTGTGACCTCCGAACCAACGAACTGCTTACCATTGTCACAAGTAATCTCCTTTGGGACTCCAGATCTGCATATGATGTTTTTCAATCTGAAATCGATAACCTCTTTCTGTCTTACCCTAGCAAAAGCTCCTACCTTGATCCATTTGGAAAAATAATCAGTGAGCACGAGTATGTATTTGACACTGCCCTTCGCTTTGGGGAAAGGTCCTACGATATCCATTCCCCACTTTATGAAGGGCCACGGTTAAACCACCGAGTGCAAGGGCTCGGCTTGTTGGTGAATCATAAAATCATGTCTTTGACATTTGTCGCACTTCCTAACGAATACTCTGGTGTGCTCGCTCATTTCGGGCAAGTAATAGCCGGCTCAGAGCAGTTTCCGAACGAGGGATTTGGCTCCTGAGTGGTTGCCACATGTTCCTTCGTGCACTTCTCTCATCACGTATTTATATTCTCCCGGGCCTAAACATAAGGCCATCGGACTGCAATAAAGTTACTTGTATAGTTGTCCGTACACTATTGTGTATGGGACAACTTGCTTTCTGAATTTTGCCGCTTCCTTTTTATCTGGTGGTAGAATCTCCCACTCTAGATAAGAGATGAATTTTGTTTGCCAATCCCAATGTCGGTTCACAATATTTACTTCCAGCTTCATCTTTCCTATGGCCGACATGAAAACCCTAACTGTAGCATCAGTCCTCGAGTCGTATGTTACTACTACCGAGGCCAGATGGGCTAGAGCATCGGCCTCGGCGTTTTCTTCTCGCGGCACTTGCATGACTTTTCATTCTTGAAAGGCCTCGAGCGCTTGTTGCATTCTTACCACAAGTTGCTTCATCTTGGGCTCTCGAGCCATATATCCACCGAGAACTTGATTCACCACTAGTTGTGAGTCACACCTTAACTCTACATTTTCAACTCCTATTTCTTTGGCCAGCTTTAATCCTGCTATGGCGGCTTCGTATTCGGCTTCATTGTTGGTTAGCTTCTCGAATTTCATTGAGTGTCTTAACTTTTCCCTAGTGGGGGCTTCGAGCACTATTCCGAGCCCCGAACCGTTGGAGTTGGCTGCTCCATCCGTGTAAAGCTTCCATACTCCAGGGGTAGAACTTTTTGAAATTAAGCTCTATTTTTCCGCCTCAAGAAGAAGTTTAACACTGAAATCGGCTACGAAATTAGCTAGCACTTGAGATTTGATGGCTGTGCGGGGTTGATATACGATGTCATACTCACTTAGCTCGATTACCCACCTAGATAACCTCCCCGACAACTCTGGCTTATTCAATATACTTCTTAAGGGGAAAATTGTCACTATGGCTATCGGATAGCATTGGAAGTAAGGGCGCAATTTTCTAGCAGCAATGACTAATGCAAGCGCTAATTTTTCTAAATGTGGATACCTTATTTCAGCATTAAGGAGGGCTTTGCTGACATAATATAATGGCTGCTGCTTTCCTTCTTCCTCTTGAACCAGAACAACACTCACTGACATCTCAAAGACAGCTAGGTAAACCAATAGGGTCCCGCCATCTTTCGGTTTGGCCAACAACGAGGTGTTGGCTAAATAATATTTCAGCTCCTTCAAGGCCTCCCTGCACTCGGGGGTCCATTCGAAGGAAGTGTTCTTCTTTAAGAAGGAAAAGAACTTGTGGCACCGCTCTGATGACCTCGAAATAAATCGACTCAAGGCGGCTAGTCGGCCAGTCAAGCGTTGTACTTCTTTCGGACTCGATAATTCTTTGGGGATTTCTTGTATAGCTTTGATCTTGTCAGGATTTGCTTCAATACCTCTCTCCGACACAATGAATCCTAGGAATTTTCCCGAGCGGACCCCAAAAGCGCACTTTTCGGGGTTAAGCTTCATGCAATATTGTCTTAAAATCACGAAGGCTTCTTTCAGTTGTTTCAAATGATCTTCCAGCCGGGCAGATTTTACCAACATATCGTCAATATGGGCTTCCATCATTTTCCCAATATAATCTTTGAACATCTGACACACCAATCTCTGGTAAGTTGCCCCGGTGTTTTTGAGACCAAATGGCATTACCTTGTAGCAATAAGTTCCTTCATCCGTAATGAAAGAAGTTTTTTCTTCATCACTTGGGTCCATTAGGATCTAATTGTACCTCGAATATGCGTCCAGAAAGGTTAAAAGTTTGTGTCCGGCTGTGGAGTCTATTAACCTGTCTATTTGGGGTAAAGGGTAGGAATCTTTAGGTCAAGCTTTATTCAGGTCGGTGTAGTCAACACACATTCTCCACTTGCCCTTTTTTTTGCACCATTACCACATTAGCAAGCCAATCTGGGTACTTGACTTCTCTTATGAACCCGTTGTCGAGTAACCTCTTGGTTTCGTCTTGTATCGCCTTCTTCTTTTCTCCACCGTGAGGTCTTTTCTTCTGTTTCACCAAGCGGTGATTGGGATCTATATTCAGCTTGTGTGTCATGATTTCTGGGTCGATTCCCACCATGTCTGTGTGAGACCATGCAAAGCAATCATCGTTGGCTTTTAGTAATTCGATGAGAGCTTTTTTGGACTCGGCGTCCAGCTCCGAGCCCACGAATATTTTTCTCTCCGGGAATTCTTCTGAAAATCCATGAGATTCTAACTCTTCCACCGTCGAATCCTCGACCTTTTGCTTCCGAGGCTCTTGAATGAAAGTTGGAATCCTCTCTTTCTGCTTTGGAAGAATTGTTTTTTGGACCGAGCTCTACCCTTCATGGGGTTCTGGGTCGCTTGATTGTGACCTTGAGTGCCCGATTGGGGCATTCCCACTTTGTGCAACGACTGAAAAGCATTTTCGAGCCGTTGACTGGTCGCTTCGAATTGCACAAATTCCCCATGGGGGTGGGAAACTTAATGACTTGGTGAAGGGTTGATGGAACAGCCTTCATTTCGTGAATCCAAGGCCTTCCGAGGATAATATTGTATGCCATGTCCTCGTTCATTATTTGGAAAGTTGTTTTTTTGTTAACCCCACCAGCGGTGGTTATGAGGGTGATTTCCCTTAGAGTTCTTTCCACAGAGTTATTGAACCCTGCTAAGGTAGTTATCTTCAGGACGACAAGGTCTTTCAACCACATTTGTTCAATGGCTCTGCGGTTGATTATATTTACGGAACTTCCAGGGTCTACTAAGACTCGTTTTACATCTGAATCGTTGACCCTCAAGGAAATAACCAGAGCTTCGTGATGAACGGTCATTACCTCGTGGTAGTCTCCTTCGTCGAAAATGATTTCTTCGCCGCCCCTTCCATTTGGGTTCTTCTTCCCCTGCTGGTTGAGAGTTTCGCAAGCTTCCTCACCGAGGAAGGGTTGGTACCTTTTATTTCTGTACCGCCATTTATGACGTTTGCAGATTTTCGAGACATCAAGGTCGTCGACATCTTACAGAGATCGAAAAATCTCAGCTTCGAAACAAACGTTATTACCAGATCCCCACAGATGGTGTCAATTTGTGTTGGCCTAAATCGCTATAGGACAACAAATTGAATTTGTATTGGGTTTAACTGGTAATTTTCTTGTATCAAAGTGATGCTCGAGCTAAAGTTAAATTTAAACTAGATGAAAGGCTTGAAAAAGTAAACGAGGCAAGGAGTAAATTAGATGACAAACGAGACTACAAATAAAAATAGAGTTGAATATTGTCTTATTCCTATCCTCTATGTTTACAAATGAATTCTATTTATATGGGGGAAAGAAATGACGTTGTAAATATCATAATTGTGCCTTTATGGCCATTACTCCATGTTTAGTCGTGGTTGACTCACGATCTTTCTCTTAAATGCTAGAGCAACGGTCAATGATTACAAATACTAGACCTTGTTTTCCGATGTGTTACATCCGCAGTTTTCTCCGAGGTCGAAACTTCGGACCCGCTCCTCCTCATTTCTCGAGACGATGTCCCGATGAGAAGAATTATGCGACCTCCACTCGTGAGTTTACCTCGTGGGGCGGACTTTGTGTTTATGCTTTGGGGTCTTGCTCAAGACCTCAGCGACTTTTCATCCAATACAGTGATGGTCATTTTGTTTTTCAAATTCACATTATGGAAAACCCTCCAAATGTTGCTTCTGATTTTGATGATGAATCATTAAGTTCAAGTGATGATTCTTTTATGGTGATGTTGGATTATGGTGGTGATGGAATCTCTGCTGATCCGGTTCAAATTGATTAGATGTTAGGGTTAATTAGTTGGGCTATGTTCGTCTATTGTTTTTTTTTTTGTTATGTATTATTAAGACTTTAACCTATGGTTGTGTATGCTAAGTTCTCGTCTTGGGAATGGTCAATGTATGTGTGTTTTCTTTGGGCTTTGTTCAGTTGAACAATATTAACTATTGATGTTTAGTCTATATATAATATATATTTAATATATTGTTTCATCTATATTTAACTATTGTATGTTTAAGTTATGTTGAGTGTATGGTTAGTTTAAGTTGAATATATTATTTCATCTATGTTAAGCTATTGTAAATAACAATTTCTCATACTTGTATAAGAAATTAAATCTATCTAATGTAACAATTGAATTGCAACTTCTAATTAAGATGAGCAGTTTGTATAATTGTTCAAAATCCATAGGATAAAGAGATCTCTAGAAAAAATGTATAAAAAGAAGTGATGATATGGAAGAAGAATATATTCTACAATATGTGATGTAAGAACTGACATGGAAGAAGAATATATTCTACACCATGTGGGAGACCCGAATTGTCTTCTAGAGTTAGAATACGAATGATGATACATGGAAAAATTTGTTCTATGTGATAGTCAAAGATATGCTATATGATGATGATTAGATTATGGAAATATGTTAGGGTGAAGATAAGACGTGTATTGGGTAATGTTAAGGCAATAGGGATTAATTGATGCATGCAGTCATGCACGCCCAACCAATTGGAGTGGTGCCTTGTTTTGGGATTGTACCAATTTTGTAATAAATGAAGAAGGATAAAAATATTAACAAGAAAAATAAAGGGAGGGAATACGGGACATACGGGTCTCGAACATACAACCCTAGGTCTAATATAGTCTTAGAGCACACGGTGAGACCACTACGCCATCCCAATCATTCAAACAAACTCTAACACTTAAAAAATATATAACTGCCTTTAATACTTTAAAAAAAAAATCAACCAAAATTATTGCTTTACTATTTTTATGATCGATACCAAGTTTATGATCAATAACCAATTTATATTCTTTGAATTAAAGGTAATGTGAAAATAGTCATATCATTATTATTACCAATGTATAAATTAGACAGTAGTAATCAGTGCATCGTCTTCTATTATCAGTATAACATATGATCTACAAACTTTTTCATTTTTTATGATTAATAATCAATTTATATTGATTGAATTAAAGCTAATGTGAAAATTGTCATATCATTATAACATAGTTACTACCAATGCATTAATTAGAGAGTAGTAATCAATGGATCGTCTTCTGTTATCATTGTAACATATGATCAAGTATAACATATGATCTACAAACTTTTTCAAGTTTATTATCAATAACCAATTTATATTGTTTGAATTAAAGCTAATTTGAAAATGGTCATATCATTATAACATAATTACTACCGATGTATAAATTAGAGACGGTAGTAATAAGTGAATCATCTTCTGTTATCACTATAACATATGATCTATAAACTCTTTCAACTTTATGATTTGGGACGGAGGGGGTAGTTACTACCAATGTAATACTTATACGAATATAAAAGAAAAACAAAAAAAAATAAACATAAAAGTAGATATAAATTTTAATAGAGGGGAACAAAATAATAAATGAAGGAGGATAAAAACATAAAAAAAAAAAAAGGGAGAGAATATGGGATAACCTGGTCTCGATCTTGCTACCCTTAGGCTAAAGAGAGCCTTAGAGAGTACAGAGAGACCACGGCACCATCCCAAGCATTCGTTTAACATCTTCCAGGAATAGTATTAATCATAATCCTATTATTTTTCGTTTGTATATATCAGAATTATGTTCCAAAAAACCGTTCCAACTTTCTCACCCCATATGGTTCCACACGTTACCCCCATTCATATTTGTAAAGATGTGTCCCTTCTCTTCAATTGCCAAATGAAAAGGCACTACAAATCATCTATATTAATACCCCCTGATGAACTAAATTCACAATTCATAATGTTAGCATTTACCAATTCATATAAACTACATTCAGTTTCTACATCAACGCAGAACAAGTTGAGGTACTCAATTTGTCCATATTTTCTATGTATTTTTTGTGGTTATATGTGTATATATATATAATGCTTTTCTTAAAACAATTTCTAACTCATTATTGTTTATATTTCCTTTTACATAACTCCACTTTGATTTTTTTTTTTTATAATTTACGTGCAAATGGTCAACCGTAACAATTTTGGCAGTACGTTGAACGATGCATGACATAAGTACTACACTGTCCGACACCCACCAAACAAGTCTGTTCCTGCTAGACGGCTAGACATGCACTACGCAGTCATTGATATTAAGGAGTATGCCGAGCATGGTGAAAGGTCCATTCAAGAAATTGAGACAAGACTTGATGAGATGCAAAGGCAGTTAGACCAGATTGAGAGGCTTTTGGAAAATCACTTCGGTGGAGGTATTGCTGGCCAAAATGATAATCAAGATGTCATTATCTATTAATGGTTTAAGAAGTTGTATTATTTATCATATTTTGAGAAATTTGAACTGTTCTACTTCTTATTATTATTATTATTATTATTATTATTATTATTATTATTATTATTATTATTATTATTATTATTATGAAGGTATTTAATTAGTATTATTAAATTGTGTCTCCAAATTACTCCCTCCGTCCCAAAAATGAGTGTCTGGGTTTGACTTGGTGCGGAGATTAAGAAAATAGAGAAAACTTTTGAATCCTGTAGTTTGAAATTAAAGTTGTGTGTAATGTGGGCCAGTGCCTTAAAATCTTGTGGTCCAAAACAAATATTAAAATTAAAGAGTTACCAAATATGGAAAGAGATACTCTTTTTGGGACAAACTAAAAAGGAAAGGTAGACACTCATTTTGGGACGGAGGGAGTATCATTTTATATTTTTCTGTCTAAAAATCAAATTTTATGTCATTTCAGTTTTTTTCATTTACAAAATAATATTAATTGATTATTAATGCCTCTAATTGAGAATATTAATGTATTTTATTCTTTTTTTTCCGTATAACTGCACTACTATTATATATTCGTATTCATGTAAAAATCAAATTAACGAATTGAATCAAACTTCCTAGATTGTTGCCTGATCAAGATAATGCAAAAATTAAAAACCACTGTAAAGAAGACAAGTAAACCCTAAAAAGATTCATTAAAGATCATAAAACAGAAATAACATCGATTGGTTGAATGTAAAACAAGTTAAAACCAAAAACATTCAATCTAATGGCAAAAGAACATTCAATCTAATTAAACTTTAATCCTTCCTTAGTTTTTTGCTGGCCATCTCCATTCCAATCTTAATTCCCGCTAGCAAAGCAGATAACACTTCCCATGAAACTTGTTCTACTTCGTCATTGCTTGAAGAACTAGAGGAAGTTGACGGCACTTCAGAAGGAAAATCATTATGAAATTTGTTTAGAGCAAACTTGGCTACCATAAGGTCATGGAACCCTTTGAAGAGAGCCCCTTTCACCCCAGAACCAACGAGCACATTCTTCCGATGTGCTATAATTTCGAGTTTCAATCCCCTAAACACTACGTAATAACTAAAGTTTTCAGATTTCTTCTTAGTTTTAAAAGACATCTTTTTGTTCTTGTTGGACAATGTAACAAAATACTATAAAAAGAGGAAAGAAACAAGTGTGTAGGAAGATACTATATAATACCCTGATAGCAAGAAAATGGAGAATATAAACGGAAAGGGAAGGGATCAGAATTCATAAGATTGGAATCTTAGGGATGAGAAGATGTGCATAACAATGCATTTGCATTGGAAAAGAAACATATAATTATTACAATGGGAGAGAGGGAAAAATTGAAGGAAAGAAACCCTAAAAATTCAAAATTTGAATAGAAAAGTTAAATTTTTTTTTTAAAAAGGGCATGTCCGTCTTTGTATGCAATAGGTCTCAATGGGTCCCACTTGGCTCCTCCAAATCCTTCTAGAAGTCGTTAAATTGTACACATTGTACACAAAAAGGGTAGTATGTTAAGGATTTCCCTTTGCCATAACCTTCCAAAACATCACCCACTGGTCCTCATGTTTTTGTTATTTAATTTTCATTTTCGGTTTCCTTCTTTTAAAATAGTTATAAACAGGTGTACTCTATTAATTTAAAAAGTGTGAGCCCTTCATTCTTTCTCTAAGATGTACATGGCCGAGTTAGGCCACGAAACAAGCCTCACAAAGAGAAATCTAATACAACCATAGAGTACACTATGTCTGATGGCATTTATTAATTAGTAATGTATAGTGTATCTCTTCATGACCAATAAAAAGACTCGACCACAAAGTAATTCAGGTGTTGGAAAAAGATAGAGAGCTCTTGTACCGATGAATGGATGTCTACTATACACGCGCAATGCAGACAGGGTCTGATGTTAAGAGGGAACTATGAAGACAGATTTCACTGGGAATAACGTGAACAGACTATAGAAACACAGCAAGGATAAGATAATTCCGCGAAAGAAGTTAATAGGAAGGTCAGAGGCATTTTACTCTTGCCAAATTCTTGCTTGAATAAGCACGTGAAAATTCGTATACAATTGCTTTTTGTAGATTGCATTAAAAGCTCTAACACGAACTGACTAATTGATTACACTCTCTAATCATGTTTACCCGTAAGATTCATCCAAGTGCTAGGAGCAGAAAGATAGGACAAATTTGACCTTTTGTGACAAAATTGAACTACTATAGTCCAGTAGCTGCTGCTAATGGTTGAAAGGCTTTCATGGGGTTCAAGATGACTCCATCAATTAACCCATAATCTTTAGCTTCCTTTGCACTCATGAAAAAATCACGATCAGTATCTTGGTTGATCTTCTCAAGGCTTTGACCAGTATGGTAGGCAAGGTATCCATTCAGATTTGCTTTGTGATGCAACATCTCATTAGCCTGGAAATGTTACAAGCATTAGTAAAGCTGGTTCCATCTTGGCAAATCTACCGACACGCTACGTTAAGAATATAAGAAGGCAATTATTTGCATGTGCTGCTCATTCTGGTTACCATGAAAAGATAGCATTTGACATTACAACATCTTAAAGTTATTTGCTTATTTATGAGTACAAAATGAGTTAATTGCACCAGAGTGCAAAAACAAAATCGGATGAGCCTTGGTCTTGCATAAACTTAGTCATCCAATGGGATTGGATGGCCTAATCTGTAAGGTTTGTGTTAAAAAAAAGTTATGGAATTATATCAGCACCAACATATAAAAGATGTCTATGTTACCAGCTGTTCGGACAACTCTCAAAATGAATTCATGTCCGAAACTTCCATCAATCTTCAATCATCAATATGTTGTACACAAATTTACCTTTTGTAAGTATGGTACAGATTATATTGTTAAAAGGAACTCTTGCAGTAAAAACTTAAAAACGTCCGTTTTCAAGAGTAAAGGAAACCGAGTAATCAAACATAGCAAGGGAATTAACACTATACGAATGAATTCAGAATAAAAGTTCAATAAACGTGCAAACTAAGACATAGGTGAAGAAATTGGAGTTCACAAATGGGAACACATAAATTAGCTATTAGGAGAATTTGAACTCGTTAGGCATTTAAGTGCATTCCACAAAACTGTTCCTGATAATGTCGCAAGGATCCCATTTTTGGAAACTGATATAATAATATTTTGAAAAGAGGTGGTATGAAATAAGAGAGAGAAATAGCGAAGAAACAGAGGGAAAGTTCTTTTTCTTTCCCAGGGTGGATGATGGGGGTTAAGTATGGAGAGTTTCAGAAGTCAGACCCAAATGCTCATAACCGAATATGTCTTAACAATGCCGCGTGCTAGAGGCACAATATTGAATAGGATAGAGTTGAATGAGAGAAATATTGTTCACCTGAATGTCTATATCAGTTTGCCCACCTTGAGCACCACCAAGAGGTTGGTGAATCATTATCCTCGAGTTTGGCAAGCTATATCTCTTTCCTTCATGGGAAATTAATGTCACCAGTTAAAAACAAAGTGATACTCATAGCATAAAGAAAGAGTATTTGTCCATGATTGAGAAATTCAACCTACCTTTGGTGCCAGCGCTAAGAAGAAAAGCCCCCATACTGCAATGTTGATAAACTAATAAAGAGAATTGTTATGGTAGTACCACCAACACATCCATAAACTCGACAACTTCAACAAGTAGTTATTTGTAGAAATAACTCTCCACTTTAAATACTCAGTTCATCTAACTGAATCCAAGTGCATTTGCTACTAATTTTGTAATATAAACTTGGTGTCATGCAACTTCTGTAAGGCCATCTTTGTTCAGAAGTTAGATGTGGTGGACACAATAAAAACTGAATATTATCAAGTAGTACATGAGCTCAGTGATAACCAAGCCCGAAGATTTCTTCCTCTCACATTTTTCACTCACATCAAAAACTCCAATTTTACAAAGGGATTACGTTCTTTTAACATCATTTAAGGTAAGAAAGCAAACTTTGAAGTATAGATGCAGCTATATGAAGTTCTACTCTCTGGTCACTATTGCACATTCAATTCTACCCTTGCCAACCCCGCTTCCATTTTGCCCAGCTCCTCAGGACCTCCCATCAGAGGAAGTCAAAAACAACCAGCACACTGCATCAGCTTACCCATAGCTACTCTGGACTGTGCTTTCCACTTTGTATGACAGAAACCAAACTATTTCTTCGTGACAACAGTTGAGACTATAAAGGCAGGGCGGTAAGCTCTGTAACAGCATGGGGCTATTCATAGTAAAAAACTAGTAGACTATATGGATTCCAATTGAACATTAACTTCTACATGATTAAATCAGGGGTAGTGCTGGAACATAATATTGGACGATCTCATGTTCATGTGGTAATTGAAGTCAAACAGGAGCAAACCAGGGGCAGTTCAATCCTTATTACTCACAATGATTCCGAGAAGAGCAAAAGCACACTAGACCAAGGCCCATTGGTATGGGGACTACACTATATAAGAGAATGACTTGGCGCATTGCCAATAGACAAGGTGGCTCTATAATAAGGGTGCCAAAATATATCAAAGAGTGGCCCTGGCAATCGCCACTGTTTAGTTTTTTTCCCTGGCAGAAGAAGTGTTTAGTTTTCAGCCCTTTACGGAGATCCATCACGACCCACCAGGTATTTTTTGAACTGAGTTCCCTGGTGGTTAAATTCCCTAACAATCTGTCAAGAAGTGCTCCAAGTTCTGGCGCTCGGGATAAAAGTTAAACGGTCTTTTAAGAGGGGGCCAAAAGTTAAACACCGGGGGTGATGCCAAGTTCTAGTCTAGTGTTTTTAAACGATGCCAAGTTAGCTAATGCTAGTATAAGAGGATTTAAAAGCTAGTCAAAGTTCAAACCAAATAAAGCGAAACGAATCAACTTTACTAAGTCCAGTGGTATTTGACTAACAGGGGCAAAGTTAGGTGAGATGTAATACATGAGGGAGTGTTATATTGGGTTCAACTGTTCAAGAGTTAATTCCAATTTTACCACAAGATTCAGGCAGCGGTCAAGGATACCAAATTCAGGTGCAAACTACCAAAAACTAGAGGGGAAAAGAAAAGTGTCAGAAAGGAAAGAATCAGGGAGAATGTGCACCTTATGTTAAGCATTGCAGGCAAAAGTGCAGGGGAAAATCATATTCTAATAGATACATCAAGTACAGAAGTAAGGAAAATCAGCTCAGCACCTTGCAGCGAGTCCAACACAAACAGTGGAGACATCAGGCCGAATATGCCGCATGGTATCAAAAATGGCCATTCCTGAGATAACAAAATGTGGATGAAATTTGGTGAATCGTAAAATGAAATAGCAAGGTAAATGGTGCCAGTCTTCCAACTCTATGCAACATAAGCTTGAACAGTTATGGAATTAGATAATATAAAATGAGCTTGATTGGAAACACCTGAACGTACCTGCCGTAACTGATCCTCCTGGAGAGTTGACGTACATGACAATATCCTGCTTAATAGATTAAGCAGGTCAAAAGTTGGATTTAGGGGAAAAAGGAAGCTATAATAAGCAGGAAAACAAAAGGATAACCCAGAAGTTTAGCAAAAGCAGTGAAAAAATAAAAGCTTATTTTAAAGGATGCTCCTACAGACAAGTTACGAAAGTTTTTGCTCTAAAGAGGTGAAGCTGCATGCTAAAAGTAATAGAAGATTGATTTACTGTTTTTAATTTTTTCTTATTTATACAACGCAAGCTTTCACCCAATTTAAGACGGAGATGATCAAGGGTCAATCCTTGGAAGGTATCATGTAAGGGCTTCAACTATATACAATAAGATGCAACCCAAGAGAAAGTGGAGAAGGTGGAAATTAAACACAACAACAACAACATCATTCTCTAAAATTTGCTCACTCATTCACTACATCTAGAACTAGGGCTTTAGTATGCTAGATCCATACTATATGTGGCATGCCATTCAGAGTATTCCAGCTTGGAAGCCGCAAGGAATCCAGACGTTGCTCAAGTAATGAAGCAATGGACAGAATATATGTGGTTAACGAAACTGCAAATCGATTACATTGATAGATATCATTAATACCTAAAAGAAGGAATGCTTCGTGGAGAATTTCATTCACATATATCCCACAACATCCTATATTTGATCTAAGACTATCCAATGTAAGAGGAGGGGGCTATAAAGAAGTGGTCCGAGATATACCTTTGTAGGATCCACAGCATCAAGATAAAGAAGCTGAGCAACTATAATATTTGCCATATCATCATCAACTGCCCCACCACATCGTATGATCCTCTTAAGATTCAATAATACAACAAGCAACATTTTAGCGAGTATAATTGTGTACAGAGTAATAAGATTGGAGCAAGTCAAAACTGAACCAATAATAAGCAAAACTAATCCCCACATATTGGAAGAGCTGGCTGATCACACTCATAAATCGCTCTTGCATCATTGGAGGTGGTCCTTGACCTTGGGCATATGCAGGAAAATAGGGGGATGATGGAACTTGCAAGTCATCTCTGCAAAGGTCATAAAACAAGAAAAAGTTTAACAAAAAAAATATTTGTATGATACGTTAAGAACGATAGCATAATTAATTCATTAATATCAGATCCTTAACAACTATGAGATTCAAACTTCAACAGAAGTTCTACGATATATAGGCTCTTCATTTTTCCTAGACATATGCAAATGGGTATGGCACAACCATATGTACTGCTTAATTCTATGATTCCTAACACTAAAACCCTGCTAAGAATTTGAAGATATCCATGTCAGATTTTTATCTGAATTTAATCGATATACCTGTAAACACAAATTCGGGGGCAATATTAAAGAAAAGAAAAGTGTAGCAAAACTAGTGTTGAAGACATAATTAATTAGATAAATTTGCGCTCTCTCTAACTGATCAAACTTTTAGATGAGATGGCCACATATTTGAACATGATAGTGGTGCAGTCAAAGGACGTCAACTGATATTTGGCAAGTGAGTTGGATAATGGGCTAAATAAGGTAGAATGAGTTTAAATGTGTAGAATACCACCATTATGTTCCCATAATTACCAAGAAAACAGACCAATAATTAATAAGAGAAAAAGGGGGAACCTTATAGACCAAATGGCAGTGGGTGAAGCAATTCCTGAATAGAGGGCCTTCACTGTGCGCTTCTTCACTACCTTTAATTTCCTGTCAATTCAAAATATTATTAGTAGGCCTTGTTTGTCTACAGATTATATAGAGTGAGTGAGTGAGGTGAGTACCTGAAGGGAAGTGAAATGGGATAATTAGAGGAGAAGTTGAATTTAGAGATGGAGCAAGTGGTGGCCACGCACCAATGACCCATTTCTTTCCCTACTTCAACACCAAGTTAAAGGATAGGTGTTTTAGCTCGATGGAGTATACAATAGTGAAAAACAACTATCGGAAGTTTTTTTGGCTCAGAGGGAGTTTAGAGAAAGTTCAAAATCTTGAACTATGAAATGGAGGTTGTGTTTGGTACGAAGGAAAGTGCTCTTTTATTTTATCTAAGTTTAAATCGCACTGTGATAGGGGAGTCACAGCCCCCAACCAAGGGAGTGTTCACTATGTCCAACGCCTCTGACCTTGTTCCAAGAAGATCTCATTTCACGTATCTGCCTTCACTGCCCGCCCGGCCCCTATCTTTAATCTTAAGTAAAGTGCTCAGTGAAAGAACTGCCTAAGCATACTTTTTCGGATCCTGACCTTGTCCTTTCTTTTAATTGTCGGGGCCGTCATGAGTGTCGAAACCTATTTCCCTTCTGTCCCTATATTGGAATAAGGTAAGGCGGTACTGTAAAAATTGGATAGGTTCGATCTATAGTCATTAGGGCCTCCTAAAACGATCTACTAAATTCATCGAGTTGTTCCAAAGGATCAAAACGGCCAGTTATTAATGGAATTCCTTGTCGGCTCTCTGTAAAATACTCGTTTGGCCGAGGGCTTCCAAACACATCGTAAGCTAAACCGGTGCTGACAAATAACCAACCCGCAATGAATAGGGAAGGTATAGTAATGCTATGAATGACCCAGTATCGAATACTGGTAATAATATCAGCAAACGAACGTTCTCCTGTGCTTCCAGACATGTTGAGCTCCACATATTCTTGTACAGTCAAAGAGGATCGATTCCGTAAAAGATGAGATCAGTAAATGACAATTCACTGAAATTTAATCTTTGTGAGATCGTCAATATTGTACCGAGGGCGTCTTTAGAGTATACCGAATCAGTATAGCTATCCTTCTTCTGACACAGCAACGCAATTTGAATTAGTATCAAAAGTAAGTACTAAATAATTTATTTTTTCCTTTACTTGTTGATGTAAAATCATCTTCCATTCAATAAAAAATTCTTTCAATTCAACGAACCCTTTGAAATAGTAAGTGATTTTCATACTTAATTTTTCCATGTTTAGTGTCAAATAATAAAACAGTTTCATAATCATCTAAGAAGGATAGAGTGGGGGAGTTGGTGGGGGTACATGTGGGAGAGGGGATGCGGGGTGGTTAGGTGTAGGGTGTAGAGGTAGTAGGTAGGGGGTAAGGGGTGGGGTTAGGAGGTGTGGGTAGGGTGGGGTGGGGTATGGTATGAGGTGAAGGAGTGTGATGAAAGGAGATAATACGTGTGAATTGTCACAATTGAACAATGTTTTCTCTGCTTTCTCAAGAGAATATTTTCATCTAGTCTAGAAAAATATTTTTTAAATCATATAAATCAGCCAAACATGAATTAATATAAAAATATATTTCGAAAAATGTTTTCCCCATACAACACACAATAAGAATTAGGCTTGGGCATAGAGCTGAGCCGGCTCGGAGCTCGCTCGGCTCGGTTGCTTTTTAGCTCGGCTCGGCTCGGCTCGGCTCGGTCTCATTTAAAATTTGGCTCAGCTCGGCTCGGCTCGGTTAAAGCTCGATCAAGCTCGGCTCGGTCAAAGCTCGGCTCGACACGATTAGCTTGATTAATCGTGTAACTTTATGTTTAAAATATAACTTCCATTCATTAGGCTTAATTACCCAAAAAATATTAGAAGTCTATGTGTTATTTAATATTTTAATGCAATAGTTAACAATTGATAAACTAATACTTTTATCCTTATCTACGATTATGATCAAAAGGAAAATTTAAATATTATTTTTTATATTATTAAGTATGAGGACACAAGAAAAAAAGTCAGCTCGGGCTCGGTCAAACTCTAACAAAGCTCGGTTGAGTTCGGCTCGGGCTCGGCACGACTCGCTATATATAAAGTTCGGTTCGACTCGGGCTCGATTAGGCTCGGCTCGAGCTCAGCTCGCTCGATGCCCAGGCCTAGTAGGAATGTTCTCAAAATGGATGCTTTACTTTTGGTACATTAGAAAAATTGGCCATTTATCTTTGTTCTGGAGTCATTTGACTAGAAATGAGTAGATCTTTTAACTAGTTAACTAATGGCCGAGGTCATTTTTGTATCCAAAACAAGACTGGATGGCAAAATCGTTCTATTTTATATAGTTCAAGTGTACTCTTGGCCATTTTCTATTTGTAGCTTTGAGTCTTTGACCATCCACAACTACAAGAAGAAAATGTTCTGTTTGTAGCTGGAGAATTTAAAGAAACCCTAAGCATACCTTAATACTGAGATAAGTCAATATAGCTTATTTTTTTCCTTCGCTTCATTCTTACTTTTGGAGCCGTAGGTATACCAAATGGATCGACTAGGCTCTACCACTAAATGTGATTTCCAATGATCTCCTGCCTGTAACTGATTCCTCGAAAGCTTTTTTCTATCATAATTCTTTTTTCCATCGCTGAAAGCTTGTTTGAGGACCATCTTTATGGAAGTCTAGCAATAACCACTTGGCTCCAACAAAATGAAGTTAAAATCCAATGATATAGCAAAGCAAATCTGATGGAACTTTCAAAGTGTCCCAATCACAGTTCATCAACTATCTTAAAGATGACGATGCAGAATTTCAACAAGAAAATTCCCTTTTTAATATAAATATGTATCCACCTTACATATAAGTCATGTTCCCTTTGTACATTTACAAAAATCTGATAATAATACAAGAATATCAGTTTTCCACATTAATTGAACCAGAAAGAACTCCATCATTGTGTTAGGCCATATTTCAAGCGAAGAGCACCAACAACTGCAGCGTACTCTTCAGCTCCCTTGCAGAAAACTTCATCCCATATCTTGACAAGTTCTGTTTTACATGCACAAATCAGTACGCTTAACTGTAACATGCAACTTAAACTTAATCACAAGGTAACTCTCTCTAGCCCAAGAATTTAAAAAGGTAATCTTGAAGATTAAAAGAATTAGAAATGGTGTTCCGCGATGATGGCCCTAAGGCATATACAACCATACTACAACTCTTAAATGTCCTCAATAAGCAGTCGAATGGTCAACGGTGTGGATCATTATCATGCAATGCATTTATTGCTTATGCCAGTACATACATGTTGATGTATTCACTTTGTTTCATTTTATGTCTTAATTTCACAGGTGATTGTTAAGAAACTTTTGAATCTTATAGTCATAAACTAAAGGTGTGTATAACATACCGAAAATACCATTTGATTTTTAGGATCCGGCTCCTCTCCATTATGATTTCTCTCCATTTTCTCAAGTGCATGCTTAGATGATTGACACTTGTTAATTTTAAATTCTAAAGATTTAGATTTAATTAACTTAACCAAACACCTAACTATAGTTAATATCCTAAATTAGGAAAATCCTCCATAACTTTAAGATCTCAATCCCTAAAATTTTGGCAACTACTAATGTCGTTACTTTAATTTATTTTACTTCCATTATCTCTTTTATATTCAAGGATAAATTAATATAATTGTAATGGAATTATATACCCAGTTTAATTTTAGTTCAATATGAGTATATGGCAATCTTTTCTGTCTCTCAGACAACCTTTTTGATTTAACTATTTTTATGTTGCTAGAATGTAAGGAACATTACAACTTTTATTCATTTTAAAATTGTTTATCAAATGATTTTTTTTAATAAAACTGTTTATCAAATGAGTTTTTGTTTATGCTAAACCACGAGACTTTGCACAAATTATGCCTCTAAACTTAGTGGCCCTCAAGTTACTATTATTCAATTTAAAATTGCATAGGTAGTTGCTAAAAAAATTCTGGGAAATAGTATCATTAGATAAATTTCCATTTAGTTATAACAAATTACAATTTGAAGATAGTGTTATTAATGGGTTCCTAGATTTGTAGAATTTGACATTTTATGGAGAGCAATTTCCTAATGTAAGATATTAACTATAGTTGGGATGTTTGGTTAAGATAATTAAATCTAAGTTTTTCGAATTTAAAATTGACAAGTGTCAATCATCTAAGCATGCACTTGAGGAAATAGAGAAAAAGCATAATGGAGAGGAGCCAAATCCGGTATAAAGTAGGCCTTATCTAGAGTCAGTAATAACTGAATTGACCTGATAGCTTTTATATAGGAGAGTATGGTGGCAACATAACTACTTGATCCGAAACTGTAGAGTTTTGCTCTCTTATCTGCTGCTACTCTCTTTGCTATTTTGCTCATTTCAATTCATTTATTGTTTGATTCACTCTTTCCAAAGTCAGGTACTTTTTCCATTCCCGTCTTCTTTAATTTATGCACTTCAATTTTGTCTCTTTGTTAAGTAGAAATCAATGGCATGCAATATATATTTTATGTATACCTTAGATGTAACTTGTAAGCATACTTTTTTGATTTTTCTCCTAAACATACTTGTATTATAGAAAAAAAGTATATTGGATGTACTTTTTTTTCTCAAAAAAGAAAGGCAAATCTGAAGATTCTAACCAACCGAAACTTTCATCGATGACCCATAAAAAATGTCCTGATTCGAACGAACTTTTTTATATCTTAGAATAATGCAAAAGGGTTGACACTATTTGATATAACTATCACAAGTTTTACGACTTCAAATTCATTTAACTTTTCAGTTTTATACTATCATGTGATGTGATTTTTGTGGATAATGGTGCATGCAGAATTTTTTGAAAATGGGAGGAAGAGTTCAACACATCCAACTGGGAGGTCCAATGCTGATAAAGGAAATAGTAATAGGATTTGTGTTAGCATGTGCAGCAGGGGGTGCTTTTAAGATGTGGCACTGGGATACGCAGAAAAGGGCTAACCACTTCTATCAGCAGCTTGACAGAGGTGAGGCCACTGTTGTTGCTGAAGACTATTAGTACCCCTCAGCTAGCCTCATCCATGCATCTCTCAATCCTTCTTTTTGGCTTTCCATGAGTTTACTTAAGATAACCAGTCATTTGTTTCGAATATTCCGAGATATAGTTTAATAATTATTAAGGCAAATTGTGATGGGCTTACTTTTTGGTTTTCTATTTTGAATTGCATAAATGAAATTTCTGGCTTCAGAATGAATGAGCATGATATGCGTATATGTATTTATTTTAATTTTCCTTTCTATATGTATACATACCTCTAATCGAAAGAACTGTGTTCAATTGAAAATTAGAAGTAATACCTATGTTAAATGTTAATACATGAAAATGCGTGCATTTTGACCTGCATGTGTCGGTCATATCAAAAAAGATTCATGCCAAACCTTAGCGTGTAGTACTTTTTTTCTTCTTATATAGGTACCAGATGTTGCAGCCGTGGAAAGTAAAATATTTCTCTTGTTAATTGCCATGTATAATCATAGTATTATCGTCGCTGTTCGGCTACATTTTTCTGCCATATTTAGGAGTTACATTGATTTACTATCAAACAAGCTGATATTCGAGAAAGTTCGGTGTAAAACAGAAAGTGTTACAAGTGATTCTTAATTTTAATTACGTACCTCACATCATTGTCCAAAATCCGATAGCTCGATTATTGCCAAGGTACAATTGGACTAGTAGTAAAAATGAGCAAAAATATTGAAGTTAGCTAACTTTAAATCTAAGAATCTGGTTTAGGAAAATCCTTATCGTGGATTATATAAACTTTCTTCCCACATTTCCTATATGGATCATTTACGTCGAAGTAAGTCTATGGCTGAATGCACTAACAGCCCCTAACTTGTTATGAATTTTCATTTAAATACCGGAATATGGTAAAGTAGCTCCGGGGTAAAAAAACTACTTCTTTCATGGGTGGAAAACTACTCCTTTCATGGGTGTCGCAATGGACTTATTTACGATACCTCACTACAAAAAAAAGGTCAATTAGCGGCGTTTATTTTTTCTATTTAGCGGCGGTTTATACTGCCGCAAAATGAATTTCACGGCGGTTCAAAACTGCCATCTATCGAGGCGTCGTTAAACCATTTTGTGGCGCTTTGAGGCAACCGATGGAACAACCGCTTCAAAATAAAAATTAGCAGCGGTTTTGTTCCCTTTAGCGGCAGTTTTAGGACGAATTACTCTAGCAGCAGTTTTGTAATCATTTAGCGGCAGTTTTGACTGTCACTAATGATGGACCTGGCCTGGTTATCTCTGCGCTACTGTCGTTTTCAAACCATTCTGATTTTATATCAATTGCTAACATGCAAATTAAGTAACTTATAAACTTATTCATAATTTTAACGACCTGGAAATCTAACATCATAACTCAAATAAAACCAACATCCAACAATTCAAATAAAACCAACATATCACAATTCAAATAAAACCAACATAAAATTATTCAAATAAAACCAACATCCAACTATTCAACAAAAGTATTGATTTGTTTTAACTAATTAAAGTCACAAGGAACCAATAAAAGGTTTGATACTAGCAAAAGTAGAACTGGAATCCATCATAAGCCAAATTCATGGTGAACAAGTATTGCCACAAAAATCATTTTCCAGCTAGATTAGCTATCATGTTAGCTTTCTAACATCTTGGTTGGGAAGACGGACTGAACCCCTGTGACATTGGTCCACTTCCTTTCTCTGAAGCCTGAAAAATAAATAAGTTGTGAGTTTTTTGCAACTAATTAAAACAAACTGAAAGAAATGATACAATTGACAGGTTGTGTTCTGTTGTGACAGATGAAAGAAAGCAGGATAATCAACAAGTTTCAAAATGACTGCACAATATGCTAGTTACAGCGAGCTTACTCCAATTTGTGAACACAGTATTTAACATAAACTCCAAGGTTAGCTATACTTGAGAACAAATGATTAACTGAACATGGTATTTAACATCAAAGGAGAACTCTTAACTACTGCTCTTAATCAGAGTAAATTTTTATCTTTCATTCTAGGACTCTCAAGCATAAGTAACAATGCAAGACCTAAAGACACAACTAATAGCTTATAACTTTACATTTCTATGCCTTTTTTATGAAAACATACCGAAAACAGGAGCAGAAGCAATGGGATTTAAATCAGGATTAACGTTCAGGACATATTTGAGGTGAAAGTATATAAAGTATCAAGGAAGAAATATTGAACCATAAGGATCAGATTCTTCAATCTAATGATGGCAAACAAGATATTCACTTAGTTAAAACTATGCCTTTAAGAATCCAAACTATTCGACTAGCCAAAACAAACAAAAACAAGATCAAGATTGGCAGTGAGAAACTATGTCTTTTTCAAATTAATATCTATATGACCAAACTAAGAAAACATTACCATTTACTATCCTAACATACATTCTAATCAATCTTAACTTTTAAATAAAAAGAAATAAAATACGTACCGTCGCATTAACCATATCAGCAAACTCAGCTGGTAATTCCATTCCTTGTTGGACTAAATATCTTGCCAGAAAGCTCTCCAGAGCTTGCCTTCTAGATCTCTCACTTTCCATCAATAATTCAAGCTTCTGCATCTTCAACTTCATCTCCTCCACATTACGATCTCGACTTGCCTGTGCTGAAGAAACACCACTAAATTGATTGGTTGTTTGACCAAATACTTGAGTAGGACACGGCCCATGACCCACTCCTCGAACTCGATCAGGATGTTCTTTCCCTAGCATTCGTGCAAGCGAATCGAGTTTTGAAATTTTCTTTGATGTGCCATCCTGACTTTCAATCCTTTCTATTTCCTCCTACATACATTTAATATTTTAACCATTTAACAATGCTACTCATAAAGATCATATGCACACATTAAAGAAATTCAAATGAAAAGTCCACACAGAAGCATTCTATAAATTTCAATCTAAAGCAAGTAAACCTACTGTAATATTTGTTTCACAGACACTTAACTCACAACAACCCCACCCCCTAAAATCCATATTGATTCATACCTATAATATAAGTTCTACAAATTCAGAAAGTTAGTCTTTCAATATTAATTAAGCTCAATGGCTCCCTTAAAGAATTATTTCTATCCTTTAGGTTGTAATTCATTAGCATTTTGTAAAATATTTAATCAACTCCAGTAGTAAATCTTTTACCTAATTTTTGAAATATTTTTGGACACATCTAACGAATTCTAGTGACATTTTTTATATTCTTGAAGGTGCTTGTTATTTTCAAATATTTTAAGTGCAACAGATGTTGGGATATCACTATTTGTGCATTCATTATAGTATCCAGGTTATAAAAACCAAGTTACATTGCCACGGAGTATCACAAGCCACCTTCGTTACATTAGTCCAAAGTTTAATTTATTTTTATGTTTATCTTTTCCTAATCTATTTTTCCAATATCTCTCATTATATCGTCTTCCTCACAGAAATATTTCGCTAGAATAAACTATATTCATTAGATTTGTCCATATTGTGCTGAAGAATGCAAAACATTCTTTATGTTCATTTATTATTGCTATCTCTTGCCAATCCATCCTTCCATTTCTATCTCTTCCCAACCCATCAATCAAGATATCTAACCGGAAGGAGGTTTCTGTGTTGTTATCTACTCAGGGAAAGATGAAATGCAATGCATTGTGCAAGTTGATAAGCTAAATGACACTACTGAAGGTTTAGAATTACAAGAGCAGCAAGTAAGATTTTTTTTAGAGGCCTTACTAATTTATGTCAGGTGTTGTGTGGTGTACTACACTGTAATAATAGTATGTAGCAACTTTTTAAGTTACTTACACCGACAAGTTTGGCTGCCTCATTCATATAGGAATTGTCTTTGTCTTTGTGCGTCAAAATCCACAACTCCCCTCTGCTCAAGGGTCTCCCAAGTTTGAGTTCCTACATTATTATGACCATGATTATATATTTGAAACTAAAATGTCATAAAAATTCTAAAGACAGGAAACAAAGGACTTGAAATCAAAACCTCTTCATTTTTTCTCCTGGGTAGGCTTTTTGAACCATTAGTGTGTGTGTGTTGTTGCTTCTGGCGATTTTCAGCATTCTGTTTGCTCATCTTCTGTGCTTGCACAAACAAATATGACGGTTAATGGGCGGTGAGATGTAGCATGTATAGATTTTGGTCACTTTAGTTGAGTAAGATATGTTTGAATAGGACTGAGAGAGTAAATGTCAGGAAAATGAGTTAGAGTTAGACAAATATTAATTTGGATATGTTACCAGTGTTTTCTTATCTTTGCGGTATTGAAGAAACCATGTCCAATGGTTCGGATCAATTCCACAGGGACGTCTTGCAATATTTTCCTCCAAAGACAACGAGTGTTTATAAAAGCGGTGATAGAGACTGCATCTAGTATCTTTCCATTTCTTTCCAATACTCTTCATGATATTATCTTTTAATTGCGTATCCTCCACAAGAACTTTTTTTCTACATATGACATGATATCATTAAACAAGTTAAAAATAGAGCATACAAGATATTTCCTCCTGTTTAACAGGAAGGAGAATAGTCCATAAGTCCTATGTGTCCAAAAAGAGAGGAAGAGAGAAATAAAGAAAGAGACGAAGAAAGAAATAAAGAAAGAGATGAGTGAAATGATGACTATAACTTGAATTTATGTACCTGGATAATACAAACAGCCAAAGGCGAAAATTTAATTGAATTTCACTTCATTCATATATTGATCAAAGCAAGAGTTAATAAAGAAATAGGTAAACTTGAGCAGGACATCAATTTTATGTGTTTTAAATGAATGGTACTCAAGTAATTAGTCCCCATAATGTAACTCAAATATTTTATCATTTAGGCACAAATGAATTCAAACAGGGCAGCAATTATCTTAATTGAGAGTACCATCAGTAAAATGTTGCTGCAAACATAGAGTAGTATATTTAAATACATAACTGGAGGATGCTTCTTTCAGGAAGGTAAAGAAGAAATAAAATGAAGAACAGTAAAATGACATGTAACAAAATCAACTTCACTTTTGGTTACAATCTAGTCAGGCTTACATAGGCAAGGAGACTAGGAAATAAAAAGTTCATTGACATGATCTACAAGTGAAAACTGGACGAAAAGGCTAAGGTACCAATAGAGTCAGTTGCTTATACCTCATCCTGTTTTAAAGAACTAATTGATACTCCAAAATTTATAGAAAGTGCATCAGAACAAGAAATGCAGAAATGATGCCGGGCAAATTGGAGCCAAAGCGCCAACCATCAAGAGCCAAGCTCAAGAGCACAAAAGTACACGTCAAGTGCTCCGGAGGATGATTCGAGAGTGATTTGAAGTCATGAACTTGATCGCCATCGAGGGAGGACCAACTACGGACCAAGGAGGAGCACCTAGAGTCCATTTTGAGCCATCTCAAGACCTCCCAGGATGAGGCGGAGCGCCTCACAGATGAGGCGGAGCGCCTACAAAAACACAGCTCTCTGGATATTGGTCAGGCGGAGCGCCTCAGCATTGGGGCGGACCGCCCACTCACTGAAGCTTTCCAAGGGGCGGCCGCCTAGATGGGGTGGGCGGGCGCCTACCCCCTGTGACACCATGACGGGATTTTCCTTCATTTTGATGTGTATTTCCTACTTTAGCCTACGTGGTTTTTATTGTTTTAACCCACTTTGGGGGTATTTTAGACATTACATTAGGCATAGGAGAAGACTATAAAAGTCTCCCTTAGCCTTTCATTTCATTTACATCACTTTGAATATTGAAGAAACTTGAGCTATGCTCTCTTTTCCAAATTCTCGGCTGGCCATTTCAAAATCGTCTATACATTTAGAGAAAACAATAAAGTGACGGAGACATCGTAAATTGGTCCGCGGGCATCGCGATAATTCCTCTGTCCTACTATAGGTGCTGCGACAACCTTTACCAAGTCCGAATGATTGTCGACCACCAGATCCGCTGGTCTGCAATATTCACCCCGGCCCACAAGCACAAAACTTGAATTCAATTGGTGGATTCCAATTTAAACTTCATCCATCTTTGATCATTCTATTTGCAAGAGTCGGGTATCTCTTGAGGATAGTTTCATAGCGTAGGTGATTCCTTGACATTCACTTGAGGTGTAGCGAGACTAGTTCCTCGTTGCTACTTAGGTAATCGTTCGAGTCTCGTCTCGTTTTTATCTTTATCTTTATCGCTTCCGCATTTTCATATCGATTCTAGCTTCCGCATATTTTTCCCTGCATCAGTTGGTATCAGAGCATGGCTAGGCCTCGTTCTTATGAATCCTCGGTCTTGTTCTTGTTGTTGATGTGTTTGTGTTGTTTGTTTTTGAAAATTTGAAGAAAAAAAAAATAGAAAAACTTGAAAATTTCACAAAAATTGTTGGAACTTGTTGGATTGGAACACCCATACATTGAAAATCATCGGGGATTGTTCTATATCATATTCCTGTTCTTTTGGTACCAAAATTACATGATTTGGTGATGTATTTCAAAAATTGAAGAATTCAAATCTCCAAAATTTTCAAAAAAAAAACCCTAGAATTTTGCTCAAGAATCAAAATCGATTGATTGTTGTTTGTTTGGGGTTAAAATCTATTGGGGATTGTTTAGAATCATCATATTCATCTTTCGGTATCATTAGAATCGAAAACAACTTGAAAACCATTGAAAAATTGGGTGCAAAAGCCAAAAAAAACATTTTTGCGAAATGCTGAAATTTACCCAGGGCGGGCGCCCCAGGAGGCAGGGCGGGCGCCCCAAGTACAGCCCAACTCTCTGAAGTTTCAGGGCGGAGCGCCCCTTGAGTGAGGGCGGGCGCCCACCCCTATTTTGGGGTCCGGGTAGTTCGTTTCGTAGGTTTTCGCTTGTTCTTTGCCTCCGGGCTTCTTGGTTAGTGTTTCTTGGGTAATTGTCCTACTCCATTGACACTAACTCTTGAGCGTAATAGGACATTCGTGCGTAGAGGAGATTAGAACTCAAAGAAGACTCGTAGTTTAATTTTGCTTCAAGTGCGCACCTAAATAGCCTAGCATTCATCGAGTCCCATCAACTTCACTCTTCCCAAAGAGTATTTGGTTCTTGTGAATTTGATTGGTTATCGAGGAGGTTGTTCAACTACGAGGAAGCCATTGAATCAAGTTCGAGTGATAAATTCCTCATCACTAAACGAGTGTACCGAGTGACATTCAAAAGTGAGGGAGCGAGTGAGGGTTTTACTCTAACCTCTTTGTCTTATCTTTGATTTTTGTAGGTACATGGCCGGAGACGTTTACGATACCATAAAGGTCCCGGTAAGCACTTTGGCCTACCTTTTGGCCGAGGTGAGATCTATAAGCTCGAGGTTTGATAGCCTCAAAGAGGAATGGACCCCGAGTGTCCAAAAGGATGCCGGAGAAGGCATTAGTGAAGGAAAGTTGGGCACTCCCAAAAAAAGTGGGCATTCCCCACAACTTGGGCATTCCCCAAGTAGATGCAATTACTCACTCTAGGAGTAATTCTACTACTCCTATGAGCCAACCAATGGCAAATAAGGGAGTTGGGGAAAGTGAGCAAAGTGATGACATTATTGGACCTCATCCCCATACACTTGCACATGAGAGCAAATTGAAAGAAAGAAGATGAGAGGAAAAACAAATTGAGAGTGAGGACACCCTTTGTCGTAACCACATGTTATCTTCTTCTTCTTGCTATAGCTTTTGTGTAGGTACTCTTGGAGGCGAGCTATTGGAGCCTCAACCGTTTTCCTTGGAAGGAAGACAAGGGAATAAAGACCTTCATTGTGAGCTTCATGAAGGAGGGATAGAACGCGACACTTCAAGCAATGTGAGTACTCACGGGAGCTACTCAAATGTAAGTGTTTCTTCGCCTCCTTATGAGCATGATCATTCCTTGTCTTGTAAAGACTCAATGCTAGTTGATACTTGTGTTGCATTTAATGAAATCACAACTAGAATAGAGTCGATTGGTCAACTTGTGTGTGCTTGTGAACCACTAGTAGAGAGGAATGAAAAGCCATATCATGATGTGGGCTCGGTATTCAAAGAACCTCTCTTTAGTGAAAATGTGGTAGTTGACCTTGCTTGTGACCCTTGTTATGACACCCCACCCATATTTGATAAAGGGGAAGATGAGTTATGTGACTCTACCCTTGTTGATATAATTGATTTTGGTGGATTTGTGTGTCGTAGTAAGGATGAGAGTGACCTTGAGGAGTCCAAATTGCATGAATTGGACAAGGTTGTCTATGATGACTCCTCAAGCGAGAGTGAAGAACCTAGTCTTGATACCATACCTTTGTTTGACTATGAAATTGAGGTGCATGCTTTTATATTCCCATTGTGTGAGGGCACCTTTATTTGTGGAGGTGATTTGTATCGGACTAGAGTTAAGAATAAGCTAGAACCTCCGTGGTGTGAGGGATTTGATCCTATAGACAACTCTTTGTTTGAAGGTTCGAGTGAGGTACATGATTCTTCTAGTGACCCTACTCTTATCGGTTTGGGTTATGATGATGAAGAGGCCATTATTAACGCCTCCCTTGAGAGTCTACCTTGTGAGGGGGGTTGTCTCGAGGATGAAATTGGAGATGAGGATGTATCTCTTAGTGTGAGTATGAGAGATTTTAAGAAGGGGAGTTGGGTAATTGATTCTAATGGTGAATTGACTTACTTTGTCTATCCCATCCCACATGTTAACCACACTTTGAGAATTGAGCATGCCGAAACCATTGTGCCGCAATGTGAAAGAATTGCATTGAAGGTTGGGTATGTTGATCATGAGCTTAGAGGTCATAGGAACTTTGATTGCTTAATCTTGAATGTTCTAAGTCCTATTGGTCTCTTTGCTTGTTATGGTTGTGAGTGCTTGTCACTATGGAGCCAAGAACTAGTTGTTTCCTTTGGAGACATTAGCTTTTTGATTTGTATTGATACTTGGCTTTACCACAAGAGTGAATTTTCCACATCACTTAAACTCACTCTTGTTGGACTTGCCTACTCGTGTAGTGGAATGTCTTGGCGTGCTAATCTCGAACTTAGGGATCGAAGGAATTTTGATAGCTTGCTTTTGCATATCTCACGCACTATTGATCTCTTTGTTTGTTCTTGTGTTGGGTGCACTTCTTTGTTGAACCAAGTAATTGCTAGTTCCCTTGGGAACATGAACTTTTTTATTGCTATTGATACTTAGTTATACCATAAGAGTGTGTTTTTCCACACTTGTGGCACTAACCTACTCTTGTAGTAGGAGCTTTTTGTTTGTTTTTTTGTTGTCTTTGGATGTAGGCTTTGATGGTTTGATTTCGAGGACGAAATCCTTTCAAGAAGGGGAGGATAATGCCGGGCAAATTGGAGCCAAAGCGCCAACCATCAAGAGCCAAGCTCAAGAGCACAAGAGTACACGTCAAGTGCTCCGGTGTATGATTCGAGAGTGATTTGAAGTCATGAACTTGATCGCCATCGAGGGAGGACCAACTACGGACCAAGGAGGAGCACCTAGAGTCCATTTTGAGCCATCTCAAGACCTCCCAGGATGAGGCGGAGCGCCTAGAAAAACACAGCTCTCTGGATATTGGTCAGGCGGAGCGCCTCAGCATTGGGGCGGACCGCCCACTCACTGAAGCTTTCCAAGGGGCAGCCGCCTAGATGGGGTGGGCGGGCGCCTACCCCCTGTGACACCATGACGGGATTTTCCTTCATTTTGATGTATATTTCCAACTTTAGCCCTACGTGGCCTTTATTATTTTAACCCACTTTGGGGGTATTTTAGACATTACATTAGGCATAGGAGAAGACTATAAAAGTCTCCCTTAGCCTTTCATTTCATTTACATCACCTTGAATATTGAAAAAATTTGAGCTATGCTCTCTTTAAACCCTTGTTGGGAACTTGAATTCAATTGGTGGATTCCAATTTGAACTTCATCCATCTTTGATCATTCTATTTGCAAGAGTCGGGTATCTCTTGAGGATAGTTGCATAGCGTAGGTGATTCCTTGACATTCACTTGAGGTGTAGCGAGACAAGTTCCTCGTTGCTACTTAGGTAATCGTTCGAGTCTCGTCTTATTTTTATATTTATCTTTATCGCTTCCGCATTTTCATATCGATTCTAGCTTCTGCGTGTTTTTCCCTGCTTCAAGAAATCTAGCATATGCTGCAGAAAAATACAAAAACCAGATATGCAGATAGGACAAAGCTTCAGAAACTAGAAAACACATGTATGCTTTGAAATAAAAGAGAATTTAGTTTGTTTGAATACCTGAAATTATCATAGAGAGAATTAAGTTACTCTGTTTCATGCATATCCAAGGAGGGGTGTTGTACGGAATGAGAACCACCGGCCAAATGCTATGATTAGTGCTCATATTTTTGAACGGATTGAACCCATCACTTGCTAAGGCAAGGCAAACATCACGAGGATCTTGAGAAAATCCAGGAAAAGTGGAGTCGAACTTTTTTCATGCCTCACCATCTCTTGGATGCCTCAATAAGTCGTCATTAGTATGATCAACTCCATGTCATCTCATATCAGTGGATGTCTTACTTGACATGAACAACCTTTGCAGTCGTGGAATTAGAGGAAAATAGCGAAGAATTTTTGCAGGCTGTTGTTGCTTCTTTTTACCCACTTCAGGCATACTAGAAGATTTTTTCTTAGCATTTGGTTTCCACCTAGATGTGCCACATCGCTTGCATTCTTGTCTTTTTTTATCTGATCCCCTATATAACATGCAATCATTTGGACATCCATGTATCTTCTTATAACTAAGACCAAGTTTTTTGATAGTTTTCTTGGCCTCATAGAATGATTGAGGGATCCTCGCATGCTCGAAGGCATCATGCAGTAGCTCTATTATCATCGTCATGGCCTTGTTGCTCATCCCACACATGCACTTAATGTGATAAAGTCTCACTAAGAAAGACAACTTTGAGTACTTTGTGCATTCTTGATAAAGTTCCTGTTCCCCATCCCTAATCAGCTCATAAAACTCTTTAGCTTTATCACTTGGACCATCAGATAAAGGAGGTGTGCCATTTTCACCTTCAGTTGCTGGTCCTTGTGATGAGAAATACTCTTGGTCAGTAGGTCGTCCCCAGAAGTTGAAAGCATCATTAATCATGTCTCGCATTGGATCTTCACGAGCTTCAATATGTCGAATTTCATGTCTACTAGCTGATATTTCTCCTACATCTTTCTCACCATGTAATAACCATACGGTGTAACCGACTAGAAAAGAACTTTCCAACAAGTGATCAAACACCTCAGCTCTAGTTTGAGACAGTCTAAATCCACAAATATGACAAGGACACTTTATCCTATTATCGGACGACGCATTAGCAAATGCAAAGTCTAAGAACTGTACCAACCCTTCCTTATATTCAGGTGTAGTTCGCGACTTTAATATCCAACTCTTATCCATCCCTAAATAGATTAGAGATGCTAAAAATAAGAGCATCACATAGCACTTTCCATGAGAATTATAATCATTATTTCAGTCAGCACAAATTTCAGCCAAAAAAAAAAACTCAAAAGCGACAACTAATTAAAGCAAAAAATTCAGATAGCAGTATTATGACAATAAAGCTGAGACTACTAAAAAGTAAAAATCAGTCATAATCGAACAAAAAATGGGTTCAAAATGCAATGATACTAAAAATAGGTTCGAAATAAACATAATCGAATAGAAATAACGGTATATTTCTCAAAATAGGTTCAAAATACAACCTAATCGAACAAAATTATAGAAATCCATTCATGAATTCATCAAATTACTCATTATGCATGCTCACAAATCACACACAAAAAAAACAAAAAAAAAAGAAACCCTAAATCTTCACACAAATCAGAGTTCATCGCACACGAAAAAAAATAAAAAATAAACTAATCGAAGCTAGCTAGAGTTCATCGCCGAAAAAAAAACTAAATTGGAGTTAAAAGTGTACATATTGAAGTTAAAATCTCACCAAAAAATTTGTAGTTTAGAGAGAGTTAACCTTTTGCAGCAAATATTGAAGTTAGAGAGAGAAATTTAACCTTTTGCAGTAATGGAGATGGAGGATTATACTGATTTTGGGAGATGGAGACTAGGAGATGGATGAGTATACTGAGAAATTAGGAGCTGGGTGAGTAAACGTGAATGGAGTTCTAGAACATCTTTTCTCTTTTTAATTTTTCTGCTTTTCAATTTAATATTATATTTATACTCATTTTTTAATATTTTATAACATTTTGCTATTTGGTATTCTTAATTTTTAATTTTAGTAAAAAAGCGCTGCAAAATACAAAAAACCGCCGCAATATTTTTGTAAACTGCCGCTAGCGAGTTTCAATTAGTGGTTCTTTACTGAAACGCCGGGAATCTACCTAGGATTAATTTTTACCTGCGGTTTTGTCAAACCGCCGCAGAAAATCTGCCGCAAAGAACAATTTTTTTGTAGTGCCTTCTCAGACATGTACAAGACTTTCATTCCTTTCATGTAAAACCATGACCTTTCAAATTGTTTTTCTGTGGGTGGAAGTAGTGCTTTTTGCGGTTTGGGAGGCAGGGATTGTAAATAAAAGCACTTACAGCATGAAAAGAAAAACAGTAAAGAAACTGTTAAAGGAATTGGAGAACCACTGCAAGGTTCTGCGAAAATACAATGAAACATCTCAGGATTGTATTCATATGGATAGTGCAAAACGGTACAAACTTCACCAATTACACAAAGGCTCGAAGGGTCGTCTTATTTCCTAAATTAATGTTGATCCAAAGCAACAATAGGACGCATTCTTCCAATGGATAAAACAGCTATGGAAGCAGGAACGCAAATCAGACCCAGCTAAAATGGAAATTAAGGGCTAAAACTCCAAACAGAACACAAACAAAACATAAATCAGACATGTAGTTGCTCCTCTAGTGCTTATTCCTTATTTCGTATATAATAGTCTCTTCAAGAAAGTTGCTCCTCTAGTGCTTATTCCTCGATCATGCTCATCCTGTTGAGAGGATTGAATGCATGAATCTCCGCACAAGCACATTTGCTCGGAAGCACAATGGATCCAAACCCATGGTCAATCAGCTGAGGAGTAGGCAACGGTAACTTACGAGCAATAACCACAGAGTTAACAACCTCATCCATTGGATGATACACCGATAAAACTTCAAATCCTAGGAGATCACGAGGATTGACAACCGGGTAGAGAAAAGCGCGCGCACCATGTGCACTCCTGAGCATCAGGGTTGCTCCAGGGGCCATATACTTGGCCAAATGATCAATAACCTTAATCTTCTCTTCCTTGTCCATCCCCACGAGCGCGGCCAAGAAGACAACATCGTAGTCCTTCATGGCACACGTTACATCCATGATATCTGTTGTGTGGAACATCATCCTCTTGGACAAATCAGGGTCGGATTCCACAAGGCGAGACGCCGTGGAATTGGCCACAGAATCAATGTCATAGTTGTCAAAGTAAGTATTCTTAAGGTGTTTAGTCGCTAAGACCAGAGAAGTGAGAGGAAGAGGGCCGGATCCTATGAAGGCTATTCGAGCAGGGCTTTTAGCGGTTTGTTTTGTGAGGATATTGAACTCAAGCAAGCTTAACTTGAGGTAATTGTCAAAATATGGGAAAATGTTAAGATGGTGAAGAGGGTTTTCATAAGAGCCAAGAATCTTGGAATAATGACTCTCAAGAAGTCCTTCAGCTTCACCACAAAGCTTGATGAGATGAGACCTCATTTCTTGAATGTTTTGACAAAGCTTGGAAACATCGATGGGATTTGGAGGCATGCAAGTGAACACTAGCTCTGTGAATAGCATGTTAACATCCTTGGAAGGATTCAGACTTTCCAATTTGGAGATTTTCTCGTACAATTCGATGACTTGTTGTACCACTGGATTGCTTTTGCAGGCCATGTTGAAAGTGTGAGGTTATGGAATGGAATGAAGGGAAAAAGTACTGAAAGAAAGTAAGAAGTACCTTGGAATAAGAATACTAGTACTAAAAAATTGAAATATTTTCAAATGCCAATTTCTGTTTGATGTATTTTCAGGAGGCATCCACAAGTCTATTTATAAGGCGGGTTAGTGGGGCCCGTAGAGATTTGGGGTGGGCGGGGTTGGCTAGGGAATTAGGGGAGAGGGATGAAACTTGCTGCTATGTTCATTGATTTAGCCTTAGATTTAAAAATGTTTATCAATTGCAAGAATGAATTTTGTTGCTTTGTAAATTGTTGTGCGCCAGTGGTCAACTTATCCTGATGCCAAAATCATACTTTCTAGTTTCTAGCATCCAACAAAAACAATTTCTGTGTCACTTTCAGGCGTTTAGTCCATTTGAAATTAAGTAAATTTATTTGGTAGAGTGCGGAGTTTAATGAATTAGTAAAAAAATTTGAATATGTGATTCTAAATATGCCATAATATTCGTGTATCGATAATTATTTTATAACTTGTGGTATTAAATATGCCATAATATTAGTGTAGCTATAAAATCTTCTCATTCAACATAAAATTAAAAGCTCAAGTTAAATTAGTTTTAAATTTAGAAATGACCATTTTTTAACTAATTAAAAGGAAAGTAGGAAAGAAAAGGTGTAGTATTTTGTTGTCGAAAGATGGTCATTCACCAGTTAAAGCTTCACTAAGGACGTTTTTCTCCAATTGAATTATAAGAAAGACTTCCGAAGAACAACAAAACGAAAATTGAAATTTAATAAGACTAAGTATGGTGAAACATATGGCATGGATCACGCAAAACATTATAGTACTATGAATACCAAAATTCATCAATGATCTTACGTATTTGTAAATTTACTTAATTCGGATCCTCAAACTTATTATGCTTTCACACTTGGATTGTTCATACCATGATCACTCTGCGTGAACAAATACTTATAACTGAAGGATTCATACATATATATATTGTCACAAATTTATATTAAATAGATTAACCAAAACATATATCGAGAACTTACTTCTTATTTTCGTAAGCGGGATCAGTAGGATCTTTACTACGGCTGGAATTACTGGCTGTCGGTGGTTGTCAAGTGCTTGACGGATCAACCCCTTTATCCACAGTCTAAACATTAGTTTATTTGAGAGAGGTAGAAAAGAGCAGTAGGAGCACCCCTTTATGGGTGGACTCTTTTATTCAGATAAATCCAACATCTCCAACTCACACATAATGGGAGTGCTCTTACAATATGAGAAATATATTCTCATCTCATCTCATCTCTACAAATATTCATACAGTGAAATAGACCGTGCGACCAGCATACTGTGAGAGCTACGTGCTATACATCTATTAGGAATATATAGCCTCTCGTCGAGTGCAAACCTGCAAGTAGATTATAAAGTATGCAATACCCTAGATCATATGAATCACATTTTGATATCTCTCAAAATCTCAAATATCACTATTCTTTGTATTTACAATTATAACTCATAAGTTATAACTGGTGCACCTGTGAACACAAATTAATGAGATTCTATTAATGATCTTCCTCTTCTCACGATTCTTTTAACATTAGCTCAACTGCTTTTCTAGATATGTCCCGCCAGACCGCATCCATTTTCATGGTCTTTTAAAAACACACTAAGATAGCTAACATTAGACTAAGTCTCAAGTATCTGATCGGAGTCACTGAGAGTACACATTTTGAGCCATCATAATGCTCTGGGTCTCACGCAACAGTAAGTTGAGATTAAACTTATGTTAACCCATGGTCGACATTAGCACACATGGTATGAAACACGTGCTACAATATTTTTCTCATTTCCTTAAGGAACGTATGTCTTTATAAATAATGTTGTATAGATGAAATTCAGACACCATACGTATCTAAATTCGATTTCCTTAAACTCACATCTAGCTCACAAAGTAGACTAGATGAACATCTTTTCACCTTAATAACCTTATGTCATTATTTAAGCGACTCCACTGATTTTAAGCATATAGCTCTCAAATTATCCATTTGATAATTTTTTCTTAAAATCAAGTCTCATCTCCACTTATCACTAAGATAATAAGGCGGTTGCCTGTGTGAGAAGGCCAACCTCTTCTCTACCCGACATGCTAAAATATAATTGAAGAATGTACTAAACACTCAATAAATCATGAATATGTATGTAAGTAAATCAACTTTATTGATTATCAAAGAACATAGTTTTGTGAACAACTGGAAAAACAAAGAATAATACAAAATTACTCAAAGTCTACGCAAGCCTTGAGACCTAGTGTGTCTCACAAATGCATCTCTAGCTAAAAGCTTGGTCAGTGGGTCTGCTACCATATCTTCCGTAGATATTTTTACCAGGTTCAACCTCTTGTATTTATACATGTCTCTTGCATAGTTATACTTGATATCTATGTGCTTAGTATCACAATTATGCTTAGGATTCTTGGTTGCATCAACTGCAGACTTACTATCATAGTAGACCAACACTGGTTTATTATTAGTGTTACCCAACAAGCTTTTCAAGAGCCTATTCAACCAAACAGCTTCTTGTGTTGCTTATGACAGAGCCACATATTCGCCTTCCATCGTGGATAGTGGTACACATGATTACTTCTTACTCTTCCATGATATGACACTATTACTAAGTAAGAAGACATATCCTGAGGTAGACTTCCTCTCGTCTAAATCTCCTCCATAATCAGCATCAGTGTATCCAACTAATCGCAAATCTTTGCCGCCTTGATAACAAAGTGCATAGTCAGTTGTTCCTCTCAGATATCTCATGATCCTCTTTACTGCTTGCCAATATAATGGACCCGGATCAGATTGATATCTACTTACCAAGCCAACTGCTTGACAAATATCAGGTCTAGTACACACCATAGCATACATTAGACATCCAACTGCGCTTCTATAAGGCACTCGCTTCATCTTTTCTGTCTCTTCAGGAGTCTGAGGACACAAATGATTTCCTAAGTTATGGCCTTTGCTGATAGGAGTGTCAATTGGGTTGCTATTCTGCATATTAAATCGTTCAAGAATTTTCTTAATGTAATTCTCCTGAGAGAGATACAATAGCTTCTTAGGACGATCTCTTGAAATCTTGATTCCAAGAATATATGCAGCTTCACTCATATCTTTCATCTCAAATTGAGATGACAACCAGGCCTTTACCTTGTTTAATAACTCCTTATCATTTCCATCTATAAGTATATCATCGACATACAATGTCAAAATTACAAGCTTATTTCTTGATCTCTTGGTATAAACACAGTGATCTTCATCAACCATAGTAAAACCATTAGATATGATCACATTTTGAAAATGTATATACCACTGCCTTGAAGATTGTTTGAGGCCATAAATAGACTTCAAAAGTCTACAAACCTTTTGTTCGTGATCTTTTTCAATGAAACATTCGGGTTTTTCCATATAAATTTCTTCATCTAATTCTCCATTGAGAAAGGCAGTCTTTACACCTATCTGATGTAATTGAAGATCTAAACTTGCTACTATAGCTAGAATCAGGCGAATTGAGTTAAATCGCACAACAGGTGAGACCATCAGCCTTGAGCTTAATCTTGAGAACCCATTTGCTCCCAATAGCTCTGCGTTCTTTCGGGAGATCAACTAGTTCCCACACTTTGTTGACTCTCATTGACTCCATTTCATCTTCCATTGCTTTTATCCATTTTTCCTTAGAAGGGCATGAGAGGGCCTCTTTTGCATTTTTAGGCTCGTTTTCTACTTGTAAGAACAACATAAAAAGTTCAGCACCTTCGACATCAAATCGTCGACGGGGAATCTTTTTACGTAAACCATGTCCTTTTTGTGATTCTTCTTCGTTGTTCCCATTTGGATCAATATTGCTCCCACTTGGATCAAGAACATCTATCCTGCTCCCACTTGGAACAAGATCAGTGACCATCTCGCTCCCAGTTAGAACAAGATCCATTTGGTCACTGTTTGATGTCAAATGATTACTTACATTCGCATCCGATGATGAAGGAGGTTTTTGATGTGAAACTAATTCATCATCAGTTAAATTTCTTCCACTCCAATGAAGTGATCTTTGTACATCTTAATCCTCTATCTCAAACAAGGTTAGGTCTTGACCTACCTCTCCCTTTTTAGGAAACTCATCCTCTAAGAATGTGACATCTTGTGATGCAAATTCAGTTATGCTCCCACTGTCTTCTTGACCTATAAACACATAACCCTTAGAGGTTTTTGAGTATCTTATGAAAATACTTTTCTTTCCTCTCGGGACTAATTTGCTATGTTTGTGAGAGGAATCATGTGTATAGGCAGCGCAACCCCAAGATCTTAATACACTTAGGTTGGGTGCTCTTCCAGTCCATAATTCATATGGAGTGGTTGCAACTAACTTTGTAGGCACTCGGTTAAATACATAGGTAGCAGTAAGCAATGTATCACCCCAATAACTAATTGGAAAGTTAGCTTGTGCCATCATTGACCTAACCATTTCTAGAAGCGTCCTGTTTCTTCTCTCCGCAACACCATTTTGTTGTGGAGTATTTGGGATAGTCAACTGATGAACAATTCCCTTTCCATCACATAACTCGTTAAATTGAGTTGACAAGTACTCTCGACCTCGGTCAGTTCGAAGTACTTTTATCTTCTTGTCTAATTTATTTTCCACTAAGCTCATATAGCGTTGGAAACAACTTATTTCTTCTGATTTGTGGGAAATTAAATAGACATAACCGAAACGAGTGTAGTAATCTATAAATGTGATGAAATAGTACGCTCCATGCCTAGCCCTGACATTCCTAGGCCCACAGATGTCTTAATGGACTAATTGCAAGGGATATTCAGCTCTAGTCGCTTTACCGAAGGGTTTTCTTACAGATTTTCCTGCTAGACAACTGTCACAAGTGTCCACATGTTCAATGCCAGTAAGCAAACCTTGTTATGCTAACCTTTGCATTCTTTGTTGGCCAATATGACTAAGTCTAGCATGCCATATGTTTACATCACTATCATATTTATGTGAGGAAGCAAACATAGAAAAACTAGCATTATTATTAAATGAATCATAATCCAAATCCATAATAATAAAACCTCCGGTCACATGACCAATACCAAATAAAGTTGAACCTAAAGTCAATTTGATAGAATTGTCATGGAAAAGCAAGCTAAAGCCAAGCCTAAGCAAAACAATAACAGAAATAATATTCCGACGAATTCCTGGAGCATAGAGGACATCATGTAGTAGTAGGTGTCGACCACCACGCAAGACTAACTTGCATGTACCGATCCCTTCAACAACAACCTTATTGTTGTTGCCCACATAAATCCACTTTGTTCCACGTGAAATATGCCGAAACTCCACAAAAGAATTGCGTTCCCTCGTTATGTAGTCTGTTGCTCCCGAGTCTACAATCCACAAAGGATTAGATTCAGTCAATAACACTGAACTAGAAACACAAAGTTCACTAGTTTGAGTTTTGTGAAATATCTTTCTAGGAGGCTCAGAGCAATCCTTAGCATAGTGACCCTTTTTGTCACAGTTAAAGCATTTCACCTTTGCAACATTGATACGTTTGGGATGTTTGTTATTGCCTTGTTGTTCTGCCCTTGCTCTTTTAGCAGGCTGAGACTGAGTTAGTCCTCTTTTCTTAACCCAATTCTTTTTCTTTGAGCCACCTTTGGCCTTAGAGGATGTTGCCATATGCAACTAAGCTGTTGGCTTAGCAGCCTCAAGCCGATCCTCTTCAAGCTCAAGAGATCTCCGGACATCTTCCAGAGTCTTGATTAGCTGCTTGTGGGTCAAATGCATCTTCATATGATCCCAAGAATTAGGTAAGGACCGTATGACAGCTTGAACTTGTTGCTCATCGGTCAAACACATGGCCAGCATCTTTTAACTCCCCAATCATGTTTGTCATAAGCCTCAGATGAGTTCTCACTGAATGTTCTGGGCGCTTCTTGTATGAGTCAAACTAGATTGTTAAGGATCGTAGCCTTTCAATAGAACAGGTACCAAACCTATTCTTCAAAGCAACCCAAAGACCCATAGCTCTTTGGTGATCCTTAAATTCCCTTAAGATATCATCATCTAAGGTGCTCAGCAACGTAATACGAGCCAGGGAGTCTTTCTTTTTCCAAGCGTCATAAGCTGCACGGTCACGCCTATGCTGAGTCGTGGTGCCTTCCTCAGGCTCATCCATGATGATGCTAATTGCCTCCAGAGCCTCTTGCTCTTCAAGCACATATTGAAATTTTAAGCTCCAGGTCTCATAGTTGTCACCATTGAGTTTCAACCCTTTGTTGAGCTCAGCAACAATGTTCTTAGCAGCAGTAGACATTCTTTTAACAAATAAAAAAATATAGTGGGGATCTAAAGAAGGAATTTCTAATCGCAAGTACCATGTTCAACATACATATTCGGACAATAAGCACTAAGTTGATTAAGTTAATAAACACATATATTAATAATGGAGTCGAAAGTTCACTATGTTCCCAGTCATCATCCAAAAATTAAACACATGTAAATTAACCTAGTCAACTACTTAGCTTAATGTCTAATCATGTTTAAAAACAATATTTTATTTTCATGATCCTTATGATCCCGTATGGATCTAAGTTAAACAAATTAACTTAAATTTAAACATAATTTTATTTAACATATTAAATAAAATAAATTAAATATTAAACTAATAAACATTTATGTAATTGTTAAACTAATTAATAAATATATTAAATATTAATTAATTAATATTTCTAACATGTTAAAAAAATTAATAAATTAGGCAATTGGTACAATATTTCAACAGGATACTTAATGTTAGACTAATTAACATTTTATGCAATTTGCTAAAGTAACGTTATGATTCAAAAAAAATATGAATACTGCATTTATATTCTAAAATTAAGATCATGAGACTTATTTTATAAATTGAATAATTATTAGAAAACAAATTCAGAATTAACTACACATTTTAAATAGTCCATATTCCAAATTATATAATTAGTAATATAGTTAGCGTACTTAGAGGTAGGCCTTTTCCCATTTTCTGTTCATGCCATTAAAACCCATTGGTTTAGTCTGAATCATGAGAATAGCATAAGCCATCTTTTTGGCCAAAATAAAAACAGATGCTCCTCGTATAAAAAATATATGATGCCAAATGCTATTTGTAAAGACAAAAATATCTATATATAATAATTACCTCTTTCTTAAAAGAAATAAATAAGAGAGAGAAGGTGTAAACCCTTAAGTTAGTTCTCCTTCTCATTGAAATTTATTACCCCTGCTGGGAGCATCAAAGCTCCAATATCCGTAAAGTTCAATTTAATATTTTTTTTGTTTTGCTTCTGCTGTTTCAGAAGACACATGAAAAGAATGAAGCTACTGCTTGTTTAGCTTCTCTTATGAAGCAACATCCCATCATAAAATATTAGAATAGCCGTCAGTATTCATCTTTAAATTTTTAACAAAAAACAACATGTCGACCTGTTTTACTGCCATTCCTCACCGGAGTTCGACGGCGGTCGGCAGCTTTAAGCGGCGGCGTTCGGGTTATTACTGTGCGAACCCCAAAAAAATGGTTCTGCACTAGTCATAAATTGATGACAGAACAAATTGCACTAAGAATTTTTTTCTTCTTTTGTTTTTTTTACAAAAGTACTCATCTCGTATCATCTTTTGATCTCTTAGTTATAACTACCTATAGTATAACTTAAATCTATTTGGTTAATGAAATAAATTTCAGATCAGTGTTTATAATTGATTTATCAATTGCCAAACAATAGTATTAATTGTACAAACTAGAAAACCAACCTAATGACATCTGATACCAATGAAGGATTCATACATATATATATTGTCACAAATCTATACTAAATAGATTAACCAAAATATAAATCGAGAACTTACTTGTTATTCTCGTAAGCGGAAGCAGTATGATCTTTACCACAGCTGGAATTACTGGCCGTCGGTGGTTGTCACGTGCTTGACGGATCAACCCCTTTATCCACAGTCTAAACACTAGTTTATTTGAGAGTGAAGTAGAAAAGAGCAGTAGGAAAAATACTTTTTTTATCTGTGCATTTTACTGTATTTATAACTGTATAAAACAGTAGTTGTCCTCTTATAGGACTCTATCAGGTAACTTACCTTTTTACCTGATAGACTTTAAGAGCACCCCTTTATGGGTGGACTCTTTTATTCAGATAAATCCAAACAATAACTGAAGGCATACAAATATGCATATTATCACAAATCTATACTAAATAGATTGTTTAAACATAAACCGAGAACTTACTTGTTGTTCTCGTTAGCGGAAGCGGTAGGATCTTGAACCGTGGCTGGAATTACTGGCCGTCGGTAGTTGTCACGTGCTTGACGGATCAACTCCTTTATCCACAGTCTAAACACCTAGTTATTTGAGAGTGAGATAGGAAGAAGAACTGTATAGAAAAGTACGTTCTTTTCATTGTGTATTACTGTCTTATTTATAGCTTATATGAAGTAGTTCTCCTCTTATAGGACTCTACTAGGTAACAACTTATTTACCAGGATAAGCTTTAAGAGCACCCCTTATGGGTGGACTCTTAACAGATAATTCCAACATCTCCCACTCACACATAATGGGAGTGCTCTTATAATACGAGAAACATATTCTCACCTCATCTCTACAAATATTCATACAGTGAAATAGACCGTGCGACCAGCATACTGTGAGAGCTACGTGCTATACATCTGTTAGGAGTGTATAGCCTCTCGTCGAGTGCAAACCTGCAAGTAGATTATAAAGTATGCAATACCCTAGATCATATGAATCACATTTTGATATCCTCTCAAAATCTCAAATATCATTTTTATGTATTCACAATTATAACTCATACGTTATAACTGGTGCACCTGTGAATACAAAATTAATGAGATTCCTTTAATGATCTTCCTCTTCTCACGATTCTCTTAACATTAGCTCAACTGCTTTTCTAGATATGTCCTGCCAGACCGCATCCATTTTCATGGTCTTTTGGAAACACACTAAGATAGCTAACATTAAACTAAGTCTCAAGTATCTGATCGGAGTTACTGAGGGTACATAATTTGAGCCAGCATAAAGGCTCTGGGTCTTACGCAACAGTAAGTTGAGATCAAACTTATGTTAACCCAAGGTCGACATTAGCACACATGGTATGAAACATGTGCTACAACATTTTTCTCCTTTCCTTAAGGAGCGTATGTCTTTATAAATAATGTTGTATAGATGAAATTCAGACACCATATGTATCTAAATTCGAGTTTCTTAAACTCACATCTAGCTCACTAAGTAGACTAGGTAAAAATCCTTTCACCTTAATAACCTTATGTTATTATTTAAACGACTGTATTGATTTTAAGCATATCGTTCTCAAATTATCCATTTGATAATTTTTCTTAAAATCAAGTCTCATCTCCACTTATCACTAAGATAAGGAGGCGGTTGCCTGTGTGAGAAGGCCAACCTCTTCTCTACCCGACATACTAAAATATAATTGAAGAATGTACTAAACACTCAATAAATCATGAATATGTATGTAAGTAAATCAACTTTATTGATTATCAAAGAACATAGTTTTGTGAACAACTGGAAAAAAAACAAAGAATAATACAAAATCACTCAAAGTCTACGCAAGCCTTGAGACCTAGTGTGTCTCACAAACGCATCTCTAGCTTAAAGGCTTGGTCAATGGGTCTGCTACCATATCTTCTGTAGATATTTTCACCAGGTTCAACCTCTTGCATTTATATATGTCTCTTGCATAGTTATACTTGATATCTATGTGCTTAGTATCACAATGATGCTTAGGATTCTTGGTTGAATCAACTGCAGCCTTACTATCACAGTAGACCAACACTGGTTCATCATCAGTGTTACCCAACAAGCTTTTGAAGAGCCTATTCAACCAAACAACTTCTTTTGTTGCTTTTGACAGAGCCACATATTCGGCTTCCATCGTGGATAGTGCTACACATGATTGCTTCTTACTCTTCCATGATATGGCACCATTACTAAGTAAGAAGACATATCCTGAGGTAGACTTCCTCTCGTCTAAATCTCCTCCATGATCAGCATCAGTGTATCCAACTAATCGCAAATCTTTGCTGCCTTGATAACAAAGTGCATAGTCAGCTGTTCCTCTCAGATATCTCATGATCCTCTTTACTGCTTTCCAATGTGCTGGACCTGGATCGGATTGATATCTACTTACCAAGCCAGCTGCTTGACAAATATCAGGTCTAGTACACACCATAGCATACATTAGACATCCGACTGCACTTCTATAAGGCACTCGCTTCATCTTTTCTGTCTCTTCAGGAGTCTGAGGACACAAATGATTTCCCAAGTTATGGCCTTTGCTGATAGGAGTGTCAATTGGGTTGCTATTCTGCATATTAAATCGTTCAAGAATTTTCTTAATGTAATTCTCTTGAGAGAGATACAATATTTTCTTAGGACGATCTCTTGAAATCTTGATTCCAAGAATATATGCAGCTTCACCCATATCTTTCATCTCAAATTGAGACGACAACCAGGCCTTTACCTCGTTTATTAACTCCTTATCATTTCCAGCTATAAGTATATCATCGACATACAATGTCAGAATTACAAGCTTATTTCTTGATCTCTTGGTATAAACACAATGGTCTTCATCAACCATAGTAAAACCATTGGGTATGATCACATTTCAAAGTGTATATACCACTGCCTTGAAGATTGTTTGAGGCCATAAATAGACTTCATAAGTCTACAAACCTTTTGTTCGTGGCCTTTTTCAATGAAACATTCGGGTTGTTCCATATAAATTTCTTCATCTAATTCTCCATTGAGAAAGGCAGTCTTTACATCCATCTGATGTAATTCAAGATCTAAACTTGCTACTATAGCTAGAATCAGGCGAATTGAGTTAAATCGCACAACAGGTGAGAAAGTCTCTTCGTAGTCTATTCCTTCCTGTTGTGTATAACCTTTCGCCACTAGTCTAGCCTTATATCTCTCAACTGTGCCATCAGCCTTGAGCTTAATTTTGAGAATCCATTTGCTCCCAATAGCTCTGCATTCTTTTGGGAGATCAACTAGTTCCCATACTTTGTTGACTCTCATTGACTCCATTTCATCTTCCATTGCTTTTATCCATTTTTCCTTAGAAGGGCATGAGAGAGCCTCTTTTGCATTTTTAGGCTCGTTTTCTACTTGTAAGAACAACATAAAAAGTTCAGCACCTTCGACATCAAATCGTCGATGGGGAATCTTTTTACGTAAACCACGTCCTTTTTGTGATTCTTCTTCGTTGTTCCCATTTGGATCAACGTTGCTCCCACTTAGATCAAGAACATCTATCCTGCTCCCACTTGGAACAAGATCAGTGACCATCTTGCTCCCACTTGGAACAAGATCCATTTGGTCACTGTTTGATGTCAAATGATTACTTACATTCGCATCCGATGATGAAGGAGCTTGTTGATGTGAAACTAATTCATCATCTGTTAAATTTCTCCCACTCGAATGAAGTGATCTTTGTACATCTTGATCCTCTATCTCAAACAAGGTTAGGTCTTGACCTACTTCTCCCTTTTTAGGAAACTCATCCTCTAAGAATGTGACATGTCGTGATTCAAACTCAGTTACGCTCCCACTGTCTTGCTGACCTATAAATACATAACCCTTAGAGGTTTCTGAGTATCTTATGAAAATACTTTTCTTTCCTCTCGGGCCTAATTTGCCATATTTGTGAGAAGAATCATGTGTATAGGCAGCACAACCCCAAGGTCTTAATACACTTAGGTTGGGTGCTCTTCCAGTCCATAACTCATATGGAGTGGTTGCAACTGACTTTGTAGGCACTCGGTTAAGTACATAGGTAGCAGTAAGCAATGCATCACCACAATAACTAATTGGGAGGTTAGCTTGTGCCATCATTGACCTAACCATTTCTAGAAGCGTCCTGTTTCTTCTCTCCGCAACACCATTTTGTTGTGGAGTATTTGGGATAGTCAACTGATGAACAATTCCCTTTCCATCACATAACTCGTTAAATTGAGTTGACAAGTACTCTCGACCTCGGTCAGTTCGAAGTACTTTTATCTTCTTGTCTAATTTATTTTCCACTAAGCTCATATAGCGTTGGAAACAACTTATTGCTTCTGATTTGTGGGAAATTAAATAGACATAACCGAAACGAGTGTAGTAATCTATAAATGTGATGAAATAGTACGCTCCATGCCTAGCCCTGACATGCATAGGCCCACAGATGTCCGAATGGACTAATTGCAAGGGATACTCAGCTCTAGTCGCTTTACCGAAGGGTTTTCTTGCAGATTTTCCTGCTAGACAACTTTCACAAGTGGACAATTCCACATGTACAATGCCAGTAAGCAAACCTTGTTTTGCTAACCTTTGCATTCTTTGTTGGCCAATATGACCAAGTCTAGCATGCCATATGTTTACATCACTATCATATTTATGTGAGGAAGCAAACATAGAAAAACTAGCATTATTATTAAATGAATCATAATCCAAATCCATAATAATAAAACCTCCGGTCACATGACCAAAACCAAATAAAGTTGAACCTAAAGTCAATTTGACAGAATTATCATGGAAAAATAAGCTAAAGCCAAGCCTAAGCAAAACAATAACAGAAATAATATTCCGGCGAATTCCTGGAGCATAGAGGACATCATGTAGTAGTAGGTGTCGACCACCACGCAAGACTAACTTGCATGTGCCGATCCCTTCAACAACAACCTTATTGTTGTTGCCCACATAAATCCACTTTGTTCCACGTGAAATATGCCAAAACTCCACAAAGAAATTGCGTTCCCTCGTTATGTGGTCCGTTGCTCCCGAGTCTACAATCCACAAAGGATTAGATTCAGTCAAAAATACTGAACTAGAAACACAAAGTTCACTAGTTTGAGTTTTGTGAAATACCTTTCTAGGAGGCTCAGAGCAATCCTTAGTATAGTGACCCTTTTTGTCACAGTTAAGCATTTCACCTTTGCAACATTGACACGTTTGGGACGTTTGTTATTGCCTTGTTGTTCTGCCCTTGCTCTTTTAGCAGGCTGAGACTGAGTTGGTCCTTTTTTCTTAACCCAATTCTTTTTCTTTGAGCCACCTTTGGCCTTAGAGGATGTTGCCATATGCAACTCAGCTGTTGGCTTAGATGCCTCAAGCCGATCCTCTTCAAGCTCAAGAGATCTCCGGACATCTTCCAGAGTCTTGATTAGCTGATTGTGGGTCAAATGCATCTTCATATGATCCCAAGAATTAGGTAAGGACCGTATGACAGCTTGAACTTGTTGCTCATCGGTCAACACATGACCAGCTTCTTTTAACTCCCCAATCATGTTTGTCATAAGCCTCAGATGAGTTCTCACTGAATGTTCCGGGCGCTTCTTGTATGAGTCAAACTTGATTGTTAAGGATCGTAGCCTTTCAATAGAACGGGTACCAAACCTATTCTTCAAAGCAACCCAAAGACCCATAGCTCTTTGGTGATCCTTAAATTCCCTTAAGATATCATCATCTAAGGTGCTCAGCAACGTAATGCGAGCCAAGGAGTCTTTCTTTTTCCAAGCGTCATAAGCCGCACGGTCACGCCTATGCTGAGCCGTGGTGCCTTCCTCAGGCTCATCCATGACGATGTTAATTGCCTCCAGAGCCTCTTGCTCTTCAAGCACATATTGGACTTTTAAGCTCCAGGTCTCATAGTTGTCACCATTGAGTTTCAACCCTTTGTTGAGCTCAGCAACAATGTTCTTAGCAGCAGTAGACATTCTTTTAACAAAATAAAAAAAATATAGTGAGGATCTAAAGAAGGAATTTCTAAACGCAAGTACTATGTTCAACATACATATTCTTACAATAAGCACTAAGTTGATTAAGTTAATAAATACATATATTAATAATGGAGTCGAAAGTTCACTATGTTCCCAGTCATCGTCCAAAAAATTAACTACATGTAAATTAACCTAGTCAACTACTTAGCTTAATGTCTAATCATGTTTAAAAACAACCTTTTGTTTTCATGATCTTATAATCACGTATGGATCCAAGTTAACATATTAACTTTAAATTTAATTATAAATTTTATTTAACATATTAAATAAAATAAGTGAAATGTTAAACTAATTAACATCTATGTATTCGTTAAATTAATTAACAAATATATTAAATATTAGACTAATTAATATTTGTAACATGTTAAACAAATTAACAATACTAGTTCAATGATAAACTAATAACTGTTTAGGTAATTGGTATAACGTCTTAACAAGTATACTTAATGTTCAACTAATTAACAAATATACTTAATGTTAAATTAATTAACATTTCATGCAATTGAGATAAAAAAAATATAAAATAAATTTATATTCTGAAAAAAAATAATCAGAATCACTTTGATATAGTTATTAATAGCCCATTTGCCAAAAAAATAAATAGTACTCCCATTATTTTATTTAATAAAAATAATTGGACTGTTAGCCCAAAACACAATATGGTTCTGGCAGCCCATAAGCATTACAGTAACTTAATTGGACATGGGCCTTAGCCCAATTTCTTTATTTTTTAAATAAATTAGAGATAAGTGAATATCCAGAAGACTTATCTTCTTCGTTGGAACTTTCTGCAGTCACCTCCATTTAAGGCTAAGCTCCATATTTTTTGTTTTTTTGTTATTTATTTTTTATTTAAAAAAAATTCTAATAAAGAAGAGAGATTAGTAAACCCCTAAAGTCAATCTTCTTCTCTTTTAAACTTCACTGCCTTTTTTTTTTTTTTTTTCAATCAGCCTTGCCCATGGAACACCAAACTCCACCATTTTGTTTTTAATTTTGACGCAACTACTTGTGCAGATCGTTAAAAAAAACATATATAACTGTTTCCTTTTTTTTTTTTTAACGATGGCTGATTTTTGAACCTTGCCGGAGCTTTTTCCGGTGGCGTCATGGTGTTTCACGGCAGCTTGTTGGCGGAAAAAAAAAAATTAATTCTGATCTGATTTCGAAACTGTTTTGAAATCAAAATATCTACCAAATTCTTTCTACTTTAAGAAAAAATGTGTTCTCGTCCATGCACACAAAGGAACAGTGCAAGTAGAAAAAAATTAAGCATGAAAGATACTACAGTACATTCACTACTTCTTACTGAAACCAAAAAATATACGATTTTACATGTGCACTTTTCTTTTTCATGTATAATAGTACTGTGAATTTTTTTTACTGACCAGAAAACCAGCCTAATGACATCTGATACCAATGAAGGGACACAAATATGCATATTATCACAAATCTATACTAAATAAATTGTTTAAACATAAACCGAGAACTTACTTGTTGTTCTCGTTAGCGGAAGCGGTAGGATCTTGAACCGTGGCTGGAATTACTGGCCGTCGGTAGTTTTCACGTGCTTGACGAATCAACTCCTTTATCCACAGTCTAAACACCTAGTTATTTGAGAAAGAGATAGGAAGAAGAACTGTATAGAAAAGTACATTCTTTTCATTGTGCATTACTATCTTATTTATAGCTTATATGAAGTAGTTGTCCTCTTATAGGACTCTACTAGGTTACAACTTATTTACCAGGATAAGCTTTAAGAGCACCTCTTATGGGTGGACTCTTAACAGATAATTCCAACAATAACAATAAGCATACTTGCTAACTTTGTGATTTTTTTAACCTAAACTTTTGTATTCATTTATTTATCGCACAAAAATACTATTGTCTATTACAGGTTGACAATGATCTTTTTAGTCAAAACGTTCTTACGTACTATTCTTTTGTCATCAATTTGAATGAACTGCATCTAATATCCTAACAAATTAGGTAGCAATCGTTATGTTTTCACACTCGCCTGGCAATACAACTATAAGTTGTCATTTTATTTTCTAATTAAGCCTTGCTTCAAGTATTTGAGTACAAAATTTCAAGCATTTCAGTCCAGGCCCTACTGTATTGATTGTCTATAGCTTAACTGTCAAATGTGTTGGCGTATACGTCCTGGATCCACCAAAATCTTTTCAACGCATAATTTATAGTCTTTAATATTTATGCTCATTTTTGCTGCTTTCCAGGAAATTAGAAATGTTTATACTTCAAATGTTACTCATACTTTAAAAGCACAAATTCATCCAAAGTGGAACTTCCTCTGTATGTACCAAACGATTCTGGTATGCGGCGTCGATATCCAAGTCAAAGGTCAAAGCAAAAATTCTTATAACATGCTAAATTTTACCTCTCTGATAACTGTACATGATGAAACAAAGCACTATGACTGATATCTAATTAACTCAAAACAGCCATGCATAAGACACTTGAAATTCACTCAATCTAAAATTCATGTACTTGAAGACTCTCATAACCAGGAGCCTCATAACTTACTGGCATCTTCAGATGTTTTGGAACCTAATCCATCAAATTCAGTTTCCTTTAGATGGAGAAGCTCAAGTATATACTCCACTCCATTTACCAAATCATACACCATTAGGCCGACTGTTCCTCCAACCCAACTGCCCAATACACTTCCGAGCATATAACCAAACCTACCTAAGCTTTGTTCCCCAAGATAGCCAACCCAATAGGTTCCCAACAGCGTACCTGAACTCCTCAGGGATCCCTCAAGTGATGTACCCCCTACATAAAGTGCTTCAAAGAAATCCCATCCTGCAGAAATGATAGGACCAATAATGCGCTTGGTTTCGCGCACAGCAAGCTTTGCAGCTTTTTCTCCTTCTTTCTGAGCTAGTTTAGCTGCATCTTTTGCCATAATGCCTTGCGATATGGCATCCTTCAAAGCAGCCTCAATTGCTAAATTCTTTACTCTCTCCACATGAGAGGATCTGCCATTATAAAAGTACAGCTTCACACCTTCCTTGACGACACATGCTATGGTTCCTGAACCCCCATCTAAACAGCTTAACCAACTAAATCGCCCACTTTTCTATGCAGCCTCATGACCGACAAACTCTCGACATTTTCCACCTGTAAAGTGGCAGAATGTTAGTTGTTAGAACATGGATTGATATAATACTACTGTAACAAGTAAATTCGCGCCAAGAAATAAATATCAAGACAAGAAAATATTGTAACAAGTGTAGTATTTGATTTCAATATATGAGCAGTACAATCTCTATAATTCCTCTGATTCGTCTTTTCAAATACAAATTTTAAGTAATGATCCAAGGGCTTTTGAGCTTGATCTTGAATATTCCTTTTAATACTTGAATCTTCCTTTTAATGCTTGAATCCTTAGAACTTGTAGAAATTCCTTGCAGCTTTTAAGAAACTTGTAGCGTTTGATCCACGAGCTCCTTGTTGCTTCTTGTTATGAATTCCTCTTGCTCTTGATTTCTCCTCCTTTCAAATGAGAGGTTTGACCCCTTTATATAGATATGGGATGGAGTGGGCTCCAAGAAGACCTAACGGGCCTTGGCCCGTAGACCGGCCAATCATATTTAAGTAGTGACAAGGCTGCATTTGATTGGCCAGAACATGTCACTTGTACTCATGACACATTTTTATTGGCCATTTGGATTTGACTAGGATTGCCATGTCATTGGCATATGGCATAATCCTATTGGCTTTATAATTTGAGTTGGCGCCACGTCGCTTGTACATGTGGCACTGTTTTGGGCCTTTAGGATAAGATGATATCCATTAGCTTTGGGCTAATAAAGTGGGCTTATCATTTGTGGCCCAATGGATTTGAATGCTGGACCTATATAATTAATCCAATTATACTAGCCCACTTAATTTATTTGGACTAATATGCCTTGAATTTAACATATAGCCAAATTATTTTATGGATTTAAATCCAATAAAATTTATTCGTCTACAAATGCCCCCTACTTCAAGGCTTGTCGATGTCGAATTTGTAGACACTTGAAGACTAGACTGGAAGTAATTTTTTTTCAAGTGGATAATTTTAAATTAACACCCAAAAAAAGCAGCTAAAATGTTTAGCTTGTGCCACTGACTGGCTATACTTCAGTTTGCAGTCCACAAAGTAGCTATGAAAGAAAATGTTGTTGTCATCGTAGTGATTTGCGTAAACGAATTGGCTACCTTTCAGTTAGAATTTCAGAAAGTGGATATGAGCGAAAAAGAAGGCCGGCCTCTTTCTCGTTTCCATCATAGCAAGCATATGACCGAACTGGCTATGTTTCAGTTACGGGTGCTGAAAGTGGCTATCAAAATTGTCCATACTCCAGTTTATACTCTTAAAAGTGGCTACATATTTAATTTACAATAGCTATCTCAGAGATGGTGTCATACCCGTGCTTACTCTTCAGAGTTCTATTAGGATACGTTTTTTTTATATCCTTGTTAGAGACAAATTTGTACATCCCCAATCTCTATATAAAGGACTCCACACCTTATATTTTAATACGTACTTCCTCAGCTCCACAAGCAGAACAAGAATCGTAGAAGGACTTTGATATGTAAGTCTTCAATAGCTTTCTTGTGAATGATGATTCATATTACTTGGGCTGATTATGCCATGATGCTCCCAATTTATTTATTAATCACAGTAACTATTGATTTTTTTATTATTTTATTCAATTATGTTTCTGAGACATTGATATCATAGTTGCTCTATTTGGACATTAAAATTTTAATTACGAAGGCAACACTTTTACCATTATCAATAGTAAATTGATATAGCCATTCGCTGAGATAACAACTGCTTGCCTACTTAATTATGAAGCAACTTTTTTTTTCATGCTTGAACTTCGTTGGCTTGATTAGTTGTACTAATCATTCCATCTACTTGTAGTCACATGCTCGTTTATTCGTATGTAAGGAATGTACTCCCTTATGTTGCATGGAATAGAACAATCTGCAAATTTGATTTTATCTCGTAATCACGAGTCCATCACGTTGCCAAGTCAGAAAAGTGAGGGATCTGAGTGAATGATCATCCAACAATCACAAATAAAGTTTAATGTCAGTCTTAGTTCTCTTTGGGAAGTGAGAAAAACCAACTGAGGAAGAGGAGAAGTAACTGCTCAATTTATAACCTTCTTTTTAGCCATAGTTCCACACCAAAGAGGACTCTGAATATAATCTCCAACAGGACGAACACCAACCTTCTTTTTTTATGAAAGGGTCACAACATCTCTTTGCCATAATTTTGCATGATAAGCTTCCTTCTCTTTTTATTTCTTGAGAGTTCTTACTGCCCTTTTTTTGGTTGCAGCAGGCAAGGCAACAGTCAATCACCAAAATTATCGTCAGTTCTCGTTTGCAAACTTGGCAGGTAGCACTTCTATTTTCATGTGTTGCATTTATTTTCTTCCATTTTTTTTAGTTTCCAGCAACCAATTTGGGAGGAAGCGCTTTAAAATTCATAATGGAAGCTTTTAAAAGTTCGAAGGGCAACTATTAAAAGTTCGAGGTGAAGCTCTTAAAAGTTGGAGACGAAGGCCTTTAAAATTCACCATGGAAGCTTTTAAAAGTGCAGCAAGGAAGTTCTTAAAAGTTCGAGAGAGACACCTTTAAAAGTTCGTGACGATGTCCTTTTAAAATTCACTATGGAAGCTTTTAAAAGTTCGGCATGGAAGATCTTAAAAGTTCGAGGTGGTCACCCTTAAAAGTTTGCAGTGAAGACCTTTAAAATTCATCTTGGAAGCTCTTAAAAGTTCGTGATGAAGGCGTTTTTTTTTTTCAAAATTCACCATGGAAGCTTTTAAAAGTTCGAGGAGGAAGCTCTTAAAAGTTCGTGATGAAGCCCTTTTAAAATTCGGAGATGGAAGCTTTTAAAAGTTCAGCAAGGAAGCTCTTAGAAGTTGGAGATGGATACCTTTAAAAGTTAAGCTCTTAAAAGTTCGAGATGGACACCTTTAAAAGTTCGCAACAAAGGTCTTTTAAAATTCATCATGGAAGCTTTTAAAAGTTCAGCAAGGAATCTCTTAAAAGTTTGAGATGGACACCTTTAAAAGTTCGCAATGAAGACCCTTTAAAATTCATCAGGAAGCCTTTAAAAATTCGAGAAGGAAACCTTTAAAATCCACCCTGAAAGCTTTTAAAATTTCGAGGGGGAAGCTCTTAAAGTTCCAAGTAAACACCCATAAAAGTTTGCGACAAAGACCTTTAAAACTCGCAATGGATGCTTTTAAAAGTTCAAGAAGAAGGCTCAAAATTTATTTTGCCCTGTTTCTTCTCATGACCCTTGCCCCCATTTTTTTTTACGAGTTGCGTGCTAATTATATTCACTTCACTTTTGCAGATTCAACATGGTTTACTTCAGAGACTCCAACTCTTCCTCCACACGCAAGTATCTTGTAATTTCGGATCACAAGGATAGCAAGGCAGAGACAAGGCTATTAGTTGACATGCCCATAAGTGGTTTATACGCTTCTTCAACATGGCTATTTTTGAGAAATCCGTATAATTTGGCGACTTGGACTTACGAGCAAACCAGTCGTACATCTAAGATGTTGAGCCTTCTTTCTGCTACTCACAAAGTTACGAATACCGCAAGTTCCCTCCCCTGTCTTGGAAGGCGGATCATCAATAAAGAGGTCCGTTGGGGTGATACTCTGACATTTGGTGGCGAATTTCACTATATTCGCAGTTACTGGGAGTGGGCTGAAGACATCCTTAGCAGGGGCGAGCAGACCTTGAGAGCCACTAGGATTTATGACGCCGTATTTGCTTCGTTGTTCACCTATGATTCCAGCATTAACCTTATGAAAGCCTTGTGTGAGGGCTGCTGTCCTATCACAAACACGCTGCTCACCTCAATTGGAGAGTTATCTATGTCCCTTTGGGATGTATGCATGATCGGTGGTCTGCCTATTGCGGGGTCTCCTTACGAAGAAGTTGTTCCAAATGCTCGAGAACTCACCGGCAATCTTGACAAGAATAAAAGGTTTCTCCCACAAAGCTGCGAGTATTTATTTGACACATTTCACCGGCTTCGAGGGGGAAATAACCCAAATGTCTCTTTGAGAAGATGGATAGAGTTTTGGTGCAAAAGGGCCGTGACGTATGAGCAGCCTCCAGAGAGAGAAGAAAAGAAGTCAACTCGAGGTCGTCCTAAATTTACATATAATCCTAAAGGAGTCATCTGCAAGGCGGTTTCTTGGTCGAATGTAGAAGAGGCTTTGTTTCACAAACTTGGTATCAAAGGCTACACGAAGGATGACACTTACCTTGCTGCTTTCCTATCATGTTGGTTATGTGCTTTCGTGCTCCCAAAGGAAGGTGACTTCATTCGGCCTGAGACTTTCAAGATTGCAAGCCTGCTAGCTCGTGGGCAAAAGTTTAGCCTTGCTGTCCCTGTTCTGGCATCCATCTATAGGGGTTTAAATAAAATTTCGAATTGCTCAGAACTTGACCCTTCTAGGGTGTACTTTCCAGTCCATTATGTGTATGGTTGGCTGGCATGTTATTTCAAGACACATTACCCTTTAGAGGAAAGGCCAGTTGGTCCACTAATGACTGCGTATTCTGGAGAGGGAGCTGCTAAAAACTTTGGAGAGGAAGAGGCAAGGAAGCGCGTACACAATGGAGAGAGCTTTGTTTGGACTGCGGCGACGCCAGAGAGAGAAAAGCCCTATGATTATATTGACAATGGCACTGCACCAGAGTTCGAGACAAACTTTTTTATGAGTCTTCGCTCGAACTACCTTCCCTTGAGAGATGGAGCTACCTTTATCATTGAGCCTTATAGTCCACATCATTTCAGCCGCCAGTTAGGCTTTTACCAAGACGTCCCTGGTTGTTTAGAGCTAGATTTTCGTGAAGCATCATTGGATGATGGGCTCCGATTTGCACGGGTTTGTGTGTTAGCCTATTCCAGGATAAAGGCGACATTTCCCCCTTTCAGATCTACAATAAAGAATTCTTGCTTGCCTGGCTACAAGTCTTGGTGGGAAAAAGTACATGGGAGCATCCTTGAGGATCATATTCAGTCATTAGTGAATGTTGTTAGGCCCGCCACAAACATACATCAAGAGAATGGTGAGGATGTTGCTGTAGTTGATGAGCCCAACACTGCAAAGGTCAAACCAACCAAACAAAGTAAAAGTAAGGGCAAGAGACTTAAAATACCGGCGAAGATACCCAGTGAGGAAATCCATGTTCAAAATTCTCAAGGTGATAATGCAACCTCTTTGTTGAATGATCATGATGAGGTTGTGGTGGTTGACAAGCCCCATGTTGTGAAGGTCAAACCATCTAAACAAAGCAAAGGTAAGGTTAAGAGACTAAAACCGCCTACGAAGGAACCTAGCGAGGTGATTCATGCTCAAAATTCCCAAGGCGACAATAAAACACCCTTACTGAACGATAATGATGAAATTGCTATGGTTGACGAACCCCACGCTGTGAAGGTCAAACCATCTAAACAGGGCAAGGTTAAGGTCAAGAGACTTAAACCGCCTGCGGAGGAACCTAGCGAGGCGATTCGCGTTCAAAATCCTCAAGGTGACAATGAAACCCCTTTATTGAACGATTATGAGGGAGCTGTTATGGTTGACGACCCCCATGCTGTGAAGGTCAAACCATCCAAACCAAGCAAAGGTAAGGTCAAGAGACTTAAACCGTCTGTGGAGGTGCCTACCGAGACAATCCATGTTCAAGATTTTCAAGATGACAATGGGACACCCTTATTGAACGGTCATAATAGCATTTTCAATTCTTCTAAAAAACGTCTTTCGCAAGACAACAGTGGGAGCACTAATGAAGATCGTTGCTGGAAACGCAAGAAAGTACCATCAGAGGAACCTCTTCAAAAAGAAACTTCAGTCAAAAAGCTTGCGCAGGAAGTTGAGGTTCACAGCGTTGAGAGTTCTGAAAAGACATTGACGGCTTGCATGGTGACGCTCTTAAACTCCTCATTTTATTATCATGGGCGGCTGACTAGGTCGATGCCCCCCTTTTTATTTACTTACTCTTAATTAAACTCTTTTTTTATTAACTTGCAGCATAATGATATCGAGCAGGAGCAAGAAGTGTCCTCTGTTCGCCACGACAAAAGCTCAGCAAAGTCGTCTTCTACTTTAAGAGAGACCCCTCGCATACCAAATGACGTTGTTTCTATTTTTGAGGGAAAAAGTGTCGTTTTTAAGCACAAAAAAATGTTAGTTTCCGGACTTTGGAAGGACATATGCGGAAAACTTTCTAAAATTGAGTTAGACGCTATCCCAGAGCTTAGGGAAGAATTCGAGGTCATTTTTGAGGAGATGCAAGGATCAAAAATTACCGATTTTTCACCTTTGAAGGACTTGATGGATTCCCTCTTCGAGCTTGCTACTTCGTATGACCAAGAACGATCCCATTTGGCTGACAAGACGAGTGAAGCTAAAAAGCTGGAACTACTTTCAAAAGCCAATGAGCGTCTTCAATCATTCCAGTTCGAAGAAACTGAGAAGGCTGAGCTAATTTCGTCTAAACAAAAGCTGCTAAGGACCACTAAGGCTAAATTGAAGAAGCTGCAGCAAGAGAAGAAGGATCTTGCAGCCATTATCGAAGCTGCCAAGAAAGAGCTTGAGGAGATACAATTGAAGGTTTCAGCTGTTGAGAACGAAATCTCTTCGTGTGATGGCATGGATTTGGCGACTGACGATGATTCCGCTCATTTGGAAGAAAAGCGGCAACGCCTAGCAGCTAGCCGTCAAGACTTGCTCAATTACAAGTTATGTTTAGATTAGGCTACATATATTGTCTTGTTTTCCTTCTTTATTTCTTGCACTTGATCGGGTAGCGGATTCCATCATTAATAGAATTTCTCTTAACGCTTTGGCTTATATTGTGTTCTTTTCGCCGCGTCTTCAATTCTGACACTGCATTCTTCAAGTAGAATTTTGCATCGGCGAAGTGTGCCTCTACTTCAGTAAATGGCTTGTCATCAGCAACGACCGTCTTTTCGACTCCACCCTCATGATATTTTAGGCATTGGTGGTAAGTGGATGGAACCACTTTGTTCTCTTGTATCCTAGGCCTACCAAGCAAGATATTATATGAAGTCCTTGCGTCGATCACATGCATCCATGCACTTGAAGTCATCTCTCCAATGGTGAGATCCATTTTTAAGGCACCTATAGCCCTTTGCCCCCCTTGGTTGAATCCTTGAATAAACAAGCGACTTTGCGTTAGTTCTTCAGTAGAGATGCCAAGTTCCTTCAGCGTGCGGATAGGCAAGATGTTGACTCCAGATCCTCCATCAATCAAGATTCTATTCACTCTTTGCTCATTAACATAGCCAACCACGAATAAGGGACGATTATGAGGAGTCTCCCCAAGTAGAATGTCATTATTTGTGAAGGTGATCTTTGCTTCACAAGTATTCGCTTCTTGGGAGATAGGCTCAATGAGCTTTTCTGATTGTGCCGGCGGCAACAACTCTGATGTTCCACTCTTCTCTTCTTCTTTATCAGCATTACAACATGAAGCCTTTATATCACCCTTAGGAATCTCCCTGCAAAACCAACTTGGAATGAACTCTTCCAGAGTCACTTGCTGGCGCGGTTGTTGATAGTGGTAAACCTCCACCCTTGCCTTTTGTGGACGTCGAAAAGTGTTTTTCTTTTCTGCCTTTTTCACCACCTTTTGCCTTATTAGTTGCTCACCTGATTCATTTCGCGACTTCATTTTGTAGCGCCTATGCCGAGTCACTAGTATCCAACCTTCATCATCTCCTTGATTAGTTTGAGCTTCACTTTCTTCCAATGATGCTTGCTCCAAGCTCTGCAAATTTAGTTTGGCGAGTTGTAGCGATTGATTTATTAAGATAGGTTCGAAGTCGCCAAACTTGATCATGACGTCGTTCTCTTCAAATCCTTCAACGAAATTGCAGATCACCACAGGATCGTGCGAGCCAAACATGATGGAAACCTGGTTCACATCTTCCTTCTCATCTTGCAGTTCAATCTTCCCTTCATTGGCCAATTCCATTATTTTATCTTTAAAGACGAAGCATTTCTCGAGTGAGTGCCCCACGAGTCGATGATACTTGCAATAAATCGGATCATTCGTCTTTCCAGCTTCATTGGGACGTTTCATCTCTGGTAGCTCAATGAACTTTAACTCCAGAAGTTCATCAAAAATTGTGGGAACATCGGAATCTAGGAATGGATATTCCCTTTCTTGCATCTCCTTTAAAGTCAACTTTCGACTTGGCTTATCCTTAAAGGAAGTTGCCTTCACGCTTTGCTTCTTGCTTACCTTTGTGGTGAACTTCAAAGGTGCAGTATCAATATTCATAGATTCTTTATTTTCGGCCTTGGGCGCCACCTTGCTCCATTTCTTGACTTCTTGCTTGTCTTTTCCTCTGCGAGATTCATAGACAGGCGGTCCTTCACTTCCACTGGCAGCAATGCTTAGCTCCATATCATGAGCGCGTGTGGCCAACTCTTCGAAAATCCTAGGTTTTATTCCTTGCAGGATATAGCGAAGCCCCCAATGCATGCCTTGAATGCACATCTCTATTCCCGAAGCTTCACTTAGCCTATCTTTACAATTAAGACTTGCGTTCCTCCATCGATTGATGAAATCAATAACTGGTTCTTCTTTTCGTTGGCGAGTGTTTGTGAGCTCTATCATGCTCACAGTACGCCTTGTGCTATAAAAGCGATTGAGAAACTCGTACTCCAGATCCTCCCAACTATCAATAGAACCAGACTCGAGATCCGTATACCAATCAAAGGCATTTCCCTTAAGTGAGCGAACGAACTGCTTGACAAGATAATCTCTATATGTTCCAGCATTGTTGCACGTTTCAACGAAGTGCGCCACATGCTGCTTTGGATTTCCCTTGCCGTCAAACTGTTGGAATTTTGGGGGTTGATAACCAGCGGGCATCTTTAAGCTATCAATCCTTGCAGTGTACGGCTTCGCGTATGCGAGAGAAGACTTGGAGGCAACCTCGTACTTATCCTTAAGTGTCCCCATGATAATCTCCTTTAGCTGATCAATTGGAATCACTCCATCAGCAGAAACTTGGATTTCCTTAGCAGGTGTTACTTGTTCAGCTGGAGTATTAATCATCTCTTATACTTCTGGACATTTCCCTGGCGCATGGCTAGATTCTCCCTCCATCATGCTTTCCATCTTGTTGATGCGGGCGTCTTGATCCTTGACATAGCTCGATAAGCGATCAATCGCCTTTGTCAAGTTCGCAAGTTGTTCCTCCACTGTTAAAGTGTTAGTCGCCATGGCATGCACTGCTGTTGGAGGTGACGGAGAATAATATGGATTCTCCCATAGATTGATCTTTGACTGGAATGACTCGCACGGCGTGGTTGGAGAGGACCCAATGCTTGAAACTTCATCGTCTTTCTTCGCTGCTGGACTTCTGGATCTGCAGAGCCTAAGTCGAGCCAAAGTGTTTTCAACAATCTCAGCGATATTTTCCCCTTCTTCCAATGGCTCAGTAGATGATCTTGCTCCTTTGGAATATGAAGAACCGAAAGTTGGAGTTGATGCGGGCGGCACCTGAAGTGCTTGTTGTCCCATCAAGTTTGCTTTGTTTCTTGTAACTGGTCCAAAGCTTCCCTTAGTAGCATTCATGCAGCTTTGAACCTCAGAAGAGAACTTGGAATTGGCATCAAGGTCATGAGGCCAGACAGATTTTGCAGCGACAGATTTTGAGTTGGTGTTCTTGGAAGCCATCTCAATATTGCTGAACTTCGTGAGTTGAAAAGTTGAGATGAGAGGTAGAGATTGTCCCACTGGGCGTGCCAAAATTTGTAACAAGTAAATTCGCGCCAAGAAATAAATATCAAGACAAGAAAATATTGTAACAAGTGTAGTATTTGATTTCAATATATGAGTAGTACAATCTCTATAATTCCTCTGATTCGTCTTTTCAAATACAAATTTTAAGTAATGATCCAATGGCTTTTGAGCTTGATCTTGAATCTTCCTTTTAATACTTGAATCTTCCTTTTAATGCTTGAATCCTTAGAACTTGTAGAAATTCCTTGCAGCTTTTAAGAAACTTGTAGCGTTTGATCCACGAGCTCCTTGTTGCTTCTTGTTATGAATTCCTCTTGCTCTTGATTTCTCCTCCTTTCAAATGAGAGGTTTGACCCCTTTATATAGATATGGGATGGAGTGGGCTCCAAGAAGACCTAACGGGCCTTGGCCCGTAGACTGGCCAATCATATTTAAGTAGTGACAAGGCTGCATTTGATTGGCCAGAACATGTCACTTGTACTGATGGCACATTTTTATTGGCCATTTGGATTTGACTAGGATTGCCATGTCATTGGCATATGGCATAATCCTATTGGCTTTATAATTTGACTTGGCGCCACGTCGCTTGCACATGTGGCACTGTTTTGGGCCTTTAGGATAAGATGATATCCATTAGCTTTGGGCTAATAAAGTGGGCTTATCATTTGTGGCCCAATGGATTTGAATGCTGGACCTATATAATTAATCCAATTATACTAGCCCACTTAATTTATTTGGACTAATATGCCTTGAATTTAACATATAGCCAAATTATTTTATGAATTTAAATCCAATAAAATTTATTCGTCTACAACTACATAGGTAAGTTGGAAATGAATAAGTAAAAGCACCAGATCCTGATCAACTAGAGTTAGTATGAAGGCAAAAAGTAAAGGTTTTCTAGTTCCTTGTAACAGTGTCAGGAAGACCTTTTAGAAAGCACAAAAGACCAATGAAAAATGCCCCTCCATGAAGCTACTTTTGGGTGGGGATAAATAAATGCATTACGTTGTAGACACAAATGTCCATCAATCCCATCAGGATGAGTAATCAAGCTAACCACACAACATGAGAGACCTTAAAGGAGAGAACTTTAATCCTAAAATATATAGAACTGCAACATCTCAACTATATCATTGAAAACATCTTAACCTCAAACTAACTTCTGCTTGAACAGAGAACCAGCAGGGTTGAGATATGGCCTCTGCAAAGGTATCAGGTTAAAAAAGATGGATGAAATTGATGCGAGGAAACCCTGGCCTGGTATTTTGACCGGCTGAAGCAGTAGCTGAACCCGAACCACAACTGTCTCTAATATCTTTCAGTCATATTCTCAAAACTTGAGACATGATAAACCATGATTTAATTGACATTTCTGTTCCTGCTCTGAAACTATTAAGTCTGGCATCAACCTTCACCTCCAAAGGTTTACAAATCATTTCCCTTTAACCTTTTCGTATAAAATCGAACTGGTAGCATAATAGAGCCTACAACCTTCTGAATGTCTAATCTAACAATATCTTAGACCACTTGTGCGCAGATCCCATCTGCAGCCAAAACTTTTAACTTCAAAATATGAGTTCAATTTCTTGACCAAAGAGGATTCCCAAACGAGGAATGGGTACTCATCAAAATACATATTACTGGTAGAACAAATTCTCTAACATTAAAACTTTGAATTCCAAATGGAGGACAACAAACAGCAGTAAACCATGACATAGTAAAAAAATAACAAGAAAGAAGCATGAACAAGGGCATGAGAGAAGACTGATAGCAACCATGACTTGCTTCGAGCTCCCCGCAAACGCCTACCAAAAGAAACAAAAAGAAGTGTTGATAAATAAAGGAGTAGTGTTTTGGTCATCAAGCAAGAATTGATCTTCTTTTGTGATTTCTAATCTGTTCTAGATGTCTTCCTATTTACACATCAATTTACTTGGTCATTCTAATGCTCATTGATCATTGATGGCAGCGCCACTAATAAATATTTAAATTAGATTTTTTAGAAAACTAATGAGCTAATGCAAAACCTGTTATTAGAAATCTGAAGATGCTATATTATCCCACAAATGCACCATTGAACCACCTCCTTCTTACTAGCCCTCCTGTCCTTTTGGTCCGCTGGTAGAATATTAAAACCAATTCTTGACTCCAACATAGTCAGATTAACAATCAAACGAGAAAACCAATCATCGGAGAAGTTTGTAATTATGTATGTTCTGGGGGTTACAGGGAGTAGATTTTAGGAATTGAGGTGGAGGTGCCTTTCTTGAGTAGAACGGGATACTGGGTTGATAAAAGGAAGTAAAGATATCAGTGGTAAGTCCTTGTCATATGATTTGTAGGGATACCAAGAGTGTTTGGGAAGCTTTGACTAATTTTATGAGTTGTTCATTAAAACCAGAGGTTATGTATGTTCAGATAGATTCCTTGCAATCTTCCTAAGAAAGAAGATACAGTAGAACAGTATTTTCCTCCCACCACTAATTGAAGTATTCTGGCATCTTTTATATATGGTTCTTTTCCTATTGTCACTCTTTACCATATCAAAATGAAGTGGTACCAAAAGTCGTTTCTTTTCTTTTCTTTTCTTATATTAGGGGGTCGCGGGTGGCCCGACTAGTTTGCACATACCTAGACTATTCCATTGTGTTCTGTATTGGGTGAAAATTGTCGCCTTCGGTCAGCACCTCGAGATGGTAGACCGAAGGGAAAACGAGCTGGTACTCCGAAGAGAAGTGATCGATCTCGTGATTGAGTCACCGAAGTCAAGTTCCAACAGCGCGATCCAAGGGCAAGTTAGACTCCGAGCTTTGGTGACACGCTCTCCTACCCGAACAGTAAGGTCAGATAACCGAAGCCTCGCGACTAGGCTTCGGTTACCACCTCGGTTCCAGCGGCTTTGCAGCCCACTACTTTGCCCCACTAACCTCACCATATTACTGCTCAGATCGTGGGGGATGCATTGGCTGATGGTTGAGAACGTGGGCAAGGTTCTTAGGCCTATAAATAGTAGTTCGTTTTGTATTATAGGCATCCAGAAATTTGTATTGAAACTCTGCCAAAATCTGTACTCAAATCATATACTGAAATACAATTACTTATTCGCATTGTCATCCTTTTCGCATGTTTATTTAACTTTGATACGAAGGATTGCTTATATTCGAATCCAAATTCGATTTGTCGTCCTAAAACTGATTTAGCCCCATACAAATTGGCGCCGTCTGTGGGGATATAAGCAGTAACGCTTTGTTCCAAAGTTTCACGTCTGTTTTTTGTCGAAAGTTTGTGATTCAACAACATTATGGCTGATAACAGTGGTAACAATAACGATCGGGTTGACGTTCCGTTGAACCAACAGCCCATCGCCCCAATGACAACTGAAGAATTCCAGATGTATGTTGTCACTACGTTAAGAGCTCTCCAAACTAGGCAGGATGAGCAAGCCAGCATTAACGCTGAGTTTCGCGCCTCGTTAGAGGCAAGAAACAGTGCTGCCCCAAACAGCACCCAGCCTTCGGCTCCTGGTAGAGGCATCCCGCCCTTCGTTCCTCCGGGCGCGACAACAGGGGGACTTCCCAACGGGGCCACGTCTGGGGGCTCGGGGAACAATCCAACTACCACGCCACACTTCGGGACGTTTCCCACCGTGGCTGAGACAACGTCCTCGGTCGACGTTGAAAAGATGAGCAGGGAGATCGAGGCTCGCATCGAGGCGCGCGTGGAAAAACGCCTCGAGGGCGTGCCGGGGATAACTAAGGAGGAAGACGACCTCGATATCGATCAATACAGGGAGCTGCCCTTCAAGCCCGAAGCGGCTCCAGCCCCAACTCCTAAGGGCTTCAAACTCATATTCCTGAAGAAATACGATGGGACCACCGATCCCAAGGAGCACATAAGGGAATATATGGCAATGGTGAAGAGCAACGACTTAACGGCTATACAGCTCGAGTCGATGTTCTTGAAGAAATTCGGGGAGTCGTTAGAGAAGGGGGCCCTACGTTGGTATATGTGTCTGCCAGCGGGGTCGATCTCCTCATTTAAGGAAATGTCAAGCGCCTTCGTCAAGGCGGACACCGGGGCTCAAAAGATCCTCCAAAGGAAAGAGGATATATGTGAAGTGAAGCAAAAGCCCGGTGAGCCACTCAAAGAATTTCTTGAGCGGTTCCACGCCGAACGCATGGAGTTGCCTCGGATGGATGATACCTTGGTCATCATGGCATTTGAAAAAGGTATCAATACTCGCAATTCTGACGCCGCCGCTGAATTGCGAAAAGAACTCCAACAATACCAGGTCCTAACATGGGAGGATCTGCATAGGCGCACCTATTCCAAAATTAGGTTGGAGGAGGCTGAATTCAAGAGCCGAAGTTATCATCAACGAAACCGAGGCGAATCTTCGAATCGCACCGAGGCGCCGCGAAGTAACCCAAAGGGAAGGTATGAGCCATACACCTCGATGAGACAGCATGTCAGCCAAAGGCTAGGGAACACCTTCGGTAGCTCATACCCAAGTTCAAACATAAGCCAAAGGCTCGGAGGGAAGGTTCAGCCCAATACGAATCAAAGAACTCCCTCGAGCTCCGCTTCGGCCCAAGAAAAGGATCTTCCTCGTATCCAAGACTACAATTTCAACATATCGACCTCGGAGCTGGTCAATGTAGTCAAGGGGACCGCCGGGGTAAGGGTTCCCAAGTATATGAAGACCCCGACAGACAAGAGAGATCATAATCTGCACTGTGAATTCCACGCAGATTATGGCCATAGGACCGAGGATTGCAAAGCTTTACGCCTCGAGGTAGCCCACCTGCTAAAGAAGGGAGTCTTGGCCGAGTTCCTCACTGACAAGGGGAAAGACAATTTCTCCAAGAACCGGGGGTGATGGGCAGCCACCTCGGGCTCCACCCCCGGAGAGAGTAGTGAATGTCATTACCGGAGGGTCAGAGGTAAACGGCGTAAACTTCGCCGCGGCCAAGAAATTCGCCAAGCTCTCCATCACCATGGAGAAGAGAACCCGAGTTGGAGGCTCGGGCAAAGACATTGTGTTTGACGAGGATGACTGTGATGGGATGATGTTCCCTCATCACGACGCTCTAGTCATCATGTTAAGAATCAATGACTCTGACATCAAAAGAGTCTTGATCGACCCCGGCAGCTCAGTCAATATCATCAGCTATGGGGCTGTTAAGAAAATGTGGCTGAAAGGGGAAGTTGTCCCCAAATCAACAGTGTTAGCTGGCTTCAACAACTCCACGGAGAAAACGTTGGGTGAGATCACACTCAAGACATTCGCCGAGGGAGTCATCAAAGAAATACTGTTCCAAGTTATGCCCGAGGATCTAGCCTACAATGTGATCCTCGGAAGACCATGGATCCACTCCATGGAAGCTATTCCTTCCACCCTGCATCATGTGATCAAATTCCCTACACCTTGGGGAGTTCGATCAATCAAAGGGGAGAAACGAGTAGCAAGGGAATGCTACTCGGTTGCGCTGAAGAGTGGGGTCGCCCCGAGCGGGCCAAAGAAATAGCAACCAACGCAACCGGGGTCAAGCGAGGCGAACCTCCAAAGTGAAATTGAAAAGATCCCGGCATGCGTTCAAGAGCCTCGGAAGCAAAAAGCCGAGGAATCCACCATCGAAGAACTGGACTCTTTCACCTTATCGAAAGATTTTCCAGAGAGAAAGGTGCACATCGGCTCGGAGTTGGACCCGGAGTCGAAAGAGGCAATTATGGAAGTTTTGAGGTCCAACCATGATTGTTTTGCTTGGGCCCATTCAGACATGACGGGTATCGATCCGGAGATCATGACCCACAAACTGAATGTGGACCCAAAATTCAGCCCGGTAAAGCAGAAGAAAAGGCCTCATGCCGGGGTCAAAAAGAAGGCGATCGAGGATGAAACCGCCAAGCTAAAGGAAAATGGTTTCATAAGGGAGGTGAAATACCCCGAATGGCTAGCTAATGTTGTGGTCGTACCGAAGAAGAATGGCAAGTAGAGAATGTGTGTAGACTACACTGACTTGAACAAAGCTTGCCCCAAAGATTCTTACCCATTGCCACAAATCGATAGATTAATAGACTCCACGGCTGGACACAAACTATTAACCTTCTTGGATGCGTATTCGGGCTACAATCAGATCCTCATGGACCCGAAGGACGAGGAAAAGACCTCGTTCATCACTGACCGAGGTACCTTCTGTTACAAGGTGATGACCTTCGGGTTGAAGAACGCCGGGGCGACCTACCAAAGGCTGGTATGTCGCATGTTTAAATAATATATTGGAAAGTCTATGGAGGTCTACATAGACGATATGCTTATCAAATCGATCCAAATGGAGGATCATTTGAATCATCTGAGGGAAGCCTTTGTTGTGTTGAGGCAATATGGCATGAAGTTGAATCCTGAGAAGTGCGCCTTCGGCGTGGGATCAGGAAAATTCTTGGGATTCATCGTCTCCGAATGAGGCATCGAGGCTAATCCTGACAAAATCAAAGCTATTGAAGAGATCCCCGAGGAGTTAACCGGGGTGAAAGAGGTTCAACGCTTGACTGGCCGAGTCGCCGCCTTGAGTCGATTCATCTCAAGGTCCTCGGAGCGATGCCACAAATTCTTCTCCGTCTTGAGAAAAAACAATCACTTCGAGTGGACACCGGAGTGTAAACAAGCGTTAAAAGATCTGAAGCAATATTTGGCTAACGCATCGTTGCTTGCCAAGCCAAAAGAAGGTGAAACCTTGCTGGTCTACCTGGCCGTATCCGAGGTGTCTGTCAGCGCTGTGCTGGTTCGGGAAGAAGATGGCAAGCAACAACCCATCTAATATGTGAGCAAGACACTCCTCAATGCTGAAACCAGGTATCCACACTTGGAGAAACTAGCACTTGCTTTACTTGTTACTGCTCGGAAACTACGACCCTATTTTCAGTGTCATCCAATAGCGGTAGTTTCAACCTTCCCTTTAAGGAATATATTGCATAAACCAGAGTTATCGGGGAGGCTATCAAAATGGGCGGTAGAGTTAAGCGAGTATGACATCACCTATCAACCTCGGACTGCTATTAAGTCTCAAGTCCTGGCAGACTTCGTGGCCGATTTTAGTATTGGAATTTTGCCCGAGGCTGAAAAGGAAAATTCCATGGCTAAGTGAGCCACCCCGGGATTATGGATACTTTACACTGATGGGGCAACAAACTCCAAGGGTTCGGGGTTAGGCATAGTTTTGAAAGCACCCACCGGCGAGAAAGTCAGGCACTCGGTTCGGTTCAAGAAAGTAACCAACAACGAGGCAGAATATGAGGCAGCTCTAGCAGGTTTGGAGCTGGCTAAGGAAATGGGGGTTGAAAGAATCGAATTAAGGTGTGATTCACTGTTGGTAGTGAACCAGGTCCTCGGCGATTATACGGCTCGTGAGCCCAGAATGCAATTATACTTGGATCGGGCACAAAGAATCTTGGCCCAATTCCAAGAATGACAAGTTAAACAAGTGCCTCGGGAAGAGAATACCGAGGCTGATGCTTTGGCGGATCTTGGTTCGGCGATCGATGAAACCCACTCGGGGACTGACTCAGTGGTTCGGTTGCTATCCGCACAAATGAGGGAGATGAAATTGCAAGTTAATTCAGTGGATAATCGATGGGATTGGCGAAGTAAGTTCATCTCCTACTTCGACTCGGGGACTGTCCCCCAAGATAAAAAGGAAGCAAGGAAGTTGAGGACCCAAGCAGCCTCGTACCACTTGATCGAGGGCAACTTATACAAAAGGTTGTACTGCGGCCCGATGGCCAAATGTTTGGGTCCCGAGGAGGCAAGATACGTGATGGCCGAAGTGCACGAAGGCGAATGTGGCAACCATTCAGGGGGAAAGTCCTTGGTGCGTAAGCTATTAAGAGCTGGGTATTATTGGCCCACAATCAGTGCCGATGTGAAGGCCTTCGTGCAGAAATGTGATAAGTGCCAACGCCATGGGCGGATGATCCACCAACAGGCCGAGCCTTTACATTCAGTGGTATCGCCGTGGCCCTTCATGAAATGGGGAATGGATGTCGTGGGACCATTACCCAAAGGAAAAGGTGGTGTTCGTTTCATCTTAGTATTGACCGATTACTTTACAAAATGGGTGGAAGCGGCGGCTCTCACCGAGGTAAAGCAAAAGCAAGTGATCGACTTCATCAAAAATAATATCATCTATAGGTTCGGCGTCCCAAGAGAAATCGCTTGTGACATCGGTAAACAATTCATGGGGGCAGCCATCACTGATTTTTTCAAGCAATGGGGAATCAAAAGAATCGCCTCGACTCCATACCACCCAAGTGCCAACGGCCAAGCTGAGTCTTCGAACAGGATCATAATTGAAAATTTGAAGAAAAGACTCGACGAGAAGAAAGGTCCTTGGCCCGAGGAGCTGCCCGGGGTATTATGGGCCATGCGAACAACGGAGAAGAACAGCACTGGGGAGACTCCTTTTTCACTAGCTTATGGCATGGATTCTCTCATCCCCGTAGAAGTGGGCGAACCAAGCCTTCGGTACGCTCACACTGCCGAAGACGCCAACCAAGAGGCAATGCGTATAGAGCTAGACCTGCTCGAGGAGAAAAGGGAGTTAGCTTTGGTTCGGTTAGTTGCTCAAAAGAGGCAGATCGAGGCATATCTCAACAGAAAAGCCAAACTTAGGGACTTCAAGGTCGGAGATTATGTGCTGAAAACTGTGAATCAATCAACAAAGGAAGAGAACGGGGGGAAGCTCATCGCAAATTGGGAAGGACCCTATAGAGTCAAGGCAATTGTTGGAAAAGGCTCTTATCAAATTGAGAGTCTGCAGGGAGAACCCGAACCTCTAAATTGGAATATCTCCAATCTGAAGCGATACTACTTCTAGTCGAGGTAAATACTTTTCAATCTTTTTAAATCAAACAGCCCCGAGCCGAACAACGCTCCCATGGCATTGATAGAAAATGTACTAACTTGCTCTTCGTTCCATCTTTTTGCTTGACCTTTTCAGAAAGCGAACCGAACCGTCTCCAGTGCTCAGGTCTTCATCAAGATTCAAAACCGAACACTGGGGGGAGAGTGAGAAGGGTTGATATCGAGGTCGACATCGAGCCTCCCAACCGAAGCTTATCTATCCGACAACCGGGGACTCGCACCCAAGGATTAGATTTAGTACATTGTAAATTAGCCTGATAGCGGCGTATTGTCAGTTTGCTTTTATTGAAAACTTGTTTTTAACTCGGGGTCCGTTTCGACGTTTTTTTATGTAAATGGCCGACTCCCGGCTCGTTGATATCAATAAAATGACTTTGATCCCATTCATTTTGTCTGTGTGAATCTTGCACCCCTAAGCTGCACAATGCACCGACTCGAGGACGAGACGTCGTCCTAAGTTTACATCGATTAAATTCGTTTCCAGTCTTGCAAGCTATTTATTCTTAACGAAGTGTTCGGCATTTGTAAAGGCCAACATTCAAAACAAAAAGTGCGAACGATCAATTTCCACTAAAAGGCCCGAAGGCTAAAAGATATTTACATTAAAAGGGACCCGAAGGTCCAAAGCTATGCATATACAAAAGCCCGAAGGCTGATACGAACGCACGAAGGCCCAAAAACAAAATAAAAACATCAAAATGTTTGCAAAACACCAAGGCTACGCCCCATTGGCATCCCCACTGCCCTCTTCGGCACTATCGCCTTCATCATCTGAGCCTTCACTCGAAGGGAGCTCGTCCACAATCCTTTGAGCCTCGGCGGCAGCTTCCCTTGCCTTGACAATCTCGTCCTCGAGCACAATTTGCCCGGCCTAGACTTGCTCAAGTGCACTAAGCCTGGTCTTGACAACGGCCCATGTCTCTTCAAATTTTGCCCTTGTTGCCTTGACCTCGGCCCGCTCATTAAGATACGCAATCCTGCCCTCGAGCTTGGATACCTTGCCCCGAAGGGCTGGCACCTGCTCCACTTGGCTCTGCAACTCGATAAGTTTGGCGTTGTATTCCCCGAGCTTGCTGCGATATTTTTCGCCTGCTTCGAGCACTTCGGTTTTGGCCCTAAAAAGCTCTGCCTCGAGGCGAGCATTTTCAAGGCTCAACCTCGAACGCTCCACAGTAAATTCATTCGTTGCAGCTTGGACTCGAGCTTCGGCAGACTCCACAGCCACACGGAGATCAGCTTCGGCCTTCGCCGAGGTTTCGTTGGCACGTTCCAGCTCGTTGTTTAGAATTGCAAACGGAGACTCGAGCTCGGTAACTTGCCCCTTGAGAATTTTCTTCTACTCATCCCAAGCGGCGGCAGCTGCTTGGATCTCTTTGGCTCGATCATGCTCAAGATGAACGGCTTGCAACGCAAGAACCAAGCTCTGCGTTTGAAACACGTGTCAGTACCCGAAGAATGGTGAGGTAAATTATGTAGAATGAATACTAGGACTTACCCGAAGGGCAGAAGCAGCGGAGACGCCCATCAAACTCATTGGGCTGAGATTCCAAAGGGCATGAGCTTCGGCGGGGCCAAGTAGGCCATCAAGAGCCATGACATCCTCCTTTGTGGCATCCAGCAGATTCGCATCGGGATGTATCTCAAGGGCGCGAAGTCCAGTGCTGGCAGGCTTAGGCGAAGCTCGTGAGGCTTTAACCATGTTCTTGACCAACCCCTCGCCCACTTTGGCTTTGCATTTTTGCTTCGCAGCCTCTTGGTCAAGCTCTTCAACATTTATCACCTCGGTGGCCCCACCAGCCTCGGGCCTAGGCTCTGGGGTCATCACCGAAGCTGGCTCCGATCCAACCTCGGGGGCAGCAGGGGGAACCTCTTCATCACTGGCCTCATCAACGAGACCCCGGCGCTTTACCACTGTTGCCTCGGCATCAGAAGCAGCAGCTTCCTCAACCCGAGGTCCTTTCGCTTTGGCAGCACGCTTTGACACCACCCTTTTTCTCTTCGGGCCTGGAGAGGGAAGAGGAGCAATTCGTTTAACATAAGAATAGGTAGAGGTAGAGACGTATGAAAATCGACCCAAGAAAATTTCATCACCTTGTGAGGTCCCTTGGCTCGAGGAACTTTTGGTTTTCTTTTCCTCAATCAGCCACTTCGCCAAATCCGCCATCTTGGCGACGCCCTCGGTGACATCCGTCACCAGCCTCTCCCTCTTCTTTGCTTTCTTACTTCCCTTCTCCTCTCCTCCAGATTCGACATCCACCTCGGCCTCGTCCTCCTCTTCGGCCTCTCTCATAGCCTTGCTGGGGAGACCTGCGTGAGTAAAACAAAGAAGTCAAAACCAAATGGTTCGAAGCGAATCTAAGGATTCGAAGTCGACGGCGACTCACCATGCCTCTTGCACACCCATCGGTTCTCCTCCAAACCGGCCAGTACCATCCACTGCCGCTCGGGGCGTGTCTTCACTTGCATAACCTCGGTAGCCCACTCGAGCAAGTTCTTCGGTGGGTTAACTGGGACTTTCTCAGCTGCAAGCCAAAGATGGATAAGTAACAATTATAACAACCCAAAGCCGAAGGGAAAATGGAAGCAAATACTTACGTTGAGCATTCCATGCTTCGGGAAAGCCAGGTTCGGCTGATAGCAGCCTCGTGGGGATGAGAACGTACCGATCGTTCCAGCCTCGGTCCCCATGATCCTCACTCTTACTCAGAATTGCGTAAGAACCCCGAGGCAGAAGAGCGACCACCCCGGCCTTGTGGAAGTAAGGATAGTAGAGAGAGATCAAGTGCTGGAAGGAGAAAGGCAACCCAGCTATATTGCTCAAGTACTCGAGGGCTTGGACAACCCTCCAAACCCCGGGCCCAAGTTGGGCTAAGCACAGGTTATAGGATCTGCAAAATACATCGATGATGGGGTGTACTGGCAAGTTGAATCCTATGGTGAAGGGGTAGGTGAAAACCGAAGAGTACCCTTCAACATGTGTGGACACAGCCGAGCCCGGCGCCGGGATCCTAATCTCTACTTTGGGGCCCCAACGGCAATCTGCCCGAACAGCCTCAAGCCTCTCCTCGGTGATGATGCTCGGGGTAACATGGACGGGAATATTCCTCTTTTCCCCCCTTTGGGCCTCAGATTGAGCGTGAACCTTTAAGTCCTTATCATTATTGAAACTCGAGGGGATGACCAACCGAGGATCGATTTCAACCTCGAGAGGAATTTTCCTCTTCGATTTCTTCGAAGGGCCAACTTCGGTTTCCCCCTTTGGGCCGCTAATCTCACTCACCTCAGCCCCTCCTACCGAGCCATCCGCCTCCTTAGCACTAGTGACGTCATCACCCTCAACGTCATCACCCACATCAGGGTCCACATACTCACTGGCCTCCGCTGAACCGCGACCGGCCTTCACCTTACGCCGCAGAGGAGTGGGAGCGGCAGACGTGTCCTCGCCACCACCTCCCGCCTCAACCACCTGCAATGTTGGCACGGAAATGACAGCTTCGTCGTTCATGGCCATGGCAGCAAAGCGCTCTGCCTTCTCACCAGAGTCGCTTGAGCCATGGCCGGAATTGGTAGCAGAAATAGTAGCAGACATGGTGATAAGTAAAGAGGAGAAACGTTTGAGATTGGAAGATCAAAAGTAGAAGACAGTGTTTTAAAGTTCTTCAAAGTTTCTTTTTTCTGGTCAAAAGCTTCAAGTGAAGGGGGAGAAGATGAAGTGATGTATTTATAGGGAGCACGCACGTGCAAGTTGGGAGACTAATGATGACTGTAACGTTGGAGAAAACAAAAAGACGGCGTGACCGTTCGGAGACCTATCAAAAGCCGCCACGTAATGAGGAACGGCGACTCGATAGATGTGCGACTTTTGAAATTCGTGGATAGGGTTTTGCCACGTCGACTTCCCGCTTAAATTCATTCCACTCCTCGGCGACTTCGACGTCCACCGAGGAGTGGGGGGGACTATCTGTATTGGGTGAAAATTGTCGCCTTCGGTCAGCACCTCGAGATGGTAAACCGAAGGGAAAACGAGCTGGTGCTCCGAAGAGAAGTGATCGATCTCGTGATTGAGTCACCGAAGTCAAGTTCCAACAGCGCGATCCAAGGGCAAGTTAGACTCTGAGCTTTGGTGACACGCTCTCCTACCCGAACAGTTAGGTCAGATAACCGAAGCCTCGCGACTAGGCTTCGGTTACCACCTCAGTTCCAGTGGCTTTGCAGCCCACTACTTTGCCCCACTAACCTCACCATATTACTGCTCAGATCGTGGGGGATGCATTGGCTGATGGTGGAGAACGTGGGCAAGGCTCTTAGGCCTATAAATAGTAGTTCGTTTTGTATTATAGGCATCTAGAAATTTGTACTAAAACTCTGCCAAAATCTGTACTCAAATCATATACTGAAATACAATTACTTATTCGCATTGTCATCCTTTTCGCATGTTTATTTAATTTTGATACGAAGGATTGCTTATATTCGAATCCAAATTCGGTTTGTCGTCCTAAAACTGATTTAGGCCCATACATATTCCTTTTTGTCTCTGACGCAATTGAACCGTGGTCTCCCATGGTCTTCATTCCACCTTCATCGACCAACCAACTATGATTGTTTTCCTTTAGGATTTCCAAATAAGCCTAGAGTATAATAGTTTTTTTCTTTGATCACCATCACAATGCCTTTCATACTTTTATGTCCGATCTAACATGTACATGTAAATTGTAATGAAGACAGCAGTTCCGTAGTTGAATGTATTGCTCTGTTAGATCTAAACACGTCGTATCATTCAGCTTCAGTACTGCTTTTGCTCAAAACTTAGCACGTAGTAAAAAGTTGAACATAGTTTACAAACGGAAACCATTAATTACTAATAATAGTATCATATTAATCTTCTTATATAAATATACCATCATGTAAAATGGAAGGACGAGGTACATAACAAAAGCAAGATATCAGAAAAAAACGAGAAGGGGACAAGTTGAAAGCGTCCATTTAGTATAAAATGAAAAGGAGAGGGAAATAATACCGGTCCTGCTGAGAGTGAACATGCCAGCTAGAAAGACAAGAATTCGGAGTCTCTTCTTCTCAATCATTGCGCCTTTTTTTTGCTATTATCTTGATTAATGTTATGCATGTAACTAGATTGATGTGAAGACTGAAGATCCAATTGATCAAAGCACAGGCCTTAACTTCGTTTTTTTTTCCTCCAACTTCCAAAGTAGGTTGGTTAAGCGGGAAAGAGTGCGCCAGAGTAGTTCAATATAGGTGGATCCGACCACCTCGCTCCGTAACCAACTCATGACTCCTCCCTTCTCCTCATTGCCTAAATAACAAATAAATAAATGAAAATCATTTCCTTATTTTGGAGTAAAAAGCCAAATAAAAAAAGAAATAGAATAAATTGGGGCCATTTGTTTTTATTAAGATTAAGACATCTGAATATGAATACATATCTGAATATTAAGATGTTGTCTCTAAATATGAATACTGAATCATTAAAACTGTTTGTTTTTTCAGTATCTGAATGCGTATAATTATAATTTATCTATACCTAATATATTAATTATATACAAATAAAAAATGATAAATATCAATAAAATATTAAGAAAGAATCTCATTTAAATTATCATTTACTAATAGAAAATGTCCGAAATGTACTTGCTTAATTGATGAAAAAGCAATAGCTTTTCCACCCGTTTTCTGCTTAAGATAACTTCTTCATTGATACACTTGATGTGTTCACTCGCAAAACCATTATTGATGTTAAAAGCAAAATACTTTTTGATTGAGTTATTTGTGTGCTTGAATTAGAGCTTTAAAAAAAAAAACTTAGATTGTTCCCAGAATGCAAGATTAATAAATGTGGAGTGTAAAAAAATTTAGCTAGTCCCTTATTTTTCCCACCATCGATTAATGCTCTTGCCAAGTCCTTGTTCTTGAATGTAGCAGTAAGAAAATCCTCATCTCAAACTCAGTTTACGCCCAAATAATTCTTAAATAGTACTTCAAACGAGTTTTTTGAAACTCCAATCTCAAACACCATTTTTCTTAAACAAAGTTTACGATTAAAGAGATGGAAAAAGGATGGCAGATTCTAATTTTAGCAAACCCAGTAAAGATCTTAAACTATTATCAGTTTAAGAGGAGAAAAACTTTGGCTTCGCTGGTTGATATTTGTGGGAGAGATGAATAATAGCGACGTTGTGGAAGAAAAATCGTGTGATTTTGAGCCGAAAAAAGAGGCGTGCATTTTTTTTACTCTGAATAAGATACAGACTTGGTTGTGGATCTTGTTTGGGCAGAGGTGTTCAGATTAATTAAGAGGTTTTAAAAATAAAAAACCAAATTCACTTAATGAGTAGTTATCTGAATTATTTAGATTCAGACCCCCATTAAGTGCAAACAAATAGGTCTGGTCAATGATATAATTAAGGTGTTGAACTGAAATCATTTTTTTTATGTGAATTGAGCAGTTTTTGACATGGTCTTGATCTGGTGAGCATTTTTTTGCTGGTCTTGATTTGGTGACCATTTTTATTTTATTTCACGAAAAATACCCTGTTTGCCCCGGAACCCTAAATTGAGTTTCATCCGCATAGCCGTTCATTTCATCTTTCCTCATCAATCTCTGTCGCCTTCGCCATGGCCACCATCGCGATTTGAAAACTTCTCCGGCGTGATTTAACCAGAAAATGATGAAACATTGTAAAACTCATCGTCAATAGTGCCCAATTAACACCCTGAAACTTATGGAGCAAATTTTGGGTCAAGGGCGAAGTAAATATTGGGTTTATAATATAAAATTGTGAGAAGTTTATCTTGGGGCTTACTGTAGTAGTAATAGTAGAGCAGTGGATTTTTTATTGGCAAAATTCTGACTTATGTTGGGTTTTGTTTCCTTTGCAGCTTTTCAGGAGAAATTGTAGAAAATTTTTAAGATAACGAATCTCAATTTTTGTTGATCGAAACTTCGGTATCGTGTGTTTCTCTCAGATCTAGTACCATGGATGAGCTAAAGCAGACGCTATTTATGAAAATGGTGACGATTTGGAGTAATGTATTAAGATAGAATTGACAAATGATGTCGATTTGGCCTTATTTTATTTTAAATTTGGATTTTTGTATATGGGCAAAGTGATGACGATTTGGTGTCATTTGCTTGTAAAATAGACATAGTAGTTTTGCTTAGATATGAATAAACACAGCCCGATTGTCATTATTTCTAAATATATATATGCGCACTTGAAGTTCTTTTTTGTGTATGTGTGAAGTGAGGCCGATTTGGCGTCATTTCTTCATAAAATGGACACAATTATATGCATAAATGCAGTCGAATTGTTGTTTTATTTTTAAATATATAAGCACTTGAAGGTATTTTTTGTGAGTCAATAAAGTAAAACCGATTTGGTATCATTTATTTACAAAATGAATATAATTTTTTATTCATTGTATGAAGAAATGATGTCGGATTGGTCTTGTGTTCTGTTTTGCTTTGATTTTTGTAAATGAGAGAAACAATGATGTTTTGGCTTTATTTATTCACAAAATAGACGTGGAACACAGACGGATTGACTGTCTTGTATATGAGTGAAACGATGACGAATTGATGTTATTTATTCACAAAATAGACGTGAAACACAACCATGGTGACATTTATTTTCTGCTGTGTAGGAAGCAGTAGCATTTTTTGTAATTTTGGATATAAAAAAGTGTGGTCGCATTGATGCAGTCCAACCTGATCAAGCTAAGCTCGTGTCTTCAAGACCATTCACAAGGTGTCAAGCTAAGGAGCTTCATGATATCCACTTGATGGTGATGAAGAATTATGATTTTGCAAGTATGGAAGAAGCGGGCAGCATGTTAGAGGCGACAAGAGACACTTTGATTAGCATTGGAGAAGGAGGGACAATTGAAGCATGTTGAGGCCGAGACTTGGAGAGCTCAACAAGCTCACTCTTTGGGGGGTTGGGAGCTTAGTATCCGGGCAGCAACTTGTTGAACTCAACAAGCTCTTATTAGTTATTTTGCATTGATAGACTTGAGTAAGACAATGTCACTTTATTGGCCCTGCGTGGTCACTTTAAATATAGCCAACTTGTGGCTTTTTCATTGATATTTAGACACTTAGGGCCGAACCTATATAAGCCCAAAGTGTTAGGCATTTTTCCTTCACCTTACAATATTCAAAACATCAAAAGAACGCAGCTTTATGCTCTTGAAAACCCCATTTCATGAACTTGTCCATTTTTGGTGTGAATCAAAATTGAACTTGTTCCAACACTTGATCAAACAATTTACAAGTCCTTAGTTGTCTTGAGGATTGTTTGCATAGTATAGGTCCTCATTGGCTTCATCAAGAAGGTAAGTAGACTAGTTCCTACTTATAGTCTTGATAGATCAACGAGTGTCTTGCTTTTTATCTTGTTTCTTGCTTTTCGTAGATTAGATTAAATCATGCATTTTTGTAATTACGGCTTCAAAAATGTGTGGTGATATTTTTATAATTATGGAAAGTTCTCTATTAGTAAGGGTATTTCTGTACTTTCAGCTTCATTTAATATAAAAATTATGTTTTTAAGACCACCAAAAAACAACTTATGTTTTCAAGACCAGGTGCATTTTTGCTCAAATGTGTAATTTACCCACTGAAATCTAGTACCAACTTTATGTAAACTTCCCAACTTTATATACTATCTATGTATTGTGTTTTTAGGAAAGGATCCGCTTTCATGATTTTATGAAGTGCATTAATCATCCATGCCATCTCTGATTAAAAGTGATCTATATTATTTTTAAGAACTTTTTTCTGTTCACCAACGACCTTTATTAAAAACTCCATAAAATTTATTTTTCATCCAAAAAGACCATTGTGTGACTATATACTTGTCCGAGTTGATTGTTATAATTGCATTCTCCAAATTCCAAAATTAAGTTTACTTTTTTTCAAAAATTTGACTTCCTTTTTTGTGACATTGGTGTTTGAACAAACTTATATGTACCTTAACTAATCTACATCGCCAAGTCTAGATTGATACTGGCAAAATTGGGCTTAGATCCCAACCATAAAGAGCCGAGCCTAGAGCACAAAGGATACAAGGCAAGAGCTTCGAAGAGGGGTTCGAGAGTGATTTGAAGTCATGGACTTGAGCGCCATTGAGGGAGGACCGACTACGGAACAAGGAGGAACACCAAGAGTCCATTTTGAGCCGTATCCACACCTCTCAGGAAGAGGCGGACTGCCCACACTACTAGGCGGACCGCCTACCAAAGTTGCACTCTCTGGATCGCCTGAGGCGGACCGCCCCTATACCTAGGCAGACCGACCCTCACTGAAGTGGCCTTGAAGATGCTGAGGCGGACCGCCTCTCTCCTAGGGCAGACCGCCTACCCCTGAAGCCGAAGCTACATGGCTTATTCCGGGTTTTTGAGGCATAGTTATTACTATTATGACCCTGCGTGTCTTATTCATTAAACCCAACTTGTGGGGTATTTTAGACATTTCACACTAGTTTAGAAAGTTCTATAAATAGAACACTTAGGCTTTCATTTCTTTTTAGCAAACTTTGAATATAGAATGATGTATTTCTTGAGTGAATCTCAATGAAGAACCCGTGAGCGGGTATTATTTCACTTGGTAGAGTCCAAGTTGAACATCAAAACCTCTTTGATTATTCTATTTGCAAGAGCCGAGTATCTCTTGAGGGTAGTTGCGTAGTATAGGTGATCCTTGACATTCACCCGGGGTGTATCGAGACAAGTTCTTCGGTGCTACTTAGGTAATCGTTTCAAGCCTCGTCTTGCTTTTTATCTCGATATCTTGTTAGATATCACGTTATCTTGTTTTAGCTTCCGCATTTCGTATCGTTTTTTGACTTCCGCGTATTTTTTCCCCGTATCAGTTGGTATCAGAGTACGACTGGGCTTCGTTCTTACGAATCCTTGGTCTTGTTCTTGTTTTTGTTGTCATTGTGTTCTTGTTCAAGAAAAAGAAAAGAAGAAAAAAAATTCAAAAAGTTGAAAAATCTAAAAATTTGCTAGATCATGTTGGTTGTATCGATTTTGTTAGTGTTAGTTATCGGGAAATTTTTGTTGACGTACTCCCGTTGATTGGGTACCCTCAAAATACGATTTAGAGTGGTGAATCAAAATCTTGAAAATCACAAAATTTGCTAGATTTGACTTGTTGTAATGATTTCTTGGATGTTTGTTATCAGGGATTGTTCTATGATGTTAACTCGTCATTTTGATACCCCGTAACATCATTTGGTGTTGCGGTTTGAGAATCGAAATTTTGAAACCCAAAAATTTCTTGAAAACCCTTGAAAATTTTTGTTCAAATCTTGAAACAATCTTGTTGTTGGTTGTTTGTTGGATAAAATCATTGGGGTTTGCTTTTAGTAGTGTAAAGCAACTTTGGGTATTATTAGATTTGAAAAACACCTTGAAATCGTTGGAATTTTGGGTGCCAATCGACTCAAAACCCGTTCTTGTGCTGCTGCAGCTTCAGATTCAGGCGGACCGCCCAAAAAATTCAGCAGCCTCAGTACTTTGGCAGGGCAGACCGCCTAGCCGTAGGGGTGGACCGCCTCTCCCTGTTTGGGCTCCGGGGTAGTTTGTTTCCTAGGTTTTCGGTCTTTCTTTGCTTGTATTGCTTCCGGCTAGTACTTCTTGAGTATTTCTCCTACTTATTTAGTACTAGTTCATTGAGCTTTTAGGATCCTCGTGCGTGGTTGTGATTGAAAATTCAAAGAAGACTCGTAGAACATTTTTGGCTCAAGTGCTCACTCATATAGCCGTTCGTCCATCGAGTCACATCAATTCCACTCACCCCGAAGAGTATTCGGTTCGTGTGACTTGAGTGGTTATCGAGGTGGTTGTTCAACTACGAGGAAGCCTTTGAAATCAAGCTTGAGAGATCCTACCATCCACTAAATTGAGTGTACCCGAGTGACATTCCAAAGGTGAGGGAGCGAGTGAGGGTTTTTACTCTAACCTCTTTCTCTTGTCTTTAATTTTTGTAGGTACATGGCCGGAGACGTATACGATACCATTAAGGTATCGGTAAGTACTTTGGCCTACCTCTTGGCCGAGGTGAGATCCATAAGCTCGAGGGTTGATAGCCTCAAAAAGGAATGGACCCCGAGTGTCCAAAAAGATGCCGGAGAAAGCATTAATGAAGGAAAGTTGGGCATTCCCCAACCGTTGGGCATTCCCCAACAAATAAGTATTCCCCACAACTTAGGCATTCCCCAAGATGATGTAGTTACTCACTCTAGGAGTAAGTATACTACTCCTATGAGCCAACCAATGGCAAATGAGGGAGTTGGGGGAGGTGAGCGAGGTGATGACATTCTTAGACCTCATCCCCATGCACTTGCACATGAGAGCGAATTAAAAGAAAGAAGAGGAGAGAAAAAATAAATTGAGAGTGAGGACACCCTTTGTCCTAACCATATGTTATCTTCTTCTTCTTGCTATAGCTTTTGTGTAGGTACTCTTGGAGGCGAGCTATTGGAGCCTCAACCTTTTGCCTTGGAAGGAAGACAAGAGGATGGAGATCATCATTGTGCGCTTCGTGACGGAGGGATTGAATGCGACACTACAAGCTATGTGAGTGCTCACGGGAGAGACTCAAATGTAAGTGTTACTTCACCCTTTCATGAACATGTTAATCCCTTGTCTTGTGAAGACTCAATGCTAGTTGGTACTTGTGATGCATTTAATGAAATTGCAACTAGCGTAGAGTCGATTAGTCAACTTGTGTATGCATGTGAACCACTAGTTGAGAGGATTGATAATCCATATCATGATGTGAGCTCGATATTCAATGAACCTCTCTTTAGTGAGGAAATGGTAGTTGACTATACTTGTGAGCCTCGTTATAACACGCCACCAATTTTTTATAAAGGGGAAGATGAGTTGTTTGATCATGCCCTTATTGATTTAATTACCTTTGGTGGGCCTACGTGTTGTAGTGGGGAAGGTAGTGACCTTGGGAAGTCCCTAGTGGATGAGATGGATCGAATTATATTCGATGACTCCTCAAGTACGGATGATGAACCTAGCTATGATACTTCACCTTTGCTTGATCTTGAGAATGGGATGCGTACTTTTACTAATCCTTTGTTTGAAGGCATCCTTATTTTTGGTGGTGAGTTGTATCGAGCTAGAGTTGGGAATGAGTTGGAACCTCCATGGTGTGAGGGATTTGATCCCATAGACAACTCTTTGTTTGAAGCTTCGAATGAGGTAGAAGATTCTTCTAGTGACCCTGCTCTTGTTGGTTCGGGTTATGATGATGAAGAGGCCATTATCAATGCCTTCCTTGAGAGCTTACCTTGTGAGAGGGGTTGTCTTGAGGATGAAATTGGAGGTGAGGAGGTAACTCTTAGTGTGAGTATGAGAACTTTTAAGAAGGAGAGTGGGGTAATTGATGCTAATTGTGAATTGACTTACCTTGCCTATCCCATCCCACATGTTAACCACACTTTGAGAATTGAGCATGCCAAAACCGTTGTGCCGCACTATGAAAATATTTCATTGAAGGGTTGGTGTGTTGGTTATGAGCTTAAGGATCATAGGATTAGTGATAGATTGATCTTGCATTTTCCATGCCCTATTGATCTCTTTGTTTGTTCTTGTGTTGGGTGCACTTCTTTGTTGAACCATGTACTTGCTATTTCCTTTGGAAACATAAAATTCTTCATTGCTATTGATACTTGGTTGTACAATAGGAGTGTGTTTTTCCACACTTTTGGCACTAACCTACTCTTGTAGTAGGAACTTTTTGTTGTGATTGTCTTTTGACTTTGATGGTTTGATTTCGAGGACGAAATCCTTTCAAGAAGGGCCATGATACGGGCCAAATTGGGCTTAGATCCCAACCATCAAAAGCCGAGCCTAGAGCACAAAGGATACAAGGTAAGAGCTTCGAAGAAGGGTTCGAGAGTGATTTGAAGTCATGGACTTGAGCGCCATTGAGGGAGGACCGACTACGGACCAAGGAGGAACACCAAGAGTCCATTTTGAGCCGTCTCCACACCTCCCACGAAGAGGCGGACTTCCCATACTACTAGGCGGACCGCCTACCAAAGTTGCACTCTCTGGATCGCCTGAGGCGGACCGCCCCTATACCTAGGCGGACCGCCCCTCACTGAAGTGGCCTTGAAGATGCTGAGGCGGACCGCCTCTCTCCTAGGGCAGACCGCCTACCCCTGAAGCCGAAGCTACATGGCTTATTCCGGGTTTTTTAGGCATAGTTATTACTATTATGACCCTGCGTGGTCTTATTCATTAAACCCAACTTGTGGGGGGTATTTAGACATTTCACACTAGTTTAGAAAGTTCTATAAATAGAACACTTAGGCTTTCATTTCTTTTTAGCAAACTTTTAATATAGAATGATGTATTTCTTGGGTGAATCTCAATGAAGAACCCGTGAGCGGGCATGATTTCACTTGGTAGAGGTCAAGTTGAACATCAAAACCTCTTTGATCATTCTATTTGCAAGAGCCGAGTGTCTCTTGAGGGTAGTTGCGTAGTATAGGTGATCCTTGACATTCACCCGGGGTGTATCAAGACAAGTTCCTTGGTGGTACTTAGGTAATCGTTTCAAGCCTCGTCTTGCTTTTTATCTCGATATCTTGTTAGATATCACGTTATTGTTATTTCCCACGATTACACCACTTTACTGTTTTAAGGACCAGTTCCTTAAAATGTATTCCTTTACTTTATGATATGCGGAATTAAAAATGTAAGTAATTGAACACCAGATTTTAGCGTGGAAAAACCCCTTGACTCGGGATCAAAAAACCACGACCTACTTCTCAAGTAGGATTTTAATTTCACTATGTAAAAAGACCCACTTGGTTACAAGACTCACTCTTACTAACCTAGGACTAACTCTAATCCTTTAGTGATCTTTCTCACGATCAGTGAAGTTGTGTCAAGTCCACGACTTGAACCAGAAAGTACAACTCGATTTTTGCTTACTACAGTTGAACTAAGACTTGAACTTTTACAAGACTCAATCTTAAGGAACAGGTTCTAACTTAGTTCTACTGTAGCTAACTGATTACACAAATAAGCTAATAACTCTTTTAAGCTTTTGCTCGATGCTCTCTGTATTTGTGCTTAACTTCTATGGCTGATTTGCTCCACGTTTTATAGCCAAGAAGTCTTGATCAACTAGAACTCCAAAGCTCCCTTGAGTTTGAGTCCTAATTGGATTCTTCTCTTGAGAGCCGAATCTTCTATCCTTTGTTTATGCAATCTTTTCATATCCGTTTAGACCTGCATAATAATCAAGATAAACATTAGTTTTAGGATAATTAATAATATATCAACTTAAACGATTTTGCATGAATTATCTATTTAGCTGCAGTAATTCAAAGGAACAGGTCCTTTGAATCCGTTCCTCAGTCATCAGTCAAAACTCCAAGCTTATCCAAGCTAACAGTTATCTTGTTTTAGCTTCCGCATTTCGTATCATTTTTTAGCTTCCGCGTAGTTTTTCCCCATATCATAGATACATCATAAACTTGCTCCGCATGATTAGATTCAACCTGAGTTTTACAGTTGAAAATCAAACACAATATCTCCAAATGGTTACTGGTATTAAAATTACTCGTGTTTAAATATAATTCTACTTTAGGTTATATCTTTAATAATCGTAAATAGACATGGTCGAACACTGAGGCACCTAATTGGAACGGGGACATTTATTTGATAAGTGCATGTTTATAGGTTATTCCTTGTAAAAGAAAATGCTTCTTGAGCTAGTACTTTGACGGTTCATATGGGGTTGGCTGTTTCACAAATGTCAAAGATATGCCTACGATTAATTTAGGAAAATTAACAACAATTGACAACCCTTATAACTAAATTACAAAAAATAACAATACTATTACAATATTTATAAAACATAGCAATAGTTTTTCATAAATACCCTATATACCACTTTCTCATTTCCTCTTCCCCAAATATAAAACCCTAATTTCTTCCTCTCTCTCTCTCTCTCTCTCTCTCTCCCTCTCCTTTTCTCCCCTCCTCCACCCATCCACCCACCCGCCGTCGTTTCCCTTCCCCTCGCCGGCGACCAGCAGCCCCGTCGCTGCTGCTGTTTCCTCCTAGTCACTGTGTTGTACTATTATGGTGCTATTGCCGCCGCAGTGCAGTGACGCTGCTCCTCGCGGCTGCGCTGCTGCACTATAGCGGCGCGCTGCCCCGATCTGTGTTTTTCTGTGAATTTTCCAGTGGGTTTTTCGATTTTCTCCCTTTTTCTTTTCTTTTTCTTTTCTTTTTTCCTTTTTGTATGTGTATAGTATGTATGTATATATGTGTGTTTTTTGTATAAAATACGTATGTCCTTATATTTTTTTATATATAAATATCTATTCTGCACTTTTCTATGTGTATGTTGGTGTATATATATATATGTTGTTGTATGTATGTGTATGTGTATGTGTATGTGTATGCAATAAAATTATTTGTATGTTTTTTGTATATCTTTGTATGTTTGTGTATGTTTGATTATATGTAACTTCAAAATAATAATTTATATAAAGTTTCATATGTATATATATGTATAGTTTGTATGTTTCATTTTGTAGATCTAAAAAATTAAAAAAATATATAAATTTGGCGACCTGCCACCGGCGGCCAGTGGTGCCGCTGGTGTGATTGAAGCAGTGGGAAGGGAGATGGTAAAATCCTAATTTGTATGATTTAAATGAATTTTGTATATGCTATGTAAAAAAAGTATTGGTATTTTTTGTAAAGTGGTATAATATTGTTATGTTATGTAAATATAGTGTTAAGGTTGTATATTTTTGTAATTGTCCCATTAATTTACTAGGCATGAGGCACCTCCAAGGAATTATGGTACAAGCACAGGCATAGGATAGGGTAGATGATAGGAGACAAGAAGGAAAAAAATTCTATTTACATAATTAGTGTATCTAATTTAGATCCAAAATAGAAAAAAGTTTGAAACTCAATCTAGCATTCCTATTCTTTAGAACTTCACGCTATTAGTATGAATTTAGTTCTCTTTACAGTTCTCCATTCTTGGACCGTCCTTGCAAAATAGACTACACAGTATCAACTTTTGCTAAAAAATCATAGGAGGCTCTTCAATTTTTGCTAGTTGCTTTTCAATTTTTACATTTCAGAAGTCGCCCTAATCATCCCTTATCGGTATCAATGTATCCTTTAACTTGCATATGTGCAGGTTACGAGCAACAGAGATCAAAGAAAGCAGCGATTATGTTCACTAAACTTGTCAATGCAATACCATGAACGGACCAATACTTGATCCACCTATCATCGCCTGCATAACATTAAAAAAACGTGAGCTATTTATTAAAATATTATCAAATTGATGATTCCCATCAAGAATTTGATTCCCTGTCGTGCTAATTCCATACGAATCAGCGAGTATGGAGATGTAAGTGATGTAAGATTGTAATAATATCTAAGAATTGGTAATTCTCAACCAAACTTATTGGAATTTGGAGATGTAATTGATTTAAGATTGTAAAAGTAACTCATCTTTTATAACATGATGCAACTTCCTCCATTTTGATGAGATGTCTGAAACTTGCTTATGCAGGAAACTATTATTTCATAGTATCATTCATGTCCACTCGTGCAGGAACCTGCTTAATCTATACCTATGTGAAAGAGTGTCAGAACTCAAAAAGAGCACTATCTTGCGTCCAGAATCTTAGCGAAGACAAAGCTGAAAACTAGCCAAGTTCAGTAAAACATAGTGAGTAGAACTTAATTATACCAAATATAAACCATCTAATTCCCTAGTTTGCTGAAACCTCAATCTCAGCAAGTCGAAGAGCCAAACCTTACTCTAGTTACTATTTGTTTACTGAAGTATTGAAAATGGCTAAAGTAATGGTCCAAGGCTTTTAAAACACCAGAATTGCTAGACTACTTTAATGGTGGGGTAGCAAATACCTGAGTCTTGATTGCTTCACAAGTGACAGGCAGCACCATAACCTCAACTTAAAGAATCTGGCATGCTACTTAGAAGGACATTGATAACATTCAGACATTCACTTCAATCATTGAAAAGCTATGATATGCACAAAATAACCATAAAAGTTCAATTAGGTAACCCTCATTCTTGTTGGGGTTATTGGGCTTTTCCTTTCTATGTGGATAAAAAGCACCTTTTGGACCAAGCCCACTTTTACTCGAATAGCCCACTATGTCAAGACATATAAATAAGACCTCTTTTTAGGTCTGAAATGAGACTAGAGAGAAAAATAAAGAGAGCAGCCGTTTTTGAGGGTTTTGAGAGAGAATTTCATTGTTCTTTTGCTCCAGAAAATTCTGCTTTAGGCAGTCCACTTCAAACTGCATTTTCCCACTCGTTAACCGTTGGATCGTTCCGAAATTTGAACTGGGGGTTCTCAACATCCTGTTCTTTGATCTGGACGGTGAAGATTGAATTTTGCTGTTTGTAGCTTCTATTTCTGGTCCACGAATAGTAGCTGAATTTGGGTGATTTCTCTCCTTTTGTTCCCTAGTTTTGGTGCTATCTTTTATCTATTGTTGCTCGTTGTTTGGCACTTTGTTTGTGGCCAATTTGGAGAATATTTGTAACTCTTGTTGTTGATTAGTGGAGCTTTGGTGGACTTTGGTCCCGTGATTTTTTACCTCTTCACATTGAAGGGGTTTTCCACGTAAAATCTGGCGTCTCGTGAGCTTGATTACTTTGTTTGCTTGCCTTGCTATTTGTTGTTGTTGGTGGCTGCCCTGTTATCATTTGTGCATCATTTAGTTTGCTCCTCGTGTTCAAATAGTGTGGAAAGTTTAGACTTGGGTATTCCTTTCGCATTTACCTTGTCGTGCAACTTTGGTATTGCTTGATTCTTCCCAACATATTGGTATCAGAGCTTCTGGTTATATTTGATTGTGGTTTATCTATTTGAATGATTGAGGCAAATATGAGCAAGATGGTTTGTTTAAATGGCAGTAATTACCATATTTGGAAAGGCAAGATGAAAGATCTTCTATTTGTCAAGAAAATGTATTTGCCTGTGTTCGCTTCTAATAAACCCGAAACTATGTCTGATGAGGATTAGGAATTTGAGCACTTAAAGGTTTGTGGTTCTATTAGATAATGGGTTGAAGATAATGTTCGTAATCATATTGTGAATGAGACACATGCTAGAAGTTTGTGGGAGAAGCTCGAGACACTTTTTGCTTCGAAGACTGGAAATAATAAGTTGTTCCTGCCGAATCAATTGATGAATATTAGATATAAAGAGGGCAAACCTATTTTCGATCATATTAATGATTTTCAGGGTGTCCTTGACCAGCTGTCCGGTATGGGTGTGAGATTTGATGAAGAAATTCAGGGACTTTGGCTTTTGAATACTCTTCCTGACTCGTGGGAAACTCTTCGGGTTTCATTGACTAATTCTGCTCCCAGTGGTGTTGTAACTATGGAATATGCTAAGAGTGGTGTTTTAAATGAAGAAATTAGAAGAAAATCTCAAGGCTCATCTTCTTCAGCTTCACACTCCGATGTTTTGGTTACTGAAGATAGGGGGAGAAACAAGTCCAGAGGTCAGAACAACAGAGATAAAAGTAGAAGCAAGTTGAGGTCCAGGTATAAAAATCTTACATGTGATCATTGTGGCATTCGAGGGCATATTAAGAAGTTTTGTTTTAAATATAAGAAAGAATTGAGACAACAAAAGAAAGAGGGCGACGATGATAATCGTGTTGCTACTGTTGTCAAAGCTGATCTTCTTTTGCCGGTGATGATGAAGATGTCATTAATTTTATTTGCCATGAGACTAGCTGGGTGGTGAATACAGGTGCCTCTTATCACGTCACGCCGAAGAGAGAGTTCTTTTCTTCTTATACTCCTGGTAATTTTGGGGTATTGAAAATAGGTAATGATGGTGAAACTAAGGTTATTGGCATTGGTACTGTTTGCTTGGAAACTAACAATGGTTCAAGGTTAGTTCTTAAAAATGTCAAACATGTTCCAAATATCCGCCTGAATTTGATTTCTGGAGGAAAACTTGATGATGATGGCTATTGTAGCACATTTTGTAATGGCCAGTGGAAGCTGACTAAAGGTTCTTTGATCGTGGCTCGAGGTAACAAGTCTAGTAACTTGTATTCTATGCAGGGCTCCATTTCTAGTGACTCAGTAAAACTGGTGGAGAGTGATGCTTCATCAGAGTTATGGCATAGAAGGCTGAGTCATATGAGTGAGAAGGGGATTGATTGTTTGGCTAAGAAGAGTTTGCTTTCGGGTGTAAAGCAAGCAAAATTGAAGAAATGTGTTCATTGCTTAGCCAGTAAACAGAAAAGGGTTTCTTTTCAGAGTCATCCGCCTTCAAGAAAACCTAATTTTCTGGAGTTGGTACATTCTGATTTGTGTGGTCCTTTTAAAGAAAGATCTAAAGGTGGTGCACTTTATTTTGTGACTTTTATTGATGATCATTCTCGCAAGCTCTGGGTGTTTTCTTTGAAGACCAAGGATCAGGTACTTGATGTGTTCAAAGATTTTCAAGCCTTGGTAGAGAGACAGACAGGGAAGAAATTGAAATGCATCCGCACTGACAATGGTGGTGAATATATTGGTCCTTTTGATAACTATTGTAGAGCGCAGGGTATTCGGCATCAGAAGACTCCTCCTAAGACTCCTCAGCTAAATGGTTTAGCAGAGAGGATGAACAGAACACTTGTTGAGAGGGTTAGATGTTTGCTTTCAGAGGCTAAGCTGCCAGATTCCTTTTGGGTAGAAGCACTTAATGCTGCGGCTTATGTTATCAATTTGTCTCCTACTGTTGCTTTGGATGGTGATGTCCCTGACAGAGTTTGGTTTGGTAAGAATGTTTCTTATGATCATTTGAGAGTCTTTGGATGTAGAGCTTTTGTGCATGTCCCTAAAGATGAAAGGTCAAAGCTGGATGTTAAAACTAGGCAGTGTATCTTCATTGGTTATGGTCAGGATGAATTCGGCTATCGTTTCTATGATCCAGTTGAGAAGAAACTTGTTAGAAGCTGTGATGTTGTGTTCTTTGAAGACCAAACAATTGAAGATTTTGACAAGGCTGAGAAAGTTGATTCTCAGAGCAGTGAGAGCTTAGTTGATGTTGATCCAGTTCCTGTGACTGTTGCTCCTGAAGAAAATGTTGAAATTCAGGTTGATGATCATGTTGATGATCATGTCAGAATGACCAGCAGGTTGATGATATTGTTGATGCTCCAGTTGATGATAATATAGTTGCCCAGGCACCAATCACAGTTGATGCTCCAGAGAGTTCACTCAGAAGATCTTCTAGAGTGAGTGTACCTTCATCTCGGTATCCTCCTGGTGAGTGGGTACTATTGACTGACGGGGGAGAACCTGAATGTTTTGAAGAGGCCATGGAAAGTGAAGAAAAAGAAAAGTGGTTAGATGCTATGCAAGATGAGATGAATTCCTTGCATGATAATCATACCTTTGATTTGGTTAAGCTTCCTAAAGACAGAAAAGCTTTGAAAAACAGGTGGGTTTTCAGGGTGAAACATGAAGATAGTAACCCAGTTCCACGGTATAAGGCTAGACTGGTCGTCAAGGGCTTTAAACAGAAAAGGGAGTTGATTTTAGTGAGATATTTGCTCCTGTTGTGAAGATGTCTTCCATTCGTGTTGTTCTAGGCTTAGCTGCAAGTCTAGATTTAGAGGTTTGAGCAAATGGATGTGAAAACTTCTTTTCTCCATGGTGATTTAGATGAAGAAATTTATATAGAGCAGCTTGAAGGCTTTGAAGTCAAGGGAAAAGAGAATTATGTTTGCAGATTGAAGAAGAGCTTGTATGGCTTGAAGCAAGCTCCCAGGCAGTGGTACAGGAAGTTTGGGTCTTTTATGCAGCAGCAGGGTTTCAAGAAGACTTCTTCAGACCATTATATTTTTGTGCAAAGATTCTCTGATAATGACTTTATTATTTTATTGCTTTATGCTGATGACATGCTTGTTGTTGGTCATAATACTTGCAGGATTCAGAAGTTGAAGAAAGAGTTGAACAAGTCTTTTGCCATGAAAGACTTAGGACCAGCGAAGCAGATTCTTGGCATTCAGATTGTTCGTGACAGAGAGGCCAAGAAGTTGTGGTTATCACAGGAGAAGTACATTCAGAAAGTACTTCGCAGATTCAACATGGATAAGGCTAAGGCTGTCAGTACACCTTTAGCTATGCACTTCAAGTTGAGCAGAAAGTAGAGTCCTTCTAGTGTTGCTGAGAAGGAAGATATGAAGAAAGTTCCTTATGCTTCAGCCGTTGGCAGTTTGATGTATGCAATAATTTGCACGAGACCGGATATTGCTCATGCTGTTAGTATTGTTAGCCGTTATCTTTCTAATCCAGGAAGAGAGCATTGGAATGCAGTGAAGTGGATAATGAGATATCTTTGTGGCACTACTAGTTAGAGTTTGTGTTTTGGTACAGGGAAACCTGTTCTTTGTGGTTACACTGATTCAGACATGGCTGGTGATGTTGATACTCGTAAGTCTACTTCTGGCTACTTGATTACTTATGCAGGGGGAGCTGTGTCTTGGCAATCTAGGTTGCAGAAATGTGTTGCTCTATCTACTACAGAAGCTGAGCTTATTGCTGCTGTTGAAGGCTGTAAAGAGTTGCTTTGGATGAAGCGATTTTTTAAGGAAATTGGCTTTGCTCAGAAGAAATATGTGCTTTATTGTGACAGTCAGAGTGCTATTCATCTTGGAAAGAATTCTACATTCCATGGTAGGTCGAAGCATATTGATGTGAGGTACCATTGGATTCGGGATGTGTTGGATGCTAAACTCCTTTCACTTGAGAAGATTCACACTAATGACAATGGTTCAGACATGCTTACTAAACCTTTGCCAAGAGGGAAGTTTGAAGAATGCTGTTTGATCGCCCGGATGGCGGTCTCCTCCACATAGTCGGGAGGGGGAGAATTGTTGGGGTTATTGGGCTTTCCCTTTCTATGTGGATAAAAAGTACCTTTTGGACCAAGCCCACTTTTACTCAAATAGCCCACTATGTCAAGACATATAAATAAGACCTCTTTTTAGGTCTGAAATGAGACTAGAGAGAAAAAAAAAGAGAGCAGCCGTTTTTTAGGGTTTTGAGAGAGAATTACATTGTTCTTTTGCTCCAGAAAATTCTACTTCAGGCAGTCCACTTCAAACTGCGCTTTCCGACTCGTTAACCGTTGGATCGTGCTGAAATTTGAACTGGGGGTTCTCAACATCCTGTTCTTTGATCTGGACGGTGGAGATTGAATTTTGCTATTTGTAGCTTCTATTTCTGGTCCACGAACTGTAGCTGAATTTGGGTGATTTCTCTCCTTTTGTTCCCTAGTTTTGGTGCTATCTTTTATCTATTGTTGCTCGTTGTTTGGCACTTTATTTGTGGCCAATTTGGAGAACATTTGTAACTCTTGTTGTTGATTAGTGGAGCTTTGGTGGACTTTGGTCCCGTGGTTTTTTACCTCTTCACATTGAAGGGGTTTTCCACGTAAAATCTGGCGTCTCGTGAGCTTGATTACTTTGTTTGCTTGCCTTGCTATTTGTTGTTGTTGGTGGCTGCCCCGTTATCATTTATGCATCATTTAGTTTGCTCCTCGTGTTCAAATAGTGTGGGAAGTTTAGACTTGGATATTCCTTCCGCATTTACCTTGTCGTGCAACTTTGATATTGCTTGATTCTTCCCAACAATTCTTGGGGTTGATTTTACAGACGGTTTAATGACATTTTTGCAATAATCTAGAAGTTAGATGACCATCTATGATAAAGCTTAACCAACAAACCGAAACAAACAATCATTACCAATCAAAGAAACTATTAGATGTGAACTAAAGGATGCAAAGTGATTCAAGTAAGTATCCAGAAAGACAACTAATTTTAAACTTCAAAATTTATACAAGCTGAAGAAGAAGCGATCTGTTGCATTTAACACTAAACATACAAACATGGAGAATATGAAGCAAAGGGATTCAAGAAGCCATAAAGACATTTCAAAATTGGAACAAGCAGCTTGAAGAAGTATGGATTGGTTGCATTGAACAAGTGTTCTGCCATGGCTTCAACAAAGGATCAGCAACATCCGTAACCAAACCGCTATGTTCAATCAAATCGTTGAGAGACTTTAGCCTATCGGTCAACTCCATTTCTTGTGCCCTCAACACATTATTCTGAGCAGTGTAAATTGTCAATCTTTCTGTTGTCTCTTCAATCTTATCCACAATGGTTCTATTCGCAGCTTGTAATCTATTGACTTCCTCGGTTAATTCTTGCGCAAGATTTTGCTTCCTCATCCTAGATCGCCTCGCTGATTCCCTATTTGAAATCATCCTTTTTCTCTTCTTTTCATCCATGCCTGCATATCTCTGGTCTCCTTCTGATGCTGAAGTACTACTACCACTCTGCCTTAAAGATGACATTATTTTCTTTTTCTCTCTGTTTCCTTCAGTATTTTCTTGGGTAATGCTATTTAGTGTCAATGAAAATATGGGACTAATGCATAAAATGATCAAGAGCAGGAAAGGATGCTCATGAAATAACATAGAAATGGTATAGAAACAACACTGAGAATGATTGAAGAAGACAAATGCCCAAAAGGGTGGTGGAAACTACAGAGATCATAGATTGGTTCTTGCTAAAGAAACAAGAAATTCATTGTAAAAAATTATGTCAACAAAACCCAAGTAATAACCGCTGCAATCTTTCTGACAAAACAAGTTTTGAAAATGTGATTTCAAGAAATGAGATTGTTCTAGAAAGGCAGTCCAATTTGGAAAAGAGAAAAGAAAAGAAAACAGAGTGATAGGTAAAATGAATCAGAAAAGTTCACAAAGAAATGAATAAGCAAAAGGATGAACAAAAAATTTAGGATTTATGAGAATTACGTGGAAGAGACAAGGATGGTGAAACCAGAAAAGTTTTATGGTGAGGAGAAGAAATGTACTTTACTACACCTTTAAAAGAAAGTGTTATGGAATTAGAGTGAGGTTCGGACGCTAGAAGAATGTTCATAATGACAATTGTAATACAGATGCTTAAACAACGGATAATTCAGTGTATTTTCTTAAGGAAGCTACTAACAATACTCATCTTTATCCCTTCAAATCTCATACTTCCTCATGTACATATTATTTGAATTTTTGATTGTCTTCACACATAACAAGAAATTCATCTTTTCCCATTAATTAGGGAGGTCATTCACTAAATTAATCTTTATCTTTTTTAAATTTACTCATAGAAAATTGTGAGAGTTTTTTAAAAATGCGTTTGATTCATTTATTAACAAGGGTAATTTTGGAAAGTGAAAACTAATACCATCTTGATTTCTGAAAAAAAGTCAATTATTTTGGACCAAAAAATAAATATCAAAAATCAAATAAAGTGGACCAACAGAGTAATAATTAGTACTCCTAACTACTCCCTCCGGTCCATATAATTTGATTTTTTTACTGTTTTCACACAGATCAAGGAATCCACTTTTTAGCATTAATTAAAGATGTCATTTACTAAATTACCCTTCATTTCTTTCCAAATTTACTCATAGAAAATTGTGAGAGCTTTATGTGTTTAATTTATTAATAAGGGTAACTTTGGAAAGTTAAAACAAATATCATCTTGATTTTTGTAAAAATCAAATATTTCAAACCTAAAAAAAATACTAAAAAATCATATAAAGTGGACCGGAGGAGTAATAAGTGAATTATGACATTACTAATAATAAGTCATATTATCTTTAATGCAACCTTCCTATCCAAATTCCAAAGCAAAACTTGAAAACTTAAACGTGACCGAATCCTCTAGAAGGAAAATGTTAAAGAAAGAACAAAAATTAAAAAACTATCTTTTCCTCTTTCCAAGCACGGAACCATTTGACAAATAGTAATGTTGTTAGTGGTTAGTTAGTTAAGGATCAATATGTAAATAATAGAAGTTGATAGGTGTACTTAGTTATTTAATTAGTTTGAGTTGGTGGTTAGTCAGTATATAAGTGGAGGTTAGTTGTATTAGTTAGTTCGTTAGTTTATTTCACAAGAAATCAGTCTCCATATATTTTTTCAAAAATGTTCTCTCAGCTCAACTATGTATTCACTATTTCACCCAAGCTAGTAGATTTTGATATGGTATCAGAGCAGGAAAGATCAATAATGGAGATGAATTGAACAAATTCAACCTCATACAGCTTCTATACAATTTTTTCTTCAAAAATCTACAAATTTTTCAGAAAATTTTGCTTCAAATTCATTTTTCAAAACCCTACAAATGGCAATTGACCCATTAGCTACTGTTGTAGAAGAAATTGATCATAATCATGCATTATTCATACATTCTTCAGATACACCAGGGCTTGTTTTGGTTCTAATTCTGTTAGCTGGATCTGAGAACTATGGTGTATGGAGCAAATCAATAAAGAGAGCTCTACTAGCTAAGAACAAGCTAGGTTTTATTGAAGGAACCTGCGAAAAGGATTCATTTGATAGCCGCTAACACCACCGGTGGGAGCGATGCAATAAAATAATGCTCTCATGGATCATGAACTCAGTTGGAAAGGATCTTCGAACAGGTATTATTTATGCCACAAAAGCACACTTGGTTTGGGCAGATCTGAAAAGGCGATTTGATAAAGTAAATGGAACAAGAGCCTTTTTTCTTCATAGAGAAATTGCAATTTTAACTCAAGGAACAAATTTAATTTTTGGCTATTACACTAAGTTGAGAGATCTATGGGATGAATATTATGTCATAATCCCATCCCCTAAGTCAAAAGAATACGTAAAACACATGAAGAGACACAATTTGTTTCAGTTCTTAATGCGATTAAATGAATCATATGCACAAGCTAAGAGTCAAATCTTGTGTATGAATCCATTTCCTGATGTGGATCAAGCATACAGTATAGTATGCTCATTCAAGATAAAAGCCAAAGAGTTGTGATGATGGGGCTTAAAACTGTTGAAACCCCTGCCTTAGTTGTCAATAGAGGTCAAGGTTTTAGGCAAAGGAGGCAAGAGCTCAAATGTGATCATTGTCCAAACCTGAAGAATCATGCCAATAAAAATTATTACAAGGTTAAAGGATATCCATCAGATTCTAAGAATTATGCACCTAAAGAAGGTTATAACAATAATAGGGAAGGTTATAATAATCAAAGAGATGGATGTAGATCTAAAGAGGGCTATGGTCAGTCAAACATCAAGCAGGGATATGGCAATAAAGAATGGTATGGTCACATGAAGCCTGGTCCAAGAAACATGTTTACAGCAGCACAAAACAATGTCATGAATGCAACAATGTTCACAGAAAAGACGAATTCGGGGTCATTTTTTCATAGATGAACAGTACAAACAGATTTTATCATTGTTGAATATAAAAGAAGATACGTGAATACAAGCTAATGTAGCATGTACTATTTATTCAATGATATCCCATGTGTCAAGTGATAAATGCACTATAGATTCAAAGGCCTCTCATCACATTTCCTCAAACTTGCATTTATTGAATAATCTAAGAGAAATTGATAGCAGAAATAGAGAAAAGGTCCACTTACCTATAGGTACAAGAGCATACATTACTCATCTTGGGAATGCTTACATAGCAGGAAATCATATATTGCAGAACATATACTATGCGCCCGAGTTTAAGTTCAACTTGCTCCCTATTTCAAAGCTAACTGAGGATCTTGCTTGTTCTTGTTGAACCCCCAAAAAATTACCCCCGAGAGGGCTAAATTTAGGAATATCAACTGAATGGACTAACTCTTTTGGAGTTTTTGGAGTCGCCACCCAATTTAAGGAAAAACAGGGAACCAAATAAGTAAATGCGTGCAAAAACTCCATTTTTTAGAAAAAGGCAGTCTTTCAGAGATTCTATGGTAAGTGGTGTTGTTAATTTTGAAAGAAGGTTTTTAAGGCACTTTCAGAATTCCGTAAAATACAGTTAATCCAGGCTTCCAATTAATTTACAAGTGCTATCTATGCGCTTTTCTAAAAATAATTAATTGAACCATTAATTAATACTACTAATTAAATTTAGCAAATTTTCAGAAGATTTACAATTTATTTGAAAGCTTTAACTGTTTTCAAAATAAAATAAAATAAAATAAAATAAAATTTTCTTTTGAAAAGGAGCAATTTGATCGTCCTAATTTCTTTGCCAACTCGTATGTGGTAGCGCATAAATGGAACTTGCTTCATTTCAACTTTAAAACATGAGTATCTCACCATAAGATGGAACTTATGTTTCAAGTCGCTTTTGCAAAGTTGTTTCGGGACATTTAGAAGTTAATTTAAACTTCTTTATAAATTTTGACCTTTTAAAGAAACTACTTCGTATCAATAAGATAGAAGCCTTTTCTTATAGTCTATTATTAATCGTGATTTTGAAAATTTATAAAATTTTGCACGCATTTGCTTAAATGGCCTGATTTACAATAAATTTAATAACGACTTCAAAATAAAAGTATTGAACATAAAGTAGACAAATAACTCAATCAATGAAATATGTATTCATAAATCTAAGTACACAATTATTCTACAACAGTCAATAAATTATTCTAATAAGAATTCCTAATAATATGTAAATTTCTAAAAGATGGGAGAGATACAAGGATTTAGAAGAAACCCGGGAAATTGACCAACTCGAGGGAGCCTTGAATTTCATAAGGTTTCTAAAACTTTGAAATCTTGAGCTCGAATCTTGACCCTAATGCGAATCCAATTCAATGTATGCCTTCCCAATTTGCAAGTTTACCGAAACTCGTCCCAAGGAGTTCATGTTAAAGAAAAAGAAGGGGAAGAAGGATTAGTACACGATTTAAAATCTCACAAAATGCAAACTAAAGAAAAATTGATAAAGTAAATCGAACTATTCACAAATTCAGAAATAAGGCTAAAGAAAACTATTTACCCATGTAAGTATTATAGACAAATAGCTAACTCGTGTTCAGATTTTGTAAAGAAAACTAACCTTTACAATACTATTAAATATCAAGTTTTATGACAAACTAAGCCGTAGCCAATTCAACCTCATTTAAGAAAGACCATTCATATTCTTGAAGAAACAAAGTCACCATACGTCAATTATTTTAACTGTTAGCACAACCAAATAAATGATACTTCTTGGAACCAAGAGCTAAGATCCAAAATTAAATTCAAACAATCAACTGACGCACTACCCCCTAATAAGTGATACTTTCATTATAGAGCCTTAAACGTGATCTTGAAATTAAAGCAAACTAGACAATGAACTTGAGAAAAACCATGTTCTCATACACCTGCAGATTACTTAGACCACAAATTAAACTAAGATGCAAATAAATTTAGAATCAAACACCCGCTTCTTACACATTTCAAACCGCTAATTTGATTAAGTTACAGATTACAATTGCAGCATTGCTCTCCCCACATTCACACCAGCAAGATTAACAATTAACTTCACACAAATACAATTTAGAAGCTGAAATTAGCTTATTAGCCAAATAAAATTAACACTTCAAACCTTACTAGGATAAAAAAATAATCAGACCCAAACATTAACTCCTTTCAACCTCCAGGAACACCTCCAAACAAATTCACACCACTTGCAAACTCACCTGCAAACTCCAACACTAACTGCAGCTACCTCGCTATCTCATAGAGCAACAAGAAAGCAGGTAAACACCCTGCACCTTCTCAATTAATTTGCAAACCTCCTGGTTACCCCTATACTTCACAGAACACACTCCAAAATATAAACCAACTAAACTATAGCCACCTCCAAACAACCAAGAACAGCCCCTTCATCATTTTTCAAACCTCACAGAAAATCATAACAGATAGAACAAGAAGCAATCAAGTTCAGGGAATTAAGACTAAAGAAACATGGAAAGAAAAGAGCAGGCATCAACATAAATCAAATATGAAATTGAAATGAAGCTTAAACTAAACTAAACTAAACAGGATCTAGAAATGACTGAAACAAAATCAGAAACTTGAAAGATTTCTTAGGCAAACGAAGGCTAAGCTGAAACAGATTTCATGAAAAAAAAAAAAGCTAAGAGAAGCTGGAAAAGGATATATTTAGGCTGCTATAGGATATACCAAACTAGGAGAAACTTAATCATTCAATATTCCTTCAATTAAGCCTAGAAGGAATACTCATGCACCCCAAAACTCCAATCAAAACCTTGAAACTGTACATGACCTGCCTAAACAAATCTCAAACAACTTCTACCAAACCAAACAAACTACCTGCAGCCCTCATCTTACCTAAAGAAGCACCTGCAACAGCCACAGACCTCCATAGACACCTTATATGCAATCCCCACCTACCTGCAACATCCAGGAACTATTTTCTAACCTCTGCACGCATCTCACATGCTATTTCAACTGCCAGAAACAACCTGGACACCAATGCACCCACTCTAACACCTTAAAAAATGACCACACACGAAGCCAAACCTCTAGAATAAACTAACAACTTACATACTGCCTGCAATATTCACAGGCAGATTCATGCAACCTGCAGCAAAAAACCATCACCATACTACCTATAGAAATCAAGGAAAACAACCTGGGACCTCTGCTTTGAACCTCTGACCCTCCAGGAACAAACTCTAAACGAATATACAAACTCCTGCACTCACAGACCTCTCCTGAATTCTTCAGCATAACAGAACACACACCAAACCAACAGGAACCTCGAGACAACTGATAAACTAAAGGGAGAATAGGAGAAGCAATCGAAACAGGGAAGGAATATAAATGACTTAATGCATACCAAGAAACTGGTCTAAACCTGAACTATGAATATGAAACTTACCATAGATCTTATGCCAACATCTCAAAGAATTTGAAACTTACCCTAGAGCTTATGCCAACAACTCAAAGAGAACAGCATTTCAAGATCATTAAACCAGGTTGCCAACTAGTTAAGACTCAAAGAAACCAACACAGGAAACAGCTGCTACTAGACATGCTTTTAAGATACAAGAAACTTGAAATAAACTGATTCACCATTCCTTTATCAGAGATCTATAAACATACAGGAACTGATTTCAAACTAGAATTTCAACAAGCTAACAAGAGCACCAAAAAATGAAGAAAACAGAAACTGAAAATAAAGAAAATGAGAGGATTATTACCTTTTGCAGAGCAGCGAACGAGGGCAAGGATCCAAAAATAAACGACTCGAACAAAGTCGACGACTCGAACAATGATGAAGCGACTCGAAAAATAAAACGATACACAAAACTAGACAACAGTAACAGTATATATATGAACTTTAACTTAAGACTGAGATGAAGAAAACTTATGTATGCGCTGCTGCTGTTTTTTATTTCCTCTCTATATTCATGGCTCTTCTTTTCCTAGAAACTCACCCTCTCTATTCTTTGCTCCTTCCCTGAAATCACCCTAAAACCTGCTATTTATGGAAGAACTTTTTGTTTCAAAAGGGACTCCCCTTGGACTGAAATAGCCCTATCGGCTCTAATTGGATAGGGAATACAAGCAAAGGACAACGCTGGGGATTTCCTATTCATTCACTGTACGATTTCACAGCTGGATTTTTTGGAGTGTTTTTTAATTTTTTGATTGGGAATATCGGGTTGAAACTTGTTGAGGATTAGGGTCAAGCGGGTTGGGGAAAACAAATTGGGGCTTCTGATTAGGGGAGTTAATTAAAATGAGGGATTTACACAGGTGGGTAAGGTCTTAGGTTGTGTATTTCAATTTTAGCCCCTTTTGTTTCAAAATTAATCAATTTGCCTCTAATTTTAGAAATTAGTCCTGCTTAAGATAATTACACATTAATTCGAACCTTTTGGGACAAAATTGGGTGTCAACAGCTGCCCTTCTTTACCCAAAAATGATGAAAGAGTTTTCAGGATAAAGAAGTTGATGAAAAAGCCAATTTTGTCACGATAAAGCCAAAGACTTTTGATTCCGAGGACCAAAAGGCGAGGCTTATGGATATGGCTGAACTCCGGTTTCTGAGTTGCCTACATATCTCGGACTGAAAGAGAATTAGGCCATATGTAGTTCGACGATACTTAGAAATGAAGACTCACACGATTAACAGAAACGGACACATAAACAGGAAAGAATCTGACTGACCCCTAATCTGGAATAAAAGATTAGGTAAGACTTACTTGTTCGAGTGTGATTCCTCAGATCCTCGTTGACGAGTCCAGCTAATATCAATGATTGTCCCAGTTTACTGCTAAGAAAGAGTTCCACATTATGCTCCAAATGCTGCTGCGGTGCTGCTAAAATCCTGTAATAAACTCGACAAACATTAAGCGGGAAACTGAAAATGAAGTTTAATAAATGAATAGCAATAATAAAACTTGTAGATGCTGGTTGCAATATTAATCATAAGCATGTGTTCAATCAACTGGTGAAGTAATCCGGCTTTGTGAGGCAAAATGACTACGGGACCATTGGTGGACTGAAAATAAAGTAACAAAAGCTTCAATTAAAAGAAACATAAAGTGAACTTTAAAGAAAGTTATAAGGATAAAATGCCGCCTTTTCGGCAATAAACCATGATAAAGCATAACACATTAAATCATGAAGAGGGAGCTTGCAATGCTATTTTTGATTGTGCTCCAACCAAAAAGTAAGGACACATCCGAAGTAATCCCATTATCCTGCAAGCCTTAACAAACTTATTAGCTACATAAGGTCATTAAAATAGGTATAAGTAAATATAAACGCCTCAGGAGGCTACAAAATATATTTAAGAAAGTGTGCAAATATTAAAACACCTATCGAGGCCGTAAAAATTACACCTTAGAGGCATTCAAATAATTAACACTTTCGAGGTGACATCAATACGCCTTTGAGGCCATAAAATTACGCCTTAGAAGCATTCAAATAATTAACACCTTCGAGGTGACACAAATATGCCTCCGGGGCAACAAAATTACACCTTCGAGGAATTCAAATAATTAACACCTTCAAGGTGACACAAATACGCCTCCGGGGCAACAAAATTATGCCTTAGAGGCATTCAAATAATTAACACTTTCGAGGTGACACAAATACGCCTCCGGGGCAATAAAATTACGCCTTAGAGGCATTCAAATAACTAACACCTTCGAGGTGACACAAATACGCCTCTGGAGCAACAAAATTACACTTTAGAGGCATTCAAATAACTAACACCTTCGAGGTGATACAAATACGCCTCCGGGGCAACAAAATTACGCCTTAGAGGCATTCACATAATTAACACCTTCGAGGTGACACAAATATGCCTCCGGGGCAACAAAATTACACCTTCGAGGAATTCAAATAATTAACACCTTCGAGGAATTCAAATAATTAACACCTTCGAGGTGACACAAATACGCCTCTGGGGCAACAAAATTATGCCTTAGAGGCATTCAAATAATTAACACTTTCGAGGTGACACAAATACGCCTCCGGGGCAATAAAATTACGCCTTAGAGGCATTCAAATAACTAACACCTTCGAGGTGACACAAATACGCCTCTGGAGCAACAAAATTACACCTTAGAGGCATTCAAATGACTAACACCTTCGAGGTGATACAAATACGCCTCTGGGGCAACAAAATTATGCCTTAGAGGCATTCAAATAATTAACACCTTCGAGGTGACAGAAATACGCTTATCGAAAGCGTGGCACATAAATAAGCTTATCTCTCCGCATTCTTCTCCGGAGGAATGGTCTTGGCTACAAAGCAAAGTGAACCCCTCAAGATTGTCGATATCTGTAAATCATAAAAATAGGACTTTAGTAAGCGTACTAATAAAGTGAAAGAGAAATAAAACAAATATAAAAATTTGCAAAAGTATGGGAATAGAAATGCCGCCTTTCGGCAAAGTGGGAAAGCATCAAGCTTTATCCCAAGTATCATTGCAATCCTAGCAATGAGAATCTTGGAGATTGACTTGCTAAGATGTTGATCTTCCTTTGCGGGTTTTAATGTCCCTGCTCTCAACAAAAAAATTATTAGTTTTCGGAGGGAGGGGGGAGCGTTTGATTCATGCTGACTCGAGCCTTCCTCCTCCAGCAGCTTCCTTCTTTGCACTTTGTCTAGATTTGCGATCCGTCTTTTTAGACTTTTCTGATGCACTCTGTCGTATTTTAGATTGTGACATATATGTGATCAAATTGATCGTCCTTAATCTTCACAACTTTGCACTATTCTCGAAACCACTTCTTGGAACTTTGCCAATTCATTTTCTGATAAACGCTGCTTCTTGCAAAAATCTGCCCCAGTTATGATCTTCTGCCAAGTTGCAAGCCTTCAAAACTTCAAATTCCCTTGAAAAATTTGCCCCAGTTGCTTTCTTTGCGGAAACTGGAGATTTTAATATTAAGGAATCGAGCCCGATGTGAGCGCCTACGTATCCCGCCGTGGGAATCAGACCGTACGCAGTTCTGCTTACATAATATTTTGGGGATACCAGTCTGATTATCCGTCAAATCAGTCATTGCTTGCTTCACTTTGGATCAAACACTTAACCAACTCGAGAGTCAACATGAATCAAACTCCCTTTTTGGGGAATAATAAAAAAAACAAAAAGAAAAATTCAAAAGGTAACTATGCTAGTTTGCATGTCATTTGTGAGGTTGCACATAAGCAAGTAGCGCGCATCACGTAGCACTTTGCATTTTAAACAGGTTTGATATGTGGCAATCACAATTAGTTGAGCGTAAATAAAAATGCGAACGCGTCCTACCCTGTAAGGTGCCTCTTTGCGCTAGAGGTAAGCCTAATTGCGCAAACAAGCAGTAACAAAACATAGACCATGCCAGTTCTGAGCAATTCAGATTTAGAGTAAGCAATAAATAATAACAATAATTGATAACAATCATCTCTCCGTCTTGACACTGCAATTATGTTATCCCAACTATCTTCCCAAAGTTGGTGTCAACTCGAAATTCTAACACAGCTCATGCTCTCTACAACATCTGCACAAAATATTAAACCCAAATGCCTAAAACCTGAAACAATCCTCCATACCTTTTGCAAACATCCATACTCCTCCAAGCACAACTCTTAATTATTTTACAACATCCAGGGGTGAAATTTCCAACTGCCTTCACAATACCAGACTGCAAATCATAAAAGGTTCCAATTGACTTTTTACAAATAAAACCTCACTGGTCCTTGGCTTTGGACAGACCTCTCAGCTTCTTAGGTTTTGCAAGGCTCACAGACCTTATTCATAGGGCTCCTCACTGGTCCTCGGCTTTAATCAAGCCTCTCAGTTTTTTAGGTAGCCAAGACCTCACTGGTCTTCAAGGAGGGGCCCCACGGGTCATTCAAAGACACAGGGGCTTCACTCTCCTAGTATGCGACAAGCATACTTCAATTTTCATAAAGTTGCAGCTGGTCAGTCAACATGAACCTCCACACACAGAGGTCTTCATAAGAGAGACCCCACTGATCTTTTAAAGACACCAGGGGCTTCACCTCTTAGATCTCGCCATACCAGACCATCTCCAAAACACAAACCAACCAAATCTGCCTAACTTTTCCGGGACTGCAATTCTGTCTTGTTCACAAAACTCTGCACTATTATCTCAAATTCTCTGTGGACTGCTATGACCACATAGATTCTACTAAATTCTTCCATTTTCTAACCTAAAAGACAAAATAGGAGACAAAATTCTAAAAATGATTATGCTCAAAACATGGCTAGGACTGAGGATTCGTTATCACATGGTACATAATATGCATTGTCGTTGGGTTTTCAAAACCTGTTGACGTAAGAGCGGTTTCCTAAATATGGAGGCGGTACCAAGGACCGGGTCCAGACTAAGGTGCAAATACATGCATGCTCCTAAAAGCTCCGTCTAAGAGTGGGTTAACGGTTGAGGCTAACAGGTGAGTGGCAAGCGGTCTCGCAGTCGAATTACTCCCACGATGACCGCCGGTGTACCAACTCTTCATAGGGTTCTTTAGTGGAAGAAAGTGCGGGTGCGCATTGGCGCACCTCACGGATATTTGGGGTGAAAATGCAAGAGGTTCCCAAGAGTGGGGGAAATATGAACGGAATGCCAGTTTATATATGTGCACAAATAAAGGTGTAGTGACATGCTTTTCGTGGCACACAAACAAACAGATATAATAAAGCAAAATAAATTAAGCAGGCTAGTTGCAAATAATTGGAAACCTTTATGGTCAAAACCTTTATTGCTTCCTAGCGGAGTCGCCATGCTGTTGAACTCCAAAAAAAATAACCCCGAAGGGCTAAATTTAGGAATATCAACTGAATGGACTAACTCTTTTGGAGTCACCACCCAATTTAAGGAAAAATAGGGAACCAAATAAGCAAATGCGTGCAAAAACTCCAGTTTTAGAAAAAGGCAGTCTTTCAGAGATTCTATGGTAAGAGGTTTTGTTAATTCCGAAAGAAGGTTTTTAAGGCACTTTTGAAATTCCGTAAAATACGGTTAATCCGACAGGTTTCCAATTAATTTACAAGTGCTATCTATGCGCTTTTCTAAAAATAATTAATTGAACCATTAATTAATTCAACTAATTAAATTTAGTAAATTTTCAAAAGATTTACAATTTATTTGAAAGCTTTAACTGTTTTCAAAATAAAATAAAAGCGCATTTTCTTTTGAAAAGGAGCGATTTGATCGTCCTAATTTCTTTGCCAACTCGTATGTGGTAGCGCATAAATGGCACTTGTTTAATTTCAACTTTAAAACATGAGTATCTCACCATAAGATGGAACTTATGTTTCAAGTCGCTTTTGCAAAGTCGTTTCGGGACATTTAGAAGTTAATTTAAACTTCTTTATAAATTTTGACCTTTTAAAGAAACTACTTCGTATCAATAAGATAGAAGCCTTTTCTTATAGTCTATTATTAATCGTGGTTTTGAAAATTTATGAAATTTTGCACGCATTTGCTTAAATGGCTTGATTTGCAATAAATTAAATAACGACTTCAAAATAAAAGTATTAAACATAAAGTAGACAAATAACTCAATCAATGAAATATGTATTCATAAATATAAATATACAATTATTCTACAACAGTCGATAAATTATTCTAATAAGAATTCCTAATAGTATGCAAATTTCCAAAAGATGGGAGAGATATAAGGATTTAAAAGAAACCTGGGAAATTGACCAATTCGCGGGAGCCTTGAATTTCCTAAGGTTTCTAAAGCTTTGAAATCTTGAGCACGAATCTTGACCCTAATGCGACTCCAATGCAATATATGCCTTCCCAATTTGCAAGTTTAGCGAAACTCGTCCCAAGGAGTTCATGTTAAAGAAAAAGAAGGGGAAGAAGGATTAGTACACGATTTAAAATCTCACAATACGCAAACTAAAGGAAAATTGATAAAGTAAATCGAACTATTCACAAATTTAGACATAAGGCTAAAGCAAACTATTTACCCATGTAAGTATTACAGACCAATAGCTTACTCATTTTCAGATTTTGTAAAGAAAACTAACCTTTACAATACTATTAAATATCAAGCTTTATGAAAAACTAAGCCGTAGCCAATTCAACCTCATTTAAGAAAGACCATTCATATTCTTGAAGAAACAAAGTCACCATACGTCAATTATTTTAACTGTTAGCACAACTAAATAAATAATACTTCTTGGAACCAAGAGCTAAGATCCAAAATTCCATTCAAACAATCAACTGACGCACTACCCCCTAATAAGTGATACTTTCATTATAGACTTAAACGTGATCTTGAAATTAAAGCAAACTAGACATTGAACTTGAGAAAAACCATGTTCTCATACATCTACAGATTACTTAGCCCACAAATTAAACTAAGATGCAAATAAATTTAGAATCAAACACCCGCCTCTTACACATTTCAAACCGCTAATTTGATAAAGTTACAGATTACAATTGCAGCATTGCTCTCCCCACATTCACACTAGCAAGATTAATAATAAACTTCACACAAATACAATTTAGAAGCTGAATTTAGCTTATTAGCCAAAAGAAAATTAACACTTCAAACCTTACTAGGATAAAAAAATAATCAGACCCAAACATTAACTCCTTTCAACCTCCAGGAACACGTCCAAACAAATATACACCACTTGCAAACTCACCTGCAAACTCCTACACTAACTACAGCTACCTCGCTATCTCACAGAGCAACAAGAAAGCAGGTAAACACCCTGCATCTTCTCAATTAATCTGCAAACCTCCCAGTTACCCCTATACTTCACAGAACACTCTCCAAAATATAAACCAACTAAACTATAGCCACCTCCAAACAACCAAGAACAGCCCCTTCATCACTTTTCAAACCTCACAGAAAATCATAACAGATAGAACCAGAAGCAATCAAGTTCAGGGAATTAAGACTAAAGAAACATGGAAAGAAAAGAGCAGGCATCAACATGAATCAAATATGAAACTGAAAATGAAGCTTAAACTAAACTAAACAGGATCTAGAAATGACTGAAACAAAATCAGAAACTGGAAAGATTTCTTAGGCAAACGAAGGCTAAGCTGAAACAGATTTCATGAAAAAAAAAAAGCTAAGAGAAGCTGGAAAAGGATATATTTAGGCTGCTATAGGATATACCAAACTGGGAGAAACTTAATCATTCAATATTCCTTCAATTAAGCCTAGAAGGAATACTCCTGCACCCAAAACTCCAATCAAAACCTTGAAACTATAGCAGACCTACCTAAAAAATCTCAAACAACTTCTACCAAACCAAACAAACTACCTGCAGCCCTCACCTTGCCCAAAGAAGCACCTGCAACAGCCACAGACCTCTATAGACACCTTATATGCCATCCCTACCTACTTGCAACATCTAGGAACTATTTTCTAACCTCTACACGCATCTCACATGCTATTTCAACTGCCAGAAACAACCTGGACACCTCTGCACCTACTCTAACACCTTAAAAAACGACCATACACGAAGCCAAACCTCTAGAATAAACTAACAACTTATATACTGCCTGCAATATTCACAGGCAGATTCATGCCACCTGCAGCAAAAAACCATCACCATACTACCTATAGAAATTAAGGAAAACAACCTGGGACCTCTGCTTTGAACCTCTGACCCTCCATGAACAAACTACAAACGAATATACAAACTCCTGCACACACAGACCGCTCCTGAATTCTTCAGCATAACAGAACACACACCAAACCAACATGAACCTGGAGACAACTGATAAACTAAAGGGAGAACAGGAGAAGCATTCGACACAGGGAAGGAATAGAAATGACTGAATGCAGACCAAGAAACTGGTCTAAATCTGAACTATGAATCTGAAACTTACTCTAGAGCTTATGCCAACGTCTCAAAGAATTTGAAACTTACCCTAGAGCCTATGCCAACATCTCAAATAGAACAACATTTCAAGATCATTAAACCAGGTTGCCAACTAGTTAAGACTCAAAGAAACTAATACAGAAAAACAACTGCTACTAGACATGCTTTTAAGATACAAGAAACTTGAAATAAATTGATTCCCCATTCCTTTATCCGATATAGAACTGATTTCAAATTGGAATTTCAACAAGCTAACAAGAGCACAAAAAAATGAAGAAAACAGAAACTGAAAATAAAGAAAAGGAGAGGATTATTATCTTTTGCAGAGCAGCGAACGAGGGCGAGGATTCAAAAATAAACGACTCGAACAACGATGAAGCGACTCAAAAATAAAAATGATACACAAAACCAGACAACAGTAACAGTATATATATGAACTTTAACTTAAGACTGAGATGAAGAAAACTTATGTATGCATTGCTGCTGCTATTTTTATTTCCTCTCTATATTCACGGCTCTTCTTTTCCTAGAAACTCACCCTCTCTATTCATTGCTCCTCTCCTAAAATCACCCTAAAACCTGCTATTTATGGAAGAACTTTCCGTTTCAAAAGGGACTCCCCTTGGACTGAAATAGCCCTAACGGCTCTAATTGTATAGGGAATACAAGCAAAGGACAACATTGGGGATTTCCTATTCGATACTGTAAGATTTCACAGCTGGATATTTAGGAGTGTTTTTCATTTTTTGATTGGGAATATCGGGTTGAAACTGGTTGGGGATTAGGGTCACGCAGGTTGGGGAAAACAAATTGGGGCTTCTGATTAGGGGAGTTAATTATAATGAGGGATTTACACGGGTGGGTAAGGTCTGAGGTTGTGTATTTCAGTTTTAGCCCCTTTTGTTTCAAAATTAATCAATTTTCCTCTAATTTTAGAAATTAGCCCTGCTTAAGATAATTACACATTAATTCGAACCTTTTGGGATAAAATTGGGTGTCAACAGTTCTGTCACTTTTTTTCTTGATTTTTGTATCTTCCAGGACACTAAAAATGGAAAGGTGAGTTTGAATAATAAGGAGAGATATGGGTTGTATGTGGTACAAGGAATAAAGCTGAATAAGTGCTAGCTAATTCTAGGATGGCACATGAGGTAGACAGTAGCTGCTTGTGGCATAAAAGATTGGGACATGCTTCAGCAGTTGCCGTGAAGTACATTTCATTTCTGAAGAAAAAATAGATATAATGTAGTACATAATAATTTTGGAGTTTGTCTATTAGCAAAGCAATCTAGACTGAAGTTCATAATAGTCAAAGCAAAAGTGTTAAGCCTTTTCAGCTTGTTCTTATGGATGTATGGAGACCATACAAGTTAGCTACTCACTATAGAAAGAATTACTTTCTAAGTGTTGTGGATGATTGTGCCAGAGCAACCTGGGTGTTCTAATGCAATTCAAGTGTGAGACCATTATTTTTTTGGAAACTTCTTGCGTTTAGTTCACAATCAATTTGAAACTACTGTGAAAGTGGTAAGAAATGACAATGGAATTGAATTCTTTAACTCCCAATTGAATGAATTGATGTCATCTCATAGAATTATGCATCTAAGTAGTTGTCCTTATACTCCACAACAAAATGGGGTTGAAGAAAGAAAACACAGGCACATATTAGATACAACTAGAGCTCTTAAGTTGCAAGCCAGTACTCTAGGCAAGTTTTGGGGAGAATATGTCCAAACAGTTGTATACATTAGCAACAGACTACCATCTAATGCACTAAATGGGAAGAGTCCTTATGAATTGTTGTATGGTAAAGTACCATGCGTAGATCACTTGAGAGTTTCTTGGGTGCTTATGTTATGCTACTAACTTAATGCCAGGGGTTAATTTTGAAGCTAGGGCAAGAAGAGTAGTGTTCCTAGATTATTCGACCACACAGAAGGGATACAAATTATATTATTTTTCCATTAACACATTTTTTACAAGTAGGGATGTGTCTTTTAGAGAGGAACAATTTCCTTTCCACAAGAATATTGTTATGCAAGGTGACCAAGAGGAAGAAGTTGCTGGCTCACTCAACACACTTATGGATGATGATCATGATTACCTTCAGAAAAAGGCTAATCTCACCAACCCAGCTACTGATGAAGACAATGCTGACACAACTGGAGTCACAGAAACAAATGTCAGACATTTAGAAGTACATGATCTGGAACCTACAGATGACAATGATGCTCATTTTTCAGGTGATCTAGAATGTAATGTTTAGGAAGCTAATGATTCAAACAGAGAAGGCGTAGGTACAACAGAAGTGGGCAGAACAAAAAGGCTACTAACCTGGATGAAGGATTATGTGACTGCTACAAGGTTTGGAAAGACCACTATTGGAAAGAATAGTGTGTAACCCATATCGAACTTTATTTCTTATAAAAAAAGTTAGTCCAATATATAAAGATTACTTGCAAGCTTCTCTGTTCTGAAAGAGTCACAAACTTTCAAGGAGGTTGCTCAAGATAAGATGTGGATAGGAGCAATGAAACAGGAGATAAGTGCAGTGAAGGCCAATAAAACATAAACGTGGTTCCTTTACCACCAGGTGAAACAGCCATAGGTTCAAAATGGGAATATAAAATCAAGTACAAGGCAAATGGAGAGATAGAGAGGTTCAAGGCAAGACTGGTTGTAAAAGAATACAATAAAAAGGTAGGACTGGATTATCATGAAAACTTTTCCCCAGTAGCAAAAATGGTGACTGTGAGCTCAATAATTTCCTTAGCAGCTTCACAAGATGTTGTATCTAATTAACATTTTTAATGCTTTTTTGCAAAGAGATCTCTATGAGGAAGTGTAGATGGAGTTACATCAAGGATTTCAAAGGCATTAAGGAGAAAAGAGTCGCCATGTTGCTTAAGTTATTATATAGACTTAAGCAAGCTTCTAAAAAATGGAACATTAAGCTAACATAAGCACTTCTAAGGGCAAGATTCAGGCAGAGTTCCTATAATTATTCATTCTTCACTAAAAGAAAGGGTAAGGATCTTGTGATGACTTTGATATATGATGATGACCTATTGATTATTGGGAGTAGTGAGGTTCTTATTCAAGAAGCTAAAGGAGTGTCGAACAGAGAATTCAAGGTTAAGGACCTTGATAAATTAAAGCATTTTTTGGAGATTGAACTCTTAAGATCACAACAAGGTATACTTCTTAACCAGAGAAAATATGCACTAGAATTAATATCAGAGGTTGGCCTAGGAGGGGCAAAGCCAGCATGTACACCAATTGAGGTGAACCAGAAGCTTACTTCTGTAGAGTATGACAAAGTGGTGGGCTTCAAGAGTGATCTAGTTTTAGAGGATGTAACCAGCTATCAGCAGCTGATAGGGAAGTTACTATATCATACCATAACTAGACCTGACATTAGCTATGTTGTACAAAACTTGAGCTAGCTCATGCAAGCCCATAAGAGATCTCACATGGAAGCTGCCTTAAGGGTAGTCAGGTATATTAAAATTAAAGCAAGAATGGGAGTTCTGCTAAAAAGAATAGTGTTTTAACCTTTAAGGCATATTGTGACTCAGATTGGGCAGCTTGCCCTATCACAAGAAGATCTGTTAGTCATTATGTGGTTAAGTTTAGAGGTTCCCTAATCTCCTGGAAGTTAATGAAGCAACATACAGTATCTAGAAATATTGAAGAAGCTGAATATAGAAGTATGGCTACTGTTGTAGCATAATTAACATGGTTACTTGGTTTGTTTCAATTTCAAAAACTTGGAGTGGCAGTAAGAAGACCAATGCATTGTATTGTGATAATAGGGCAGCCTTGCAAATTGCTGCTAATCCAATCTTTCGTGAAAGGACAAAGCACATAGAAATATATTGACATTTCATTAGAGAGAAGATTAAGCAAGGAATGTTCATGCCACTGTACATCAGTACTAAAGATCAATAAGCAGACTTATTTACTAAAGAATTATGTCCTGGACAACATCTAGTTTTACTTAACTAGATTGCAGTGTTAAACATCTTACACCCTCCAGCTTGAGGGGGGAGTATTGGAGTTAGCATTGCAGAGTTAAGTTAGTCGTTAGATAGTTAAGTGATGCCGGGCAAATTGGCCTAAACGACAACCATCAAGAACCAAGCTTGGAGAGCACAAAGGACACAAGTCAAGGGCTCCGGAAACGTCTTGAAGATCATGCATTGGAGCGCCAAGGAAGTAGGAGCACTTAGGCACCAAAGGAGAGGCTCGGGGGACACATTTTGAGCCATTCCAAGGACCCCTAGGAAGGGGCGGACCGCCTAGTGAAGTTGAGGCCTCGGTATTTTGGGGCGCCTGAAAAGGGGCGGACCGCCCACTCCACAGCATGGAGAAGTAGGCGGACCGCCTACTCCCACTAGGCAGGGGCGCCTAGTTGCTGAGCTTTGGACGGGAGTTTGACATAAAGTTCCTATTTTGGCCCTACGAGGCTTGTATTGTTTTTATATCATGTGAGGGCTCTTTAGTCATTTCATTAGGGGTGTGGATAACTTATAAATACCACACTTAGACATTTTCTTCATTAGTTTAGTTAGTCATTGTTGAAGACAGAATCTTGAGAGAAAACATTGAAGAGGCCGAGCCCTTCTTGTTTGAGCCCGAGGCTCGTGTATGTCTCGACTTGGAACCTATGGAGATCGACACCTAGTTAGATTCCATTGTAAGGTTCAAGTTTCCCTTCTCCCTCTTGAATTCAATTAACGTTACTGAATTGAATTCGATTCTTTCTTCTACTTTCTTGCCTTCCCAATCTTGATTTCGTGTTATCCTTTAATTGCTTCCGCTTGATTATCGTATAGTTTGCTTCCGCGTGTTTTGCCCTGCATCAGTTGGTATCAGAGCAAGGCTCGGGTTATGTTCTTACAAACCCCCGTTCCTTGTTCCATATGTTAGTATCATTGTTGTTGTTGTGTTTGTTCTTGAAAAATTGAAGAAAAACAAAAAAATAGAAAAACTTGAAAATTTTACAAAATTTGGTGGAGCTTGTTGGATTGGAACACCCATGCATTAAAAATCATTGGGGTTTGTTCCTTATTGTATTCCCGTTCTTTTGGTACCAAAATTACAAGATTTGGTGGTGTATTTCAAAATTTGAAGAAATCAAATTCCCAAAATTTTCAAAGAACCCTAGAACTTGCTCAAGAATCAAAATTGATTTGTTGTTGTTTGATTGGGGTTAAAACCTATTGGGGAATGTTTAGAAATACCATACACATCTTTGGGTATCATTAGGATCGAAAACAAGTCGAAAACGTTGGATTTTGAGTGCTAAACGAGCCAAAAACCCGTTTTCGGATCGTGCTGAAGGCACCAGTAGGCGGACCGCCCACTCCTATAGGCGGACCGCCCCTTTTTCTTCAGCTCTCTGGATCTTGGAGTAGGCGGACCGCCCACCTGCAGAGGCGGGGCGCCCACTCCTGGGGTGACTCCGTTTGGCTTCGTTTCGTGTGTTTTTGTGTTCCGTTTGCTTCCGTACCTCTTGGTTAGTGTTTCTAGGGTAATTGGCCTACTTTATTAACACTAACTCTTTAGCGTATTAGGACACTCGTGCGTAGAGGAGATTAGAATTCAAAGAAGAGTCGTAGAACTCCTTTTGGCCTCAAGTGCGCACTTTAAATAACCGTCCGTCCATTGAGTCTCATTAATTCCACTCCGAACTTTAACTTGGACATGCTAGTTGTGATTACCTTGGTTCCCAAGTTGATAAGGCCTCGCTCTTGAGTGTACATATATTGAGTGATACACGTGAGGGAGTGACTTTTGGGAGGTTTTGTTCTTTGGTGTTGCAACAATGTCGGATGTTGAGTGTGGGGATTATGACTCATGTGGGGATGATGCGAGTTGCTATGGCTTGTATGGTGATGATGGAGACTATGATTCCTATGGTGAGAATGATGGCCATTACTATGATGATGGAAACCATGGCTCCTATGTTGATGAAGCGGTTCACTATGATGATCGTGAGATTGATGATGACTATGAGGCTCATGATGAATTTGTTGATCCTTATGCTTCTAGTCAAGAACCCGAGGATGGTGACGCTTCAAGGTATGATGATCCTACTTACTCTACTTGTGATGAACTTGAGCATGATAGTGACATAGATAGAGTGGATGATGAGGTTGATTATACGAATTGTGCATATGCATCTTCTCTTGGTGTTGCTTGTGGTGTACAAGGGAGTAGTAGAGGACCTTCCATTAGTATGGGAGGTGGTGGTGGTTGTTCCATGGGAAATGGGAGATTTGCATCTTCTAGTTCCCATGTGAAGGGTGGAATGAGAAATGGTATTGCTCTTACCGTTACGGGGGTACATTGCTCTAGTAGTGGTGGTAGGAGTGGTGCTAGGGGCTATGGAACCAAGGCGAGAGGCAATTATGGGTTCCATAGTTGTACTCCTTCCTCGACTTCCAACAACACTCCTAATGTTGGAAGAGTGACGGGAAGTGGAGGACATTCTAGTGGTGTTGCCACTAGTGGAGGGATAAGGAAGACTCAAGTTGAGGGTGATGTGTTTCTTGAACTTCCAAGTTCTTATTTGGATGATCCTATACGAAACTTGGGTCTAAGGAGGTTCCTTGTTGAGGTGGAAGGTAATGGAGGGTACTTGCTCAAGATTGGTAACACCGATGCCAATTGCATTAGTACCTCGGTGGTTGATGAGTTAAGGCTACCTTGCTATGCCCTAGAGCATCCTTATAAGTACCACGGAGTGTGGGTTTCCAAGCAAGCTCGGGTGTGCATATCTCATAGGAGCTATTGGGGTTATATGTGGTGTGACGTGTACCCCATGCAACATTGTGATGTGTGGTTAGGTGAGCCATGGTTGCAAGGCAAGAAGGTGCGATATGATCTTGGGAATGATAGGTATTATGTGAACAAGGGCCAAAGGAGTTATGACCTTGAGCCTCTTGGAGCAAAGATCAAGTCATCTCCTAGTATACCTTCTAGGCCTATGCAAAGGGGAAAGGAGCAAGAACCTCATTCCACGATTGAAAGGGTGCAAACAAGATGTCCTACAAACACAAGCAATGGTGGGACTAGTGCTACAAAAGAGTTGACGAATGTCAACAAGGTGAGCCCGAAGCCACTTCCAAAGCCGAGTGGTTCACCGACAAAGAAGAAGGAGACATCAAGTGATGGGTCTCCAAGTCCTAGATTCCGGATTGATGTAAAAAGTCCACCTACTCCGGCTATGGGCATTCTCGGGCCTCGTCCCAATTCGCCCGAATTTGAGAGACAAAAGATAGAGAGGAGTAAGGGAGTGACCGGTGACATTCCTAGAGCGGAAAAAGGAGAGGATGTGTTGAGTGATGTGAGTGGGATGTCACCACCCGAATCTACACCCGACCTTGAAAAGAAAATGAGGGAAAAGAAAGAGGGAAAAAGAAATATTGAGAGTGAGGACACCCCTTATTCTAACCTTAACCCTTTTGCTTTTTCTTCTACTTGTTTGAGTACTTGTGTAGGTATTCTTGGAGGCAAACCGATGGAGCTTCAACTATGTCCCGTGATGGAAAGACAAGGTGAAGGAGATGCCGAATGTGAGCTACAAGGTGGAGACGTTCATGACCCTTCAAAGGTATGTGTTAGTTCTTCCTCCCTTGAGCATGATACTTCCTTGTCTTGTGATCTTGTTTGTAACAACTCTATGCTAGTTGATGATTTGCATGAGTATAATGTGTTTGCAACTAGTGTAGAGCCTTCGGGTCAACTTGTGTATGAAATTGAACCACTAGTTGAGAGGGTTGAAAAGCCACATCATGATGTGAGCTCGGTTTTCATTGAACCTCTCTTTAGTGAAAATATTGAAGTTGACCTTGTGTGTGAACCTTGTTATGACACCCCACCTATATTTGATAAAGGAGAAGATGAATTGCATGATAATCTTATTCTTCCCTTTAATTGCTTAATTGATAGTGGTGGTCTCTTGTGTCGTAGTGAGGGTGGATTTGATCTTGAGGAGTCTCTAGAGTGTGAGATGGATCGATTCATTTTCGATGACTCCTCGAGTGTGGGTGAAGGACCTAGTCTTGATTCTATGCTTTTGTGTGATCATGAATTTGAGGTGCATGCCTTTACATTTCTATTGTTTGAAGGCAATCTCATTTGTGGTGGTGAAATGTATCGGACTAGAGTCGGTAGTAGAGTCGAACCTCCATGGTTTGTCAAGTTAGGCTCTATGGATGATCCAACGTTTGGAACTCCAAGTGAGGAGAGTGGTCTTGGTAATGGTCGTGTTGACCTATCTTCTAATAGTCCTAGCCTTCGTTGTGTGGACTATAATGATGAAGGACCTATTTTGGAGACCTTCCTTTGGAGCTTGTCCAATAAGGAGGATTGTCTTGGGGTTGATTTGGGAGGTGAGGAGGTACCTCTTGGTGTGTGTAACAATGCTCTTAAGAAGGGGAGTGGAGTAGTCGATGTTAGTTGTGAATTGAACTACTTTACTTACTCCATCCCATATGTCGAGCACACCTTGAGTGTTGAGCATGCCAAAGCCGATGTGTCACTTTGTGATAAAATTGATTTGGAGGCTTGGTGTGTTGGTCATGGGCTTAGGGGTCGTGGGGAATTTAATTGCTACATGCATATCCTTGATCTCTTTGCTTGTTTTGAGGATGAGTGCTTGTTCTTGTCGAGCCAACACTTTGTTGTCTCTTTTGGGGACATAAGCTTTTTCATAGGAATTGATGCTTGGCTCTATCACAAGAGTGTGTTTTCTACACCACTTGCACTTATTCTTGCTAAGCTAACCTACTTGCGAAGTAGGAAATTTTGGTTGTGCTTGTTTTGATTGTAGGTTTGATGGTGTGATTTCGAGGACGAAATCCTTTCAAGAAGGGGAGGATGATGCCGGGCAAATTGGCCTAAACGACAACCATCAAGAACCAAGCTTGGAGAGCACAAAGGACACAAGTCAAGGGCTTCGGAAACGTCTTGAAGATCATGCATTGGAGCGCCAAGGAAGGAGGAGCACTTAGGCACCAAAGGAGAGGCTCGGGGGACACATTTTGAGCCATTCCAAGGACCCCCAGGAAAGGGCGGACCGCCTAGTCAAAGGGGCGGACCGCCTAGTGAAGTTGAGGCCTCGGTATTTTGGGGCGCCTAAAAAGGGGCGGACCGCCCACTCCACAGCATGGAGAAGTAGGCGGACCGCCTACTCCCACTAGGCAGGGGCGCCTAGTTGCTGAGCTTTGGACGGGAGTTTGACATAAAGTTCCTATTTTGGCCCTACGAGGCTTGTATTATTTTTATATCATGTGAGGGCTTTTTAGTCATTTCATTAGGGGTGTGGATAACTTATAAATACCACACTTAGACATTTTCTTCATTAGTTTAGTTAGTCATTGTTGAAGATAGAATCTTGAGAGAAAACATTGAAGAGGCCGAGCCCTTCTTGTTTGAGCCCGAGGCTCGTGTATGTCTCGACTTGGAACCTATGGAGATCGACACCTAGTTAGATTCCATTGTAAGGTTCAAGTTTCCCTTCTCCCTCTTGAATTCAATTAACCTTACTGAATTGAATTCGATTCTTTCTTCTACTTTCTTGCCTTCCCAATCTTGATTTCGTGTTATCCTTTAATTGCTTCCGCTTGATTATCATATAGTTTGCTTCCGCGTGTTTTGCCCTGCATCATTAAGGATCAATGTGTAAATAATAGAAGTTGATAGGTGTAGTTAGTTATTAATTAGTTTGAGTTGGTGGTTATTTAGTATATAAGTGGAGGTTAATAGTTAGTTAGTTGCTCATTTCAGAAGAAATCAATCTCTAGATGACATGACCCAAATTTTGGTTAGGCCGTATGGGCACCTAACTACCTCCCCTAGAGTTGTCGGGTGAATCCTATAAACTTAACTCAAGATAAATGATACGAAATCAACCAAATAATGATATAAGAAAACTCAATATATATATATATATATATATGGGTTTTGCTAACCTACTACATGAGTGTAGTAGGTTAGCAATATCCCCATTTTTTGATTGGCAAAAATGCCCTTATAGTTATGACACCTATTCATTAGCTGTTTGGACCCTTTGGTCTTTTTACCAAAAACTTATCAAATTCCTCATTCACTCTCCGTCACTTCCCCTCCTCTTCCCCAATTGTTTTCTCTAGTTCGCCTAGTTGATTGAATTTTATCAAGAAACAATTGCAGTAGTGGGAAGATCAAATGATGTAGCATAACAATAGGCTCTAAGCCTCTGGTAGAATCGGTTACCAAGACCTATTTTGATCATTGTTAACAGAAATACAAGATCTACTCATATTCACTAAAGGATTTGGACATGCGACTAAGCATTCAATCATTTAATTAAAAAGTAAGAAGCAGAATTAAAAAAATAAAGTGTGTTAATAGCTCTTCTTGGTGTAGATAGCTTTCTCTCTTATTTTTGCAAAAAAATTGTAGATCGATGTAATCAATTTCGTTTGGCAAGATAATTTTAGTGTATTAAGAATGCATGAAAAATGAACTTGTTTATGTCAGATTAGAGAAGAAGAAGAAATGGAGTAGTTTCATCTTGGCTGAGGGATTAAGGAAAAGCAGAAAGAGTGAAAGTGAAAATGTGAGAGGAAAGGAGGATCTGGGCACGGGGTTTAGATTTTTACGTGAAAAGACAAAAAAGTCTCAATATTAATGAATAGGCGTCATAACCATAAGGGTATTTTTGCCAATAAAAAAATGGGGACATTGCTAACATACTACACTCATGTAGTAGGTTAGCAAAACCATATATATATATATATATATATATATAGGAAAAATGTGTATATAGGCTGCAAGAAGAAATACAACTAACTACCCATATACATAGGTCTAGAGTAATCCAAATCGGACATCTAAGAAGTCAAAAGAATATTTACATCTCCCGAAGGGAGAAAAATAAGCCTATAAAACATCAAGACTAAGATCGGTGGCCTGTGTGAACAAAAGATGGCTCACCAAGCTGGCTGGAACTTCCTCGCTCCTCAATCGCGCTGCTGGCTTGGTCCTGAAGTGGAATTTGCTGAAACGAACAAATACAACAAGAAACAATGAGGGAGTGAGTCATAAAGACTCAATAAGTAGGGAATAGCTAGCGACCTCGATGGATGGATACGCTAGCCAGGAAAAACAGCTCACAAAACACACATAAAGATATGAATCGAATGTATTATGATGCAATGGGGTCACATGTGCCCGAAACCTATCTCTGATATGGGACTCTCATCGACTACCAGTAGATATATGTAATAATAATCATTCATCGGCGCGGAAGTCTCATCAACTGCCAGGAAATACATCTCAAGCTCATAACGGTAGTACAATACCTTTATGCTCAATGCAATACTAATAACAAGTCATAATGTATGATATACATTACAGACCCAAAGCTAAGGCGTAGAAAGTATGCATATCGGCAGTCACACACAAAAGAAACACGTGGTAGAATATCCATAAGGCCAAAGGCCGTCAAGAAGATGGATATAATCACTTATCTCAAGTCCTAGGTCAATACAGCTATTGAACAATTGCCTTTTCTTTCTGGAGCCTCTCATAACTATCCCTATATGAGCCAAATAAGTTCAATCGCACATATAAGTGCTTATAGAAGGAGGGTTTAACTATTAGACGAAGAATATAGAGAAATTACCAAAATACCCTCGAGTCAAACTTAACTGAAAACTCATACAGCATACTTTTTCGGACTCCCCGTTATCCCCACGAATCCAATAATACCATTAGTTTCGATAACTGAGTTCATTTTCATCAAATTCCCTAAGTTCATAAACTTTACGGTTCTAACACAATTACCCTAAGTTAATTTCAAAAAATTCTAACTTAAGAATCATGAATTAACATAAATGATTAGCTTAGATCATTACCTGATGATTTTGGTTGAATTGGTATTTTAGTTTCACCTTGGAACTGCTTTGAAATTGTTAGAACTGGACTTGGAATGAAAACAGCCGACAAAACATGCTTTTATATCCCTCTCTAACATGTTGTAGGGGCCAAAAAATGCACCAGCAACACCTGGTACCAATTTTGGGTCCAAACGGGACCTTAGAAAGCTCGGAATGACCTCAAATTTTGCACACAAGTTTTACAACACTTACACAACCTACTTGTGAATACGGATATCGAATCGGATTCCTGAAACTCAAAATGTGAAAAAGGTCAAATTTCAACTTTCGGAACAATAGCGAAAATTATCCGAACGACCTCGTATTTTACCTCAGAAAGGCCACATAGATCACAAATGACCATATGAACCTAACGATGGTTTAGAATTTTGATTCAAAGCTCATTTACTCAAATCGAGCTCGAAAACCTCTTTTAAGCTTTACCGACAACCGAAACTGAAACTTTTTTCTAAGACCTACCAAACGAGGTCCGATTCAGTTCAAACATTACAGATAGATCCTAATGGACCTTATAGAGATTTTAAGACTGTTGGCATGCCAATTGGAGTTCTAACTTCCAAAATAACTTGCTAAGGTCGTTTCACCAGATATTTTCCAAAAACGTTCTCTCTACTTAGCTCAACTATGTATTCAATATTTCATCCAAACTAGTAGATTTTGATATTGAGCCTAAGAATATTTAAAAAGACATTCAAATAAATAAAAGAAATTGTATAAAGTCAAGTCATAAACAAACGGTACAAGAGCAACTTTTGATAAGAAATCCTTTCGATGCTCTTGCTGATCATGGTGGTGACAAGTAGCAGCTCCTACCAGCTACTCAATATTTCAGCAAAAGAAATTCCCTCCCGGGAATATGGCTTTTCTTTAGAAGCTAATAACACAGAATCCTTGATGTCGCATGGACCTTCTCAGGACATAAGGGCTGTGCAATTTTATACTTAATCAGAAGAGGCAGCGGTAACCTTTGTCCAGGTTTTCTTTAGTACTACTTCAGAACAAGCTGAGGGTCTCACTCCGAAACCTTTAATTTCACCGGTGCAGCTTGAATTACCATGTAAAGTTCCTGGTAGGAACACATGTTGAACAGTTCTTACCTACAGAAGGAACACGTGTTGGAACAGGTTTATGGGGAACAGAATGCTCATATAGATATTGAAAAAGTTCTTGCAATTGTTCAAGGAGATTACTTGGCTTAAGATAATGGCGAAAATAATGTTTCAGATAAGGTTGCATATGAGAAGGAGGAAGAGATTGATGCCAATTCCACTAATGAGGTGAACTTTGTGAAGAAGCAAGATGGTAAGACAACTCAGGGAAAATGGGTTGACGTAGTGGATGAGGAAGAAAAAGCTTTAAAAAAATACTCAAAGTAGCAGCTTGAAAGCTACTGCCCCAGAGTTTGTTCCCTCTTCAGCCGTGTTCAATAACTCTAGGGGCAAAAATACTCAATTGGCTAATGTTAACCTACTGAATACTAGCCAAAATAAGTCTAGGGAATCATAGGTTGGTCCAATAGTGAAATGGCCTTGGCTAGTCGTTTCGAGAGTTAGGACTCTGATTGGCGAACCGATAGTTTTAAAAGCTCTGTACGGTCCACTAGGACCTGTCTTTAAATTTAAACTAAATTGGACTTCGTTTGATAGGCCTTAGAAGAAATTTTCAGTCTCTAGCGTCGGTAAAGCCAAATAGAGGTTTTCAAGCTCGATTTGAGTAAATGAGCTCCGATTTGAAATCCGAAAGTGTCGTTAGGTTTGTATGGTCAGTTGTAACCTGAGTGACCTGTTGACACCCGATTTTGTCCCAAAACATTTTAATTGATGTCTAATTATTTTAAATAAGGTCAATTTTAAAATTTAAAAGTGGATGGGTTAATTATGAAGAAAAAGTGCTAAATTTGCAATGCATAGCCCAATTTCAGCCCACCTGTGTAAACCCTTTATATACTAAGCTACAACCCCAAAATTCAAAAATTTCCCAATTTTCAACCCGCGACCCACATAAACCTTAAGGACCCGACCCCGATTTCCCCTTTAATTTAAATTCAAAACGCAGATTAAACAAACACAAAACAACGATTCTTCGATTTTGTCATCTTCTCCATACTGTGGCTTAGCTGGACAACTTATACACGTCCATCTCTGTACGAGTTGATCCAAACCGCGGGTTTTTCGCCTCTAGCGTTCAAATCCTTGAGATAAGGATGAAATTGTACAATCATTTGAGGAATTGACCAATTTCACCCTTATCCTACAAGGGAAAGGACGAAATTGGGCATGAATTTGAATTTTGGAGCCAAGAATCTGGAAACCCTAGCGGCGGCTATAAAAGAGTAAGTGTTCTTCATTTTTCAAGGTTAGAAAAAAGTTGGAGAAAAAATATATAAACGGAAGAATACATAAAAAAATAGAAGTTATTTTTCCACTTTTACATTTTTCTTATACATAAAAAGACAGTGCTATTGTTTTTCTGTGGGTTTTTGTTTGTGAAATCGCTTTCTCCTTAGTCGAGTTATCGACTTGGTTCGAGTGCGCGTATTCAAATCCCTCGCTCATGTTCACTGCTCTAAGAAAGGTAATGCTCCTCCATGTTTCCTTTTATGATTTGTTATTATATATTGGAAAGTATGGATATAACTTGGCTGTGTAATGCTATAATGGTTAAGCTGATTTTATATGTTGTGATTGAAGTTACGATCTTTCCTTAAAACTCAAGATTGATTAACATAATTGATTAAAGGTGAAAGATTTTGGTGTTATATGCTCAAGTTATGGGATTGCTTCGCATAGCTGGAATATATTAACTTGATATAGGTTTGAATAATAACTAGTTGGTCTTTTTTATTACATGAGGGTGATATGTGACTCATGGTCTGCTAGTTTTTTTTGTTTTTATTATTTTGAAAGTGAAAATCTGATTCCTCATTAAATGTGTATTTGCTGCATTTTCATTTGGTTATTCGATATGTAAAACTTCAAGAATTCATGTACGACATTGCAAGACCTATTGAACCATTTTGGGTGTGTTTCCTGGTTTGTCAAAGGGAGGCAGGCAGTGTAGATATTCCTAAGTTTGGTCTGTGAGTCAGGTTGCTCAAAAGGGAAAAAAGGGTGTTAGTGAGTTCAGAGGTGTATGCAGCTTGGTACTGGACTTTGTTCAGGATACGTGTAGAGGTGTTTGCAGGTTGTTCAGGGTTCTGGTTATGTCATGTTAGTATCTGGTGGTCTGCAGAGGTGGATGGGGGTTGTTCAGGTGGTTTTAAGTGTGTATGTAGAGTTCTAGTTGCTGCAGAAGTCTAGAGGGATTCTGGTGATTTTGTAGGTGTATTTTGGTGAGTTGAGGGAGTTGTGATAGTGTGAAGTGTATGCAGGGGCCTGATGAAGTCTGTAGTTTGTTTGGGAGATAGAGGAGTTTGTAGTAGGCTATTTATGGTTTTGTTTTGTCTAAGAATGGGTGTCTGATGGAGCGATGATAGGATATAGTGAGTTGAAAGGGGTGCAAAGTATTTCTAGGTATTGTTTCTGTCATTGTGATTGTGAGAGAACCTGATGAAGTTGGTTCTGGTATGGTGTGAAGGTTACAAGTCTGGTATAGAAGGTCCTAGGTTTAGTGAATGTGTTTCAACTTTCTCCCTCGTCTAAATGCATTTTAAAATCAGTGTCATGGATTTCTTTTAAGTTGATGTCTGGTCAAATAAATTGTTGGATAGTTGAAGGAGTTCTCAAGTATTCTGTCCAATTTTATTAAATTTTCTGAATCTATGATTGTTCATGTTATTAGCCTTTATCTAGTAAAGAATTGGAGTGCCAAGTTTTGTGCGTTATTTGATTACTGTTAGCAGAGTAGTATGGTGTTTCCTGTTAGGCTTAAGCTGCAATTAGTTACTGTCAAGTCTATTGGAATTTTCCTTGAAGTGACTGTTAATTTATCTCAGTTATTAGTAGTGTCTTTCCAAATTGAGTTGTAGTATCCTTTTAGTTTGATGCAATATAAAATGCGCGGAAGCAAAAAGAGATAGAAAGCAAGACACGAATTGAACTAGAACAAGGACTCAACGAGGAATTAGTCTCGTACGCCCTTGTTGGAGTCAACAAGCGCCTACTCTAACCAAACAATCCTCAAGATTACAATGAATCTTGTAAACAGTTTGATCGAAGAGGGTTTGAGGTTCAATTGGATTCACCAAGAGAAATCAAGTCCCAAGAGTTTCTTGTATTGAGAGAAAACTCCAAGGTTCAATATTCTTATGTCAATATAGGCTAATAAAATAAAAGACCTACTGGGGGTATTTATAGGTTTTCCCACATGTACTAATGCTATAAAAATAGCCCACAAGTTGGCTTAATGAAATAAAGACCACGCATGGCCAAACTAGTAATTAAGTCTTAAAAGTCATGAAATCCTGTAACTGCTGAAGTCAGTGGAGGCGGCCCGCCCTGGCAGGGAGGCCCTCTACCTTGAAAAGTCTAGAGAGCTGTTGATTCCATACTTAGCCAAAATTAGGAGGAAAAAGGGGTAGGCGCTCCGCCTGGCTCTGGAGGTGGTCCGCCTTGGCCTTGACAAGCTGCAGGTTCTGCTGAGAAGTGCTGGGGCGGTCCACCCTGGTTCTGGTGCGGTCAACCCTCAAGGGTGCGGCAGCGAACAATCTTCAAATCGTCCCAAAGCTCCTTTCATCCAAGCCCTTCCATACCAAGTGTAAATGCACATCTTGAATCTCCTTTGCTTGACTTCGTATGAGTGGTCTTGAGGCAATTTGAATTGCGTCATAGTCCCTGATGCAGTTAATCTCAGTTTGAGAAAGATAAGTTAAGCGCTTCCAAAGTTCAGATCTTTTGGGATTTTTTATGTTAAATTTGCTTTCTCTCGAATGTCTGTGGTGTTAATAAAGCTGAAATGATTCATATTTCTTTTTTTAGCTCGTCAAAATAATAGTTCTTTAGATCGTTGGTAGCTAAATTATAACATTAATACCACATCTTTCCTTTGTTAGAGTCTCATGCTTTCATAAAGAGTTAGCTGACTTGTTCCTTATCTTAAGTTGACAAATGCTTGAATTGAAGTGCATTTTTATTAACTTGTTTCTGTATTCCTTTTATGTCCTCTTAGTTATTGTTGTCACATCATTTATCTTGGCATGAAAACAATCTTGGGATCGAGTTGGATAAAACTCACCATTGGGGACGGTTGCGCTTACATGGCATTCAGCTCCGGGAGTTAAATTTGCTAGCTATTTTCGGGTTTTACCGTCTTAATCTTTCTTTTCCCCCATTCCCTTAGAAAATGCATGTTATAGGACTTCTCAGTAGACTGGAGTAGGAGCTCTGTAGGATAAACTTATTGATTAAAACAACTTTGTGAATGCCTTGTTCTTTTTCTTTAGATTCGCTAGTTAATTTATGAATTTTAAGAACCGGGTTAAACAATAAGTGCAAATAAAATCTAATTAAATTTGTACCTTCTTTATCATTATTTATTTATTTATTCATTTAGTTAGTTATTTAATTATCTAATTATTTATTTATTTATTTATTTATTTATCTATTTATTCATTTAATTATTTAATTATTTTAATTAATTAATTATTAATGTATTTATTTTTGTAATTATAAATTATTTATTATTTATTTATTTACTTATTATTTATTCGTTATTTACTTACTTACTTATTTAGTTACCTATCTATTTATTTACTTATTATTTATTTTTTATTTATTCATTCTATATTTTTCAAAACTTTTAAGTTATTTATTTTATTTAAAATTCGTGAAAACCGCCGAATTAACCGCCTTTTGGCGGATTTTCGAAAGTGCTCCAATTATAAGGACCTTCTTTCGAAATTGTGTGGGCAAAAATACGCCACCTACTATTACGGGGAAACAAGTCCAGTTGGCGAGACTAGGCTTATATTACAAGTCACCGGACACAAAGGATACACGTCTATTCTACGAGTTACGACCGTTCAGGCAGTATTGGCGTAGGACGAAGGGCATACATCCTGCCGCTTAGGGTCACAGTCTCCTAGTTAGGGTTTCGTATATACCACCGCCTTGAGTTATAGGTTCATAGCCTTATTAGTCTTTATTTTACTTTAATTAGGATAGGGTATCCACTATTATAAATACCCTTTATTGTAGAATAGAGCGATTCACCACAGAATCCGGCTATTCTCAAGTAATAAGACTACTTTACCTTTCTTATTCATTATTTCTCTCTTTTACTTATTTACTTTTCCATCGTATTTACTGTATTGCTTGTGACCTCATTCTAAATTAATTGTTTAACCTAGGCAACTAATTTTAGGCATAAATAGTTTGACGCCCTGATGCAATACAAAATACGTGGAAGCAAACAAGATACTTAGAGATAGTAAATAGGGAGAAAAGAGATATGAGCAAGACGTGGATTGAACAATAATCCAGTAGCACCGAGGAACTACTCTCGATACACCTTAGAAAACATCAAAGAATACCTATGCTAAGCAAACTAACCTCAAGGATACTTGATCCTTACAACTAGTTTGATCAAAAGGTTTGAAGTTCAAATGGATTCACCAAATGAATTCAAGCCCAAACAAGGGGTTTCTTTATTGAAATGCTCTCATGCTTTCATGTTTAATATTCAAAGTCATGTGTAAGGTAAATGAAATAAATGACCTAGGTAGGTATTTATAGGCTATCATCATCCTACATAATGTCTAAAATAACCCAACAAGTTGGGTTTAATGAATAAGACCATGCAGGGTCAAAATAGTAATAACTAAGCCTCAAAAACTCGAAATAAGCTATGTAGCCCCCGCTTCAGGGGGAGGAAATCCACCCAAGAACTCCTGTGGATGATTTTGTGAGGGGCGGTCTGCCTGGGTGCAGGGGCGGTCTGCCTAGGACAACTTCTGAGAGCTTGATCTTCTGTCCTTAGCCGCATTTGAGGGGTGTTAGAGGGAGGCGGCCCGCCCATCCCTTGAGGTGGTCCGCCTTGTGCTGTAGCCTCACATGCGCTCAAGTGCATGACCTTCAAGTCACTCCCGAAGCTTCTATCTTCCAAGCTCTTACTTTTTCACCCTTTGCTCCCTCTTTGCTTGGCTTTTGATAGATGTCGTCTAGGCTCAATTTGGGCTGCATCATCCTCCCCTTCTTGATAGGATTTCGTCCTTAAAATCACTCAATCAAGGCCTATAAGCAATGACAAACACAAGCAAAACTTCCTACTATGGAAGTAGGTTAGTGCAAATTGTTTGGAAAACACACTTTTAGGGGTCGTTTGGTAGAAAATGAGTTATACATGGATTAACAATTCATGGATTAGTAATGCATTGATTATTTTTAGTCATCTGTTTAGTTCATTGTATTAAAACTTGGATAAAAATTGTATAACTTAAACTTGTATTTGGTATAAAACTATATAAAGTTTTGTTTTCAATTATACCCTTGAAGTCTTATCCATGTATTAAGAAAAAGGGTTTGCGGGTGGGTATTTTTGTCATTTTATTGTTTATTTATTTATTAGTAAATGTGGTATTACTAATATCACATAGGCCCTAGTATTAAGTTATACCACAATTGGTGTACTAAATAATACATGGATTAATAGTACTTGATTAAGTTTGGCTACCAAACAAGGGATAAAACTTAATACAGGGATTAAATTAGTCAATACATCATATCAAACGACCTCTTATGGTATAACCAAGTATCAGAAGCAATGAAAAAGTTCATGTCTCCAAGGGAAACATCAAGTACTTGGCTCAAACAGGAAGTGCACTCAACACAAGAACAAGCACAGAGACCAATAGGGCATGGAATATATAAGATCAAACTTTGAAATTTCCTATGACCTCTAAGCTCATAACCAACACACCAAACCTTCAATGCAATGTTTTCACAGTGTGGCACATTGGTTTTGGCATGCTCAACTCCCAAGGTGTGATCAACATATGGGATGGAGTAAGCAAAATATCTCGACCTACAACTAGCATCAATTACTCCACTCCCTTTCTTAAAAGCACTCATACTCTCACCAAGAGGTACCTCCTCACCTCCAAATTGATCCTTAAGACAACCCTACTCACAATGAAAACCGTCAAGAAAGGCATTAATAATGCCTTCTTCATCATCACAACCAAACAACTAAGAGTAGGGTCACTAGAAGAATCATCCACCTCACTTGAAATTTCAAACAAAGAGTTGTCTATGGAGTCAAACCCTTTACACCATGGAGGTTCTAACTCATTCTCAACTTTAGTTCGATACAAATCACCACCTCTAATTAAGATGTCCTCAAACAAAGAATTAGTAAAAGTAGACATCTCAACTTCATTTTTAAGCAAAGGTGAAGTATCAACGCTAGGTTCATTACCCACACTTGAGGAATCAACATAGATAACCCTATCCATCTCATGCAATAGAGACTCCTCAAGGTCACTACCTTCCTCACTACAACACATAGGTCCACCAAAGGCAATTATATCAACAGGGATATGATCAAACAACTCATCTTCCCCTTTATCAAAAATTGGTCGTGTGTCACAACAACGTTCACAAGCATGGTCAACTACGACTTCTCCACTGAAGAGAGGTTCATTAAACATCGGGCTCACATCATGATGTGCCTTATCAACCCTATCAACTAGTGGTTCACATGCACACACGAGTTGACCATTAGACTCTTCACTAGTTGCAAGTTCAATAGATGCATTACAAGCACCAACTAGCATTGAGTCCTCACACGACAAGGAACTAACATGCTCATGAAAAGGTGAAGAAACACTTACACTTGAGTTGCTTCCTTGAACACTCATAGCACTTGAAGTGTCATGTTCAACTCCTTCTTCATGAAGATAACAATGAAGGTCTTCATCACCTTGTCATTCTTCTAAAGTACATGGTTGAGGCTCCAATGGCTTGCCTCCAAGAGTACCTACACAAAATCTAAAACAAGAAGAAGAAGAAGAAGAAGAAGAAGAAGAAGAAGAAGAAGAAGAAGAAGAAGAAGAAGAAGAAGAAGAAGAAGAAGAAGAAGAAGAAGAAGAAGAAGAAGAAGAAGAAAAAGAAGAAGAAGAAGATAAAGCATGGTTATAACAAAGGGTGTCCTCACTCTCAATTTGTCTTTCCTCTCCTATCTTTTCTCTCATTTTCAAACATGAGAGAAGTGGGTGAAAATCCACTCACATCACTCCACACATCCTCTCCTTTTTCCACTCTAGGATTGTTTACCGGTCACTACCTTACTTCTCTCAATATTTTGTCTCTCATGCACAAGTGCATTGGGATGAGGCCCAAGAATGCCTTCACCCGGAGTAGGGGGACTCTTTACTTCAACCCGTAAGGGCATAACAACAAGGTTTACGCCTTCGGGCTCGATCTCCATGGGAGACTTAGCTTTAGCCGCCTTTTTAAGCTCTCTCGTGCGCCTATAATCTTCACTCACTTGCTTGGTTGACAAAGGCTTAAGTATAAAACTCTTGCCCTCATTCTTAGCCGTGTAAGTATTAGCTCGGCCATTATGAATCACATGTCTATCATATTGCCAAGGCCTACCCAACAAGATACGGCATGTTTGCATAGGCACAACATCAAACATAAGTTCATCTTGATAAGTCCCGATCTTGAACTTAATCAAAACTTGCTTAGCCACTCTCAATTCCACACACTCACTCAACCATTGTAAACGATATGGTTTTGGATATTTAAGAGTAGGCAACTTCAATTGTGACACCAATGTTTGGCTCACCACATTAGTGCAACTTTCGGAATCAACAATCAAAGAACACACTTGTCCCTCCACTCTATACCTAGCATGGAAAAAGTTCTCCATTTGCACATTCTCCTCCCCATCAATACTCATGGCACTCAAACTCCGACGTACCACAAGAGTCATGTTAAGCTCATTATCCTCCACCACTTTCTCTTCACCCTCAACTCGCTCACCTCCTCCAACTCCCTTATCTTTGGGCTCTATTTCTTGCTCACACACCCTACCATCATCCATGATAATAATTGTTCTATGGGTGGGACAATCTTTAGCAAAATGCCCGTAGCCCTTACACTTGTGACATTGAAAAGAAGATTCACTAGGAGTATGTAATTGAATTTTAGAGTTACCTCCCAACTCCTTAGAGTTACTCCTTGGTGGTACCGTCTCAAAGGGCTTTTTCATATCTCGGCCTCCACTAGCACAACCGGTACTTGGGCTTTTCCAATCACTAGTTTGATTCAAGGGAGTTGATGTAGTGTTACCTCTATAGCAAGTGGCTTTCTCTTCTTTACTCTAATTTTTGGCTTCAATGGCGGCATTGTATGCATCTTGGAGTGAAAGAAACATGTGCAACCTCAATTGAAAAGCCAAATCCCGATTTAGGCCATGCTTAAACCAGATTATAGCTTGCTCTTCATCTTCCCTCTCCATGTCAAGGGACATCCGGATCTTTTCAAACTCATTAAAGTATTCCTCAACCGGTTTGAGGCCTTGTTTCAATTAATAGAGCTTCTTGAGTTGTTCTTTCCTATGCTTTGGGGTGACATACTTCTCATTCATCACTTATTTCAAATCACCCCAAGTAATGCGCTTGGGCAACCCAACTCTTCTTCTAGATCTCTTAACCGACTCCCACCAAGTGGAAGCATAAGCTTCGAATGAGGCAATGGAATAAGTGGCCTTCTTCTCATCCGAAATGTCATTAGTTTCAAAGATCCACTCCAAACTCACCATCTAATCCAAAAACAACTTTGGATCACTAGTCCCCTTGAATGATGGGATTGTCATCTTCACACTATTCAAATTGTGGTCATGATCCCCATGGGGTGGTTCTGGATAACCCCCATAATAGCCATCATAACCATCATATTCACGCTCCAAGTTCCTCTCTACATATCTCTCTCGGGGCCCTCGACCTAGGCCACGATCTCTATGCATACCACGAACTCCTTGCATTGGCCTCCTATTAGGATAAGGTGGCTCATAGTCATCATGATCATTAACATGTTTGGGTAGCTCCCCTTCTTGAGCTACAACATCATGCTCAATGGGTACCACATTTCTTCGGGATCTCATAAGTGGTGGAACATTACCTTAAGGAATGGCCAATTTGTGGGGAATGCCCACTTGTTGGGGAATGCCCAACGCCCTATCATCACGGGCTACCTCTTCTCCGGCATCTTTTGGGAAACTCGAGGTCCTTTCTCTTTCAATTTTCTCAAGCCTTAAGCTAATTGCTTTCACCTCGGCCAAAAGGTAGGCCAAAGTGCCTTTTGGGGCCTCAATGGTCTTATCTCCTTCTCCGGCCATGATCCTACATGCATCAAAGACAAGAAGAGATTAGAGTAAAAATCCGCACATGCTCCCTCACCTTTTGAATGTCACTCGGGTACACTCAATTTAGTGGGGTAGGATCACTCAAGATTGATTCAACAAGGCTCCTTGTATTGAACAACTTCCTCAATGATCTACCAAGTCCACAAGAAGCAAAGTACTCTTCGGGTATAGTGAGTTAATGTGACTCGATGAACGGACGACTATTTAAATGAGCATTTGAAGTCAAGAAAGTTCTACGAGTCTTCTTTGAATCCCAATTCTAATAACGCACGAGTATCCTAAAATGCGCAAGAACTAGTACTAATTAAGTTGAAGGAATACTCAAGAAGTACTAGCCAGAAGTAATACAAGCAAAGAAAATACGAAAACCTACGAAAAAACTACCCGGAAGTAGGTAACCGGGGGGAAGCGCTCCACCTGAAAACTTCAGAGAGTGAAATTTCCAGAGGCGGTCCACCTGGAACACAGGGTTGGTCCACCCAAATCTAGAAATTCCTGCGATTTCCTACAACTTCAATTACGGGTTTTTCCCGTTCTTCACCAACAAATCCAATCGATTTCCACTTATTTTTTTAATTCCAAGGGTACCCAAAGTTGTATTCAACTATTCCTAACAATCGCCAATGAATTTTAATAAAAACCAATCAATAACAGACTTGGAATCAAGATTTGAAGCTTTTCAAGCAAGGGTTTCAAAGTTGGGGTTTCAAATCATCAATTTTCAATCCACAACACCAAATCATGTTATGAGGGTACCAAAAGAATGGGAATACATCATATAACAATCCCCAATAGTTTTAGTCGATTGGGTATCCAAATCCTAGTTGTTCTATGATTTTTTTTGTGATTTTCAAGTTTTTCAATTTTTTTCTTCTTTTTCTTTCTCAAGAACAATAAAAAACAAGAACAACAATAACTAAAGATAATAGGCACGATGAACAGGACGAGGGTTCTTAAGAACAAAATCTAGCCGTGCTCTGATACCAACTGATGCAATATAAAATACGCGGAAGCAAACAAGATACTTAGAGATAGAAAGTAGGGAGAAAAGAGATAGGAGCAAGACGTGGATTGAACAATAATCCAAGTAGCACCGAGGAACTAGTCTCGATACACCTTAGAAGATGTCAAAGAATACCTATGCTAAGCAAACTAACCTCAAGGATAATTGATCCGTACAACAAGTTTGATCAAGAGGTTTGAAGTTCAAATGGATTCACCAAGTGATGGTGAATTCAAGCCCAAACAAGGGGTTTCTTCATTGAAATGCTCTCAAGCTTTCATGTTTAATATTCAAAGTCATGTGTAAGGTAAATAAAATAAATGACCTATGTAGGTATTTATAGGCTATCCTCATCCTACATAATGTCTAAAATGACCCTACAAGTTGAGTTTAATGAATAAGATCATGCAGTGTCAAAATAGTAATAACTAAGCCTCAAAACTCGGAATAAGCTATGTAGCCTCCACTTTAGGGGGAGGCGGTCCACCTCTAGCTCTAGGTGGTCCACCCAAGAACTCCTAAGGGTGATTTTGTGAGGGGCGGTCCGCCTGGGTGCAGGATCGGTCCGCCTTGGACTACTTCGGAGAGCTTGATCTTCCGTCCTTAACCGCATTTGAGGGGTGTTAGAGGGAGGCGGTCACCCATCTCTTGAGTCGGTCCGCCTTGTGCTGTAGCCTCATATGCGCTTAAGTGCATGACCTTCAAGTTACTCCTGAAGCTTCTATCTCCCAAGCTCTTACTTTTTCACCCTTTGCTCACTCTTTGCTTGGCTCTTAATGGATGGAATGTAGGCTCAATTTGGGTTGCATCACACCCACCGTGGGGTAGGAAATTGTAGGTATTCTATGAAGGAAAAGGCGTAATCATGTCAAGCAACGGTAATGACGCCATTCGTGATACTGGTAACGAGATCCAACAGATAATTCATAACTCTGTCAATACGACTGAAACTGTGAAAGACTATTTAAGATCAACACCCTATTATCTATCATCATGGTTGAAATCTTACTGGTGTACCATGCCTCATCATTCCTCTCATGGAGCGATGCCAGTAGTCCAAAAGTTTATCAGTACAATCTTCGGAGGGGGGGGGGCGGAGTCGAAAGTAGCAGGACCATAGCCATCATGGTCTGCGAGGCTCACTAGAAGATAGCCAAGAAGCCACGTATCAACACAATCGAGTTTGACGACAAGGACTCGCGGCGAGTTCACCACCTTCACTATAATGCTTTAGTAATCACCTTGCAGGTACACGATGCTCGAGTCAAGCATGTGTTGGTAGATCCTGTAGCGCGGTCAACATTATTGGCAGGTTGTTTGCTAGTTGGAGGTGCAAGATCAGGTAATTCCCAATCCATACACCATAACCAGCTTTAACATCTCCAGTGAGAAGTCTATAGGAGAGATAATCCTTTAGGTACACCTTCCGGGAGCAACCCGGGTGGCGTCCTTCCAAGTAATGACATGCGACCTCTCGTATAACATTATTCTCAGGAGTTTGTAGATTCACGAAGTACGCGTAGTGCCGTCTACGCTTCACCAAATCCTAAAATACCTGACCCCTTAGGGGGTGAAAGAAATTCAGGGAGAACAGAAGCTGTCCCAGAGCTATTATGTAACTGCTGTGATAGACGCCGCAAAAAAGGAAACAAAAAATCAAAAGAAGAAGCTAGATATATTGCTTGGTCCCTATTTGGTCACCAGTGTACCTTTCGGGTTCGGAGTCCATAAAGCGCCTGGGTCTCAAGAGCCAACCATCGCGCCTTCTGACCTGGAAGAGAAAGATAAGCCTGCCAAAGCTACAGTTGATGACCTTGACCCGTTGATCTTCGACGAAAAGTTTCCAGATAAGAAATTTTATGTGAAGCTCTCAGTTGAAGCCAAGCAGGAATATGCTAACTTTCTGCATGCTCGGTCAGGCACCTTCCCCTGGACACATACGACATGCTAAGAATATCAACTAGCGTCATCCCACAAAATTTGAATGTCGACCCCAACTTCAAGCCAGTCAAGTAGAAGAAGCGACCTATCAACCATGAAAAGGGGCTGACGGTACTTAAGGAGGTCGAAAAGCTACTAAACAATGGTTCCCAAGAAGAATGTGAAGTGGAGGATGTGCATCGACTTCTCAGATCTTAACAAAGCGTGCCTGAAGGATTCGTTCGTACTTCCCAACATCGACCAACTCATCAATTCAACGGCGGGCCATGAAGCTTTAAGTTATCTGGACGCTTATTCAGGATATAATCAGATCCTCATGAACCCAGATGATCAAGAAAAGACTTCTTTCATCACGGATAGGGAGACTTATTGTTACAGGGTAACGCCTTTCAGATTGAAAAATGCTGGAGCAACTTGCCAGAGATTAGTAAACTTGATGTTCAAGAAGCAGATTGGTAAGACCATGGAGGTTTACATAGATGATATGCTGGTCAAATCAGAACTCGCCAAGGATCACATCGACCATTTGGAGATAGCATTCGATATCCTTGACAAATTTGGAATAGAAGTGTGCCTTCGGTGTGTCCTCTAGGATGTTCCTTGGGTTCATTGTTTCAAACAATGGAATAGAAGCGAACCCCATAAAGATCGAAGCAATCGAGGCTATACCAGAGATCCTCAAAAATGAAGTTGAAGTTAAAAGGCTAAACGGTCGAATTGCAGCCTCAGCCGGTTCATCTCACGGTCGTCAGAGAAGTGCCATCAGTTTTTCAAAGTGTTGAAGAAGAATTGTTGAACCCCAAAAATTACCCCCCGAAAAGGGATAAATTCCGGAATATCGACAGGATGGACTAACTCTTTTGGAGTTTTTGGAGTCGCCACCCAATTTAAGGAAAACAGGGAACCAAATTAACAAATGCGTGCAAAACTCCGTTTTTGGAAAAAGGCGGTCTTTCTTTCAGAGATTCTAAGTAAGAGGTTTTATTAATCTCGGAAGAAGGTTTTTAAGGCACTTCCGAAATTCCGTTAAAAACGGTTAATCCGACAGGTTTCCAAAATATTTGCAAAATATGCTTTTCTAGAAAATTTATCTAAAATAATTAATTGAAATAAAACTTGTTTATGAAAAATATTTTAATTTTGCACGCATTTTGCTAATTGGCTTCAGTTTGCAATAAATTAAATAACGACTTCAAAAATAAAAGGCAATGAACATAAAGTAAAGCAATCAACAAACAATCAATTATTATTGATAAATAAATATTCTACACATTTTATTTACATAAATATCTAAGGAAAGTAATGCAAAGTTTAAAGATAAAACCCGAGAAATGATCAACTCGCGGGAGCCTTGGATTTTCTAAGATTCCTAAGTCTTATTTCTGAAAGCTCGGGTCCGAATTCAATCCAAACGGCTCCAATGCAACGGAAGTTAGCCAAAAAAAAGCGTTCCCGAATTGCTCGTGCCAAGATGTACCTCGCAATAAAAATGGGAATTTAAACTAAATTAGTTCGATAATAAAGTGCAATAACTAATAAAATAAAATAATAATAATAATAAAGTAATAATAATAATAGAAAAAAAAAAATATATATATATATATATATAATAATAATAATAGAATAAATAATAATAATAATAATAGTAAATGGGTTGTTTTTGCAAAATTTAGGCTCAGATTCGTATGGCGCGTCATGTAGAGGCTCGAGAGTGTTGGTACGGTTGCAAACACGGAGCCCGGGCCGTGTTGCCATCCAAGTACCAAACCCACCACTCTATTCGGCTTGCTTTGCATTAATTTCATACTTTCATCATCGCCTTTTGCTTTAGGGACACGGGAACGGGACGGATCAAGTGTAGTATCGTGTTCAAAAATCCGTCAATTCATTATCCGTCAATTCCTTGTGTAGGCCTCAATACGTGTATGCGTATTTTTTCATTGGCCCAAAACGGTGTAGTATCGGTTCAATATCAGTCCGTCAATTCTAACATATAGTATCCGTTCAAATCATGGCCCTAATCAAATATTATCAATTTCATTAGTTCACCAGTAAATCAACCATCATTTGAACAATTCCTCATCCAAACAAATTAAGGAACCAGTAACATAGCCAAACACGGTAACATTAACTTCAATGGGTCAACACAGCTATCAATGGAGCAAACGACGTAGAGAGAGGACCAAAATCAAAACAACAGAACAATAGCCAAGCAGTCGAAACCAAACGCTGCAAATACACAAGCAAAGGGCCGCGTCGCAACAGATACACCAATCAAATGTTCAACGTTAGTAGGAATTTCCTCCAGATCTTAAAAAAAAATAGTGAACTGAGGGATAAGTGACCGGAAGTCAGATACTCCGGTGAGACAAAACAGCGGTAAAACAAATCGGAGCAACGATTAGACGGAGCAAAGAGGAGCAACTTCCGTTTAACGGTGTCGCTACCACTCTTTACTCCCTTTTCAGTTTCAGATTCAGCAGTAGAAACGGCAGCAAATAATGAAACTCCGGCGACAAACTCCGGTGGTGATGGCTTGATTCGCCACTGTTTTTTACTACGAACCCCTTTTCTGATCTCCTTTCTCCTCTGTTTTCATGACTGTTCCAGATCTGTGTGCGTTGAATGTATTCTCATTTTTGACTGAAAATGGGTGTTGTGTGGTATATTATGTCGTGTGTGTGTGGAACTGTGGATATGTGTTGAGAGGGAAGGGAAATTGTGGGGGGTGCTGAGGGATTATGGAGAGAGTCCAATTTTCGGGTGCAGCGGCTGGTCTTTTTGGGTGGGGAAGGTTAGTGAATAGTGTGTGTAGGGTTTTTGTCTCATGAAGATGAATAAGAAAATGGGGTAAGTGGGCCGAGTTTTGAGGTTGTTTTGATAGAAACGATTTTGTTCATTTGTGTGTGTATATATGGGCTTTTCAGAAACGATCCTAAATTGAAATTCACGAACAAATTTAGCTCTTTAATTAAATTAAACAAATAATTACATAGTACACTGCAAATGAAAGGATGACTTGCAATTTTGACCATTTTCATTTAAAATTAGCTATTTACTTGCAATTTTCAAAATTGAACTTAATTTTAAAATAATTATTCATTTAATTAAAATCCGGGACAAAATTGGGTGTCAACAGCTGCCCCTCTTTACCCGAAAAGGATGAAAGAGTTTTCAGGGTAACGAAAGTTGACGTGAAACCCAATTTTGTCGCGGTAAAGCCAAGACTCCGATTCCTGGGATCAAAATGCGAGGCTTATGGACATGGCCGAGCTGCGGTTTCCGAGTTGCCTACATATCTCGGGCCGAAAGAGAATCAGGCCATATGTAGTTCGACGCGATTTGAAAATCGAAGACGAGATTGTAACGACTACTCAAGTGCGGGAAAAGAGGCTTGTAATCTCCCAAGTTATGAAAATGTGGTCGACGACACACCCATAAAGAGGGATTTACACAGACATAGCTTCCACTGCACCACGATAACCGAACCATCTTGTCTTCAATCTCAAACCTCGGACTCAGGGTTAACAAGAGACTTACCTCTAGGGTGGATGACTTATGCGGGTGCGATTCTTCAGGTCTTCGTTGACGAGTCCAGCTCATATCAACGATTGCCCCGGTTCATTGCTAAGCAAAGCTCCATTTTATTCTCCAAACGCTGCTGCGGTGCTGCTAAAAATCCTGCAATAATCTCAACAAACGGTAAGCGTGCAACTGCTAATAAACTGTAATAATTGGAATAAGAAATAAATCAAGTGATAACAAAAATAGTAAATGCGGGTGGTGATATCATCCAAAGTTCTTCCTTCGATCAACTGACAAGATACTCCGCCCGGAGAACCTCTAAGCTGATCTGTTAACCTGAAAAGTAAAACAAGACGTAATACAGAGAAAATGCGAAGGCATAATTTAAAGCAAGTGCAAAGCAATTTGAACAATCTTGACAAATCAACTGGCAAGCCGGTCGGGCACGCAGCAAGGAGGGTCTTGGGGTTGATTGCCTACAAATCAGCTGGTGATCCGGTCCGGCACAAAGCAAGGAGGGTCTCAGGGCTGACCTGTTAAACTAAAAGTAAAGCAAGTCATAATATAAAGCAAGTGCAAAGGCATAATTGAAAGCAAGTGCAAAGGCATAATTGAAAGCAAGTGCAAGGCAATTGAACATCTTGACAAATCAACTGGCAAGCCGGTCGGGCACGCAGCAAGGAGGGTCTTGGGGTTGATTGTCTACAAATCAGCTGGTGATCCGGTCCGGCACAAAGCAAGGAGGGTCTCAAGGCTGACCTGTTATACTAAAAGTAAAGCAAGTCATAATATAAAGCAAGTGCAAAGGCATAATTGAAAGCAAGTGCAAGGCAATTTGAACATCTTGACAAATCAACTGGCAAGCCGGTCGGGCACGCAGCAAGAAGGGTCTTGGGGTTGATTGTCTACAAATCAGCTGGTGATCCGATCCGGCACAAAGCAAGGAGGGTCTCAGGGCTGACCTGTTATACTAAAAGTAAAGCAAGTCATAATATAAAGCAAGTGCAAAGGCATAATTGAAAGCAAGTGCAAAGGCATAATTGAAAGCAAGTGCAAGGCAATTTGAACATCTTGACAAATCAACTGGCAAGCCGGTCGGGCACGCAGCAAGGAGGGTCTTGGGGTTGATTGTCTACAAATCAGCTGGTGATCCGGTCCGGCACAAAGCAAGGAGGGTCTCAGGGCTGACCTGTTATACTAAAAGTAAAGCAAGTCATAATATAAAGCAAGTGCAAAGGCATAATTGAAAGCAAGTACGAGGCAATTTGAACATCTTGACAAATCAACTGGCAAGCCGGTCGGGCACGCAGCAAGGAGGGTCTTGGAATTGATTGTCTACAAATCAGCTGGTGATCCGGTCCGGCACAAAGCAAGGAGGGTCTCAGGGCTGACCTGTTATTCTAAAAGTAAAGCAAGTCATAATATAAAGCAAGTGCAAAGGCATAATTGAAAGCAAGTGCGAAGCAATTTAGCGTAAAATGTAAAGCAATGCAAAAGCGATTTAGCGAATCAATAGGCGTGAAAGTCCAACAAGGGAGAATTCTCGTAGCCGATGGTCAACCTGAAAGGGTAAAGCAAGGCATTAATTTTTGAAGCAAGTGCAAATAAAGTAATGCGGAAATGTAGAGCAACGCAAGAGCCATTTGGCGAATCAATAGGCGAGATAGTCCAACAAAAAGGATCCTCGTAGCCGATGGTCAACCTGAAAGAGTAAAGCAAGGCATTAGTTTTAAAGCAAGTGTGAAGACATAATTCAAAGTAAGTGCAAAGCAAAGTAATGCGGAGATGTAGTCAGTGCGATAGCCATTGATAAATCAATTGGCGAGACAATCCGGCAAGGATAGCCTTGTGCGGATTATAGCCTGAAACAAAGCGATGCCCTATTTGGCTTAGTTTTGAGAATACAAAACAAGCCTCGGCTTTGTCACCCATTAGGAATGAAAGTCATAGAGGTAGAAATGCCGCATGTTCGGCAATAACTCATGACAAAGCATAGTGCTTTAAGTCATGAAAAAGGATTGCGACGCAATTTGCAAGGCAACTTTGAATGCGCGTTCCATAAATTGTTCATCCATAATGCGAATGATCTTTTCAATGCAAGCTTTCATGTTCCTGCTCTCAAAGAAAATTGTTAGTTCTGAGGAGGGAAGGGGAAGCGTTTGATTTGTGCACACTTCATCCTGATCTTGCTGCTTCTGCTGCTTCCTCATCTTCATTAGACTTGGATTTGCGAATTGCTTTCAGAAACTTGGCTCATGAACTCAAATAGCATAGAATTTGAAAGATAGAGGCAAGATAAAATATTTTAATGCAATATAGCGAGCGAAATAAGCATGCAAATGAAGTCAAAGATGCATTTTGAAAATTTTTTGCCTTGACTTAAGCTTGTAACATATTTTAAAACAAACTGAACGTCCTTTGTCTTAGACTTTGCACTGTTTGCTTAACCAATTTCAAAATTCTTGCCAACTCATCTTTAATACCCAACGCCGTTTCTTGCAAAATTCTGCCCCAGTTATAATCTTCCGCATCCCTAACTTGCTTTGCAAAATTGCCCCAGTTGCTATCTTTCGCATTTCCAACTTATTTGCAAAAATTGCCCCAGTTGCTATCTTTCGCATTTCAAACTTATTTGCAAAAATTGCCCCAGTTGTCCTTCTTAGGGGAGAATGAAAACTTAAATGCTAAAGGGTCGAGCCCGATGGGTGAGCCTACGTATCCCTCCTTGGGAATCAGACCGTGCGTAGTTCTGCAACACTGCTTCAACGCCATATACCAACAAATAAAAGCTGCCCCAGTTGAAGTTCTAACAGACAGTGCGATATCCAAAGAGCGCAGACAATAACTTTTCAGTGCATCGATTTAAATTGTTCAGTTGTTTTGCCATATGTCACAAGCAAAGCCTTGGCAGGTTTATCAATTTTAGTTTTGAAACAGAAATAAATGCAAGAGTAAATAATATAATAAGAATGAGATGCATTTTATTTCAACTTTCATAGATTCAAAATGAGTTGATTCAGATTAACATAAGCTTTAAAGTACAGTGCAATTCAGGGCCTCAATCTGAATTAAAATTTAAAATAATGCTACTAAGTTCAATTGCCAAGTTCTTTCAAAGAATGCCATTAGCTTCTGGTGCTGCATCGTTCACGAGCTAGAGCATCTACCATCAATCAGATCTCGAAACCTTTGTGTGGTGAATGGTCAGCCACTTCACAAATCCAACATTTGCTAAAGAGATAAACAAAACAAAAGAAACCTCAAGGGTAACTATGTTAGTTTGCATGTCATTCATAGGATTGCATACAAGCAAGCAACAACTAGTATGTAACGCATTTTGAGCAAATAAAGCAAGACAGGCAATTAACATTTTAACACAGCTCATGCTCTCCACAACATCTGCACAAAATTCTAAACCCAAATGCCTAAAACCCGAAACAATCTTCCATAGCTTTTGCAAACATCCACACTCCTCCAAGCACGATTCCCAATGGTTTTACAACATCCAGGTAGAAATTTCCAACTGCCTCCACAATACCAGACTGCAAATCACGAAAGGCGCCAATTGGCCTTTCAAAATAAAACCTCACTGGTCCTCGGCTTTAGACATGCCTCTCAGCTTCCTAGGTTTTGCAAGGCTCACCGACCTTGTTCATAGGGCTCCTCACTGGTCCTCGGCTTTAATCAAGCCTCTCAGTTTCCTAGGTAGCCAAGACCGCACTGGTCTTCAAGGAGGGACCCCACTGGTCATTCAAAGACACAGGGGCTTCGCTCTCCTAGTATGCGACAAGCATACTTCAATTTTACAAAGTTGCAGCTGGATAATCAACATAGGCCTGCACACACGCAAAGCCATTCACGAGAGGGACCCCACTGATCCTTTTAAAGACACCAGGGGCTTCGCTCTCCTAGTATGCGACAAACATACTTCAATTTTACAAAGTTGCAGCTGGATAATCAACATAGGCCTGCACACACGCAAAGCCATTCACGAGAGGGACCCCACTGATCCTTTTAAAGACACCAGGGGCTTCGCCTCTTAGATCTCACCACACCAGGCCATCTCCAAAACACAAACCAACCAAATCTGCCGAACTTTCCCCCAAACTAAGGCTTATATGCATGCATGACCTAATCTCCTTCTAAGAGTGGGTTAACGGTTGAGGCTAACAGGTGAGTGGCAAGCGGTCTCGCAGTCGAATTACTCCTACGATGGCCGCCGGTGTACCAACTCGTCACAGGGTTCTTTAGTGGAAGAAAGTGCGGGTGCGCATGGGCGCACCTCACGGATATTTGAGTGAGAATGCAAGAGGTTCCCAGGAGTGGGGGAAATATGAACGGAATGCCAGTTTATATATGTGCACAAATAAGGGTGTAGTGACATGCTTTTCGTGGGACACAAACAAACAGATATAATAAAGCGAAATAAATTAAGCATGCTAGTTGCAAATAATTGGAAACCTTTATGGTCAAAACCTTTATTGCTCCCCAGCGGAGTCGCCATGCTGTTGAACCCCAAAAATTACCCCCCGAAAAGGGATAAATTCCGGAATATCGACAGGATGGACTAACTCTTTTGGAGTTTTTGGAGTCGCCACCCAATTTAAGGAAAACAGGGAACCAAATTAACAAATGCGTGCAAAACTCCGTTTTTGGAAAAAGGCGGTCTTTCTTTCAGAGATTCTAAGTAAGAGGTTTTATTAATCTCGGAAGAAGGTTTTTAAGGCACTTCCGAAATTCCGTTAAAAACGGTTAATCCGACAGGTTTCCAAAATATTTGCAAAATATGCTTTTCTAGAAAATTTATCTAAAATAATTAATTGAAATAAAACTTGTTTATGAAAAATATTTTAATTTTGCACGCATTTTCCTAATTGGCTTCAGTTTGCAATAAATTAAATAACGACTTCAAAAATAAAAGGCAATGAACATAAAGTAAAGCAATCAACAAACAATCAATTATTATTGATAAATAAATATTCTACACATTTTATTTACATAAATATCTAAGGAAAGTAATGCAAAGTTTAAAGATAAAACCCGAGAAATGATCAACTCGCGGGAGCCTTGGATTTTCTAAGATTCCTAAGTCTTATTTCTGAAAGCTCGGGTCCGAATTCAATCCAAACGGCTCCAATGCAACGGAAGTTAGCCAAAAAAAAGCGTTCCCGAATTGCTCGTGCCAAGATGTACCTCGCAATAAAAATGGGAATTTAAACTAAATTAGTTCGATAATAAAGTGCAATAACTAATAAAATAAAATAATAATAATAATAAAGTAATAATAATAATAATAGAAAAAAATATATATATATATATATAATAATAATAATAATAGAATAAATAATAATAATAATAATAATAATAGTAAATGGGTTGTTTTTGCAAAATTTAGGCTCAGATTCGTATGGCGCGTCATGTAGAGGCTCGAGAGTGTTGGTACGGTTGCAAACACGGAGCCCGGGCCGTGTTGCCATCCAAGTACCAAACCCACCACTCTATTCGGCTTGCTTTGCATTAATTTCATACTTTCATCATCGCCTTTTGCTTTAGGGACACGGGAACGGGACGGATCAAGTGTAGTATCGTGTTCAAAAATCCGTCAATTCATTATCCGTCAATTCCTTGTGTAGGCCTCAATACGTGTATGCGTATTTTTTCATTGGCCCAAAACGGTGTAGTATCGGTTCAATATCAGTCCGTCAATTCTAACATATAGTATCCGTTCAAATCATGGCCCTAATCAAATATTATCAATTTCATTAGTTCACCAGTAAATCAACCATCATTTGAACAATTCCTCATCCAAACAAATTAAGGAACCAGTAACATAGCCAAACACGTTAACATTAACTTCAATGGGTCAACACAGCTATCAATGGAGCAAACGACGTAGAGAGAGGACCAAAATCAAAACAACAGAACAATAGCCAAGCAGTCGAAACCAAACGCTGCAAATACACAAGCAAAGGGCCGCGTCGCAACAGATACACCAATCAAATGTTCAACGTTAGTAGGAATTTCCTCCAGATCTTAAAAAAAAATAGTGAACTGAGGGATAAGTGACCGGAAGTCAGATACTCCGGTGAGACAAAACAGCGGTAAAACAAATCGGAGCAACGATTAGACGGAGCAAAGAGGAGCAACTTCCGTTTAACGGTGTCGCTACCACTCTTTACTCCCTTTTCAGTTTCAGATTCATCAGTAGAAACGGCAGCAAATAATGAAACTCCGGCGACGAACTCCGGTGGTGATGGCTTGATTCGCCACTGTTTTTTACTACGAACCCCTTTTCTGATCTCCTTTCTCCTCTGTTTTCATGACTGTTCCAGATCTGTGTGCGTTGAATGTATTCTCATTTTTGACTGAAAATGGGTGTTGTGTGGTATATTATGTCGTGTGTGTGTGGAACTGTGGATATGTGTTGAGAGGGAAGGGAAATTGTGGGGGGTGCTGAGGGATTATGGAGAGAGTCCAATTTTCGGGTGCAGCGGCTGGTCTTTTTGGGTGGGGAAGGTTAGTGAATAGTGTGTGTAGGGTTTTTGTCTCATGAAGATGAATAAGAAAATGGGGTAAGTGGGCCGAGTTTTGAGGTTGTTTTGATAGAAACGATTTTGTTCATTTGTGTGTGTATATATGGGCTTTTCACAAAACGATCCTAAATTGAAATTCACGAACAAATTTAGCTCTTTAATTAAATTAAACAAATAATTACATAGTATACTGCAAATGAAAGGATGACTTGCAATTTTGGCCATTTTCATTTAAAATTAGCTATTTACTTGCAATTTTCAAAATTGAACTTAATTTTAAAATAATTATTCATTTAATTAAAATCCGGGACAAAATTGGGTGTCAACAAGAATAAAATCTTCAAATGGACAGAGCAGTGTAGCAAGGCACTTTGAGAACTGAAGCAATATCTGGCAAATCCCCCGTTGCTAACTAAGCCATGGGAGGGAGAACTGTTATTGTTGTACCTAGCAGTATCCGAAGTTGTATGCGCTGTCTTGGTATGAGAAGAGAAGGGGGTACAGTCACCAGTCTCTTTTAGATGAAGAAACTAGGTATCAACACCTGGAGAAACTCGCACTTACCTTCGTCATGGCTGCGAGGAAGCTACGACCATATTTTCAAAGTCACACCATTATTGTGGTTTCGTCCTTCCCCTTGCAGACTATTTTGCACAAACGCAAGTTGTCGGGCAAGTTGGCAAAGTGGATTGTCGAGCTCGGTGAGTATGACATCATTTATCAGCCTCGTACGCCCATCAAGTCATAGGTGCTTGCGGACTTTGTCGCCGACTTCTATACCGACTTGATGTCGAGAGCTGAGACAGAGCACAAAAAGATAGAGGGAATTGCCCCTGGAGAATGTGTGACCCACACCGACGAGGCCTCGAACGTAAAAAGGGTCGGACTTGGTTTAGTGATCAAATCCCCAACGAAGAGCGTATTCAGGAAAGCTATCAGCTGCTCCCAGATGATGAACAACGAAGCTGAATATGAAGCAGTAATTCAAGCTCTATAATTAGCTTACATATTGGGGGCCAGGGAGATTAGTGTCAATTGCGACTCTCAACTCGTAGTCAATCAGGTAACCGGTACAACCGCCAAAGATGGGCTCATGCATGAATACTTGGCCAGAGTAGAAAAGTGTTTGAAGAATTTTCAAAAATTGAAGATCAATCAGATACCGAGAGAAAAAAAAACATGGAGGCTGATGCCATAGCCAGTCTAGCGGCCATTGCAGATGTGAATGCAGACAGCCCAGTTTCTATCATTGAATTAACTTATGCGGATGTCAAATGCCACGAGGTCAACGCAGTGGGATCATTGTGGGACTGGCGACACCCAATCATTGAGTACATGGACAAGGGATTACTTCCAGCAGACAGAAAGGAGAGCAGAAGGTTGAGAGCCCAAGAGGCCCGCTATTGCTTAATCAACGGCAAGTTGTATCAACAGATGTTTAGCGGACCTTTGGCTAAATGTTTGGGACTCTCAAGCAGATTATGCACTTAGGGAAATCCACGAGGGGCAATATGGAAACTATTCCAGCGGGCAATTTCTGGCCCCGAATAGAAGACAACGCGAGTAAGTTTACCCGACTGTGCAATAGCTGCCAGAGATTCTCCCATGTAGAGTTATTACACTCAGTAATAGCTCCTTGGCCCTTCATGAAATGGGGGATGGAAATCGTAGGACCCATGCCTAAACACCCGACGCTGTCAAATTTCTGCTCATCATGACGGATTATTTCACCAAATGGGTCGAGGCAGCAACTTACGCCCGAATCCGAGAGCAGGAGGTGATAGAGTTTATATGGAAAAACGTTATGTGCCGATTTTGGTATTCGAGCGGAAATCACTTCCGATAATGGGCCTCAGTTTATAGGTGACAAAATCACTGTTTTCTAAAGGAGGGGGAGATAAAGAGAATAACCTTTACGCCCTATCATCCTTCGGCACCTGGTCAAGCAGAATCCACGAACAATAGAATAGTGGAGAATTTGAAAAGGCGACTCAAGGAAGCCAAATGAAAGTGGCCAGAAGAACTGTCAGGAGTCCTATAGGCCTACCGTACTACGTCCAAAGCCAGTACTGGAGAAACTCTATTTTCACTGACATATGGAACATAAGCAATGATTCCCCTAGAGATCGGTGAATCTAGTTTGAGGCGGTCATTTGCGGTGGAAGTATCCAACGACGAAGCTTTGAAAGCCTCCCTCGATACTTTGGATGAACGGCGAGAAATAGCGGTCATACGCCTCGCGACCCAGAAGCAACGAGTGGGTATTACAACGCGAGGGCTAATCCATGTCCTTCAACATAGGGGATCTCGTCCTTCGCAAAATTACTCAGAATATCAAGCAGGGTAGTGCAGGCAAACTCGCCCCAAATTGGGAAGGGCCCTACAAAGTTCGAGGCATAGCTGGAAAAGGTGTGTATGTTCTTGAAGACATGGAAGGAACAACCATTCTAAATATCTGGAACGTCACCTGGCTAAAGAAGTAATACTCTTGAAAGGCTCGGTTAAACCTACATACTCGAGACATGTATTTTCTCCTTTCTTGTGTTCTTCTATTGTCATTATTTGCAACCGGCACAGCCCTTTCTTTATGTTTACAAGGTTCCGCGCCCTATTCATCAATAAAACTACTATCTTTGGTCAGTTTTACTTATTTATTTAGATCCATCTATGATCCAACTATTCATAGCCCTGGTCAGACCTAAGTTGAAGTAATACACTCGCTACGTCTAGCTCAGCCACAAGGCATTACTCATACGTTGAACTCGTTAATTCAACAACTGCACCTGCATGCCGACGGGGACGCCCATTCGCATAGTGCTAGAAAGTCTTAAATACTCGAGTAACTAAGCAGAGACGTTCAAAGTCGGACGCAAAAGTGCCCATTGTCACACGAGCTAAAGTTGTCCCATTGTGAGCGCAAACAGTCGTCTCGTACAGATGCAACCCAAGCCGCTAACCATTAGTGCACAATGGACGTAATTGCCCAAGAAGGCTCACTGATAAATGTTCTAAACATCAGGACATTCAGGACGACCGGAAGCCATCTCATCTAATCTTTAGGCGCATTAGCCCAGAAAGGCACACAAAACATACTGATTGACTACATATTATACCACATGTGATTACACAAGTACGTATAAAATTATTGATGAACGACCATTTCATTAATAACAAACAGCCCTTATGCTCATAATATATAATTAGTTCTTCCTTAATACAACATTTGTTCATAACAATTGTAGAAAAGAAAAAAAAGAAGACTAAATTCGCAAGTTTCTTTGAATTTGCACAGCTAGAGACTCTTCTTCTGGATTGTAGCTCTTGCATCGAAGTGTCTTTCAGTAACAAGAAGGCGAAATTCCCAAGTTGATACCCCAAGCAGCAACATTTTTGTGATGCTGCGCCACAGGAATTGGGAAAATCAGCCCAACTGAGGAATCCTTCATTAGAAAGGTGGAGGCAGCAGAACAGGTATTGAAGACTTCACTTGGAGAGACTCCAATAAGAAACCACTGTGAATCTCGAAAATGCCTTATACTCTCTCTTCCCCAAATGATTGGAAGCTTATGCAAACCCCAAAACTGAGGAACAGGGTAGTGCTATACAGCCACCCTGAACACTGTTGGTATAGAGAATGCTCTCAGGCGTTAACCGCTCGAAGAAGGAGAGGATATCTCAGGGACGTACTCCTAGTTCAAATAAAGGTACTTCTTGGATATGTTCCCAAGCAATTAAAAGATGAATGACTAGAAGAAATTCGAATGGGTTGGCATTCCTCTACTGTCGCGTGCCGCATGACAAGAAGAATATCACAGCAATCACCACGCATGAAGACGGACGTACAGAAGCCAATGTGTCTACCACAACGAGAACATTCTGAGGAACATAATCACTAGAATCCCAGTCATATTTCATGACCCAGGGGACTTCGTTCACTCCTTTGCGGATGAAGAAAGAAAAAAAGGTAACTGCAGATGAGCTTCTTCCTAAATTTCCCTCATGCATCATCCATTCGGAACGAAGAAGAGTTTCTAGGAATATCAAACCAAGATAAAAAGGCGAACATTTTTTAAATGAAAAGTTTCTCACTATCATAAGAAATTGTTGAAGAAAAGAGATATTTTCTGAAGAGGAGTTTGTGGTTTTTCTACTATGACGAAGTCCCTATTTATAGGAAGAAAAGAGATAAAGATGGCATATGAAGCGGTCAAGCGTCATTACTGCTGGAGATATGAAATGATTCAGAGCAATTAATAGCAGTTTTTGGAAAGGTGCATGGAATCAGGATCAACCAATCAGATGAAAGCACGCGGAGTTCTCGAAGAAATCAACATCATTCTTGGGCAAAGAGACTGTGGGTCTCAACGCGTCAGTGAGATATCTTTTCACATCTATCTTGTATGCCGCTTTCACTTCTTGACTGCTTGCATCAGCACTCACCAAGTGGGGGGGCTGACTGCGTGGGCAAAAATTCATCACCTACTATTGCGGGGATACAAGTCCAGCTGGCGAGACTAGGCTTATCTTACAAGTCACCGAGGCACAAAGGATACACGCCTATTCTACGAGTTACGACCGTTCAAGCGGTACGGGCGTAGGACGAAGGCCATATATCCTGCCGCCTTACGGTTACAGTCTCCTAGTTAGGGTTTCGTATATACCATCGCATTGAGTTATAGGCCCATACCCTTATTAATCTTTATATTTTACCTTAATTAGGACATGATATCCACTACTATAAATACCTCTCCTTACATTGTATTGTAGAACAGAGCAATTCACCAAGAATTCGGCTATTCTCAAGGAATAAGACTACTTTACTTTTCTTGTTCATCATTTCTCTCTTTTATTTATTTACTTTTCCATCATATGTATTGTATTGCATATGAACTCATTCTAAATTTATTGTTTAACCTAAGCGACTGATTTTAGGCATAAACAAAAATTAAATGACCCATTTACCTAAAGAATCTCTAAAAACATTTCCCTAATAAAAGAGTGAATAAAGGCACTCATTCATTAACTCTTGGTTCCTAATTTTTCTAAATTAGGTGGCGACTCCAAAAAAACCATTTGGAGTCTTCATAATGTTGAACTTATACCCAGAACTTACCCTTAAAAAGGCAATTTTTTTTGGGGTTCAACATGAATTTTTGAAAGTGAAATCTGAGGTCGTTCGAATAGTTTTTGCAAATATTTCCAGAGTTAGAACTTATCCTCTTTTCATTTGACCCTTGCTTTATGTTTCGAGGATCTGATTTGAGATTCGTCTTTGCGAGCAGGTTATGCATGTGTTGTACAACTTACATGTAAAGTTTGGGGTGATTCTGAGCTTTGTAGGGTCATGTTCAGACCTAAAATGCAGCACCAGCTGGTGCTATCAACTTTTTGGAAAGATGCTATGGGCGATAGCGCTAGGAGCCACGTGGCTGGAAAAAATGGTGCTAAAGTGCCTAGTTGGGGGCATTCGCGCAACGCAGGGTTGCGAAAGCAACTGTGCAGATGCAAAAGCGAAGGTCCGAGGTATATAAAAGACCCTTTGGTCGGCTAACTTCATTTCTTATCAAAATCCACTCGTTTCCAAGTCGGTTGGGGTTGATCCTTTGTGCTAGTTCGTCAAATACCTTCAGGTAATGATTCTAATCTTTCTAATTGTGCTAATCCATAGATTTGGGGTGAGAATTTGTGGAATTGAACTTGGTAAAGAAAATTTTGAACCCTCGACTTGTTGAATTGGGGAATTTGAGCGAATTGACCCTGGAATTGTAATTCAATGATATGTTTGGATTCGTGGGACTGTGAGGAGTCCATAAATATATTTTTTATGGGCTTTCGGTTAAGCCAGACCCAAGTATAATTTCTTAATTTCCTTCTATTCTCTGTCTAAGAGTTAGCTATCCCTCTTATGGGCACTTATATGTGCTATTTCACTTCCATGGCTCAGAGCGTAGGAATTTGAGAAGATCCAGAAGGGAAAGAAGATTGTTCAACAATCAACTAGCCCCAAAATTGAGGTAAGTGGTTTTATTCCATTCCTTTGACGATCTTCAGCCTTATGGATAGAAGTTCTGATATGGTTATGAATATTAATTAAGGAATAGAAGCACTCTACTAGAGTTTGAATCTTAAAGTATTAATGTTTTAAGAGCAGAGGTATCCTTCCATGGTTATAATTTCATCATGAATTTTCGATGAAATATGGAGTTTGCATCACTCTCACTGCAATATGGAGTTTGCACTATTTCTGCTGTAAAATGGAGTTTGCATCGCTCTCGTTGCAAAGTTTGCATCTTTTTTTGTACCCCCGGAACACGGTGGAGCCTGTTTAGATTGGGTACACGAATACATGTGACCCCATTGCATCATATTGTTCTCATACCATATCGTTATATAAGTTGTTACGTGATGTGTGGTTGTCTGTTCTATGTTATTGGTGTACCTGTATATGCTGTTGGTTGCTATTTGTTTCTTATTTCTTCCCGGCTAGCTTACCTGTTTCTTCGAGGTAGCTAGCCCCCACTTACAAAGTCTTTTAGAATCATCCTCTATTTGTATCTTGTCTATTTATTTTATTTTGGCAGGTTTCGCTCCAGGACCAAGTACACTCGAGATTGAGGAGCAAAGACGTTCCAGCTGTCAAGGTTGAGCCAACTTTGTTCATGATGGCCACCAACTTTAGTCTTATTTTTCTAGTTTAATTTTTCTCCCTTCGAAAGGTGTATGTATTTTATTTTGTACTCTTAGATGTCTGGTCTGGATAGCTCAGAACCCTATGTTATGGGTAGAATGTTGTATTTCTTTTTGTACATCTTATATATAACTCAGATTATGTTTTCTTCTGAGTTTTGTTTGTATTTTATGTTGGTTGCAAGTTGATAGGGTTCACCCGAGGGGTCTAGGGGAGGTTTTTTTGTGCCCGCACGACTTAGTCGGAATCTAGGTCATGTCAAATATGCCAAAATTCTGAACTAAATCCTTGGTTCCACAACAATTAAATGTGAAGCAGAAAATGAGTATGACATTGGGGATGATAGGGAGGGCGATGATCCATTCCTTATAGATCTTGCAAGATAGAGGACAGCCAATGAAGCTAGGATATATTTCACCAAGACAAACCAAGAAAGTTGTTGCACGCAAAGAACAAAGAGAGTGAATAGCACTGCTACGGGAAGAAGCAACCCACCAAGGACTGCAAAAAATACCTTAAAATCAAATAAACATTGAACTGTATGAATTGTCCACATTGGGAGAAGCTTTTGAGATATCAAGAAGATCAAGGAGAGCTTCACAATATAAGCAGGTTGCAAGCAATATATCAAGTCACGTGCAAGGGGGTATTTGGTGATACTTTTTTAGTTAGTTTTATTTTTCTTCAATATTTTAGAATTCTCTTAGTTTAATATCATTATAGAGTCCATTATAAGCTCTATAATGGTTACGTAGTATTTAATTCTTTCTCGTTCTTATTTTTTCAGATAGTTTCTATTTAGCGGAGGTTATGCCTCATTAAAAATTGTAAGGTAAGCCCCTCTTACCTATGCTCTTCTCTTTTGAGGTTTTATTACTATTAATAAAATTAGTCAGTTTAGTGTCCTTTATTTAAAAAAATAAAAAATAAATTAATGACCAAGATTGATTCAAGTTTGAGTGAATTAGACAAAAGAAGTGGGGAAAAATAACTTTTAACTATAAACATTTTATTATATTTCTAAATAAAAACATAAACTTTGGAATATGTGCTTAATGATTAGTAAAAGTTTGATAACAAATTTATTAGCAAACAAGCTTAGCCAATAATCTCAGAATTATTAATGTCATCAAAATCTAACCCTAATAAATGAAGGTAAAGACCTTATATAGCGGTTCCTAAAATGGCAACAATGCCTCAATTTCCCTTGAAATGGACTTGCAACAAGTCATTAAACTAAAGATAGTGTTCTGGTTATCGCCACAGCGCTATCGCGCTAGGACACACGCGATTGCATGGCATGAGTAACCAGAGCTTCGCAATCACGGCTATGGTCACGCGATTGCGAAGACAATTGCCTTCAACCCTTGTCAGCTTCCTGCGCGATCGCGTGTGATGCCTCGCAGTCGCGCTGTTCATCTTTTCGTCCTTGCGCGATCGCGTCTGATATCTCACGATCGCGTTGAGCAGCTTCTCGACCTTGCGCGATCGCGTCCAATGTCTCGTGATCGCGATGAGCATTTTCTGGTTCTGAGGCAGTGAGCTTGAAAACAGGTCCTGAAGCCTCCAAAATCTGCCCTAGCAGCTCAAGTTGTGCAAAAACATCCTGCAACTGTTACAACTCTCGTGCTTAGCTTCTTGTAAATGGTTTTCTCACGAGCCGGGTTGCATCATTCTCCCTTTCTTGAAAAGAATTCGTCCACGAATTCGCTTGTTCATCAACTTTGAAAGGAGACAAGCTGCACACATTGAAAGTGTTGTGTACTTGGTAGTCGCTTGGCAAATCAACCTTGTATGCATTGTCATTAAGGCGTTCAAGGATTTGGAATAGACCATCACCTCTTGGCATCAACTTGCTCGCCCGCTTGTTGGGAAATCTATCTTTTTGGAAATGGACCCAACCCCAATCTTCCGGTTCAAAGACAATCTTCTTTCTTCCCTTGTTAGCCTTCTTGGCAACTTCTTGATTCTTCTTTTCAAGTTGCTTCCTCATTTGTTCGTGAAGTTGCTTCATCTCTTGATCTCTCACCTTGGCATCTAAGCTTGAAATCACATCTTGAGACAAAGGTGTGAGATCCAAGGGGGTTAGGGGTTTAAAACTATAAACAACCTCGAAAGGAGTCATGCAAGTAGAAGTATGCATGGTTCTATTATATGCAATTCAATTAAAGGTAAGTGATCTTCCTAAGAAGAAAGTTTCCCCTTAACCAAGGCTCTAAGCATGGCTCCCAAGGTTCTATTGACAACCTCTGTTTGGCCATCGGTTTGGGGATGGCAAGAAGTAGAAAATAACAACTTAGTGCCAAGCCTTCCCCATAATTCCTTCCAAAAATGACTAAGAAATTTGGAATCCCTATCACTAACAATAGTTTTAGGGACCCCATGCAATTTAAGCACATGCTAAACAAACAAATTGGCTATATGAGATGCATCATCAATTTTATGATAAGGAATGAAATGTGCCATTTTGGAAAATCTATCAACTACCACAAAGATACTATCTTTCCCCCTTTTTGTCCTAGGCAAACCAAGCACAAAGTCCATAGAAATGTCAAGCCAAGGACCTAAGGTAATGGGAAGGGGTGAGTACAAACCATGTGGAAGTAGCTTTGACTTAGCTTGCTTATAGTCCAAGCATTGACCACACACTCTTACAGCATCCACCTTCATCCTACACCAATAAAATTGCTCCTTAAGAATCTCCATGGTCTTGCCCACTCCAAAATGCCCAATTAGTCCCTCACTATGTGCCTCCCTCACTAACAACTCCCTCTAAGATGAACTAGGCACACACAACTTCCCATTTCTAAACAAGAACCCTTCAAATTTATGGAACCTATTTTTCTCCACATCACCACTAGGTTCCTCCTTACCACACAATCGATTGATCCTTCTCCCCCTTTCCTCCAACTCACAATTAGCATATAGATCCCCAAACTACGGGTCATTGGCATACATCTCCTTCATACTTTCAAAACCCATGAGCTTGGACCCCAAAGTATTCAACAACACTTGTCTTCTTGATTGAAGCACAAACTTCCTTGACAAGGCATCTGCCACCATATTTTCTTTTTCTTTTTTTGTAATGGATGACATAAGGAAAGGTTTCAAGGAATTCCACCCATTTGACATGTCTCACATTCAACTTCTCTTGTGATTTGAGGTGTTTCAAAGATTGATGGTCGGTTCTAATGACAAATTCTTTTGACCAAAGATAATGTTTCCAATGAGCCAATGCCCTCACCAAGGCATATAACTCTTTATCATAACTGGAGTATTTAGTTGTTGCTCCCTTAAGTTTTTCACTAAAATAGGGAATGGGTTTTTGATCTTGCATCAACACGACTCCAATTCCTATCCCACTAGCATCACACTCAATTTAAAAGGTCTTATCAAAGTTGGATAATTGAAGGAGAGGTGTAGAGCTAAGCACTTCTTTCAATTTTGCAAAATCCTCTTCTTGCTCCTTCCCCCACACAAATGTCTTATCCTTCCTTATCACTTCGGTCAATGGTGCGGCTATAGTGCTAAATCCCCTCACAAAGCTCATATAAAATCTAGCCAACCCATGGAAACTTCTCACATCACCAATGCTTTTAGGAGTGGGCCAATCCCTAATGGCCTCTACTTTAGCCTCATCTACTTCCACACCATTTGCACTCACCACAAAACCAAGAAACATAATTTTTTCAACACAAAAGGAGTACTTTTTCAAATTAGCAAATAATTTCTCATTTTCAAAACATCAAACACTTGTTTAGTATGTTCATCAATGGATTTTCTATAGACAAGGATGTCATCAAAGTAAGCTACAACAAATTTTCCAATGAAAGATTTAAGGACATGATTCATCAACCTCATGAAGGTTGAAGGAGCATTGGACAAGTGATGCAGTCCAAAATGAGACAAGACATGTTCGTGAGCTTAGGAGTAGCGGACAGCTTGTTAGAAGGATCAACGAGCAAGTTAGCAAGCTTGGAAGATGGAGGGGCGATGATTGGAGTGTTTGTGCGAAAGTTGGAGGGCTCAACGAGCGAGCAAGCGAGCTAGCTTTTGGGCATGAGATATGTGGAAGACTTGGGAAAAATGTGATACGGGTAAAATACGAAAGCGAAAAAATAAGATAGAAGCATGACGAGGCTTGAACTATCCTTCAAGGTAGTATCGAGGAACTAGTCTCGATACACCCTCGAATCGATGTCAAGAATCACCTACACTATACGAACGGTCCTCAAGAGACACTTGGCTCTTGCAAAGGGTTCAGTCGATTTTGGAATGAGGTTCAATTAGTTCTACCAATTGATTCAAGCCAAAGGAAGGGTTCCATTCATTCAAGAGATCATGTCTCAAATTGTTCTTCAATATTCAAAAACTAGGTAGTGATAAAATAAGACTAAGGAAGAATTTTATAATCTTCATCTATACATAATGAAAGGTCTAAAATACCCCAGAAGTGGGTTTAAACAAATAAGGCCACGCAGGGCTATGGTTGGAATTACACGCCAAAAATAAAGAAGCCTCGCAATGCTGTTACAAGGAGTAGGCGGTCTGCCCACTCCCCTAGGCGGTCCGCCTCTGCTGAGCTTCCAAAAGCCATGTTGTGTAGTAGGCAGTCCGCCTCTTGGAAATACAGAGAGCCCTCACTTTTACACGTAGCCAAATTTTGTCCATTTTTCAAGTAGGCGGTCCACCCACTTTTCCAGGCGGTGCGCCTCTTCCTGGGAGGTTTTGAGGTGGCTCAAAATTGTCTTGTGGTGCTCTTCCTTGGTCTTGGACGATCCACTCTTCGTCGAATCTATGGAATGTGCCTTCAACTCTTCTCCAAGGCTCTTGGTCTTTGAGGGTTGGCGTGTTAGCTCGATTTGCCCCGCATCATCCTCCCCTTCTTGAGAAGATTTCGTCCTCGAATCCGGCGTTCTCTTCCATGGCATCATCATCTCCTTGGGGTGCCCAATGCTCTCCTCCTTTGTTCTTCTTGAACGTCGCTTTGACATAGGCTTCTTCCAAGATCTCCCTTGCCTTAACATGGAGCTTAGGACCTACAAGCAACGATAATCAAACACAAAACCTCCTACTACGAAAGTAGGTTAGTGCAAAAAGTGTGGAAAACACACTCTTATGGTTTAACCAAGCATCAATAGCAATAACAAAGATCAAGTCTCTAAGGAGAACAACAAGTACTTTGTTTAATGAAGATATGCACTCAACACAAGAATGAGCAAATAGGTCATGGGAACATGGGAAATGTAAGATCAAACTATCAAAATCCCTTTGAACCTTAAGCTCACGATCAACACACCAAACCATCCTCAAAGTGTGATCAACATGTGGAATGGAGTAAGTCAAATAGTCCAACCTACAACTAGCATCAATTACTCCACTCCCCTTCTTTAGAGCATACTTACTCACACCAAGAGTTTCATTTTCACCTCCAAGTCCATCACCTAAGCAACCCTTCTCATAAGGCAAACTCTCAAGGAAGGTATTGATAATGGCTTCTTCTTCATCATAACCCTAACAATCAAAAGTAGGGTCACTCGAAGAGTCATTTACCTCACTCAAGGTGTCAAATAATGAGTTGCCTAAGGAGTCAAACCCTTCACATCATGGGGTTCTACCTTACTAACTACCCTAGTCCGATATAATTCACTACCACAAATGAAGATGCCTTCAAACAATGGATTAGTAAAAGTATGCATCTCGATTTCATGATCAAACAAAGGCAAGATATCAAGACTACGTTCATCACCCACACTTGAGGAGTCATCATAGACAACCTTATCCAACTCATGCAATTTGGACTCCTCAAGGTCACTACCATCCTTGTCATAACACATAGGCCCACCAAAGAGAAGCATATCAACAAGGGTATGATCAACTATCTAATCTTCCCCTTTGTCAAAAATTGGTGGTGTGTCAAAGCAAAGGTCACAATCAAGGTCAACTACCAAATCCACACTAGGGAGAGGTTCATTGAACAATGAGCTTACATCATGGTGCGGCTTAGCATCTCTCTCAACTAGGGATACACGAGCACACACAAGTTGACTACTAGACTCTTCACAAGGGTCATATTCACTAGATGCATCACAAACATCAACTAGCATTGAGTCATCACAAGACAAGTAACTAGTAGGCTCATGAGAAGGTGAAGAAACACTTAGACTTGAGTTACTTCCTTGAGCACTCATATCATTTGAAGTGGCATGTTCAACTCCTCTTTCATGAAGATTTTCATCCTCTTTTCTTTCTTCCAAAGCACATGGTTGAGGCTTCAACGGCTTGTCTTCAAGGGTACCTACACAAGAACTAACACAAAAAGAAGTAGAAGATAAAGAATGGTTAGAACAATGAATGCTCTCACTCTCAATTTTTCTTTCCTGACCTCTCCTTTCTCTCATTTTTCCCTCAAAGTCAAGTGTAGTTTGGGGTGACAATCCACTCACATCACTCCTCACATCCTCTCCTTTTTCCTCTCTAGGATTGTCACCGGTCACTCCCTCACTCCTCTCTTTCTTTTGTCTCTCATGTTCAAGTACAATGGAATGAGTCGCAAGATTGTTCTCATTTGGAGTAGAGTGACTCTCCCTTTCAACTTGCAATGGCATGACAACAAGATTGATGGCTTCGGGCTCAAGTACCATAGGTGACTTAGCTTTAGCCGCTTCTTTCAACTCCCTCATGTGTTTATAGTCCTCTCTTATTTGCCTTAGTGTCAAAGGCTTGAGCACATATTTCTTTCCCTCTTGCTTGACCGTATAAGAGTTGGTCCGGCCATCATGTACAACATTCCGATCATATTGACATGGCCTTCCAAATAAGAGATGGCAAGCTTGCATCGGTACCACATCAAACATGATTTTATCCCGATAGTTTCCAATGCTAAACTCGATCAAGACTTGCTTCACCACTTTCAACTCTCCACACTCGCTCAACCATTGTAAACGGTATGGATTTGGATGCTTTAGAGTGGGCAATTTCAATTGGGAAATCAATATTTGACTCACTATGCTAGCACAACTTCCCGAATCTATAACCATTGAACACGCTTGCCCCATCACACCATATCTAGCATGGAAAAGATTCTCTCTTTGTACATTTTCTTTCTCCTCCTCAAAAAATATAGTACTCAAACTCCTCCTAACCACTAAGAACATGTTAGGATCTTCACCTTCCTCTATAGCCTCTTCACAAGCAACTACATCACTCTCCTCATTCTTGGGCTCACTCTCTTGTTCATACACCAATCCATCTTCCAAGACAATTATGGTCTTTTGGGTAGGACAATCTCTTGCAAAGTAGCCATATCCTTTACACTTATAGCATTGAGTAGAAGAAGAAGTAAGAGTATTCAATGGAGTTTTAGAGTTACCTCCTACATTTGGTGTTGGCTTCTCATAGGTCTTCTTCACATCATGACTTGCACTTGCACCACTTGTGTTTGGAGTCTTCTATTATTTTTGTCTACTTACGGGAGTAGAAGTAGTACTCTTATAGCGGGTGGACTTCTCTTCTATGAGCCACTTCTTGGCATCAACCGCGGCATCAAATAGTTCATGATGAGATTCATACTTGTGAAACCTCAATTGAGAGGCTACCTCTCGGTTCAAACCATTCTTGAATCGAATGATGGCTTGTTCATCTTCCTCCGCATCCATGTCTAAGGCCATTCGAATTTGCTCAAACTCATTGTAGTGCTCTTCAACCGTTTTGTAGCCTTGCTTCAACTCATAAAGCCGTTTGAGTTGATCTATACTTAGTTGATCTTGACGATACTTAGGAGTCACATATTTTTCATCCATCACACATTTCAATTCACCCCAAGTAAGGTTCACGGGCAAAGCATTTCTTCTTGATCTCTTGACCAATTCCCACCAAGTGGTAGCAAAGGATTCAAATGAAGATATAGCATATTTGGCTTTCTTCTTTTCGGCCGTGTCATTCGTATCAAACACTCTTTCCATTGACACCTTCCACTCAAGATACTCAATCGGATCACTACTCCCTTTGATGCTTGGGATAGTAATCTTCACACTATGGAGATTATTGTTATCACGACCCCCTTGGTAAGGCTCTGATTGGCCTCAAAAGTAGTCACCATCACCATCATATCCCCTTCTCCAATTCCTCCAATCATAACCCCCTTGAGGTCCTCAACCTCGACCTCTACCCCTATTCATTCCCCGGCCTCCATTGATTGCTCTCCTATTCAGATAGGGAGCTTCAAAGTCATCATCATCTTCTCCAAGTCGGGGTTCCTCCCCTTCTTGAGCTTCATCAACATGCTCAAGAGGTGCAACATTCCTACGGGGTCTAGGGAGTGGAACATCTCATTGGGGATTTTCCAAGTTGTGGGAAATACCTACTTGTTGAGCAATGCCCAACACACGCTCTCTAAGAGCAAGATCATCCTTTAGGCTTTGTTTCTTGGCTAATTCTGCAAATTGTTCCGGGTTAATGGCGGTGCCATCACTTGTGCCCTCACCGGCCTCAAGTTGGACACTCGGGGTCCTCCTTTCTAGACTTTCAAGTCTCACACTCATGCCTTCCAACTTGGCCATTATAGTAGTCAAGGCACTCTTAATGGGTTCATCACCTTCACCGGCCATAGTACCTACAAAACAAGCAAACGATTAGTGAAATAACCTTACTCACACACCTCACTTGAATGTCACTCGGGTACACTCGTTTAGTGGCGGGGGATTTATCACTCAAGCCTGAACCAAAGGTATCACGTAGTTGAACTACGTTACGAATCAACAACCAAACAATCCATAAGTCAAGCACTCTTCGGGACTCGTGGAGTTAATGGGACTCGATGGATGCTAGGCTCTTTAAGTGCGGACTTGAAACAAATGGTTCTACGAGTCTTCTTTGAGTTTTACTCTCCACTAAGCACGATTATCCTAAAGGCTCAATAAACTAGTACTAATCAAGTAGGAATGTTACTCTAATAGTACTAGCCAGAAGCAATGCAATCAAAAGAAACACGAAAACCTACGAATTTTCAACTACCCGGAGACCCTACAGGAGTAGGCGGTCCACCTACCCAAATATCCAGAGAGCTGTCACAAAAAGGGGCGGTCCGCCTCTTGGACCAGGCGCCCCGCCTACTGTGTTCTTCAGCACAATCTAAAAATCGTGTTCTTGGTATTTTGGCTCCCAATTTCCAATGTTTTCAAGGTGTTTTCCAATTCAAAGGTACCCCAATATGTTTTCAACTATAACAAACAATCTCCAATGATTTATAAGAACACCCAATCATCAACAAGTCCAAATCAAGAAATTTAAGCAAATTCAAAGGTTTTTTCAAACTTTGGGGATTTTGATTTTCAACGTTTTGATTCTAAATTCCAAAACGTGTTTTGAGGGTACCCAATCAACGGAAATACGATAACAAGCAATCCTCGATAACAAACATCAAAGGATCATCATGACCAAGAACATCTAGCAATTTTTGTATTTTTCAACTTTTTCTATTTTTTTTGTATTTTCTTCTATTTCAACAACAACAACAACAACAACAAAATAAATAAAAACTAACCTAGGCATGATGAACAAGGATCGAGGGTTTACAGAAACAAATCCCAAGCTTGCTTGGATACCAAGATGATACGGGTAAAATACGGAAGCGAGAAAATAAGATAGAAGCAAGACAAGGCTTGAACTATCCTTCAAGGTAGAATCGAGGAACAAGTCTCGATACACCCTCGAATCGATGTCTAGAATTACCTACACTATACGAATAGTCCTCAAGTGACACTTGGCTCTTGCAAAGGGTTCGGTCGGTTTTGGAATGAGTTCAATTAGTTCTACCAATTGATTCAAGCCAAAAGGAAGGGTTTCATTCATTCAAGAGATCATGTCTCAAATTGTTCTTCAATATTCAAAAACTAGGTAATGATATAAAATAAGCCTAAGGAAGAATTTTATAATCTTCATCTATACATAATGAATAGGTCCAAAATACCCCAAAAGTGGGTTTAAACAAATAAGGCCACGCAGGGCTATGGTTGGAATTACACGCCAAAAATAAAGAAGTCTCGCAATGCTGTCACAGGGAGTAGGCGGTCCGCCCACTCCCCTAGGCGGTCCGCCTCTGCTGAGCTTCCAAAAGCCATGTTGTGTAGTAGGCGGTCCGCCTGTGTAAAGGGGAGGTCCGCCTCTTGGAAATACAGAGAGCCCTCACTTTTACATTTAGCCAGAGTTTGGCCATTTTTCAAGTAGGCGGTCGACCCACTTTTCTAGGCGGTGCGCCTCTTCCTGGGAGGTCTTGAGGGGACTCAAAATGGTCTTGTGGTGCTCTTCCTTAGTCTTGGACAATATACCCTTCGTCGAATCTATGGAATGTGCCTTCAACTCTTCTCCAAAGCTCTTAGTGTTTGAGGTTTGGCGTCTTAGCTCGATTTGCCCCGCAACATCCTCCCCTTCTTGAGAAGATTTCATCCTCGAAATCAAGGCGTTCTTTTCCATGGCATCATCATCTCCTTAAGAATCTCCATGGACTTGCCTACTCCAAAATGCCCACTTAGTCCCCCACTATGTGCCTCCCTCACTAACAACTCCCTCCAAGATGAACTAGGCACACACAACTTCCCATTTCTAAACAAGAACCCTTCAAACTTATGGAACCTCTTTTTCTCCACATCACCACTAGGTTCCTTCTCACCACACAATCGATTGATCCTTATCCTCCTTTCCTCCAACTCACAATTAGCATATAGTTCCCCAAACTCGGGGTCATTGGCATACATCTCCTTCATACTTTCAAAACCCATGAGCTTGGACCCCAAAGTATTCAACAACACTTGTCTTCTTGATTGAAGCACAAACTTCCTTGACAAGGCATCTGCCACCATATTTTCTTTTTCTTTTTTTGTAATGGATGACATAAGGAAAGGTTTCAAGGAATTCCACCCATTTGACATGTCTCACATTCAACTTCTCTTGTGATTTGAGGTGTTTCAAAGATTGATGGTCGGTTCTAATGACAAATTCTTTTGACCAAAGATAATGTTGCTAATGAGCCAATGACCTCACCAAGGCATACAACTCTTTAACATAAGTGGAGTATTTAGTGATTTCTCCCTTAAGTGTTTTACTAAAATAGGCAATGGATTTTTGATCTTGCATCAACACAGCTCCAATTCCTACCCCACTAGCATCACACTCAATTTAAAAGGTCTTATTAAAGTTGGGCAATTGAAGGAGAGGTGTAGAGCTAAGCACTTCTTTCAATTTTGGAAAAGCCTCTTCTTGCTCCTTCCCCCACACAAATGTCTTATCCTTCCTTATTACTTCGGTCAATGGTGCGGCTATAGTGCTAAATCCCCTCACAAACCTCCTATAAAAGCTAGCCAACCCATGGAAACTTCTCACATCACCAATGCTTTTAGGAGTGGGCCAATCCCTAGTGGCCTCTACTTTAGTCTCATCTACTTCTACACCATTTGCACTCACCACAAAATCAAGAAACAGAACTTTTTCAACACAATTGTGCCTTTTTCAAAGCATCAAACACTTGTTTAGCATGTTCATCAATGGATTTGCTATAGACAAGGATGTCATCGAAGTAAACTACAACAATTTTCCAATAAAAGATTTAAGGACATGATTCATCAACCTCATGAAGGTTGAAGGAGTATTGGACAAGTGACACAGTTTAAAATGAGACAAGACATATTCGTGAGCTTAGAAGTAGCGGGCAGCTTGTTAGAAAGATCAACGAGCAAGTTAGCAAGCTTGGAAGATGGAGGGGCGATGATTGGAGTGTTTGTGCGAAAGTTGGAGGGCTCAATGAGCGAGCAAGCGAGCTAGCTTTTGGGCGTGAGATATGTGGAAGACTTGGGCAGAATGTGTTACGGGTAAAATACGGAAACGAGAAAATAAGATTGAAGTAAGACGAGGCTTGAACTATCCTTCAAGGTAGTATCGAGAAACTAGTCTCGATACACCCTCGAATCGATGTCAAGAATCAGCTACACTATACGAACGGTCCTCAAGAGACACTTGGCACTTGCAAAGGGTTCAGTCGAGTTTGGAATGAGGTTCAATTAGTCCTACCAATTGATTCAAGCCAAAAGAAAGGGTTCCATTCATTCAAGAGATCATGTCTCAAATTGTTCTTCAATATTCAAAAACTAGGTAATGATTCTAACAAAAAAATAAGTTAGTACGTAACAATAGTTAATAATGCAAAATAAATAGACAACAATAATAAAAAAAATAAATATTTTATCCCAAAAATTAACTCGTGATAGTTAGGACTTTTAAATATCTCCAGCGGAGTCGCCATTCTGTCGCACCCCTTTTTCGAGCTCGGATCGTGTTCAAAGGTCGGGTTTGATTAAGTGACTCGTTTGGAGCGAGTTTTGGAGTCACCACCTAATAAATCTAAGGCATACTAGGTCACCTATTATGTCTAAGGATATAAATTCAATTTCAAGTAAGCCTTTGCTAAGAGATTCTATGGGTAAGAAGTCTTTGTGACTTGGGAAGAAGGTATTACGCACTTTCCAAGTCCCACTAAAGGTGGTTCCCGACCGGATTTAAATTTTGGGATTTAGACTAAATATATGAGCAAACTTACCAAGGAGATTTTAAGTATTTTTCATGGTCAAATACTTTATATATTATAGTAAAGGCTAGGAATGTAAATCGGTTTTAAAACATTTAAGTAAACGAAAATAGGGCCATAAAACTAAGGCAGATGTTAGAAGAGACACCCTGTGCAAATTTCTTAAAGGTATGATGCGAGCAAAAAATTTCACCGCATGCCCTCCATAAGGAGTGGTTTTACAAAATTACCCGCGCTAAGAAATGTTTTAGCAAAATGCCCTTATTTAGTCCGGAGCAAAGACTTCAAGGCAAAAATTTTGTAAGTCTTGGCAATTGGCTATACTTCAAGGGCAAATACTGTTTTGCCAATACTTCAAGTTATATGGTGAGAATGCAGGAAAAACTGGAAGGGGCAAGTCTTTGCCAAGACTTACGACGAAGTGCAGCAAGTGTTGCCTTTTGCCAACACATGACGTTCAAGTATTGGCAAATCGAGCAGGGGTCAATGGCAAGTCTTGCCTTTTTGCCAAGACTTACGGCCAAGTGCGGCAAGTATTGCCTATTTCCAATACTTGAAGGGATAAGTGTTGAAAAGTGAAAAAATATAAAGGAAATTCTTGGCCCCGGATTTTTTTCACTAAATATTAATGGGGGCATTTTTGCAAACCATTTCTTAGCGCGGGCAAAGAGGCAAACCATTGCTTCCCGTGTCATATTTTTGCAAATGAGAGTCAAGAAAAACTACTTTCTGGGCCTTTAGGCAAACAGGCCATTTATCTGCCAACTTTACAGAACTAACCTCAATCAACAATTAAACCTTTTAAGCAGGAGCCAGAATTTCCAATCATGTCACAAAAGGAAAGATATCTCTGCAAAAATACAATCAGGCCCAAAAAATATATAAAAAAGTATTTTGTACCCTCTAAAACACACCAAATCCTTCATACGTAGGGGACAAAAAGGATTGCGGTGGTTCAAGAAGTGTTAGCCATTTTGGATGATATTTTGACATTAGTTGCCGAAACACCATTGTCCGTATGACTTTTGATATGAGGTCATTTCTTTCGAAAATATTTATATAAATATCTTTTATAAAAATACACAAATATGTAACGATAATATAAAAATATGTAAATGACTCAAATATTAAAAAAAAAAGATATAATAGAGATAATACCGTTGTTTTAATTAAGCTATAGCAAGATAATATTGATTTTACACTTATAACATAGAAATATACACTTATAACATAATGATGTTAAGATCACATAACATTAATAATACATAATAATATTAATCCTATTTATAACATAATAAGATTAATTCTATTTAAACCACGTATTTTCACCATCTTACCTATTGTGTGCCTTGTTATACCCTCTTGTTTTTAAGTTTATGAAAATAGATGTATATACATATAGATAATTTTGTAGGACTTGACCTCAAAATTCCTTACCCCTCCAAATTATTGGTTAACTAGGAGAGAAATATTAAAAATCATTTTTTGGTGATACTTTGTAAAAAGTAGGCCAACTAAACAATTAGATTTGACGAAAACAGACCTATAGTTTTCAAAAATCTGGCCCAACAATGTTTTGCAGAGATGATCCCAGTATGAGACATAATTTCAAAAGATAGCCCTATTTTAAATAAAATTCAAAAAAATCTGCCCCCTTTATATGGAATAGCCCCTTGCTTTAACAAAAATTCAGATTCAACACTTGGTGTTCCAGATCATGTTCTTAGTTACCAACCTTCACATTAACTCAATTTATACAACAAAAAACAATCGCATAATTAAAAAAAAAAAAAAAGAGGCCCCTGTTTTAGCCTTAAACATACTGCTCTTTTATAGCAATCTTATAATACATACATTCTGTCGCACCCCTTTTTCGAGCTCGGATCGAGTTCAAAAGTCGGGTTTGATTAAATGACTCGTTTGGAGCGAGTTTTGGAGTCGCCACCTAATAAATTCATCTAAGGCGTACTAGGTCACCTATTATGTCTAAGGATATAAATTCAATTTCGAGTAAGCCTTTGCTAAGAGATTCTATGGGTAAGAAGTCCTTGTGACTTGGGAAGAAGGTATTAGGCACGTTCCAAGTCCCACTAAAGGTGGTTCCCGACCGGATTTAAATTTTGGGATTTAGACTAAATAAATGAACAAACTTACCAAGGAGATTTTAAGTATTTCTCAAGGTCAAATACAAACACATATTATAGTAAAGGTTAGGAATGTAAATCGGTCGAAAATAGGGCCATAAAACTAAGGCAGATGTTAGAAGATACACCCTGTGTAAATTTATTAAAGGTATTAATAAGATGCGGGAGTTGAGAAAAAATGTTTTCTGGGCCTTTACGCAAACAGGCCATTTATCTGCCAATCTAACAGAATTAACCTCAATCAACAATTAAACCTTTTAAGAAGGTGCCCGAATTTTCAATCATGTCACAAAAGGGAAGATACCTCTGCAAAATACAATCAGGCCAGAAAAAAATGTAAGAAAGTATTTTGTACCCTCTAAAACACACCAATGCTTCATACGTAGGGGACAAAAAGGATTGCGGTGGTTCAAGAAGTGTTAGCCAGTTTGGACGATATTATGACATTAGTTGTCGAAACACCATTGTACGTATGACTTTTGATATGAGGTCATTTCTTTCGAAAATATTTATATAAATATCTTTTATAAAAATACACAAATATGTAACGATAATATAAAAATATGTAAATGACTCAAATATAAAAAAAAAAAAGATATAATAGAGATAATACCGTTGTTTTAATTAAGCTATAACAAGATAATATTGATTTTACACTTATAACATAGAAATATACACTTATAACATAATGATGTTAAGATCACATAACATTAATAATACATAATAATATTAATCCTATTTATAACATAATAAGATTAATTCTATTTAAACCACGTATTTTCACCATCTTACCTATTGTGTTCCTTGTTATACCCTCTTGTTTTTAAGTTTATGAAAATAGATGTATATACATATAGATAATTTTATAGGACTTGACCTCAAAATTCCTTACCCCTCCAAATTATTGGTTAACTAGGAGAGAAATATTAAAAATCATTTTTTGGTGATACTTTGTAAAAAGTAGGCCAACTAAACAATTAGATTTGACGAAAACAGGCCTATAGTTTTCAAAAATCTGGCCCAACAATATTTTGCAGAGATGATCCCAGCATGACACATAATTTCAAAAATGGCCCTATTTTAAATAAAATTCAAAAAATCAGCCCCCTTTATATGGAATAGCCCCCTGCTTTAACAAAAATTCAGATTCAACACTTGGTGTTCCTGATCATGTTCTTAGTTACCAACCTTCACATTAACACAATTTATATAACAAAAAACAATCACATAATTAAAAAAAAAAAAAAAGGCCCCTGTTTTAGCCTTAAACATATTGCTCTTTTTTAGCAATCTTATAATACATACTTCCCTGTGACGAATTCCATTAACACCTTATGGTGTCTGTACAAAGCCATGAATACAAGACACATAATCTGTAATAAACATAGTGTCATGCCCGATTTTGGACTCAACTCGAGGCGAGTCGGGTTTCGGATTTGACTGGGTGAACTCGTTTGAGTTTAGATGTTGGAGTCGCCACCTAAAATAATTTCTAAGGCGTATTAGGTCACGTAAGTGTCTATGGTCAAATTCAATAGGTCAACTAGTCTATTCCAGAGATTCTATATGGGTAAGAAATTCAAATGACTCGGGGAAGAAGGTGTTAGGCACTTCTTCGAGCCCCACGAAAAGTGGTTACCGTACGAGTCTTTATTTTTGGGATGAAAGGATATATCGTCATGAATACTAACTTGGGAAGTTTAATATAGCACTAAAAGATGTAACATATATATGCACCCACACAAATAGTTTTCACATTCGGCCTATATTTAAGCCTAATCGTATTTACGGCCTCTAATATCAAACGCCTAATCGTAAACAGGTGTTAACATACAAAGGGGTGTTCAATTTCAACTTATATATTCACACACTTGAAAACGATTTGCACAAATAGTCTATTTTGCAAACGAAATTCAGATTTTAACAAATACCAAAAGGGAGTTTGTTTTAAGACAAAATATCGGCCATTTAGGGTCGGTGTGACTCGTTATTAATTTTCGAGCCCTAACCTTAATGGCCTTTTTTTGTGTAGGGGTCAGATTTTAGGGGATATATATAGGCGAAGGATTGTTTTCGAAAATGGGTTCACAAAAGCACGCAAAAAGCAAATAAGGGGTTGTCGCACGTAATAGTACATATATATAGGTATACACATGCAAATGGATGGCCTAGTGATAGTTATACTTTAAAAAAATATACTCTAAAGCGTAAAAATAACCCTAAGTATTTTATACGCCCTTATACACTATTAGATTAGTGTATAAGAGCATGAATAATGGTCAAAAATCAGTTTATGCACGTAAAGGGCACTTTTTGAATATATTTTTGGGCCCAGATCATTTATGACAAAGAGGGGCAAATGCAGTTTTTCGAAAACAGTCCATATTAGGCGCGAATAGCACAAAATAGCCCCTGTTTCAGGTTAAGTTCCAGATTTAATCACAAACTAAACATGCTTTCAAGTTTCAGTTTTAAAATCTTGTGTAAGACAAATAAACGAAATAGAACTGAAAGTCTTAAAAAAATCTGTTATGATTCTATTTTAACTATATGCATGTTGGACTGATTTAAGAAGATTGGAGCCTAGCATGATGCAGCATATAGAAGTAAAGGTTAAGAGAGAGGTCCCTGAATAGCCATAACACAGTCGAGTGACTGTTTCCCTGTGTTAATAGAAGTACAAACAGGATCCTAATCAAATTTACATGAAAGGGACAGTCTCTAAGGGAAGAAGCACAGAGCCACAAGTTCTAAAGTGTCCTGTTCCCCAAAGTTTAAGGTTAAGTCAAGTAAACAGCCATGAGTTCAAGGTCACAGTACCCCCAGCACTATAATCAGCTTAAGAGAGTTCAACCACTGACCCTTTTAAGCTTTAAAGGTTACCCTGTAGTCATCAGAACATAGTTTGGCACAGCTAAGGGCATTCAAACAGCCTGCAAGCACAAGGTTAGCAAGGGAAGGGGAAGGGGAAAGGCCTGAGTTGAGGTCTTTGTCCAAAACAGAGGACCTGACCCACAAAACATGAACCAGGTCCCTGTTTTTAACAAAAAAGTGAGTATGATCCTTATTGGATCTCTTAACTGGGCAGGGTCAACACAGATTATCAAAACAGGGTTTAAGCATGCAATGTTTAAAGCCTGAGCAGTTCAGAGTGATGCTAAACAGAGGTGGAATAAGACAAGAAAAACTCATTCACATATAGGCAGATAGAGAAACATCATGCATTGAGTAATAAGGAAAAGAGAAATACCTTGTAATAGCAATAGAGCAGAATCGAAAACAATTTGCAGGTTGATCAGGATTTGTAAAGCTGTACCAAGTAACTAAATGAAAACAAGTGCTTTCCAGAAAACCAAAAGAGAAGATTAGGCCTCAAAAGGGTGCTCTGCAGCCTCTGTTTTCTATGCAGGATGCTATGTGTGTATGCTGTGTGCTTTAGGTGTTTAATGCATAAACTATGTGTAGTGAATGAGAGAAACAGTTATATATATAGGTGAAAGTAAGGGTTGCAATTTGAAACGGGTAGAATGAGCCATAAAAGGCAAAGGAATATTTTCCCATAGTTAAAGGAGTTAACCTTGTGCCCTTACCATATAAAGACTGATCACACCCCCACAGATTAAGGTAAACAAACTGGAATCCCTCCCCCTTTAAAATTATACAAAGTCCAGGTTCAATAATCATATTTTAGGCTAATTTTAAAGTTTAAAAATCAGTCAATCAACCCTGATAATTCTCAATCAAATTACCTTAACCACAGGGCTGATTACCAATCGAACCAACACTCAAAAGATCTCATTGAATCAATTTAAAATTCTCCTAATCATGCCAGAACCAATTATCAATTACCACTTTAGATTACACCTAGTCAGAGACCCTAAATCATGCTCATCCAATATTTACTTCAGTTTTATACATGTGATCATGGAAAACATACATCTTGACAGAACAGGATAACAATGCACTGTAAAACATGGATAATAATGAACAAATCAGAAACCAACATGGACTCCAAAAATAAAAATAGAATAGGATATTCGAACATGTAAAATTCAAGGCAGTGCTCAGTCAATTTAGTGAATTGTCCAAGGATTAATGACCATGCGAACTTATCACTCAATGATTAATCGACTAGACAGGTTTAACACATAGAATCTCACGTATTGAAGCAAACAAAAAGGAGAGAAAGGATTTCCCATTACGCCGGAGTCGGGTCAAATTGACCCGTCTCAAAATTAGGGTTGTAAAGAAGACATCTTACCTCTTTCTCAGTGCTTTTAACATTCAACCTAAACGAAGCCCCGCCGGAGGCGTTTCCCGGCGGTGGCAATTCGGTCATTCAAAGGTTGAGTTTTGCCCTCGTCCAAACCCCATCGAAAGTGTATGGGTTATGTTGCGGACGACGAAGGGAATCCATTGACACTATTTTCCCCAAATTCCACCGGCTAATTTGATCGGAAAAGCCCTCGACAGCGGTGGAGATTCGTATCGCTGAAGAGAGAGAATAGAGGGTCAAGTCAGGGATTGAAAGGGGAAATGAGGTCGAGGGGTGGGTTTTGGGGTTGTTTGGAAATTAAAAATGAAAGAATGTTTCTGGCCGTTGGATCCTCTACGTGGACGATCGAGATCGATCCACGTAGGCGTGACATGTATAAAACGTGGCTGATGTGTGTATATGTGTAAAATGTGAGGTGGATATATGAGGTGCAAATAGGAATGTATAGATAGCGTATATCTAGTGTATATTAGGCATAAAATAGGTATAAAAATTGTATAAAATGGATATAAAATATAGGAAAAATAGGAAATTAGTTTTAAAATGTTAAAGCTAAGAAATGTATAAAAATTGTAATTTTTGGATTTAAAACAATTTGGACAATTTTGTCAAAAAATAGATGTAATCGCGGAAGTTGTAAAAAAAGCTATGGTTTGAGCCGATGCTTTTGAAAATAGCCTCGATTGTCAGACTATTATGAGAAGATAATTTGAAAAGAATGGACGAGGCAAGAGTGAGTACACAATCATGTGTAAAATTCAAAAACTGTTAATTTTAAAGATTGGAGGGACAAAATTGGGTGTCAACAGCTGCCCCTCTTTGCCCGGGGATGATGAAAGAGTCTTCGGGCACAGATGTTGACAGTGCGGCAAATTTTGTCATGAAGATGTGCTTGCAACATAATGTATATATAAAACGTACCTTCCCGCAGTATGTGATTGTTTCTGCTATGCCATAATTGTGCATCTTTTGCTGTCAAGTGTTAGATTCGACATCGGGTTGTATGCCCTCCGTCGGTGCATTGGGCTGTATACCCTCCACAAAAAATTAAAATGGCAAATCGACATCGGGCTGTGTACCCTCAATCGACGCTTTGGGCTGTGTACCCTCAGCTAATTTAAATGACAAATCGATATCGGGTTGTGTACTCTCAACCGACGCCTTGGGCTGTGTACCCTCAGTTAATTTAAATGGAAAATCGACATCGGGTTGTGTACCCTCAATCGACGCTTCGGGCTGTGTACCCTCAGCTAATTTAAATGACAAATCGATATCGGGCTGTGTACTCTCAACCGACGCCTTGGGCTGTGTACCCTCAGCTAATTTAAATGACAAATCGATATCGGGCTGTGTACCGTCAACCGACGCTTTGGGTTGTGTACCCTCAGCTAATTTAAATGATAAATCGATATCGGGCTGTGTACTCTCAACCGACGCCTTGGGCTGTGTACCCTCAGCTAATTTAAATGATAAATCGATATCGGGTTTTGTACCCTCAACCGAGGCTTTGGGCTGTGTACCCTCAGCTAATTTAAATGCAAATCGATATCGGGCTGTGTACCCTCAACCGACGCCTTGGGCTGTGTACCCTCAGCTAATTTAAAATACAAATTGATATCGGGCTGTGTACCCTCAACCGATGCTTTGGGCTGTGTACCCTCAGCTAATTTAAATAACATATCGATATTGGGCTGTGTACCCTCAACCGACGCCTTGGGCTGTGTACCCTCGGCTAATTTAAAATGCAAATCGATATCGGGCTGTGTACCATCAATCGACGCTTCGGGCTGTGTACCCTCAGCTAATTTAAATGACAAACCTTTTGTTGAAGCATATCTGTCGTGTATTGCTGAATTAGGTATCTTTCGTGCCTGCATCCAAAGAAAGATTGGTGAGTTGTGCAGGGTGGTTTGGTTTGTGCATTCTTGACTTGCTTCGCGCTCGTGGTCCACGAGTGCCGGGGTCATGGTCGAGATGATAGGGATATGCATAGAGTAGTACGTAATGCAAAATGATTTCGAAAAAACTTTTATAAGAAAGAAAATGAAATGAAATATTTTGTCCCATTGAGTCACAAGTCACATTGTGTAAAGCCAAAGTTGTTGTTCTTCGTGCTGTTCCAAACTCCATTAAGTGAATTTTGAGGGCGGCCTCAAAATTCTATCCTGGTTTGTATTTGAAATTTTTGAGAGGTCCTCAAAAATTTCTGCCCCAGTGTCAACTATGTTTGTCCTTTAAGAATTTTTTAGAGTTCCTCAAAAATTCTGCCCCAGCGTTTGCTTCATGGGAAAATAAAATTTTTGTATTTATGCGACCGAACCTTGAATAGGTTGCCCACGTATCCCACTTGGGGAATCAGTTCGTGACGTAGTTCAGATCACATAATGTATTGTAGAATGTAGAAATCACTAATCAGTACGAACTCCTATACATAGTATCTTTTGACAGAATCTGAGTTGATCGGTTTTGGCCAGACTTCTCCGTCCATCTCTGCCAATATCAATGCTCCTCCATTCAGAACTCGATGAACCGTGTACGGCCCTTTCCAATTCAGCGCAAACTTGCCTTTTGCTTCTTCTTGGTTTGGAAATATCTTCTTCAGTACTAATTGCCTAGGTTCAAAGAATCTCTCTCGAACTTTCTTACTGAATGCCTTAGCTATCCTCTTCTGATATAATTGCCCATGACATATCACATTCAATCTCTTGTCGTCGATGAGGGCTAATTGCTCTATTCTTTCTTTGATCCATTCAGCATCTTTCAATTGTGTCTCTTGGATGATTCTCAAAGATGGTATCTCGACCTCCACGGGTATCACTGCTTCGGTGCCATACACCAACAAATAAGGAGTAGCCCCTGTTGATGTTCTCTGCAATACCCTAACAGGGCATAGGGTAGATTCTCATGCCATTGCTTTGAAGTGCCTGTCATCTTGCGCAATATCCTCTTGATGTTCTTATTGGCCGCCTCGACCGCACCATTCATTTAGGGTCTGTATGCAGTGGAGTTGCGATGCTTGATCTTGAAAACCTCACAGGTTGCTTTCATTAGGTCACTGTTGAGATTGGACCCATTGTCAGTGATGATGGATTCAGGGATGCCAAATCGGCAGATCATCTTATCACGGAAAAAGTTTGACACCACTTTCTTTGTTACTGATTTGTATGATGCAGCTTCTACCCATTTGGTAAAATAATCAATGGCCACCAATATGAAACGATGCCCATTGGAAGCGGCTGGCTCGATAGGTCCTATGACATCCATCCCCCAGGCAGCAAAAGGCTAAGGTGATCACATAATGTTTAGTTCATTGGGAGGCACTCAAATCATATCTCCATGGACTTGGTATTGGTTGTCGCTCCAAACGCACACGCAAGTATACGCGGTCGATCAAGTAATAAAGTGATAAGAAAGTATCGTTCCCACGAGGACTATTGATTAACTATTAACTAGACAAACTTCAATTCAAGTATTGTTCAAGAGAGTTTAACCAGATTTCAAGTTGTGTTTAATTAACTAATTAACTAAAAGTAATAGTAGTAAATAGAATGCAAGACAATTCAAGAGTTCTAGGTATCAGTGAGAGGGAATATTCCAGTATGGGACGATCACCAATCCAGTTGCACTCATCCGCTAGTTGAATTAATTTTACTTATCTGAGTTGCTAATCATAGGGTTAATTATACTCACAGAGCTCTTTCGATACCCTGCTCGCCTATTCAAGTCAACCTAACGCCTATATGTCTATGGAATTAGAATTAACAAGAATGCATGTGTTTATCCTGTAAACGGATTAAGCGTGACTGTTAGTATCCTAACCGCGAAACCATTCCCCGATGCCCGGGTTCAAGAACACGCTTTATTTAATTCTATTGCAACCTACGGTTCCCACTTTCGAGTTCAACCTTAGGTTCATGGGTAATACTTAACAACTGGCCAGGAAATTAAGTAATTCAGAGCAGAATTAAATAAACAACTCAATCTGATAAATTTAATATAATTCAACCAACTTCAGAGTACAACTTTCATGGTTAACCCATAACCCTAGAATAATAGAGTTTAGCTACTCATAGACAAGTTAGCTTTCTCACAAAATAATCTAGAATTCATGAAACAATAAAGAGGGAAGAAGAATTACAACTCAATTGATGAATCTTGGTTCTCTAGCCTCTACTATGATTCTTGCCTCCAAAAATACGTAAAAGAATGTCTAATAATGTGTTTTCCCACGTTTTAATATGGAATAATAGGAGTAATACACGCCCTAGGCTAGTCCAAACTCGGGTAGGAAAGTCCCAGTCGTACAGCAGCCCATACAATGTAAGAATCCTTGTATGCCCCAATTCTCAGGTCTCACAGCTTCTCATACAATGTACGCCTGTTGTAAGGCTCATACAATGAGCTTACAAAGCTCCTAGTCCGCTGATTTTTACACTCAAATTCTTCATTTTTTCTACTTCAATCTTTGACTTCGAACTTCTCCACACAATATAGCCATTTAGCTCCAAATTCCACCAATTCGTACCTAAACCATTCAAACACACCAAGTTAGAATCATGTCACAAATTAGCATTGATGGGCATGTATTGCTATGAAAACCATCTAAGAGTGTTAAATACAACTGCTAAAAATATAGGAAATATGCCCAACATCAACACCCCACACTTAGCTTTTGTTCGTCCCCGAACAAATAAACCCAACACACTTGTACTCAAGGACTTCAACTACCCAACTCAAGAACTTTAAGGAGGCGCACCTATGAAATAGGTTGATACCAACAATTAGCCACTAAACATACAAGCACACAACTCCCCATATTTGCACACCACACATTTAGAAAGCAAGGATTATCAAGCAGTCAAGTAGCAACAACCAAGCCTCAAGAAATGACTCTTTACACCAACTTACTCACGACATGTCCACTCGCTCAAGATTAGGGCCTAATAAAAGCTCCAACCTCTCATAATCCATGTGCCCTCACCAATCAAAGTCTAGTCCCAGTCACACAAAAATATATCAACTGAATTATAAGGGACTTTCAAAATAGGAAGAATACGCTCACACTCAAAAAGAATCTCAAGTGCCACACAATGGTACCATAGGCTTGCCCGTAGTGTAGGACTCCACTAATGTAGGCTTGCTCCTATTCGGGATTAACTAGGACTTTAAGGGTTGTAATGTAGGCCAAAGGACGGGTAATGGTTAAATGACTACCTCCCTAAGCACTTTAATACATCACTTCCACTTTTATAGCTCAACTCTTCACAAAAACAACCGAGCTACCATCCGAACATCAACTCAAACACTTCCCTCCCTTTAAGTATTTTTTTTTCAATGCGCACAACACTAGCAAGGATTGAGAAATTTTTTTTTCTTTGCTTTCTTTTTATTTTATTTTTTTCACTTTTTCTCTTTTTTTTCCAACATTTGTCACTTTTTCCTCAACCTTGCCAATGTACTTTTTCTTTACAAAAGACCATCACAAATTTATTCTTATTGACTCCACTCAAAAGCCATCAATTTCCACCAACCACAACTCCACTAACAACAATCTTTTCAATTAAAGTGCTCTAAGGAGTACGGGTTCAAAAAGAAGGTAATTAAGGACAAAGGAAATAGGCTTGTAATGTGGGTGTCAACAAAAAAAAACTAATAGGCTCAAAAAGGATTACAAGAGATATATATGAACGGGTAGGCTAATCAAGGCTGCAAAAGAAAGGGTTTATTAAAGAAGGCCTGTATCATCTCCCGACTAAAGCAAACCTAGGATTTCGCTTTGAACACACGCGGGGCAAGTTCTAGACCAATAATGCAAGCACGAGAATAAAGAAAAGCACCTCGCCACTCATGGCACATGAACTACTCAAGGCGAAACAATTCCAACACCTAACAAAGACAAGCGAGACAAGTCATGCTATTCAGTCAGCACTCAGAGTCAGAAACCTGAGCCGAGGAGTCACAAACACGACTGACTATCAATCCAATATACAACTCACACAAAAAATTTTTAGGGAAGTTCAACTCGCATGTAAAGGACTAAATATGTCAGTATCAAACAATCCACAGAGAAGGCACAGGTCCTTACCACTTAGCTACTCCTCTTTCCTAATTTTTTTGTATTTTAAATATCTATTTTTTTTCATTTTTATCTAAAAACACCTGGTTCAAAACAAAAGGCATCCTCGGGAAAGAACCGTGGCTTGAAGAAAACCCAAGGATTATGCCACTAATCTAAAAAAAAATTAAATGCAGTAAAAATATACAAGTACAAATCATGATACCCCACCCCACACTTAAAATAGTGCATGGTCCCCATTGCACAAGTACAAAAATAATAACAAGAGTGGGTATCAAGAAAGCTCCCTCAAACTGCAGAGTCTGGAGGTGCGGCAGACCGGTCTGAATCCGCGGTCTGAACAGTGGAGTGGTCTAACAATTTCGTGCCAGCTGCATCCATTGCATCAATCAGCGACCCCTCCATAGTAGTGGCAGTAGCCGGATCAGGCTCTGCAACAGTGCCATCAGTAGCACTCAAATCCACAACCTCGTAACTGGACCCTGCATCAGTCTGGACGCCAATGGAACGCGTCACTCTGGTACTCTGTATGGAAGAAAAGAACTCGGAAAGTCTGCTCATCAGTGCTTCATCACGAGCCTCTATCTGACGAAGCAACAATCTATCTCGAGCTTCTTGTTCCTCCCTCAACATGGCCAGTGCAGCCTCTTTCCCTTGCCTCAACTTGGCCAACTCGGCCTCAATTCGCTCAGGCAATGTTCTTTTATCAACCTTCACCGCCTTAGGATGATGTACCGCGGTGATATCCTGCATGGGTGGAGTATCTGTATCCATCACATCAGCTGTGTACCTCGGAACCTTATGCTTACGCATGATGGCTGACAAAGTGTGTGCATAATAGAGCCCCCATTGCATGTTCTGTCGTGTCCGAACCATCTGCTCCCACATGAGCTCTCCCAAATTAAGAATTATACCAGTCATCAAAGCATAAACAAGCAACACCCTAGCCTGAATCACATTGGTCTGTGGATCAGCTTGCATAATCCTATTATAAATCCAATTCAACCAAGCCTTCGCTTCCTTGACCATCAACCTATTTGGTAGTGCACTATAGGGTATGCGGTTGTTGGGGACCCATTCTGCTATCTCTGATTCTTCACATAGCACCTTAACAATATCATCAAAGTCGGGCTCAGCTACAAAATTCTTGAAATCTGTCATATCAACATCTGGAGCACCGTAGAACCTATTTATAGCACGGGGTGATATGTCCACTTCTCTCCCTCTGATCCAGACTACATCACTCTGTTTATGGTCCCAGTTGGCATAAAGTTCACGAACTGCTGTTATATTAGCGGGACCTTTTGGCCCTTTCATGAATGTTTCCCAATTTCTTTCTTTCAACTTGCGAACAATAGCAGGACAATCTCTATCACATGCTGGAATATTCAAAGCTCTCTCCGGCTTGTGTTGTTTCGTGCATAGCCAGTTGTATGCCTTGTAGGCATCCTCGCTCACAAAGGTGCCCTCCCAAAGAGACCGTTCAATAGGGATACTTGTGGATGGCAGGTTTTCAGGCAAGGGAATGGTAATGTGTTCTTCTTCAGCATCACAATCAACCTGGATATCTTCCTCATTGTCCTGCACTCTTAATTCCTTCCCTTTTTCTTGAATTACCCTTCTCTTCTTAGCCGGTGGTTTAGAAGTACCACCCTCACGGATTACCACTGGTTTTTCTATCAAACTTGCGCCTTTTCTGTTACCCGGGGCTGCCTGAGGAAAAGGAGTGGCCTGAACACTTGGAGCCGACCTCCTTCTTGCTAATGGTATGACCTCAGGATCATCATTCTCTTCCTCCACTTCCTGGGCAGGCTTGTCCTGTTTCCTCTTTGAGCGTTGCTCTCGTTTATCCTTGCCCTCTGTTGGATCCTTTGGTGGTTGGCCCCCGCTTCCACCTCCACCGCTCTTAGATGCTTGGGTTGAAATTACCATTGTGTAATGAAAGTACTGCACACAAAGAAAAACAATTAAAATCAGCCATGGAATGCAACCAATTTCATCAAGATAGCTAAAAACTAGTCCGTTCAAGCTTTGTTTCACTTTTATTTTTCACATTGGTGTGCACCCCACACTTAAATTCAAGTGTACTTCACTTTTAAAAATATTAAGCTCATTGTAAACTCATTATATCATTGGCGAGGTAATCAGACTTCCCTCAATGTGCATCGCTTTGTTTGAAATCATTCTCGAGTTTAAAAATTGCCAAAGTGTGCAAACGGGGTTCCTACACCCCACACTTATGCTATTCTATCACAAAAACATAGGGAAATATTCAATTAAGAAAATCAATCAAGGCAGCCCCTGAATTGCACAACGGGGCAGCGACTCGCACGACGAGCGCTTGCGACGTGCAATGAGTCTCGCTCAAGTTAAAGTGCCTTAAATGCTGCCCCAAAGCCATAATTCTAACCAATATACGTTCAACCTATGCCCCATAACTGATTCAGTTACTCAGACTTGGCCGAATGCTTTAAATTTTCATTGGAGAATTTCATCGAACACCATATGTGCAGAAAACTGGACAGCTTGTGTGCAAGCTATTCGATTGTATTTCGGCCTCCCAACTCCGGGAGCTTTCATGTAATACTCATCATGGTGCATCCCCGCACCCTCCACAACAGATACCAAGCAAAAACTATTCAGTTTACACCATATTATTATCAGGAAACTTGAAGTTAAACTATGCCTAAAGGAGACAGGGGTGGGGAAGAAAAACTGCACGCAGCAGTGCTAAGGGCGAGTAGCACGCCCTATGGGAGAGAGAAAAGCCGAGGGAGAAGAAATCATACCTGGGAATTTGCAAGAGGACCAGCGTTATGGAAAAGAAAGCAGCGTATTTTTGTTGTTAAGTTGCTCTGTTTTTTTTTTTTTTTTGTTTCCTTCAGCGTGTTTTTGTGAATAGAGTAGCGTACCTGTTGTGAAGTGTTTGTGTATAGGTCTTAAAACCAAAAAGAAGTATGTCTTACAATATCCTTACAATGCTTGTAGTCCACTGATTTTGGAAGAGTGGACTTGAACTTGGAGAGTGAATTTTTCATACAATATCCTTACAATTCCCTCACTCCACTGGTTTTTTAAAGTGCCCTGCGCTATAGGCCTTACAACAGGTCTTACAATGTAAGACTTGTTGTAAGAGCCTGAACTCTGCTCCTTTCCTGCATATTTTTGCTTACTCCGCAATGCTTAATTCTCCATATTCCCATGCTCATTCGCTGCCATAACACACTTAAACAAACAAGTAATTCCAGGAATTAAATCCTTTTTTTTTTTTTTTTTGTATTTTTTTTTTTGTTTTTTTTTAAAATATAAAACTAACTAACTAAGTAATTACCAAAAAACGATAAACCATGGGTTGCCTCCCATGAAGCGCTTGATTTAACGTCGCGGCACGACGATTACACCCCTCTTTCAAGGGTCAACCAAAGAAATGGAGGATTTAAGCCTATCGACTTCACCTCCCCAATATCGCTTCACTCTTTGCCCATTCACTAGAAACGACTTGTCCGAGCCCAGGGCTCGCAATGTCATCGCTCCATGGGGCATCACCTTAACAATTTCAAACGGACCAGACCACCTCGACTTGAGCTTACCAGGGAAGAGCTTCAACCTGGAGTTAAATAGAAGAACTTGTTGGGCCGGCTCAAACTGACGGTGCTGAATACGCTTATCATGCCACCGCTTAGTCTTCTCCTTATATAACTTGGCGTTTTCATACGCGTGCAACCTAAACTCATCGAGTTCATTGAGTTGCAGCAATCTCTTCTCACCCGCCAAGCCCATATCAAAATTTAGTTTCTTTATCGCCCAATAGGCCTTGTGCTCAAGCTCGACTGGCAAGTGGCACGCTTTCCCATATACCAGCTTGTACGGTGAAGTCCCAATTGGAGTCTTATAAGCTGTTCTATATGCCCAGAGTGCATCATCGAGCTTGGTAGCCCAATCCTTCCTATTCGCACTGACAGTTTTCTCAAGAATTTGCTTCACCTCTCTATTTGATACCTCAGCTTGCCCACTAGTTTGCGGATGATAGGCGGTGGCGACCTTATGCTTAACCCCATATTTAGCTAGAAGGTTGTTTAACAACTTATTACAGAAGTGTGTACCTTCATCGCTAATCAAAGCCCGCGGAGTTCCGAACCTGGTGAAAATGTTCTTCTTGACGAAACTCACCACCACCTTCGCATCATTAGTAGGAAGAGCAACAGCCTCTACCCATTTAGACACGTAATCCACTGCTAGTAAAATATACTTGTGACCATTCGACGAGGGGAAGGGACCCATGAAGTCGATCCCCCACACATCAAAAATCTCCACCTCTAGAATGCCTTGTAGAGGCATCTCTTGCTTCCTGGTGATTGTGCCAGTCCTTTGACACCGATCACACTTCTTTACAAAAGCGTGAGCATCTTTGAACAGTGTCGGCCAATAGAAACCAGACTGAAGTACTTTGGCGGCTATTCTATCACCACCATGATGACCCCCATAAGGAGATGCATGGCACTCTTGCAGAACAGCCTCCGTCTCTTCCTCAGGAATGCATCTTCTCACCAACTGATCTGCACACACTCTAAACAAAAACGGCTCATCCCAAACATAAAATCTCACGTCATGAAAGAACCGACGCTTACCTTCTGCAGTCAGATGTGGTGGCACTGCCTCACTTACCAAATAGTTGACATAATCAGCATACCATGGGTCCGAGTGATTGGTGATGGCAAAAAGTTGCTCATCCGGGAAGGTTTCTCTGATCAACCCTCCCTCGTCCACATGCTTGTGGTTCTCCAACCTAGATAGGTGGTCAGCTACTTGATTTTCCGTTCCCTTACGGTCTCGGACTTCCAAGTCAAATTCCTGCAGCAATAACACCCAACGAATTAGTCGAGGCTTAGCATCCTTTTTATCAATTAAGTACCTGATTGCTGCGTGGTCTGTGTAGACAATAACTTTGGTTCCAACCAAGTATGCCCGAAACTTATCAAAGGCATACACTACTGCCAGCAACTCTTTTTCAGTAACTGTGTAATTCAATTGGGCAGGATTAAGAGTTTTGCTGGCGTAGTAAATTGAATGGAACACCTTGTTCCTCCTTTGCCCCAGGACTGCACTAATAGCGACATCGCTAGCATCACACATTAATTCAAATGGTGCAGTCCAATCAGGAGCCACTATTATTGGCGCAGAGACCAATTTCTCTTTTAGCTCATTGAAGGCCCTCAGACAGGCCTCATCGAACATAAATGCTGCTTCTTTCTCAAGTAACCTGCACAAAGGAGTAGAAATCTTAGAAAAATCTTTAATAAACCTCCTATAGAAGCCAGCATGTCCGAGAAAACTTCGGACTCTCTTCACAGACGTGGGTGGGGGTAATTTTTCAACCGCCTCCACCTTCGCCTTGTCAACCTCAATTCCAGCACTGGACACCTTGTGTCCCAAAACTATACCTTCACGAACCATGAAATGACACTTTTCCCAATTTAAAACAAGGTTAGTTTCTTCACACCTAGCAAGCACTAGACCAAGGTTAGTTAGACAAGCATCAAAAGAAGATCCGAAGACAGAAAAGTCATCCATGAACACTTCGACAAACTTTTCCACCATATCAGTGAAAATAGCCATCATACACCTTTGAAAAGTCGCAGGTGCATTACATAGCCCGAACGGCATCCTCCTATAGGCATAGGTACCGTAAGGGCATGTAAAAGTAGTTTTCTCCTGGTCTTCAGGAGCAATCCATATTTGGTTGTAGCCAGAGTAACCGTCAAGGAAACAGTAATACTCTTGGCCGGCTAACCTATCTAACATTTGATCAATAAAGGGGAGGGGAAAGTGATCCTTTCGGGTGGCCTTATTCAATTTTCGATAATCAATGCACACCCTCCACCCCGTAACAGTTCTTGTGGGGATAAGTTCATTATTCTCATTTTGCACCACTGTCATCCCTCCCTTTTTAGGGACACATTGCACTGGACTTACCCACTTGCTGTCAGAGATAGGAAAAATTATACCTGCATCTAACCATTTAATCACCTCTTTCTTTACCACATCTTTCATGATTGGATTAAGGCGACGCTGATGCTCCACACTTGGCTTGTAACCGTCCTCCATAAAGATCTTGTGCATGCAGAAATCCGAGCTTATTCCCTTGATGTCAGCTATGGTCCAGCCAATAGCACTCTTATGCTCTCGTAGCACTCTCAACAGCTTTTCTACCTGCAAGTCAGACAACAGAGAAGAAATAATCACAGGTAAAGTGTCAGATTGTCCCAAATAAGCATACCGAAGATGCGCAGGTAAAGGTTTGAGCTCAAGCTTTGGCGCCTCTTCAATAGATGGCTTGGGTGGTGGCCCGAGCGGTCTATCTAAAGGCTCAAACTTGGGAAACCCAGTAATAAATTCACAAGAACAGTCTAAGAGCTGCAATATCTCCTCTATGTCAGCATCTTCACTAGTTTCTTCTCCCAACATCAGTGCTCGCTGCAAGTCATCATTGACATAATCAGCTGGGTCAGTCGACTTCTCCTCCGGGCTATTCACTGTGATCATAGACAACTCTTCATGATGGTTAGGAATTTTTAAAGCCTTGTACACATTAAAAACTGCTTCATGATCATCCACCTTCATTGTCATCTTTCCCTCTCGGACACGGATCACAGCATCACCAGTGGCTAAGAAAGGTCGTCCCAAAAGATAGGAACTTCCTTATCTGCCTCATAGTCCAGAATAACAAAATCAGCGGGCAAAATAAATTGACCAATATGAACCAGTACATCTTCAATCACCCCCTCAGGATAAGTAGTAGACCGATCAGCTAACTGAAGTGAGACTGTTGTTGGCTTTGGAGTGCCTAGACCCAGTTGGTTGCACACAGACAATGGCATAAGATTTATGCTAGCCCCTAGATCACATAGGGCTATGTTGCCAACACGGATAGGAATGGTGAAACTACCTGGATCCTTCAACTTCTGAGGGAGTTTGTTCTGAACTCTGGATGTGCACTCTTCAGTAAGTGCTACAGTTTTAAATTCATTGAGCTTCCTCTTTGATGACACTATGTCTTTGATATACTTAGCATACTTTGGAATTCCCCGGAGCACATCTACTAATGGAATATTGATACTAGTCTGACTGAGTATGCCCAAGATCTTTGTAACTGCAGGATCTTGCAGATTCTTTTGCAACCTTCGAGGAAAGGGAGGTGGTGGTTTAGCAGCAATCACTGCCTCTTGCTTTTCTGCCTCCTTCTCGACTTCGACTACTGACTCTGGCTCTTTTCCTTTGTCAGGGTGAGACTGCTTTGGCTTCTTTGGCAATTCTTCCAGTTCTCTCCCATTTCGTAATGACACTGCTTGCACTTGTTCCTTGGGATTAGGATCAGTAGTGCTTGGCAAAGCACCAAGTGGCCTTGTATTTTGATTACTGGCAAGCTGTCCCATTTGTTTTTCTAAAGAGCGAATGGCACTGTCCTGGTTCTGCTGTAGAGTTGAAATTTTTTGATTCAGATCAACAGCCAGTTGTTGTATCATTGCCTCTATCTTTGACGTTTCAGGCTGTTTCTGCTGTGGTGGATTCTGCACTTGCTGGGTATTACCTTGAGGTTGTCTGCTGCCTTGTCCGCCTTGATTACCGCCCCATGAGAAATTAGGGTGGTTGCGAAAGTTAGATGGGTAAGTGTTGCCATACTGAGCATTTTGGTTGAAACCCCTGCCCTGCTGACCCACGTAAAATGCAGACTCTGGGTTGTCCGTGCAAACATTGCTTATATGATCAGATCCACCACACACATCACAGTATGGAGTTGCTTGCACTTGTTGAACCTGGGGTGGAGCTGGTGGTTGTGGCTTACTTACCTGGACTAGTACTGCATCAAGTTGCTGCTTAACGGAGTGTTGCATTGCTGCCATTTCAGCTCTCATAGCTGTCAGTACATCCACTTCCACCTTTCCACCTAGCTTGAGATTTTTACCTCTGCCTGAGTCACCATGATAATGCTGACTACCTTCTGAAATTTTGTTAAGAATGATCTCAAGCTCATCATACTGCTTCTCTAGACTTGGTTCGCCACAATAAGCATCTAGCAGGATTTTACTATGTGACTGCAGTCCCTCAACAAAAATATGTCCCAACACCTCCTTTGATTGACCCTTGTGTGGGCAGCTTCTCAACAATGCCTTGAACCTTTCCCATGCTTCACTTATCTCCTCTGATGAATTCTGACTGAATGACACTATCTCACCTCTGATCTTTGCAGTTTTGCCCGATGGAAAAAATTTGATCAGAAACTTCTTTGCCAATTCATCCCAAGAGTTAATGGAGTTTGGTGGTTGGACCAAGAGCCACTTCTTTGCTTCACCCAGCAAGGTGAATGGGAACATCGTCAGCCGTATGTATTCATCCGACACATCAACATATTTGTAAGTGTCGCTGATCTCCAGAAAGTTCTGCATGTGCTGCTGAGGATCTTCATTTGACAGTCCCGCGAACTGACCATTAGACTGGAATAGTCGGATCATACTCTCCTTCAGCTCAAATTTACCAGTAATGGTGGGCCTCACAATGGCCTTGGCCATGTTATCAAGAGTAGGTCTGGCCACATCCAGTATCGCACGGTTTTGATTTCCAGCCATCTCTGCAGGTTCAGAAATAGGAGCTTTCTCTAGCTTTGCTTTGAGTCTGGCTTCCTTCCTTAGCCTGTGAAAAAGTCTTTCAGGTTCCGGGTCAAAAGTGTAGAGTTTATCACCACTCTTGCTCCTTCGCATTCAAGCTACAACCTGAAACACCCAAAGACAACTAAAACCAAAAATTAATCTTGAACAAATAACAAATAAAAGCTAATCTAGAAATTAATTAAATCTTAGTCCCCAGCAACGGCGCCAAAAACTTGTCGCTCCAAACGCACACGCAAGTATACACGGTCGATCAAGTAATAAAGTGATAAGAAAGTATCGTTCCCACGAGGACTATAGATTAACTATTAACTAGACAAACTTCAATTCAAGTATTGTTCAAGAGAGTTTAACCAGATTTCAAGTTGTGTTTAATTAACTAATTAACTAAAAGTAATAGTAGTAAATAGAATGCAAGACAATTCAAGAGTTCTAGGTATCAGTGAGAGGGAATATTCCAGGATTATGGGACGATCACCAATCCAGTTGCACTCATCCGCTAGTTGAATTAATTTTACTTATCTGAGTTGCTAATCACAGGGTTAATTATACTCACATAGCTCTTTCGATACCTTGCTCGCCTATTCAAGTCAACCTAACGCCTATATGTCTATGGAATTAGAATTAACAAGAATGCATGTGTTTCTCCTGTAAACGGATTAAGCGTGACTGTTAGTATCCTAACCGCGAAACCATTCCCCGATGCCCGGGTTCAAGAACACACTTTATTTAATTCTATTGCAACCTACGGTTCCCACTTTCGAGTTCAACCTTAGGTTCATGGGTAATACTTAACAACTGGCCAGGAAATTAAGTAATTCAGAGCAGAATTAAATAAACAACTCAATCTGATAAATTTAATATAATTCAACCAACTTCAGAGTACAACTTTCATGGTTAACCCATAACCCTAGAATAATAGAGTTTAGCTACTCATAGACAGGTTAGCTTTCTCACAAAATAATCTAGAATTCATGAAACAATAAAGAGGGAAGAAGAATTACAACTCAATTGATGAATCTTGGTTCTCTAGCCTCTACTATGGTTCTTGCCTCCAAAAATACGTAAAAGAATGTCTAATAATGTGTTTTCCCACGTTTTAATATGGAATAATAGGAGTAATACACGCCCTAGGCTAGTCCAAACTCGGGTAGGAAAGTCCCAGTCGTACAGCAGCCCATACAATGTAAGAATCCTTGTATGCCCCAATTCTCAGGTCTCACAGCTTCTCATACAATGTACGCCTGTTGTAAGGCTCATACAATGAGCTTACAAAGCTCCTAGTCCGCTGATTTTTACACTCAAATTCTTCATTTTTTCTACTTCAATCTTTGACTTCGAACTTCTCCACACAATATAGCCATTTAGCTCCAAATTCCACCAATTCGTACCTAAACCATTCAAACACACCAAGTTAGAATCATGTCACAAATTAGCATTGTTGGGCATGTATTGCTATGAAAACCATCTAAGAGTGTTAAATACAACTGCTAAAAATATAGGAAATATGCCCAACATCAGTGACAGTTCTTTGCGTGCTTTATGCAGTCATGCTCCATTGTCATCGAGAAATATCCAGCCCTCAAAATCTTCTTGGCAAGTACGAAACCGTTCATGTGCGGGCCACACGTCCCAGAGTGTATCTCTTCTAACAATTTAGCAGCTTTTTTGCGTCCACACATCTCAGCAAACCTAGATCAGGTGTCTTCTTGTACAAAACCTCTCCGTTCAGAAAGAAGCCATTTGCTAACCTCCTCAGTGTATTCTTTTGGAGACTTGTTGCATTCTTTGGATAACTATCGTCTTTGAGAAACCCTTTGATATCGTAGAACCAAGGCTGTCCGTCTGATTCTTCCTCCACGTGATAGCAGTAGGCTGGTTGCTTCCTCACTGTCACGGGTATTGGGTCAATGTAGTTCTTGTCGGGATGCTTGATCATGGTAGATATGGTAGCCAAAGCGTCCGTAAACTCATTTTACAGTCTAGGTACATGCCGGAACTCTATCTTGGTGAATCTTTGCTTCAACTCCTTTATGCACTCCAGGTATGGCAATATCTTCAAATTCTTTGCTGTCCATTCTCCTCGAACTTGGTGAATCAATAAGTCAGAATCCCCAATTGCTAATAGCTCTTGTATGTTCATGTCCACTGCCAATCTAAGACCCAGAATACAAGCTTCATATTCCGCCATGTTGTTGGTGCAAGGAAACTTTAGTTTGGCCATGACAGGATAGTGTTGTCCAGTCTCGGAAACTAATACTGCTCCAATACTGACTCCTTTGAAATTGACCGCTCCATCAAAGAATAGCCTCCATCCATCATACTCCTCGGTGATATCTTCCCCTACGAACATAACTTCCTCGTCAGGGAAACAGGTGTGCAAAGGCTCATAATCATCTCCCACTGGATTCTCGGCCATGTGATCAGCCAAGGCTTGAGCTTTCACCGCCTTTTGGGTGACAAAAGTGATGTCAAACTCGCTGAGTAGCATTTGCCATTTAGCCAGCTTTCCGGTAGGCATTGGTTTTTGGAAGATGTATTTGAGAGGATCCATCCTCTATATTAGCAATGTTGCGTAAGATGTCAAGTAGTGTCTCAAATTATGTGCTATCCAACTCAACACACAACATGTGCGTTCTAGCAACGTGTACTTGGTCTCGTAAGGAGTGAACTTCTTGCTTAGATAGTATATTTCTTGTTCCTTCCTTCCAGTTGAATCATGTTGTCCCAATACACAGCCAAAGGCCGAATCTACCACGGACAGGTACAAGATCAAAGGTCGCCCAGGCTCGGGTGGTACCAGCACAGGCGGGCAAGACAAGTATTCCTTTATCCGATCAAATGCTTTTTGGCAATCCTCTGTTTACTCGATCACTGCGTCTTTCTTCAGCAACTTGATGATTGGCTCACAGATGACGATGAATTGTGCTATGAAACGGCTGATGTAATTGAGCCTCCCCAAGAAACTCATGACCTCTTTCTTGCTTTTTGGTGGTGGCAATTCTTTGATGGCTTTGATCTTGGACGGGTCCAACTCGATACCCCTTCTACTGACGATGAAACCCAAGAGCTTTCCTGCGGGAACACCAAAAGCACACTTTGTCGGATTTAGCTTTAGATTGTACTTTCACAAGCGGTTGAAAAACTTGCGCAAGTTGTCAAGATGCTCCGAACTCTTCTTTGATTTGATGATCACGTCATCTACATAGACTTCAATCTCTTTGTGCATCAGGTCATGGAACATAGTTGTCATAGCCCTCATGTAAGTTGCCCCAGCATTCTTCAAACTAAATGGCATAACCTTGTATCAATAAGTTCCCCAAGATGTAGCAAAGGTTGTCTTCTCGGCGTCCTCTCCATCCATGAGAACTTGATGATAACCAGCGAAACAGTCTACGAAGGATTGCAGTTCATGTTTCGCGCAACTGTCAACCAACATGTGTATGTTTGGCAGAGGAAAATCATCCTTCGGACTTGCTCTATTCAGATCTCTATAATCCACGCAAACTCGGAGTTTCCCATCTTTCTTCGGCACTGGGTCGATGTTAGCCAACCAAGTTGGATATTTGACTATTTTAGAATCCCTACATTGAGCTGCTTAGTTACTTCTTCACCAATTTTCAACAGAACTAATGACTTGAAAGTTCGGGCCTTTTGTTTGACTGGCGAAAAGCCTGGATTGATAGGTAATTTGTGAGCTACCACATCAATGCTTATGCCAGTCATGTCATCGTATGGCTAGGCGAATACGTCCTCATATTCTTTAAGAAAATCCGTATACAACTTTTTATCCTCGGTGGTGAGATGCACACTGATCCTTGTCTCTTTCACAACTCCCCCATCTCCTAAGTTTATCACCCCAGTTTCCTCAAGGTTCGGCTTAGGTTTGTTTTCAAATCTTTCAATTTCTTCTTGTGTGGTTTCATCAAAATCATCATAATCAGCTCCAGTTTCCCCAAGCTCCATTGTTTCATTACACGTTGCTATTGTGGACTCAATGGGATTATTAGTATGAATGCTGAAATAAGTAAAATATTGCAAAATTAAAAGATTAAAGCAAAAAATAAACAGGAAATAGTGCGATATTTTATTTATGAATCCTTGCGAAACAAAGTTTGTAGGGAGACATGTGCAATAAAAAGGGAAAATGCAAACTCCACAACTCAGGGTCGGGTTTTATTTTAGAAAGCATAGAAAATAAATTTTATCCCCTCAGCTCTACCAAGGTCCACGGTAAGCTCGGGCCCGGTTGCTGATCCAGTTGTTTAGCGCTGCTCCAGATCCAGCCTTTGTCAGTCCAGGAGGCTCAACATGTTCTTCCAGGATTACACAGCAGTCTTCATCAGATATGAATAGATTTTGCATTCCTGCCAGTAGATCCTCTTCAGCATCAGCTACCTTCGACTCCACTCCTTGTGCTGCAGACACCTCTCCTTTTCGGCCATCCAAGTATCCAGATGAGACGAAGATGTGCAAGAGAGTCTTGGTGCTTTTCTTTTAGAACTTGAAATCCAGTGACGCTTCTTCCATGCTCTTTTCATATGTCACAATGTACCCTATGCCAGCCTTTTCATTGTCGGGCCTCATCACAATTCTGATTGGCTTGACCATACCATCCAAGTTCTTGCCTAAACCTTTGCCCAATTCATAGCCTTGCTTGATCATGATGCCTATAACCCAATCTCCGGGCCACTTTGCAGGTTGTGGGAGTATGTATGGCTCTTCGATCACCACTTCCATAGGTTCAGGTGCTTTGGGTATCCACACTTGCTTTCCCTTTGTTTCTTCAGAGATGCATTTCTAATTGGGGTGGGCATTGGGTGAGTACATTGGTCGCTTCTCGGTCTTAGCTGGTAGTGTCTCACAAAATTCGCATGAGGGCACTCCCCAATCAGACATGACCGGCTCCCTGAGTAAATTCCTCCCTTCATAGCCTTTGCCTCGGCTATCCCAATAGGCATTGTAAAAGTTCCTCCTTCTTTCTTCAACCCTAGGCAGTGTGTTGACTAACTTGGGAGCAAAGTGCGCAGTATAACATCCTTGGACCGTGTCTATGGGATTCCAACTTGAATTGTAGTTCTTGCGGCATCCTCCTCGAGTGCCTTACACTGCTCCCACAATTTCTACAATATAGAATGTTTGCCCATCAGGAGTATTTCCTTCAATTGCTGGTATGGTTTGCTCATTGTAGATGGAATTGTTCCCCTCACCGAACACTACTACCTCTTTATGATCCCATTCGAACTTCACAGTTTGGTGCAATGTGGAAGGCACCGCACCGGCCATATGGATCCAAGGCCTCCCCAGTAGCAGTTTGTAAGAAGCAGAGATGTACATGACATGGAAATCAGCAGTGAACTCCACGGGGCCAACCATGATAGTTAGGTCGATCTCCCCAATGGTGCTTCTTTGTGATCCATCGAACGCCTTCACCTTCATGTCGCTCTCCCTTATCTTGCTTTGGTCAATTCCCATTCTTTTCAGAGTGATGAACGGGCATATGTTTAGACCAGAGCCTCCATCGATCAAAACCCTTCCTACGAACCAGTCTTTGCATTTGACAGTGACATGCAAAGCTTTGTTGTGATTCAAACCTTCAGGTGGTAGCTCATCTCCGTGAAAAGCAATTCGGTTGGCCTCCATGACTTGTCCAACCATGCTAGCCAGGTTTTCAACTGAAGTGTCCACCGCAACAAGTGCTTCGTCCAACACCTTCATCAAAGCACTTTGGTGGCTCTCGATTTGAAGAGCAATGCCAAAATGGAGATTTATGCTGGAGTTCTGCCCAAGTGCTCAACTACGGAGTACTCTTTTGCTTGCCCCTTCTTCCACAGCCCCTCGGACTCTTCCTCGCTAATGCCTCATCTATCTTGAACAAGATGCTCGGGAGTGTAAATCCTCCCACTCCTAGTCATCCCTTGCGCGGCAACAGTCTCAACTACAGACTTGTTCTTCTTCTCCCTTTCATAGTCCCATGGTACCGCCTTGTCGCTGTATGGGGGAACCACATCAATATAGAATTTGGGAGCCACTTCCACCTCAATGGGCCCTAGGGCTGTAGCGGCTTGAGCAACTGAAGCGGTGGCTGGTACCTTTTCTTTGGCCTTAACAATAGTCCCTTCTAAGTTGCATTCCTCGTCCAACTCGATCAGGTTCACCCTATTATCTCCATGATTAGGCAGGGGGTTGTTGTGCACGTTTGGAGTCTTTAAATGTATCACCTTTTGGTCGATCAAATCTTGTATCTTTTCCCTCAAGGCGTAGCACTTTTCAGTATCGTGACCGGGTCCTCTAGAATGATAGGCACAGGTTTTGGTTTGATCAAAATAAAGTGTCATCCTATCAGGCAATTTTAATGGCACGGGTTGTATGTGGCCGGCTGCTTTGAGTCTCTCGAACAACTAAGTGCGAGATTCAGCCAATGGGGTGTAGTTTCTTTTGGGTCTTGGGTTATTATTGGCGTGAGGCCTTGGTGAGTAGGTGTTGGTATTTCGGTAGTTGGGACTTTGTGGGTATGTTGGTCTTTGTGGTGGTGGATTTTGGTACATGAGCTGGGTGTTATAGACTGGGTAGGTGGATGTGGGTGGTATGTATGCATAGGATGGAGGAGGTGTTTGGTAGTAGTGGTTATGAGTAGGGGAATGGTCAAGTGATGCGGCTACGAAGGAGACATCGTCCTTCTTCTTTCTTGAGGTGGTAGTGCTGCCAGCTTGCAGGGCTTTGTTAGCGACTTGTAGTGCGGCCAGGCTAACAATCCTCCCAGTCTTTAGTCCATCTTCAACCATATCCCCAATCTTGATCAACTCTCCAAACTTCTTATCTTGCAGATTCAGCATTTTGTCAAAATAGACATCTTATTGTATGCGGATGAAAGTTGCCACTATCTCGGAGTCTTCTATGGAAGGTTGGACTTTGGCGGCTTCAGCCCTCCATCTAGTTGCAAACTCTCTAAAAGTCTCAGTGGGCTTCTTCTTCAATTTCTCTAGGTAAAACCGGTCAGGCATGGGATCAGTGTTGTGCCCAAAACTGTCAACGAAGTCTCCAGCCATTGCTTCCCAACTCGTCCATTTCTTTGTTTGTTGCTTAGAGTACCATACTAGCGCATCTCCAGTCAGACTGTGGTTGAACAACTGCATGCGGATCTTTTCGTCGTGTCCAACTTCAATCAACTTGTCACAGAAAGATCTTAAATGAGCCATTAGATCTCCACTACCGTCGAACATGTTGAACTTGGGTGTCTTGTATCCTTCGGGTAGCTTTAAGTCGGGGTACAAGCAAAGGTCCTCATAAGCTAACCCTCGGGTTCCTTTGGTGTCTTGGAGTTGTTTGAACTTTTCTACCAGCCATTGGACTTGCTCCTTGGTGTTGTCTGGGTCTTCCTTGGTCCATGCATACATTTCATGATCTTTGGTGGGTGATGCGATGGTTTTGGTTTCAACGGTGAAGGAGGGTAAGTTGTTTTGTGGTGCTTTTGGTGGTGCAGTGTAGGTAGGGTAAGGAAGGTCTTTTTCAAGGTAGAGTGGGTCTTTGCCGTGAGGGCGAGCAGTTTGGTTTGGTTTAATGATCTCATCAGTACGGGCAAGAGGAATCCTATTTTCCAGTTCGAGCAACCTCTGCTCCAGCTTAGCATAACTTTCAAAGGCGACCATGCCTTGTTTCTCAGGAGTTCCATTTCCAACCTTGTCAAACTCAACCATGATATTTCGTCTTGTCCTTGTCCTTGTAGGTAAAGGGGGAGGTGTTGGGATCGATCCTTTGGACCTCAACCGGTATTGCGGCGCGGCCAGAATGCACAAACCAAACTATCAGGGACTTGGGGACTGATACATCAAAACAAAGAAGAGAAAATGTAAGTACACGTCAGTTTAAATAAAATTGCGTCCTATCATGCATGGGACCTCTTTTGTGCCAGAGGTGGGCCTATCGCAGATTCGAAGTAACGTTTGCACCAAACACATCATTTCATTTGCATAAACATGATCATCACCAGTCTAAAAACCCAAAAACAACAAAATTTTATTTAATTTGCTTGGCTTTATTACAACCACTAATTTAAAGACGACGACTCAATTAAGACGAACATAACAACGAAAAAGGAACAAGACGACTCGATTCGATACGACTAGACTAGGTGCCAAGCAAAAAGTCTTCAGATTCAGTCATCAGCTCCAGTGTCTTCCTTTTCCTTTTCCTTTTTGGTTTCCTCCTTGGGTTTGTGAACCAAACTGATAGGTGGAGGATCAACAAATGTCTCCAGCAAGTCTTTCCCAGCCTCCATGTCACCCAAAGCCTTTATGAAGAACTCGCATATTTCCAATCCCTTTGCTTCCTTCTCTTCTAGCGGTACTGACTTAAAATACTCTCCCCATCCTTTGAACAAATCTTGTAAATTCCCAGCAGCTTGTCTGGCAGTCATGACCTTGCCTGTCCAATACTTGAGTTCGTCCCCTTTGATCTTATCCTTGTATTGTCTCCTCATCTCCCTTTCTTGTGTCACCTTTAACTCCTTCTTTCTTTGGTCAAACTCGTGTTTCAACTTCTTGTATTTTTCAGCAGCACTTGGAGCTTTGGCTTTCCTTTTTAGTGTAGTCTTAGACCGATACCTTGCCTTATCTTCGCCGAGCCATTGAGGGTAGACCAGGGTGGCTGTGGGGTTCACCCTACTGTCTCGACCACGACAAAACTGCATAGTAAGCCTCTTCTCCCACATTGTCAATATGGTGAGAACCATCGGATGCTCGATGTCCTTTATATCAACGTTGAAACTTCTTTCCTCAATCAACTGCGGGATTTGCTATGTCATTCCCAATTGTCGTAGGATCCTTAGAGAAACATAGTGATGAGTCCCTCGAAATCCAATCAATGTCAAGAAAGTGATGTCTTGACCTTGTATGGAAACAGCGAAGCCAACACAATTTTCAATCACTCATTGCACCTCTTACAATTCTTCGAGCTTGGTGTACCAACCTTCCATGTTTGCGGGGTATTCCCATGCCATTGTTCCAGCCATACGGGTGCTATGTGAGCGGATCCCTCCTTGCCAAGAGGGTTTTGGTGCCACCGGACTGACGGAGACATTGTGCAAGTGTTCTATCAACCATATTTGCAGCAACAGGTTACATCCCTCGAAGAAATCTCCTCATCTCCTACATTTGGTTAAGGCCCTATAAACTTCTCCCAAAATCATTGGAATCAAGCTTACTTGACATTTGAAAACACCTTTGCGCAGCCCCCCTACTACTCTTCCTAGCCTTATGTCGATCTTGCCTCCTTTCTCAGGGAAAACCATGCTTCCCAGAAAAGCAATGATGAAAGCATTGGATTCAGTCCACTCCCATTCTTGAACTTCCCACGCCCCATTCCATTCGTGTCTAAGCGTTGGGTCCCCAAATCTAGAATACAAGTATTCCAACATGACTTTCCCATCATGTACTCCCTCGACATATGGATCATGAGGGGCTCCCAGCAATTCAATGAACTCCTTAGGTTCCACATCTCGGGGAAAAATCATAGTCTCGGGTCGAGGCTCCAACCCTGCTAGCCCTCCGAATTCTTCTAACATTGGTGCCAGCTCAAAACCATTGAAATGAAACACAACCCTTTTGTAGTCCCAGAAATGCGTACCAGCTTCAACCAAACCAGTCATAGCGGTGTAGTTTTTCAGAGCCACCAATTCTCCCAATATCTTTTGAACATGAGCTTTGCTGACAATGGCCAAATCTTCCCACCAGAGTCTGATCAAGTGAGGAGGTTGGAAGACGATCTCAAATTGAAGAGTACCCTTTGCAGCCATAGTCTGAAAACAAAACAAGAAAGGGTAAAGACCAAAACATCCTTATAGTTTTGATCATGTTTAAACAGACAATCAATGTTTTGTGCAAACGTTTCTTCGAATCAATGCAGAGATGCAATTTGTCACTTTTCGGGTTAAAAACCCTTTTAACATTTGGCGTAGGTTTACTAATGGACTATTACATGCCAAGGGCGTATAGCCTTCCTAGGTTTGTCATTATGCAAAGAAAATAAATACGTATTTTGTAGCCAATCATTCTCATAAATTCCCCAACATTTGAAAATCAGTACATGATAATAATTTTTGAAAAAGTAAAAATACAAGAGGAAAAATGAAAAAGACACTTTGACTAGATATCACACTCCTTTTCCATCTTGGCCCTCTTTGCTTCTCGTGTAATTTCCTTGACTTCTTCCATAGCTTTGGTCAAGTACCCTTTGGCCGCTACCAAGTGTAGGATGTCTATCTCTGCACACTCTGAATTCCATTGCTCGAGTTTTGTTTCCAACGCCTCTATCTTTCCCTCTAGTTCTAATATATGCTTCTTTCATACTTCGATCTCTTCTTTGTTTTCCTTATCCATTTTGACAGCTTTCAACATGAGCTCTCGATATCTAATTTGAGCCTCTGCCTCACGATCTCTTATGTTGTTTCTATGACTTGGCCCTACTACCACATTTTCCTTTATACTAGAGCGTAACCAACTTTTATAGTTTGGTTCACATCCAGCATTGTATCTATCAGGTGCTAGCGATGCTTCTTCCATGACTTGTCTTCCTACCCGGGATTTTCTAATTCTCTTGAATCTCGGAACAATATCTCCAGTGTAATCAAACTGATAGTCTTTCGTGTCTGGTATCAATGGTATGATTTGCTTCCTCCCTGCTTGCCTCATCACTCTTAATGGTTGGTAAGGTTGGAAACCCCTTAATCCCATAAGTATCACAAAGGATGCCTTCTCAGAGCTGATGATGAAATCTGATGAAGGAAACCAAGTGAACATCTACTGAATTGAGTCTTCCGTTATGTTTTCAAACAATTTTACCCATTTCTCTGTGCTGCTTGGTTATTTGAATTTTGAATCTCTGTATCGTTCCCCAATCAATTAGTTGCAACAGGCCGGTTTGGACAACGCTTGCACACCTCTTGCTTTCCTCAAATGTTCTTTGAACCATGCTTGTAGTAGAAGATTGCATCCTTGGAAGTATTTTGCTCCTCTCTTGCAACAACCCAAAGCCCGATAAATGTCTGCTACTATCATAGGAACTATGGTATAACGATAACCATCAATTCCATTGAACACTGCGTCGGCAACCATGACAAGTCTTGAACATATGTCATGACTCGAACTCTCGGGGAAAACCATCACTCCTAAGAAACAAATGGCAAATGCAAATGGTCTAGCTCTCCTCCAATCACCATAGGACTCGAACTCCTTCTTATGGTTGTCGAACGCACTCAAATACCCAAATCGAGTGTAGAAATAGGAAAAAGGGATCTTCTTTTGTTGCAAAAATTCCACATTCACACTTGCTACCATCTCTAACTTTTTACGAAACTCTTCAGCTGTGGGGACGCTAGGTGCTAGTATGCGGCCTCCTTGCCAATGGTGTTTTTTTAACCCCGAGTGTGACACAAACCCTCATATTTCTTCCAACAAAGGTGTCAATTCGATATCCCCAAACCTAAACACGTTCAATTCTTCATCCCAAAATGACACTGATGCTTCGATCATCTCCCTACATGGTTCCATTTCTAATAGTGAAACCAGATGACCCAAGTGTTGACGTACTTCGGTTTGCTCTCCCAGTGACAAGTTGCTCCACCAACTAGTTAACAAAGGAGGTGCGCCCATAGTCATCCCAAAACGATGAAATTTTTGACTCATTGTGACCTAAAAAAAAATAAAGGATTAAAAACCCCGTCCCTTTTTGAGAATAATTGGGCAAATCAAAATGCGTTTTCATTCTCGTCTTACTTTTTTTTTTCTCTTTTCTTTTCTCTCAAATGCACATAATCATGTCCAAACGTCCCTTTGGGGTCGAAAACCCGTTTAGGTAGTTTGGACAAGTTGAAAACTAGTCGATTCACGGGGAGCCCCTCCTATGGCATGATGCATGCTCATTACATTTAGAAGAGTGGTGTAATTCTAGACACGGTTCCCCAAGGCGGACGGCCAAGTGGGGGATCATTTGAAAATGTTGGTTGTACCACGGACCAACTATATTCCAAAATGTCCCTCTTTAAAGGTGTTTTGGTGGTGAAGCGACCGTGGGATCCATGTAATCACCGTGTGTGTGTAAAGTATCGTTTCCTAGGAGTGGGGGAGTATGAGTGAGGTATGCAAAATGTCACATCAAGAATCAAGTTCAATACAATAAATAAATAAAGTAAAAAAAAAAGGAAACCAAGTTAGTACGACAATAATAATAATAATGAATAACAAGATAATAATTAAATAAATCCCAAAAGTAAAAACTCGTTGTGGTTAGGACTTTGAGCATCCCCAGCAGAGTCGATATTCTGTCATACCCGATTTTGGACTCAACTCGAGGCGAGTCGGATTTCGGATTTGACTGGGTGAACTCGTTTGAGTTTAGATGTTGGAGTCGCCACCTAATATAATTTCTAAGGCGTATTAGGTCACCTAAGTGTCTAAGGTCAAGTTCAATAGGTCAACTAGTCTATTCCAGAGATTCTATATGGGTAATAAGTCCAAATGACTCGGGGAAGAAGGTGTTAGATACTTCCCCAAGTCCCATGAAAAGTGGTTACCGTCCGAGTTTTTATTTTTGGGATGAAAGGATAAATATCGTCATGAATACTAACTTGGGAAGTTTAATATAGCACTAAAAGATGTAACATATCTATGTACACACACAAATCGTTTTCACATTCGGCCTATATTTAAGCCTAATCATATTTACGGCCTCTAATATCAAACGCCTAATCATAAACAGGTGTTAACATACAAAGGGGTGTTCAATTTCAACTTATATATTCACACACTTGAAAACGATTTGCACAAATAGTCTATTTTGCAAACGAAATTCGGATTTTAACAAATACCAAAAGGCAGTTTGTTTTAAGACAAAATATAGGCCATTTAGGGTCGGTGTGACTCGTCATTAATTGTCGAGCCCTAATCTTAATGGCCTTTTTTGTGTAGGGGTCAGATTTTAGGGGATATATATAGGCGAAGGGTTGTTTTCGAAAATGGGTTCACAGAAGCACGCAAAAAGCAAATAAGGGGCTGTCGCACGTAATAGTACATATATATAGGTATACACATGCAAATACATGGCCTAGTGATAGTTATACTTTAAAAAAGATACACTTTAAAGCGTATAAATAACCCCAAGCATTTTATACGCCCTTATACACTATTAGATTAGTGTATAAGAGCATGAATAATGGTCAAAAATCAGTTTATGCACGTAAAGGGCCCTTTTTAAAAATATTTTTGGGCCCAGATCATTTTTGCATAAGAGGGGCAAATGCAGTTTTTCAAAAACAGTCCATATTAGACGCGAATAGCACAAAATAGCCCATGTTTCAGGTTAAGTTCCAGATTTAATCACAAACTAAACATGCTTTCAAGTTTCAGTTTTAAAATCTTGTGTAAGACAAATAAACGGAACAGACTGAAAGTCTTAAAACAATATGTTATGATTCTATTTTAACTATATGCATGTTGGACTGAATTAAGGAGATTGGAGCCTAGCATGATGCAGCATATAGAAGTAAAGGTTAAGAGAGAGGCCCCTGAATAGCCATAACACAGTCAAGTGACTGTTTCCCTGTGTTAATAGAAGTACAAACAGGATCCTAATCAAATTTACATGAAAGGGACAGTCTCTAAGGGAAGAAGCACAGAGCCACAAGTTTTAAAGTGTCCTGTTCCCCAAAGTTTAAGGTTAAGTCAAGTAAATAGCCTTGAGTTCAAGGTCACAGTACCCCCAGCACTATAATCAGCTTAAGAGAGTTCAACCACTGACCCTTTTAAGCTTTAAAGGTTACCCTGTAGTCATCAGAACATAGTTTGGCCCAGCTAAGGGCATTCAAACAGCCTGCAAGCACAAGGTTAGCAAGGGAAGGGGAAGGGGAAAGGCCTGAGTTGAGGTCTTTGTCCAAAACAGAGGACCTGACCCACAAAACATGAACCAGGTCCCTGTTTTTAACAAAAAAGTGAGTATGATACTTATTGGATCTCTTAACTGGGCAGGGTCAACACTATTTATCAAAACAGGGTTTCAGCATTTAATGTTAAAAGCCTGAGCAGTTCAGAGTGATGCTAAACAGAGGTGGATTAAGACAAGAAAAACTCATTCACATATAGGCAGATAGAGAAACATCATGCATTGAGTAATAAGGAAAAGAGAAATACCTTGTAATAGCAATAGAGCAGAATCGAAAACAATTTACAGGTTGATCAGGATTTGTAAAGCAGTACCAAGTAACTAAATGAAAACAAGTGCTTTCCAGAAAACCAAAAGAGAAGACTAGGCCTCAATAGGGTGCTCTGCAGCCTCTGTTTTCTATGCAGGATGCTATGTGTGTATGTTGTGTGCTTTAGGTGTTTAATGCATAAACTATGTGTAGTGAATGAGAGAAACAGTTATATATATAGGTTAAAGTAAGGGTTGCAATTTCAAACGGGTAGAATGAGCCATAAAAGGCAAAGGAATATTTTCCCATAGTTAAAGGAGTTAACCTTATGCCCTTACCATATAAAGACTGATCACACCCCCCACAGATTAAGGTAAACAAACTGGAATCCCTTCCCTTTTAAAATTATACAAAGTCCAGGTTCAATAATCATATTTTAGGCTAATTTTAAAGTTTAAAAATCAGTCAATCAACCCTAATAATTCTCAATCAAATTACCTTAACCACAGGGCTGATTACCAACCGAACCAACACTCAAAAGATCTCATTGAATCAATTTAAAATTCTCCTAATCATGCCAAAACCAAATATCAATTACCACTTTAGATTACACCTAGTCAGAGACCCTAAATCATGCTCATCCAATATTTACTTCAGTTTTATACATGTGATCATATGAAACATACATCTTGACAGAACAGGATAACAATGCACTGTGAAACATGGATAATAATGAACAAATCAGAAACCAACATGGACTCCAAAAATAAAAATAGAATAGGATATTCGAACATATAAATTCAAGGCAGTGCTCAGTCAATTTAGTGAATTGTCCAAGGATTAATGACCATGCGAACCTATCACTCAATGATTAATCGACTATACAGGTTTAACACATAGAATCTCACGTATTGAAGCAAACAAAAAGGAGAGAAAGGTTACCCATTACGCCGGAGTCGGGTCAAATTGACCCGTCTCAAATTAGGGTTGTAAAGAAGACATCTTACCCCTTTCTCAGTGCTTTTAACATTCAACCTAAATGGAGCCCCGCCGGAGGTGTTTCCTGGCAGTGGCGATTCGGTCGATCAAAGGTTGAGTTTTGCCCTCGTCCAAACCCCATCGAAAGTGTATGGGTTATGTTGCGGACGACGAGGGGAATCCATTGACACTATTTTCCCCAAATTCCACCGGCTAATTTAACCGAAAAAGCCCTCGACAGCAGTGGCGATTTGTATCGCCAAAGAGAGAGAAGAGAGGGTCAAGTCAGGGAGTGAAAGAGGAAATGAGGTCGAGGGGTAGGGTTTTGGGGTTGTTTGGCAATTAAAAAGGAAAGAATGTTTCTGGCCGTTGGATCGTCTACGTGGATAATCGAGATCGATCCACGTAGGCGTGACGTGTATAAAACGTGGTTGATGTGTGTATATGTGTAAAATGTGAGGTGGATATATGAGGTGTAAATAGGAATGTATAGATAGCGTATATCTTGTGTATATTAGGCATAAAATAGGTATAAAAATTGTATAAAATGGATATAAAATATAGAAAAATTAGGAAATTAGTTTAAAAATGTTAGGATGGCTAACAAATGTATAAAAATTTTAATTTTGGGATTTAAAATAATTTGGACAATTTTGTCAAAAAATAGAGGTAATCGCGGAAGTTGTAAAAATAGCTATGGTTTGAAACGATGCTTTTGAAAATGGCCTCAATTATCAGACTATTATGAAAAGATAATTTGAAAAGAATGGACGAGGCAAGAGTGAGTACACAGTCGTATGTAAAATTCGAAAACTGTTGATTTCAAAAATGGGAGGGACAAAATTGGGTGTCAACACATAGTGTACTATTGCATTTAAAAGAAGATAAGAGAGAGAGGCAGGAAAAGTTGGGCCGTTGTCCCTTTATCTTCATCTATCAGTTGTATATGGCTCTCATAGAATCATAACAGCCTGCAGAGAAAGAATTTGTACGGAATATAGTCTCTATAGACAATGGTAACATACCCAAGACCTGTAGAAAGAGAGATTTGGTATAGCCGTAATAGCTATCCATAACATGATGCAAAAAGGGTTAGTTGGGAGCCAGACTTGGCTTGAAAAAACACATATAGTCTCAAGTAACAAAACAGTAAACCCAATTACTCATCAAACCAAAAGTAGCATTCTTTTTAGTCTTAGACTTTATACCTTGATAATGAGCAGTGATGAGCAAACTGATTAAGAGAAACAATGAGAGCTAAAGCTTCCTGCTTTTCTTTTACGAACCAGCGATGAAAAAAATGCAGTAAAGAGTTTTTTGAAGAGAGAGTTGCTATTGCTTTTCTTTTCTTTTCAAAATTTTCAGTATGTCTAATTTGTAGAAAAGGCTGCCCTTTTATAGTTATAAGCTAGGGCTGATTGTCTTAAAATTAGGAGTGTAAAAAGGTTAAAATTATAGTTTTAAGCTAGGGCTGATTGTCTTAAAAAGTGATGCCTAATATCAATGTGCTTTGTTCTCTTGTGCTGGACCGGGTTTTTGGCGATATTGACTGCACTGGTATTGTCACAAAAGATTGGAACTGGTCCACACTTGATTCCAAAGTCCTCCAGCTGCTGCTTGATCCATAATAATTGTGAACAACATAAAGCAGCTGCTACATATTCAGCTTCAACTTTGGATAATGCCACTGAATTTTGTTTCTTTGTAGCCCATGAAACTAAACAAGGACCTAGGAAGAGTGCCATCCCAGATGTACTTTTCCTATTAACCACGTGACCAGCATAGTCAGCATCTGCATACCCAATTAGATCAAAACTTCCACCTTTTGGGTACCATAAGCCAAGATCTTGAGTTCCTTTCAAATATCTCAGGATTCTCTTGACTGCAGTTAAGTGTGACTCCTTTGGTTTTGACTGGAACTTTGCACACAACCCCACACTATAAACAATATCTGGACAACTTGCAGTTAAATACAGCAAAGAACCAATCATTCCTCTATACTTAGTTTCATCAATTGAAGCACCAGTTTCATCCAGATCTATCTTCGTTCCAGGAGCAATGGGTGTGTTCATATCCTTAGCAGACTTCATATCATACTTCCTTAACAGCTCTTTGATGTACTTCTGCTGGTAGATCATTGTGCCTTCCTGAGATTGCTTGATTTGTAAGCCTAAGAAGAAATTTAGCTCACCCATCATACTCATCTCAAATTCACTTCCCATCAGGTCGGCAAACTCCTTGCAAAGGTTCTCATTAGTAGCACCGAAGATGATGTCGTCTACATACACTTGAACAATCAGCAGGTCCTCGGCTTTCTTCCTTAAAAATAAAGTATTGTCTATCTTACCTCTTGTAAACCCATTCTTCAATAAGAACCAAGACAACCTTTCATACCAAGCCCTGGGAGCCTGTTTCAACCCATACAATGCCTTGTCAAGTTTGTAGACATGATCAGGAAACTCTGTACTTCCAAAGCCAGGTGGTTGAACCATATACACCTCTTCATTCAAATAACCATTAAGGAATGCACTCTTCACATCCATCTGGTACAGCTTAAACTCCATGTAAGCTGCAAAAGCAATAAGCATCCTAATGGCCTCCATTCTAGCAACAGGTGCAAAGGTTTCATCATAATCGATTCCTTCTTCTCGACTATAACCTTGAACCACCAGTCTTGCCTTGTTCCTTGTCACTATGCCATGTTCATCCAGTTTGTTTCTAAATACCCATTTAGTACCAATGATGGACCTGTCCGTTGGTCGAGGGACCAGGTGCCATACCTTACTTCGTTCAAACTGATGAAGTTCCTCTTGCATCGCAATCACCCAGTTTGAATCCTCAAGTGCTTCACGTACATTCTTTGGTTCTATTGAGGACAAAAATGCAAAGAATGCACAGAAGTTCTTCAAAGCTCTTCTGGTAACAACTCCAGTGTTTAGATAAGACATGAGGTTCTCTAGTGGATGAGAACTTTGATATCTCCAAGGTTTAGGCTGAATCTGCTGAGTGTCGTTTCCAGGAGGATCTGAGCCATCTAACTCTTCTTCATCTTGCTCTTCAGTTCCCCCTGTCTGATTGCCTTCTAGTTCCCCCTGAGTTTGATCCTTATCGTCCTGATTACTTTTAACTCCATTCAAATTCTCAGGGTCTTCAGCAGGTTCATCTCTTGCAAGACCGATCTCCTGATCATCATCCTCTTGTCTGTTTGTAACACTTTGAGATTCATCAAATACCACATGCACACTTTCTTCTACAGTCATGGTTCTCTTGTTGAACACTTTATAAGCTTTGCTTTGTGAAGAATATCCCAAGAAGATGGCTTCATCACTTCTCGCGTCAAACTTCCCTAGAGGTTCTTTCCCATTGTTATGCACAAAACACTTGCACCCAAAAGCTCTGAGATGTGCAATATTAGGTTTCCTGCCTCTAATCAGCTCATAGGGAGTTTTCTCTAACAGAGGACGGATAGAACAGCGATTCAGCAAGTAGCAAGCGGTGTTGACAGCTTCAGCCCAAAAATTCTTTGATAAACCGCTTGACAGCAACATTGTTCTAGCCATGTCCTCCAAGGACTTGTTCTTCCTTTCAACTACACCATTCTGCTGAGGGGTCCTTGGTGCAGAGAAGTTGTGATCCACACCATGTTTGTTACAATATTCAGCAAACTTAGCATTTTCAAATTCTGTACTATGATCGGACCTTATACTCACTAATTGAAGCCCCAGTTTCTTCTGATTGATTCTGACCCAGTCTTTGAACATATCATATGCTTCATCCTTAGATCTGAGGAACAAGGTCCACGTGTATCTGGAGTAATTATCAACTATTACCATTACAAACCTCTTACCTCCTCTGCTCCTTACTCTCATTGGTCCACACAAGTCCGTATGAACCAGCTCAAGTAGTTTAGATGTGCTAACCACTTTTTTGACTTGAATGAAGATCTTACATGTTTCCCCCTCACACAAGCATCACAAATCTTGATGTCATTGAACCTCTTGCTTGGCATTCCACGAACCAGGTCCTTTGACACCAACTTATTCAATTGAGTCAAGCTTGCATGTCCTAGTCTCTTGTGCCACAACTGACTATCATTCTCCAGCACATCCAGACAAGTCAAATTATTCTCAGGAAGAGAACCTAATGTAGCCTTGTACACATTATTAGCTCTTTTCCCTTCCATTATCACTTCACCAGTCTGCAGGTTCTTCACAGTGCAACCTACAGATGTGAAACTTATTGAGTTTTCTCTATCACATAGTTGAGAGATACTTAGTAGATTGTGCCTCAATCCATCCACACAGAGTACATTGTCAATAGCATGATCGAGGGATCTCCCAACTTTTCCAATACCAACAATTTCACCGCTCTTGCCTCCTCCAAAAGCCATACTACCCCCTTTAAATGCTGCCAGTGAGAGAAAGTTTCTTCTATCTCCTGTCATGTGCCTGGAACACCCACTATCAAGAATCCAGCTTAGGTTGTTCCATCTCACTACAGCCTGCAAAAGAAAATCAAGGGTTAGTAACAGGAACCCAGACAAGCTTGGGTCTTTTTTTGTTATCGAATGGATGAATTAAATCTTTTCTAGCCCAATAAGGTAAAACTGATTTTTTTATTCTTTTTCACTGCTTCTTTTGCAACACTGCATTCATTCTTGATATGTCCAGTCTTACCACACAAGAAGCAGAGTTTGTTGTAAGGAAGTCCTACATATTTACTATTAGGGTTCCAAGAAGGCAAAGGTTTTCTATGTCCTCATCCAGTTTTACCTCTATTATGATTTTCATGCAACCAATTCAAAGCTTCAAAAGACTTGTTCCATTTAGTGAGTTTGGTGAGCTCAGAGTTAGCTTTTTCAATCTTTTCCTGAAGAACCCGGTTCTTCTCAGTTTCCTGATGTAGAACCTGGTTTTTCTTTTTAAGCTCGGCTTCAAGGTTGATTTGAGCCTCACTAACTCCTTGCTTACCAGACCCTTCTTTCAATTTTTGCTTTTCAAGTTCGAACGCAGAAGCTAGCTTTTTCTCATAAAGCACATGTTCCTTCAATTGAAGACTTTCTAATTCAAGGGCATAGACTTTCTGATTTAGTTCCAAAACTTGAGCTTCACTAGCAATTAATTCCTTTTTAAGATCAGATTTAGCTTTTTTCAAGTTTTTATTTTTCATTGAAAAATCAGACGCAACTGCCATTAGTTGGTCCTTCTCAAAAAGTGCTTGTTCCTTCTCAGACCTCAGATTTTCAATCTCTTCAATTAAAGTCATGGCAAGCAAATTCAATTCCATGGGAGAACAATTATGAAGTCTAGGTTTTAGTTCATCGAGACTTACCTCAGGTGTATCATCAATCGAAGGTTCATTATCCGCCATCAGTGCCAATGGAGAGTCTCTTCTGGTTCTTCATCTTCTTCATCACTTTCACTTTCAGAAGGTCCCCATGTTGGACAATGTTTAATAACATGTTCTCTTTCGCCACACCTGAAGCATCCTTAGTGATTTAGATTCTTTACAGTGCTATTCTTGACAGGAATGACCTCGATTGAACTCTCTTCTGACTTTGTAGTTTCTTCATTGTATAACCTGTCTAGCATATCCCAGATTTCCTTTGCAGTTGAGCACTTGAGAATACGTGAACATACATTAAGCCCTAGTCCACACTGAAGAATCTTCATGGCTTCAGCATTCATCTGAAGTAGTTTGAAGTCTTTTTCATTAAGTTCTTCTATAGGCTTTTGAACTTTGTTCCCTGATGTATCAATCTTTGTGGGAATCAAGGGACCATTCTGTGTAATCCTCCATAGCTGATAATTTCCTGCCTATAGAAAAGTTTTCATCCTAAACTCCCAGAATTTGTAGTGTTGATTGTTGAACTGCGGAGGCTTGCTGATAGAGTGTCCTTCTGGCATGAATGGTGGTGCACTCATTGTTCAGATCCTTCTCAAGATGTTAATCTTTCTTCGAGAGAACCTGCTCTGATACCACTTGTTGCACTTGGTGCACCTTCGTAAGACACTAGAGGGGGGGTGAATAGTGTCCTTACCCAATTTTCAATTCTAAAACTTGCTTTTAACTTTCTGCGCCTAACTCACAAAGAACCAGGTTCCTTGCAAGTTTCACCTATCTCTGAAACTAAATAAATTGCGGAAACATAAAGAACACAGAGATTTTTACGTGGAAAAATCCTTGCTCAAGGGATAAAAAACTATGACCCAAACTCTTGGGATTTAACTCTTCCACTAAAGGAAAACCCTAGCAAGTTTTAGACTACAACGTAATGTAATCAAGGAACTAGAACCCCCTAGTACCTAGAACCTTCACAGCCACATGTTAGCTGGTAAGGTTACCTCTACTTAACCTCAAAAAGTAATCTCTACTATACGCTTCTAAACAAGCTGATAGATTACAACTCAATAGCCTATAACAAAGAAACTAAAACAACAGACTTAACTATGAAACTGCTCCTTCAGAAGGTTCTGCTGCTCAGCCTTTGTTCTTGCACACAAAGCTTCTCACGATCTGATTGTACTTGATATGCTCTGTTGATATGTCTTTTGTGCGTATTGAATTTGGCCAAATTAACTTGTATATATAGGAACTAGACTTAGCCGGATCCAACTAAGTTTAGGAATTCTTTTCCTCTTTGAAATTTGTTTAAACAAGGTTACCCATATTTCCTTATTTAAAACCTAAGTTAATTTGCCTTATGTTCCAATCCATTATCGTTTAGGAACCGCGTCCTTCTCAGCACCGCCTCTAGCTTCTTCTACTTCCGGTAGGATTGGAACTTTGACCCCAGCTGTTCTCTTCTTTCCTTTTTCAACTCTGACTTGATTATCTCGTTGAATAGCTGGTCTTCTCAAATCAACTGTGAACCTTTTCGTGGTCCACTTAGCACCAGGTCCTTTGTCATCTTCAAAACTTCTCCTTCAACATACCGAAAGGGTGCAAACTAGAAGTCCTATAAGCACAAAAGTTAGTGGGACAAATGCAAGTAATGGGTTGGCAACTGTCCACAAGGCGAGCCCGAAACCGCATGGCTTAAAGTCAAGTGGTTCACCTAAGAAGAAGAGGGCGTCAAGTGATGATTCTCTAAGTCCTATATTTCGAGTTGATGTAAAGAGTCCACCTACTCCGGCTAAGGGCATTCTTGGGACTCATCCCAACTCGCCAGAACATGAGAGACAAAAGATTGAGAGGAGTAAGGGAGTGACTGGTGACAATCCTCGAGTGGAAAAATGAAAGGATGTGTTGAGTGATGTGAGCGGGTTGTCACCTCAATCTAGACTTGACCTTGAAAGAAAAAAGAGAGAGATGAGAGAAGAGATAAGAATGATTGAGAGTGAGGGCACCCCTTATTCTAACACTAACTTTTTATCCTTTTCTTCTACTTATTTTAGTGATTGTGCAGGGATTCTTGGAGGCAAGCCAATGGAGCCTCAATCATGCTCTAAGGTGGAAAAGCAAGGTGATGAAGATCCTCATTGTGAGCTGTAAGGTGGAGGAGCTTGTAGAGACATTTCAAGTGCTTTGAGTGATCAAGGCAGCAACTTGAGTGTAAGTGATAGCTTATCTCTCTTTGAGTTTAATAATTCCTTTTCTTATGATAGTGATGCTAATAGTCTATTGGTTGCTGATTTAGATGAATATAATGTGTTTGCAACTAGTATAGGGTCTAGTGGTCAACTTGTATGTGAGCATGAGTCACTAATTGCGGAAGTTTGTAAGTCATATGATGATGTGAACCATTGTTTCCATGAACCTCTTTTTAGTGATGAAAATGTAGTTGATCATGCTAGTGAGTTTTGCTATGACACACCACCCGTATTCGATAGAGGGAAAGATGAGTTGTTTGATCATTCTATTCTATCCCTTAATGATATAATTGATTTTGGTGGATTTAAGTGTCGTAGTGAGGATGATAGTAATTTTGAGGAGTCACTAGTGAGTGAGCTGGATAGGGTTGTACAAAATGACTCCTTAAGTGTTGATGAAGCTGGTTTCGGTACTTCACCGTTGCTTGGTAATAAATTTGAGATGCTTGCTTTTACTAATCCTTTATTTGAGGGCATCTTTAATGGAGGTGGTGACTTGTATCAAACTAGAGTAAAGAGTGAGTTAGAACCTCCATGGTATAGGAAGTTTGACTCTATAGATAATCCCTTATTTGAATTTTCAAGTGAGATGAGTGGTCTTGTTGATGATTGTGAAGGTACATCTTCGAGTAGTCCTAATCTTGATTGTGTGGGCTGTGATGATGAAGAAGCCATTATTGAGGCATTCCTTGAGAGTTTGTCTATTAAGGGGGGTTGTCTTAGAGGTGAATGTGGAGGTGAAGAAGTATCTCTTGGTGTAAGTAAGAATGCTTTCAAGAAGGGGAGTGGGGTAGTTGATGTTAGTTGTAAGTTGAACTATTTTACTTACTCCATTCCATATGTTAATAACACCTTGGATAATAAGCATGCCATAACCATTGTGTCAAATTTAAAAAATCATACATTGAGGGTTTGGCGTGTTGGTCATGAGTTTAGAGATAATATGTCCTTTGCTTGTTTGAGTTTTTATACTTCATATCCTATTTATCTCTTTGATTGTTGTTGTTGTAAGTGATTTTCATTGTTGAGCTGAGAGCTTGTTGTTTCCTTTGGAGACATAGACTTTCTCATTGTTATTGATGCTTGGATCTATCATAAGAGTGTGTTTTCCACACAATTTGCACTAACTATTGTTGAGCTAACCCACTCTTGTAGTAGAATATTTTAGTGTTGGTGTCTTTCTTTGGTTGCAGGGTTTGATGGTGTGATTTCGAGGACGAAATCTTTTCAAGAATGGGAGGATGATGCTATCCAAAATGAGACAAGACATGTTCGTGAGCTTAGTAGTAGCGAGCAACTTATTAGAAGGATCAACGAGCAAGTTAGCAAGCTTGGAAGATGGAGAGGCGATGATTGGAGTGTTTGTGCGAAAGTTGGAGGGCTCAACGAGCGAGCTAGCTTTTGGGCGTGAGATATGTGGAAGACATGGGCAGAATGTTAGTATACTCAACGAGCTACTCAACGAGCTCCAATACTTAGCATTGCATAGATAGTCTACTTTAAAATAATGGCACTATTTTGGCCCTATGTGGTCTTTTACAATTAGCCTATTTAGGGGTTGTTTTATGACAGTATAGGTGTGTATGGGCTGATCCGACATAAACCTAAGTTAGCCTTTATTTCATTAGTTTTTCAGAATTCAGAATATTAAACTAGGCGTTGCCTTTTTGTTAGAGAAGCTCTCTAGCTTCTTCTTTATCTCTTGTACTTTGAACTCATGGAAATCATTACTAGTATGAAATCCAAGTTGGTTCAAGTTTCATTCCTCTCATGGGATTAACCTTTCGAGTATTGTAAGTTTAATTCTATTCTTTCTTTTAATTTTTGTTTCCCTAGTCTAACTTTCTTGTTCATATGATTGTTTCCATCTTTTTCATTCGTTCTTGATTTGTATTGCATCAACAAGCCACTCATAAAGACCAAAGTTAGTCTTAAAGACCGTCTTCCACTCATCACCCGGTTTTACTCGGATTTGGTGGTAGCCACTCCTCAAATTAATTTTAGAGAACACACAAGAACCACACAACTCATCAAGCATATCATCTAACCTAGGGATAGGATGACGATACTTTACCGTTATCTTGTTGATGGCTCTACAATCCACACACATGCGCCAAGTCCCATCTTTCTTTGGTACTAGGATGACCGGGACCGTACATGGGCTCAAGCTTTCTTGCACAAGTCCTCTTTCAAGCAACTCCTCCACTTGCATTTCGAGCTCTTTAGTGGCCTCCGGGTTTGCTTCTATAGGCGGCCTTGTTGGGTAATTGGGAGCCCGAAACAAGGTCAATTTGATGGTCAATGCCTCTTAGTGGTGGCAATCCAATAGGCAACTCCTCGGGAAAGATGTCTTCATAACTTTGCAAAAGAGAAGAAATAGAACTAGGCAAAGAAGTGGTTAGTTCATTAGTAAGCAAAACATGGTCCTTGTGTAGGAGGAGAATCATGGGCATTCCCTCCTTCACATCATTCAAGCACTCCTTCTTGGATAAAAACGTGTTCACTCCCTCTTTTGTTTCCTCACTCTTTTGTGTGACAACTCCCACTCTTCCCCCCCCCCCCCCCCCCAAACCAACTCCCTCTTTCTTTTCTTTCTCTCTTTTCAACTTCAACTCCATCATCTTTCTATATCCCTCACCACTTGAGCCAGAGTCAATGGATTAAGAATATACTTTTGACCTTCCAACTCTAAGGCATACTTGTTTAGTCTTGCCATCATGCTTTGATAAACGATTATATTGCCAAGGTCTACCAAGAAAAATGTGACAAGCTTGCATTGGAACTACATCAAATGAGATCTCATCATGGTAGTCCCCAATCTTGAATTTGATCAAAGCTTGCTTGGTTACCTTTAATTCTCCACATTCGTTCAACCATTGTAGCTTATAAGATTGTGGGCGTTTCCTAGTGGGAAGCTTGAGTTGATCAATCAAAGTGGTGCTCACTACATTGACACAACTACCACTATCAATAATAAGAGAATAAATGGTTCCTTGGACCTTACAATAAGCATGAAACAAATTCTACCTTTGATTCGATTCCTCCTTCACTTGTACTCATATTATTCTCCTTACCACAAAAGTAGCGGCTATGTCTTCCTCAAATTGCTCACCTTCTCCTCTTCCCCCATCAAAGTCATCATCACAACGAATATCCCCATCTACCTCATCTACATCACTATCACCGGTTTGATAACTACCATCACCCAAAACAATAATAGTTCTCCTATTTGGAAATCCCTCATCATATGACCTCGGCCATTATATTTATAACATTGAATGTTAGACAAACTTTTAAGTTTAGCTTTGTTACCTCCCATATTTGGCTCTTCTTTGGGCTTGGCTTTATCAAATTGACCATTGAACTCTCGCTTGGGCTCCTTTGCTTTGTCCCATGGGGAATAGATCTTCACATTGTCCCTTCTTTTGCTCCAATTGGTGGACATGTTCTTGGACTTGTAGGACTTGTCCAACTTAAGCCCTTTCTCCACCTTAAGTGTCGCTTGAAAAGCATCATACAAGGAATCAAATTGGTGCAATTCCATGGGAGAAGAAATTTTCCTATTCAAGCCCCACAAAACCTTAGAATGAGGAGTCGGTCTCCATCATGAATATTAGCCCTTATCCTTGTCTTCTCAAACTCATCAAAGTATTCTGGAACCCCTTTGCTTCCTTACCTCAAGTTGTAGAACTTCTTGAGCAATTCTTCATCATAGTTCTTGGGTAAGAATCGATCTTCCATCATGGCCTTCATGACTATCCATCCACCCTCCGCAAGTAGCCTATGGGTCTCCCTTTGCCTATGCTTGGATTCCCACTAAGTAGAAACATAGCCTTCAAATTGAGTGATGGCATACTTGACTTTTGTAGTTTCTTGCACATTATTGGTTTGGAAGATCCTTTCCATTTTGACAACCCATTCTAGATAATCTTCGGGAACACTACCTCTTTGGAAAGTAGGAAGATTGATCTTGATGGTATTCAATCCCTGATCATCATCATAATGCCTTTGATTTCCTCCATGACCCCCATAGTCATTGTAGTCCTCTTCACGTTCCACTCTCCCTCGGTAACCTCTCCCAAATCGACCACCTCGACCCTTATATCCTCTTTGTCGTGCCTCCCCCCGATAGAGAAATGGATCATCATCATAGTTATCATGTGTATCAAAGGATTCATGATCATATGGACGATCATTTTGTGGATGTACTATTCCTTCACGCCTTGGAGTCTCATTTCTTGTTAGTTTATTTCTTGGAAGATCATGAATTGGATCCTTTGCTTGTGGAGTGTCATTTGGAGAGTAGGTGTCTTGGGTGACCATATGAGAGTAACGGTCATTAACCCGAGAGAGAGCCTGCTAGGTCCATCACCACGCACCCCCACGGTTAGAGGTGTCTCAACCACCTGCTTTACCATTTCTGGAAGCCTATCTTTTCGGGATAGGTCATCAACTGTTTCCTTCATCCCTTTGAATTTATATTGCATTGAATTTACACTCGCCATCAACGCTTACAACATGGTTTTGACCTCCATGTCCGCCTCAACTTCCTTTTAAGCCATGATACCTACAAACAATCAAAGCAAACAAGGTAAGTAGAAAGAGTCCTCACCAATTCACTCCCTAAGTGTTTTCACTCGATTTGATTGCACTCAATCCAATCGTGTTTACACTCAATGATCGGCTTTTACTCGCTCGAATAATCTCACCACACTTGCCTTTTACCTCGCTTGGCTATTGCAAGTTTGCTCTTCGCACTCAAGTCCGATTCAACAATCAAACTCAATCCAATTCGGGATGGAATGAAGTTGTTATGGCAAAGAACGGACAATCAAAGCTAATGGACGGAATTTAGAAAAAGTCAACAAAAGGAAAGAAGAAAGGCACGAATCGAATTGGCACAAAACGAATTCGGATTTGGATGAAATTTTGTTTATGATCTAGAAACTCACTGTACTTGATAATGAAATTAGAATTTGGTTGATTGGAAACTGTTCAGGGGCTGTTGCAAGCAATCTGTCTAAGAAAACTATTTTTCTAGAAATTGTTGTTCTATGCGATTGCGTGATGACTGTCGCGATCGCGTAGAAGGAGTTCGCAGCTGGGCGCGATCGCGTTGGCTGGGGCGCGATCGCGAAGAGTGCTTAATTAGATGGCTTGTGCTTTCGTGCTTGACCTCGTGCGATTGCGTGGACTTCTGAAGCCTTATGCAGAAACCGTTTTTCCAGCTACCCTTTTCACTTGAATCTTCACAAACCAGCTTGTTTTTGCTCCAAATTTGAGATTTATGCTCCTTGTTGGTCCGCTAACAAACCCCAATGGTTAGGTTTTCAAGAGCAACAACCAAATTGCAAAAGCCCAAATTTTCTATTTGATGAACTTGAAGAACCCTAACTTTTTGATTCTTCCAATTGATACTCCAATATTTATTTGTTGTCCAATTCCTTCAAGTTGCAGCTTCTATAATCAACATTCAACAAGTGGTAACAAAAATTTTACCCAAAAGAAACCTAAACCTAAGACTCTATTTTTGGATTCTTGATTTTTTTTTTTTGTGATTTTCAGATTTTGATATACAAAACCTAGATAGTGTTTGTAGGAACAAACACCAATCCGTGCTCTGATACCAAATGATATAAATCAAACAACAAGAAAATAAAAATAACAAGAATTGAAAAAAGATTAAAAGCAAGACCCATTTTTAATTAGAAAGGATTAAAGAAATAGGTTAGGGAAATAGGCCTAATCACCCCTTTAATTGTCTAACAAAAGGAACCTATACTAATTGATCTTCAGTTGAATCTAGTTCAATTGCAAATCAAGGACAAAGTGTGCTTAAGCAAACAAGCTTAGCCAATAATCTCACAATCATTAATGTCATCAAAATCTAACCCTAATAAATGAAGGTAAAGACCTTATATAGTGGTTCCTAAAATGGCAACAATGCCTTAATTGTCCTTGAAATGGACTTGCAACAAGTCATTAAACTAAAGATAGTGTTCTGGTTATCGCCACAGCGCTATCGCACTAGGACAGGCGCGGTCGCGTGGCATGAGTAACCAGAGCTTCGCGATCGCGGCTATGTTCACGCGATCGCGAAGACAATTTCCTTCAACCCTTGTCAGTTTCCTGCGCGATCGCGTCTGACGCCTCGCGATCGCGTTGTTCATCTTTTTGTCCTTGCATGATCACGTCAGATATCTCGCGATCGCGTTGAGCAGCTTCTTGACCTTGCGCAATCGCGTCCAATGTCTCGTGATTGCGATGAGCATTTTCTGGTTCTGAGGTGGTGAGCTTGCAAACAGGTCCTGAAGCCTCCAAAATCTGCCCCAACAGCTCCAGTTGTGCAAAAGTGGCCTGCAACTGTTGCAACTCCCGTGCTTGGCTTCTTGTAAATGATTTGCTCACGAGCCGGGTTGCATCACGTAACAACCAGAGATTCGATCGTGACAAAGTTAATGCTGGTACTGAGCGATCCCTGGAATCTCGCAATCTTAAATAATTTCTAAGCATGATATTTCGACCACAATGTTTCCAACCACTTTGTTTCAGTGATCCAACATGTTGCTATCAGTTTTCTCCCTTACCGCTACTGGTTTATCGCTCACCACCATCTGATATCCAGAATATTCGAGACTCTAATTGACCTTTTGAACCACGTATGGTCTTTGAGTTGTCGTACAACTTATGATGCAGGGTAAACGAGTGGAAGCAATAAAAGTAGCGGAAGCCAAAAAGGTAAACACGATAACCAAGAAATAAGGGTCGGGAAGAACAGAAATAGAAGAAAAAAAGGATAATCGAATCAAACCATGATTTGAATATCCAAGAGAGAGAAAGAAACTTTAACCAATCACGGGATCACACTAGGTTGATCCGCCATGGATTCCCAGTAAGAGATACAAGAAGCCAAGCTTCAACAAGAAGGACCAAGTCTCTTCCAAATTCTATTCTTCAATCTCAAAATCTAGCTAATCAAATGAAATGACTAAGTGTGATATTTATAGGTGTTCCATACAACTAAGTGAAATGTCTAAAAGCCCATAAGAGGGTTAAAAGCAATACAAGCCACATAGGGCTAAAATAGGGTATTCATGTCAAAATCCCGTCTTGAACTTCAGGAAAAGAGGCGCCCTGCCTAGTATACTAGCCGCCCCACCTATTGAACTGTTTCAGATAGTGGGCGGTCCGCCTGGGTCTCAGAGGCACTCCGCCTGGTGCCAATCCAGAGAGTGGATAAAAAGTAGGCGCTCCACCTAGTCATATGGGCGGTCCGCCCAATGCTGAAGAAGAGTCTAAGGCACTCAAGTGCAAGCTCTTCAAGTCATCTCCGAGGCCCAGGGGCGGATTTAAGTGGTAAGTAGGGGGTGCCACAGCACCCGGTAACTTCGGCCAAAACTTTGTATATATAGGTATGTGTAGGTAAGAATTACTGTAAGTTAGTACAAATGATAAAAGTGGCACCCGCTAAACATAATGTCGTCGTGGTACCACTGGCAAAGAAGTCATATTTTCATACTGAAAGCTCGGGTTCGAATCCCCTGGCACCACTTTTTAGTATTCTGTTGCATCGTTAAAACACATTACAACTCCCAAGTCCCACCTATCCCTAGGCAGTAGGCATCCCTTTCTTTTCGTTTCTTTCCCCCTTTTTCTTTTTTCCTTTTTATTTCCTAGATTCTCGCTCTTTTATTCCTTTTCTTCCTCTTCTTTATTCCTTTTGGTTGTTGCTTTCTTTAATTTATTTCTATTGTAAATTTTTTATTTTTGTTAAATAACTTGAATTAATTTCAACTTAATTACAATTTTTCTTTCTAAATTTGGAGAATAATTTGAGTAATATTTGTTATTGACTTTTAAAAATGAATGATTTTTTTGAGTGAATTCTCATAGATGATAAATTTAAAGTTATTTTTATGTGAGGAATTGCTATAAAACTTAACGATTAAGATGAAGAAGAAAGTTAACACAAGGTTATTGGAGGTTAGCCTAGTCAATCAAAAAAATATAGAAATTTAGCTACTTTTCAGCAAATTTTTTAATTGTTGTGCTCTTTCATGATTCATTTTTTCATTGATCTTTCATAATATAAATTTAAAAATAAAGCGTGAAATGGATAAATAAATTAAAATTAATCGAAGTAACAAAAAATTGAACAACCTGACCCGCCCTTCTTATTTGGTCTTTATGGCAAGCGGCACCCGTAATGTCCGAATCCTGGATCCGCCCCTGCCGAGGCCTCCATCTTCAAGACTCTTCCTTGTGCACTCTCTTGTGTCATTTAAGCTTGGCCCTTGATGGTTGGCGCTTAGGCTCAATTTACCCCGCATCATCCTCCCCTTCTTGAAAGGATTTCGTCCTCGAAATTAAACTATCAAGACCCACAACCAAAGACAAGAACAAGCAAAACTTCCTACTACAAGAATAGGTTAGTGAAAATAATATGGAAAACACACTCTTATGGTATAGCCAAGTATCAATAACAATGATAAAGTGCATGTTTCCAAAGAAAACAATAAGTACTTGGCTTCCCCAATGGGTGCACTCAACACAAGATTCATCAAAGAGATCAATAGGGTATGGAATATGCAAGATCAAGCCATCAAAATTCCTATGATCCCTAAGTTCAACATTAACACACCAAGACTTCCAACTACACGAGTAGGCAAGTCCAACAAGACTGAGTGCAAGTGCTATGGAAAACATACTTTTGTGATAGAGCCAAGTATCAATACCAATAAAAAAGTATAGGTCTCCAAAGGAAACAACAAGTTCTTGGCTCAACAATGATAAGCACTCACTACTATAACAAGCAAAGAGATCAATAGGACATGGAACATGCAAGATTAATGAAAAGACCTCGGTCAGTCGTTTCGGAAGTTAAGACTCTGATTAGCGTGTCGATAATTTTAAAATATTCGTAATATCCATTAGGACCTGTCTGTAAAATTTGAGCTAAATCAGACCTTGTTTGGTAGGCATCGGAGGAAGGTTTCAGTTTTTATTGTCGATAAATATTAAAAAAAGATTTTCGAGCTCGGTTTTGGCGAATGAGCTCCGATTCGAAATTCAAAAGTACCGTTAGGTTCGTATGATTATTTGTGACTTTGTGATTTTTTGAAAGTGAATTTCGATGTTGTTCGGCTAGTTTCCGCTAAAATGCCTTAGGTTAAATAATTTGACTTTTTCTATTTAAATTCGTATTTTGAGTTTCGGGAACCCGATTTGAGATCCGCCTTCGCGAGTATGTTACATATATTTTGTATAACTCGCATGCAAAAGTTGAAATTATTTCGAATATCGTAGGGTACTGTTTTAATTTTCGTTAAAAAAATAAAATAAAATAAAAGAAAACAAAAAAAAAAGGAAAAGGACAAAAAGGTTAGGGGGTGGCAAACAATGATACATATATATCAATAGCTTTTGAATTGAGGAACGAAAAAAAGTAACTGAGAAGCAGAAACAAAAATCTGAGAAACGCAGCAAATAAAAATGCCAGAAAATGAGAAAAGGGGCCGGAGAAAAGTAGAATTTTTACCCTGAAACATTCAGGTAATGTTCTTAATATATTATTTGAGTTTACTACGTGTGTTTGAATATATTTTAACGGTAAAACTTGGAATATCAGACATCGTTTTAATAAGTTCAATTGATAGTTAAAGGGTCAATTGGACCCCGATAGTGGAATTGATTATATATTCGTACTAAGTGAGTTAAGGGCAACTTATAAATGTAATTTATCTAGGGTTTTGTTATGTGACCATAAACCCTGTACATAGGCCTGGCCTGCGTATTGCGTATGCGAATAGGGTATCAGGTTCCTAACCGGATTGCCCTAAGATGTGAGGAATGAAGCCTTTAGCCTAAATTGATATATTTTTCTGCTTATTGAATAGAGTGGGATCGTTTGGCAAGGAAACCAAAGGATAAAGCGGTTGTTGATTAGCCGTACTAACTTTTGGAAGAGGTAAGTGTTTATATCCATTTCTTTGGAGGTACCTGGCCTCGTGGATTTTCTACCACGTGTTCCTTACGTGTGTAGCTGCCGATAGGTGTACTCATTACACTTTATCTTTGAATTTACATTGTATACTATATGTTATGTCCTGTTATGGGTATTGTATTGAGGATCTGAGCATGGTACTTTGGCTGTGAGTTGATATACACTTCCCGGCTGTCGACGAGAGTCCCGCGCCGGTGAAGGGATATTATTGCATCATATTGCATTCATATGCATTACATTGCATCATATTGAGGGTAGAAGGATTCCGCCCTCAGAGCAGGAGGATTCCACTCCATTGCATCATCTTGAGTGTAGGAGGATTCCGCCCTCGGAGCAGGAGGATTCCGCTCCATTGCATCATATTGAGGGTAGGAGGATTCCGCCCTCGGAGCAGGAGGATTCCGCTCCATCTATTTGGCACATGTGACACCATTGCATCATACTGTATTCATCCCATTTCATTGCACCGCGTGCTGACTATTGTGTGACTATCATGTTGTGTTTTGTGTATGCGGTATGTATACCATATAGTGGATATATTTCAGTTTGCCTACGTATTTCTTACTCGTATTCTGAGTTGCGGGGATCGGGTTGCACACCGCAACGGTATAAATATATGGATAGGGTTGCACGCTGCGACAGTATGAATATATGGATCGGGCTGCACGCCGCAACAGGATGAATATATGGATCGGGTTGCATGCCGCAACAGGATGTATTTCTGATTGTTGATATGTTCGAGATACCTATATGTTCTGGCTATCTTACGTTCCTGAATTTAATGACCTTGTGATTCCATACGTGTTTCTAGTTATTATTTGGCTCTGCCTTTTCATAATTTAAATAAGAGAAATTTTGTTTATCTGTTTCTTTTCTCCCTGGCTAGCTATCCTATTCTTTGAGGTGGCTAGTCTGCCCCACTTATTGAGTCCTTTTGACTCACCCCTGTTTGTTGTTTGTTTCTTTTCTATCTATTTCGTTTCGGCAGGTTCGCTCCAGGATTGAGTTCACCACGTTGTGAAGGAGTGAAGACGACTTCAGCTGTCAGGATGAGCCAGCTTTTATTCCGGATGGCCACTAGTTTATTGGTTATCATTTCAGTTGCATTTTGCTTCCTTCAGGAGGTATCTGTCTTCTTTTGTACTCTTAGATGTCTAGTCTGGATAGCCCTAAACCTAGTATGTTGGGTAGTCAGCTGTAATTTCTTTTGTACAGCTTAGAGGTATCAGTATGTCAGTGTTTTTTTAAAGTCTTATTTTTATTTATGAATTGAATTATATTTATTTTCCTAATTTGATTGGTAAGGGTTCGCCCGACGGGTCTAGGGGAGGATGTCGGGTGTCCGCACGGCCTAGCCAGATTTCGGGTCGTGCCAGTTGGTATCAGAGCCCGGTTTAGAGTTTATCCAGACTAAGACAGTGTCTAGTAGAGTCTCGCTGATGGGTACGTAGACGTCCGTACTTATCTACGAGAGGCTATGATGGCATTTAGGAAGTTTCACTTCCTTCTTTTCTGATCGTGCGTTGGTCTAGGATGCAAAAGTATTTTCGTTAATTCGTTCGTGGTAATTGTGAACCCTCGTACGACAAATTAGCAAACAGAAGGAGTTCAGGACGAAGCAGTCTAGCCTGGGGTTAGCACTGACGAAGCCCCGAGAGTTTTGATCGTGCTGATGATCTAGTTACGGAGGTCCCAGCTGTACGAGCTCGCGATGGATAAGGGAGCAGGGCCTTGTGGTTCCCTTGCCTCTCTACGATGCTTTTACGAGAATCTTGGCAACGCAGATACCATAACAACCTATTATTCGCTAGGCAGCTTATCAGGTTACCACAGATGCAGATGTTCGGACTTAGAGAGTTCTTGTTCCAGTTCTAGTTCCTGATGTTGCCGCAGTAAATTACGTTCCAGAGGCAGCATGTGTTGCGCCACTAATTATTCTGGTTGGTTAGGTAGCCCAAGTAATAGCTCGGTCCGAGTGTCCGAAGAGGTTGCAATATTTTACGCGGTTGAACCTTCCGATATTCTTAAGAAATGCATCAGATAAACCCCGTGAATTTTTTTTAAAAATAATGTCAGGGTATTTGTATCCTTCAGGCTCTTAATTATATCGAGCGGTATGGTGTTGATTATTCTGCTTTATAGTTTCAGGGTCCAGCCTTGAATTGGTGGGCCGCTCTCTTATTAGCTAACTTGATTCGGTTTTTCTTCTAGATTCGTGGAAAGTTCCTTTCGAGTAGCGAGAGAGATGAAAAGTGTTTCCAGTTTGAGTGGATTGGACAGGGTAGCCTGTCGGTTAGCCTGTTAGTATTTTAGAATATGAGATTGAATTCTATAGAATGACTGAATATGCATTAAAACGAGTCCATGAACCTTCTGAGAATGTTCAAAGATTTATTGTTGACCTTTCTCCTTCCTTGAGATCCCAGATGGCTCGAGAGATTGAGGTCGGGATTTCATTTGATATTGTTGTTGATATTACCCGAAGGTACGAGGCATACTATAAGTTAGAACGGGAAGAGTTAGAGCGGGAGAGCAAGAGATCCCGTGACCCTAGTGGGTAACCATGGTACCTCATTTGGAGGTAAGAGTTCTGATTATTTTGGGAGGTCACCTGCTGGTTATCTCAGCTTGTAGAGCGTAATTCTCAAAGTGCACAGGTAGTTCGTCAAGATCAGAGTCAGTTTTCTCTTTGTAGCTATCAATAATCTGTCCAGTTTCTATTTTTAGCGAAAAGGGTGTTATCACTGTCATGAGTCTGGTTATCCTTTGAGGAGTTTTTCCTTACTCCGGAAAGCAGGCAGTCGTCTTTTCTCTCGTCATCAAGCTCCTGCACAGTCGCAGGAAATTTCATATAGATCTTAATCAACCAGAGATATGCCCTCATTCGATAGAGGTCGAGAGTGTGGTGGTAGTGGTTCTTTAGAAGTAATTATCAGAGTAGCGGCTCGGCTCAGCCGCAGAGGCAGTTCTAAGAATTACCAGTCTGGCAGATGTTGAGGTATTTGATGTAGTACACTTATGTATTTTTTTCTTCCCTTATATATGAGTAAGATTTGATTCTTCCGATTGATTTGGAAATGGTTGTCTTATTTTGTTAAGAATCGGTTGCGGTAAAGGGGTGAGCTTCTGATATGATTTATTCCTGGCATTTGTGATGACCCTACTAGTTTATCTGGTTTAAATGTGAGAGATTTGTGAGTGAGTATCGGTATTTTTCTGCTTGGCATCTTGTTACGCCACCTTCTGTTATTATGTCAAATCAGTTTACCTCTCTTCTCGGAATTTCGTGTTGGTAGGATAATGGGATCCTAATTCCTCACCATTAGCAAGTGTATCATTTCTTCTGTTATAAAGTGATTAGTAAGTAATATTCGATCTACGTATCTCCTCTTGGTTCAAAACGCTAGTACTTATGTTATTCTATGAGCTTGTCTTAGTTATAAAAGGATTTTCTGGTAAATTGTCAGAGTTCCCTTCTTATTGGGAGGTCAAATTGGCATGGATGTTGTTCCATAAAGCTCAGTTAATATCTGTTTCTTCAATTGCGATTCTTGGGCTACTCTGACTCGTAAGTAGTCTAGTTTTGGTAGCCAAGCAAATAAAAAGATGAGCTTCCTGAAGCTCTAATTATTTCTATTCTCAGTCCATTGCCATCGCTTCTTTGTTCGGTCAATAGCCTCTTATGATGTTCCCTGTGTGGAGCCAGAGTGCGTGTCAAGGTAGCCGAGTATGCACATTGTTGTTTTTCAAGGCTACTAAGGGTAATGAGAGGCGTCATTTGGCGTTTGATTTGATCCATCAGGCGGTGGTGCTAATAGAAAATGTATGGAGCTGTGAACTCGAGAGTTGCAGCTGTTTGGCAACTCCAGAGAGTAATTTGGTAGCTCAGGTCTGAGCCGCGTTCTCTACTCAGCTAAGTCTTCCTTAATCCAGTAGGTTGTGCGAGGATGACTATTTCTATTCAAATTATTTGTATGAGTTTATGCTTTAAGTGGAGGAGTCTTCCTCCAATTGATGCCGAATCATAATATTAAATCTCTAAGGCATTGCTGAAGCGTAAGCTAATTCTTTGTTTCATCGACCTGTTCTATATCGAAAGTATATCGACGAGGTGATTCGTTGGTGGAATCATGTTAGCCCATCAAGAGTTGCGTGTATCTTCATTTTGAAAATATAGAACTCTTCTCTCGTGATCGAGGAAGGATCAGCTTAGTCAGAATAAGTTATGCAGTGGTATTATCATATTATCCAGATATATTTTATTCTAAAAGTACGATATACGTGTTATGATTCTGATCCTGTAATAAGAAGATGATGCCCGTGGAGTAGTTTATGAAGGTCGTGCAAGTTCTCTTATTTTCAGTGCGAATTTTTCTTTAGACTTAGGCTCGTTGGAGGACGAATGAGAGTATAAGTGGAGGAGAATGAAACGACCTCTGTCAGTCGTTTCGGAAGTTAAGACTCTGATTGGCGTGTCGATAATTTTAAAATATTCGTAATGTCCATTAGGACATGTCTGTAAAATTTGAGCTAAATCAGACCTTGTTTGGTAGGCATCGGAGGAAGGTTTCAGTTTTTATTGTCGATAAATATTAAAAAAAGATTTTCGAGCTCGGTTTTGGCGAATGAGCTCCGATTCGAAATTCGAAAGTACCGTTAGGTTTGTATGATTATTTGTGACTTTTGTGATTTTTCGAAAGTGAATTTCGATGTTGTTCGGCTAGTTTCCGCTAAAATACCGAAAGTTAAATAATTTGACTTTTTCTATTTAAATTCGCATTTTAAGTTTCGGGAACCCGATTTGAGATCCGCCTTCGCGAGTATGTTACATATATTTTGTATAACTCGCATGCAAAAGTTGAAATTATTTCGAATATCGTAGGGTACCGTTTTAATTTTCGTTAAAAAAATAAAATAAAATAAAAGAAAACAAAAAAAAAAGGAAAAGGACAAAAAGGTTAGGCGGTGGCAAAAAATGATACATATATATCAGTAGCTTTTGAATTGAGGAACGAAAAAAGAAACTGAGAAGCAGAAACAAAAATCTGAGAAACGCAGCAAATAAAAATGCCAGAAAATGAGAAAGGGGGCCGGAAAAAAGTAGAATTTTTACCCTGAAACATTCAGGTAATGTTCTTAATATATTATTTGAGTTTACTACGTGTTTTTGAATATATTTTAACGGTAAAACTTGGAATATCAGACATCGTTTTAATAAGTTCAATTGATAGTTAAAGGGTCAATTGGACCCCGATAGTGGAATTGATTATATATTCGTACTAAGTGAGTTAAGGGCAACTTATAAATGTAATTTATTTAGGATTTGGTTATGTGACCATAAACCCTGTACATAGGCCTGGCCTGCGTATTGCGTATGCGAATAGGGTATCAGGTTCCTAACCGGATTGCCCTAAGATGTGAGGAATGAAGCCTTTAGCCTAAATTGATATATTTTTCTGCTTATTGAATAGAGTGGGATCGTTTGGCAATGAAACCAAAGGATAAAGCGGTTGTTGATTAGCCGTACTAACTTTTGGAAGAGGTAAGTGTTTATATCAATTTCTTTGGAGGCACCTGGCCTCGTGGATTTTCTACCACGTGTTCCTTACGTGTGTAGCTGCCGATAGGCGTACTCATTACGCCTTATCTTTTAATTTACATTGTATACTATATGTTATGACCTGTTATGGGTATTGCATTGAGGATCTGAGCATGGTACTTTGGTTGTGAGTTGATATACACTTCCCGGCTGTCGACGAGAGTCCCGCACCGGTGAAGGGATATTATTGCATCATATTGCATTCATATGCATTACATTGCATCATATTGAGGATGGGAGGATTCCGCCCTCGGAGCAGGAGGATTCCGCTCTATTGCATCATATTGAGGGTAGGAGGATTCCGCCCTCGGAGCAGGAGGATTCCGCTCCATTGTTCATATTGAGGGTAGGAGGATTCCGCCCTCGGAGCAGGAGGATTCCGCTCCATCTATTTGGCATATGTGACACCATTGCATCATACTGCATTCATCCATTTCATTGCACCGCATGCTGACTATTGTGTGACTATCATGCAATGTTTTGTGTATGCGGTATGTATACCATATAGTGGATATATTTCAGTTTGCCTACGTATTTCTGGCTCGTATTCTGAGTTGCGGGGATCGGGTTGCACGCCACAACGGTATAAATATATGGATAGGGTTGCACGCCGCGACAGTATGAATATATGGATCGGGTTGCACGCCGCAACAGGATGAATATATGGATCGGGTTGCACGCCGCAACAGGATGTATTTCTGATTGTTGATATGTTCAGGATACCTATATGTTCTGGCTATCTTACGTTCCTGGATTTAATGACCTTGTGATTCCATACGTGTTTCTAGTTATTATTTGGCTCTGCCTTTTCATAATTTAAATAAGAGAAATTTTGTTTATCTGTTTCTTTTCTCCCTGGCTAGCTATCCTATTCTTTGAGGTGGCTAGTCTGCCCCACTTATTGAGTCCTTTTGACTCACCCCTGTTTGTTGTTTGTTTCTTTTCTATCTATTTCGTTTCGGCAGGTTCGCTCCAGGATTGAGTTCACCACGTTGTGAAAGAGCGAAGACGACTTCAGCTGTCAGGGTGAGCCAGCTTTTATTCTGGATGGCCACCAGTTTATTGGTTATCATTTCAGTTGCATTTTGCTTCCTTCAGGAGGTATCTGTCTTTTTTTGTACTCTTAGATGTCTAGTCTGGATAGCCCTAAACCTAGTATGTTGGGTAGTCAGCTGTAATTTCTTTTGTACAGCTTAGAGATATCAGTATGTCAGTGTTTTTTTAAAGTCTTGTTTTTATTTATGAATTGAATTATATTTATTTTCCTAATTTGATTGGTAAGGGTTTGCCCGACGGGTCTAGGGGAGGATGTCGGGTGCCCGCACGGCCTAGCCGGATTTCGGGTCGTGTCAGTTGGTATCAGAGCCCGGTTTAGAGTCTATCCAGACTAAGACAGTGTCTAGTAGAGTCTCGCTGATGGGTACGTAGACGTCCGTACTTATCTACGAGAGGCTATGATGGCATTTAGGAAGTTTCACTTCCTTCATTTCTGATCGTGCGTTGGTCTAGGATGCAAAAGTATTTTCGTTAATTTGTTCGTGGTAATTGTGAACCCTCGTACGACAAATCAGCAAACGGAAGGAGTTCAGGACGAAGCAGTCTAGCCTGGGGTTAGCACTGACGAAGCCCCGAGAGTTTTGATCGTGCTGACGATCTAGTTACGGAGGTCCCAGCTGTACGAGCTCGCGATGGTAAGGGAGCAGGGCCTTGTGGTTTTCTTGGCTCTCTACGATGCTTTTACGAGAATCTTGGCAATGCAGATACCACAACAACCTATTATTCGCTAGGCAGCTTATCAGGTTGCCATAGATGCAGATGTTCGGAGTTAGAGAGTTCTTGTTCCAGTTCTAGTTCCTGATGTTGCCCCAGTAAATTACGTTCCAGAGGCAGCATGTGTTGCGGCACTAATTATTCTGGTTGGTTAGCTAGCCCAAGTAATAGCTCGGTCCGAGTGTCCGAAGAGGTTGCATTATTTTACGCGGTTGAACCTTCCGATATTCTTAAGAAATGCATCAGATAAACCCCGTGAATTTTTTTTAAAAATAATGTCAGGGTATTTGTATCCTTCAGGCTCTTAATTATATCGAGCGGTATGGTGTTGATTATTCTGCTTTCCAGTTTCAGGGTCCAGCCTTGAATTGGTGGGCCGCTCTCTTATTAGCTAACTTGGTTCGGTTTTTCTTCTAGATTCGTGGAAAGTTCCTTTCGAGTAGCGAGCGAGATGAAAAGTGTTTCCAGTTTGAGTGGATTGGACAGGGTAGCCTGTCGGTTAGCCTGTTAGTATTTCAGAATATGAGATTGAATTCTATAGAATGGCTGAATATGCATTAAAACGAGTCCATGAACCTTCTGAGAATGTTCAAAGATTTATTGTTGACCTTTCTCCTTCCTTGAGATCCCAGATGGCTCGAGAGATTGAGGTCGGGATTTCATTTGATATTGTTGTTGATATTACCCGAAGGTACGAGGCATACTATAAGTTAGAACGGGAAGAGTTAGAGCGGGAGAGCAAGAGATCCCGTGACCCTAGTGGGTAACCATGGTACCTCATTTGGAGGTAAGAGTTCTGATTATTTTGGGAGGTCACCTGCTGGTTATCTCAGCTTGTAGAGCGTAATTCTCAAAGTGCACAGGTAGTTCGTCAAGATCAGAGTCAGTTTTCTCTTTGTAGCTATCAATAATCTGTCCAGTTTCTATTTTTAGCGAAAAGGGTGTTATCACTGTCATGAGTCTGGTTATCCTTTGAGGAGTTTTTCCTTACTCCGGAAAGCAGGCAGTCGTCTTTTCTCTCGTCATCAAGCTCCTGCACAGTCGCAGGAAATTTCATATAGATCTTAATCAACCAGAGATATGCCCTCATTCGATAGAGGTCGAGAGTGTGGTGGTAGTGGTTCTTTTAGAAGTAATTATCAGAGTAGCGGCTCGGCTCAGCCGCAGAGGCAGTTCTAAGAATTACCAGTCTGGCAGATGTTGAGGTATTTGATGTAGTACACCTATGTATTTTTTTCTTCCCTTATATATGAGTAAGATTTGATTCTTCCGATTGATTTGGAAATGGTTGTCTTATTTTGTTAAGAATCGGTTGCGGTAAAGGGGTGAGCTTCTGATATGATTTATTCCTAGCATTTGTGATGACCCTACTAGTTTATCTGGTTTAAATGTGAGAGATTTGTGAGTGAGTATCGGTATTTTTCTGCTTGGCATCTTGTTAAGCCACCTTCTGTTATTATGTCAAATCAGTTTACCTCTCTTCTCGGAATTTCGTGTTGGTAGGATAATGGGATCCTAATTCCTCACCATTAGCAAGTGTATCGTTTCTTCTGGTATAAAGTGATTAGTAAGTAATATTCGATCTACGTATCTTCTCTTGGTTCAAACGTTAGTACTCATGTTATTCTATGAGCTTGTCTTAGTTATAAAAGGATTTTCTGGTAAATTGTCAGAGTTCCCTTCTTATTGGGAGGTCAAATTGGCATGGATGTTGTTCCATAAAGCTCAGTTAATATCTGTTTCTTCAATTGCGATTCTTGGGCTACTCTGACTCGTAAGTAGTCTAGTTTTGGTAGCCAAGCAAATAAAAAGATGAGCTTCCTGAAGCTCTAATTATTTCTATTCTCAGTCCATTGCCATCTCTTCTTTGTTCGGTCAATAACCTCTTATGGTGTTCCCTGTGTGGAGCCAGAGTGCGTGTCAAGGTAGCCGAGTATGCACATTGTTGTTTTTCAAGGCTACTAAGGGTAATGAGAGGCGTCATTTGGCGTTTGATTTGATCCATCAGGCGGTGGTGCTAATAGAAAATGTATGGAGCTGTGAACTCGAGAGTTGCAGCTGTTTGGCAACTCCAGAGAGTAATTTGGTAGCTCAGGTCTGAGCCGCGTTCTCTACTCAGCTAAGTCTTCCTTAATCCAGTAGGTTGTGCGAGGATGACTATTTCTATTCAAATTATTTGTATGAGTTTATGCTTTAAGTGGAGGAGTCTTCCTCCAATTGATGCCGAATCATAATATTAAATCTCTAAGGCATTGCTGAAGCGTAAGCTAATTCTTTGTTTCATCGACCTGTTCTATATCGAAAGTATATCGACGAGGTGATTCGTTGGTGGAATCATGTTAGCCCATCAAGAGTTGCGTGTATCTTCATTTTGAAAATATAGAACTCTTCTCTCGTGATCGAGGAAGGATCAGCTTAGTCAGAATAAGTTATGCAGTGGTATTATCATATTATCCAGATATATTTTATTCCAAAAGTACGATATACGTGTTATGATTCTGATCCTGTAATAAGAAGATGATGCCCATGGAGTAGTTTATGAAGGTCGTGCAAGTTCTCTTATTTTCAGTGCGAATTTTTCTTTAGACTTAGGCTCGTTCGAGGACGAACGAGAGTATAAGTGGAGGAGAATGAAACGACCTCTGTCAGTCGTTTCGGAAGTTAAGACTCTGATTGGCGTGTCGATAATTTTAAAATATTCGTAATGTCCATTAGGACCTGTCTGTAAAATTTGAGCTAAATCAGACCTTGTTTGATAGGCATCGGAGGAAGGTTTCAGTTTTTATTGTCGATAAATATTAAAAAGAGATTTTCGAGCTCGGTTTTGGCGAATGAGCTCCGATTCGAAATTCGAAAGTACCGTTAGGTTCGTATGATTATTGGTGACTTTTGTGATTTTTCGAAAGTGAATTTCGATGTTGTTCGGCTAGTTTCCGCTAAAATACCGAAAGTTAAATAGTTTGACTTTTTCTATTTAAATTCGCATTTTAAGTTTCGGGAACCCGATTTGAGATCCGCCTTCGCGAGTATGTTACATATATTTTGCATAACTCGCATGCAAAAGTTGAAATTATTTCGAATATCGTAGGGTACCGTTTTAATTTTCGTTAAAAAAAGAAAATGAAATAAAAGAAAACAAAAAAAAAAGGAAAAGGACAAAAAGGTTAGGTGGTGGCAAAGAATGATACATATATATCAGTAGCTTTTGAATTGAGGAACGAAAAAAAGTAACTGAGAAGCAGAAACAAAAATCTGAGAAACGCAGCAAATAAAAATGCCAGAAAATGAGAAAAGGGGCCGGAGAAAAGTAGAATTTTTACCCTGAAACATTCAGGTAATGTTCTTAATATATTATTTGAGTTTACTACATGTGTTTGAATATATTTTAACGGTAAAACTTGGAATATCATACATCGTTTTAATAAGTTCAATTGATAGTTAAAGGGTCAATTGGACCCCGATAGTGGAATTGATTATATATTTGTACTAAGTGAGTTAAGGGCAACTTATAAATGTAATTTATTTAGGGTTTGGTTATGTGACCATAAACCCTGTACATAGGCCTGGCCTGCGTATTGCGTATGCGAATAGGGTATCAGGTTCCTAACCGGATTGCCCTAAGATGTGAGGAATGAAGCCTTTAGCCTAAATTGATATATTTTTCTACTTATTGAATAGAGTGGGATCGTTTGGCAAGGAAACCAAAGGATAAAGCGGTTGTTGATTAGCCGTACTAACTTTTGGAAGAGGTAAGTGTTTATATCAATTTCTTTGGAGGCACCTGGCCTCGTGGATTTTCTACCACGTGTTCCTTACGTGTGTAGCTGCCGATAGGCGTACTCATTACGCCTTATCTTTGAATTTACATTGTATATTATATGTTATGTCCTGTTATGGGTATTGCATTGAGGATCTGAGCATGGTACTTTGGCTGTAAGTTGATATACACTTCCCGGCTGTCGACGAGAGTCCCGCGCCGGTGAAGGGATATTATTGCATCATATTGCATTCATATGCATTACATTGCATCATATTGAGGGTAGGAGGAATCCGCCCTCGGAGCAGGAGGATTCCGCTCCATTGCATCATATTGAGGGTAGGAGGATTCCGCCCTCGTAGCAGGAGGATTCTGCTCCATCTATTTGGCACATGTGACACCATTGCATCATACTGCATTCATCCCACTTCATTGCACTGCGTGCTGACTATTGTGTGACTATCATGCTGTGTTTTGTGTATGCGGTATGTATACCATATAGTGGATACATTTCAGTTTGCCTACATATTTATGGCTCGTATTCTGAGTTGCGGGGATCGGGTTGCACGCCGCAACGGTATAAATATATGGATAGGGTTGCACGCTGCGACAGTATGAATATATGGATCGGGTTGCACGCCGCAACAGGATGAATATATGGATCGGGTTGCACGCCGCAACAGGATGTATTTCTGATTGTTGATATGTTCGGGATACCTATATGTTCTGGCTATCTTACGTTCCTGAATTTAATGACCTTGTGATTCCATACGTGTTTCTAGTTATTATTTGGCTCTGTCTTTTCATAATTTAAATAAGAGAAATTTTGTTTATCTGTTTCTTTTCTCCCTGGCTAGCTATCCTATTCTTTGAGGTGGCTAGTCTGCCCCACTTATTGAGTCCTTTTGACTCACCCCTGTTTGTTGTTTGTTTCTTTTCTATCTATTTCGTTTCGGCAGGTTCGCTCCAGGATTGAGTTCACCACGTTGTAAAGGAGCGAAGACGACTTCAGCTGTCAGGGTGAGCCAGCTTTTATTCCGGATGGCCACCAGTTTATTGGTTATCATTTCAGTTGCATTTTGCTTCCTGCAGGAGGTATCTGTCTTCTTTTGTACTCTTAGATGTCTAGTCTGGATAGCCCTAAACTTAGTATGTTGGGTAGTCAGCTGTAATTTCTTTTGTACAGCTTAGAGGTATCAGTATGTCAGTGTTTTTTTAAAGTCTTATTTTTATTTATGAATTGAATTATATTTATTTTCCTAATTTGATTGGTAAGGGTTCGCCCGACGGGTCTAAGGGAGGATGTCGGGTGCCCGCACGGCCTAGCCGGATTTCGGGTCGTGTCAATTAAGGAATCAAGAACCCTATCATCTCTAAGCTCATAATCAACACACCAAGCTTTCAATGCATTACGATCACAATGTGACTCATTAACTTTGGCATGCTCAACACCCAAGGTGTGATCAACATATGGGGTGGAGTAAACAAAATAGTTCAATTGGCAACTAACATCAAATACTCCACTCCCCTTCTTAGAGGCACTCTTACACACACCAAGAGTGACTTCCTCACCTCCAAATCCACCTCTAAGACAATCTTCCTCACTAGACAAACTGTCAAGGAAGGTCTTTATAATGGCTTCTTCATCATTATAGTCCACACAATCAAGATTAGGACTACTAGAAGTCGGACCAACACAATTAATTTCAAGACCATTCATCTCACTTGGAGTTTCAAACAATTGATCGTCTATAGAGTTAAACCTTTTAAACCATGGAGGGTCAAGTTCACACTCTTCATACACACTTGAGGAGTCATCAAGTACAATCCTATCCATCCTAACCACTAGGGACTCCTCAAGGTCACTACCATCCTCACTACAACACATAGGTCCACCAAAGATAAGCATATCAATAAGGGCATGATCAATCAACTCATCTTCCTCTTTATCAAAAATTGGTGGTGTGTCATAACAAGGGTCACAAGCAAGGTAAATTACACAATCTTCACTAAAGAGAGGTTCAGTAAAAACCGAGCTCACATCATGATGTGGCTTATCATCCCTCTCAACTAGTGGTTCACAATCACACACAAGTTGACCATTCGACTCTACACTAGTTGCAAACACATTGTAATCATGCAAATCATCAACTAGCATAGAGTTGTCACAAACACTCTCACATGACAAGGAAGTAACATGCTCAAGGGAAGAACTATCACATACCTTTGAGTGGCCATCTTGCTCACTCAATGCACTTGAAGCGTCTTGAATTATCTCTCCACCTTGAAGCTCAGATTGAAGATCTTCTTCACCTTGTCCTCCCATCTTGGAACATGATTGAGGCTCCATTGGCTTGCCTCCAAGAATACCTACACAAGAGCTATCACAAATAGAAGAAAAAGATAAAGAGTAAGTGTTAGGATAAGGGGTGTCCTCACTCTCAACAATTCTTTTTCCCTCTCTCTTTTTCCTCATTTTCTTTTTAAGGTCAGGTGTAGATTCGGGTGGTGACATCCCACTCACATCACTCAACACATCCTCTCCTTTTTCCACTCGAGGAATGTCACTGGTCACTCTCTTACTCCTTTCAATCTTTTGTCTCTCAGATTCGGGTGAGTTGGGACGAGGCCCAAGAATGCCCATAGCCGGAGTAGGTGGACTCTTTACATCAACCCAAAATCTAGGACTTAGAGACTCATCACTTGAGGTCTCTTTCTTCTTTGTTGGTGAACCACTTGGCTTTGGAGCTTGTGGTTTCGGGTTCACCTTGTTGACACTTGTCAACACCTTTCTTGCACTTGTTCCACCACTTCTTGTATTTGTAGGACTTCTTGTTTGCTCAATTTTAACCATGGAATGAAGTTCTCGCTCTTTTCTTATTTGAATAGCCAAAGAATGTGCACTAGTAAGCAATTGGTCCATTGTCTGCCATGGTTCAAATTCATAAGTCCTTTGACCCATGCCCACAAGATACATATTCTTCCCAACACTATATTGCACACTATTGTTTTGCAACTATGGCTCACCTAACCATACATCACTATCCCGTATAGGATACACATCGCACCAAACATACTTCTTATAACTCCTATGAGATATGAGCACCTGAGCTTCCTTAGAAACCCAAATTCCATTATACTCATAAGGATGCTCTAGAGCTTGGCATGGTATCCCTAGCCTATCAACCAAGGTAGTGCTAATACAATTGGCATCGGTTTCACCAATTTTGAGCAAGTTGTCTTCATATCCATTCACCTCAACAAGGAACCTACGCTCACCCAAGTGTTGTAGATCTACATCCAAGTAAAGACTTGAATGCTCAAGAGTAGCATCGCTATCAACTTGGGTCTTCCTTATTCCTCCTCTAGTGACAACACCACTAGTAGAACTTCCACTTCACGTCACTCTTCCAACATTTGAAATGTTATTGAAAATCGAGGAAGGAGTCTCATCATAGAACCCATATGAGCTCCTTGAAATAGGAGTTTGGTAAAAATCTCTGCTACCCTCCTCGGTTCCACAACCCATAGAACTTCTCACACCATTCCCACTTCCATCCAAACCTCCCTTATGGCTCCTTGTACCTGCAAAAGACATTATAAGAAAGTGAAAAGGTTAGTATAAACAACCTCACTTGCTCTTCCTCACCTTTGGTGGTGGCACTCAACAGTCTTTTTAGGGTGCACACTCCCAATCCCCCAACCAAAGATGCCCTTATCTCTTTAGGAACCACAATGGTAAGATCACCAACTAGTACACCCAAGTAATGGCTCGGAGTGGAGTTGATGTGACTCGTTGTACGGAAGCTATTTAAATGCGCACTTGAAGCAAGCAAGTTCTATGACTTTAAGTAAAGATTTCAAGACACACAACACCCTAAGGAGTCGTTCGGTTGCCCGCATAAGGGGTATTAATCCCGCACAAAACTCCGCGCTAATTTAGCGCGGCGTTCGGTTGGTTTTCTGTAAAATTTTAATACCCGCATAAATTAGTACAACGTTTGGTTGCGTTTTTATATATTCCGCATTATTAATAACCGCATTATTAATGCGGGAATCTATGTATTATTTTATGCGGGGTAGAAGGTGGTATTAATAATATGGGTATTAATAACGCGGGTATTAAAATTTAGAATGACAAAAGTAACCCTCATAATAATAAGGATATTTTAAAATTTTATATAAGGAGTAAATAAATATTTTAAATAATAATATCATTTGTTAATTTGTAATATATCAGTGATTCAACAAATAATCCCTACGTTATAATATATGCATGGCTAATACCCACATTACTAAACCCCTCGCTAACTAATACCCGCATTATTAATACCTACATTATTAATACATACATTACTAATACCTACATTATTAATACCCGCGTTAATAATTAATACCCGCATTAAATAAGTGAGTAACCGAACGACCCCTAAAAGCTTAAAGATTAGTGTTAATTAAAGTAGGACAAACACCTTAGAAACACTAACCAAGAAGTTCGGAAGCAAAGAACAAGCGAAAACCTACAAGAAAACTACTCGAAGTCCAGAGAGCTGATTTTGGTGAGGCGCTCCGCCTAGCACAGAGGCGGTCTGCCTGGCACTGTTCTTCAGCTTCTTCAACAACGTGTTTTATCAATTTTCAACCCAAATTTTTCGATGATTTCACCTTGTTTCTCAAAATCAAAGGTACCCAAAGTTGTATTGCACTAACTCCAACAAACCCCAATGATTTTTAGCATCAAACATCCAATAACAAGTTCACACTCAAGATCTAAAGCCTTTCAAGCTAGGGTTTCAATTTGGGATTTTCAATCTTCTAATTTCCAATCCACAACTCCAAATCATGTATAAATGGTACCAAATCAATGGGTAATCATCAAATAACAATCTCCAATAACAGTAATCGAATGTGTCATCAAATCCATGAATCTCTAGCAATTTTTTTGTATTTTTCATTTTTTTCAATTTTTTTGTTTTTTTTTCTTTCACAAGAACAATAACAACAAGAATACTAAACTAAAGATACGAGATAGATGAACAAGGATGGAGGGTTTGTAAGAACAAATTCCGAGCCTTGCTCTGATACCAAACTGATGCAGGGTAAACGAGCGGAAGCAATAAAAGTAGCAGAAGCCAAAAAGGTAAACACGATAACCAAGAAATAAGGGTTGGGGAAGAACAGAAATAGAAGAAAGAAAGGATAATCGAATCAAACCATGATTTGAATATCCAAGAGAGAGAAAGAAACTTGAACCAATCACGGATCACACTAAGTTGATCCGCCATGGATTCCAAGTAAGAGATACATGAAGCCAAGCTTAAACAAGAATGACCAAGTCTCTTCCAAATTCTATTCTTCAATCTCAAAATCTAGCTAATCAAATGAAATGACTAAGTGTGGTATTTATAGGTATTCCACACTACTATGTGAAATGTCTAAAAGCCCATAAGAGGGTTAAAAGCAATACAAGCCACGTAGGGCTAAAATAGGGAATTCATGTCAAAATCCCGTCTTGAACTTCAGGAAAAAAGGCGCCCTGCCTAGTATACTAGGCGCCCCGCCTATTGCACTGTATCAGAAAGTGGGCGGTCCGCCTGGGTCTCAGAGGCGCTCCGCCTGGTGCCAACCCAGAGAGTGGATAAAAAGTGGGCGCTCCGCCTAGTCATATGGGCGGTCCGCCCAGTGCTGAAGAAGAGTCTAAGACACTCAAGTGCAAGCTCTTCAAGTCATCTCCGAGGCCTCCATCTTCAAGACTCTTCCTTGTGCACTCTCTTGTGTCCTTTAAGCTTGGCCCTTGATGGTTGGCGCTTAGGCTCAATTTGCCCCGCATCAACTTAAGAGAAAAAGATAGTATTGTTTTTGCGGAAAAGGGCCAAAAATACCCCTCAACTATTGAAAATGGGTCAATTATACCCTCCGTTTGGGTTTGGTCTCAAAAATACCCCTCACCGTTAAATATTGGCTCACTTTTACCCCTTAAAACTAACAAATGCCATGTCATAATAAAAATCACATAAAAAATAACTTTTTTTGCTGAGTTGGAAACACAAAGTGGAAAAAGAAAGGAAAAAAACCCTCTCTTCTCTCTACCTTCCACATCCATTACTCCACCATAGCTGCCCCCACCACACCTTTTCATCTCCTCTCCCTCATCACAAAGCAATTAAACTTCAGGTGAGAATAAATATCTAGCAATTAACGTGTGGCATTTTTAAACATCTACCACAACTAAATTCCCCCAACAACAGTTAATTACCTAATCTTGCTTTTCCTATTATTGTACATGGTCTTTTTCTTAATTCACATATTTTCTAAGTCTTTAGCTCTTGTAGTACAAAAACGGAATAAAGTGATAGCACCTAAATTAATTTCCATGAACTAATTTCAAGAAAGGATCAAAAGAAGCTATAATGACATAAATTAAGATTTTGTAAGGACCAGCCATGACTTTAATTGGAAAAGCACCAGGTTCCAATTAATGTAGTTGTACCATTAAGTTTGCAACTCATCAACATCGTCCACATTTTCTTGACCAAAAAAGTGAATTTATGGAGAATATTCAGATAAAAATTTAACAGATAGTGATAAAACAAAGTAGTACTAGTAGAATACCATGCAATTTTCTAGTGACGAGGGCAAGAAGATGGACTTCAGGTAAAACTGGGCTAACAACGGAGAAGGTGATGAGGTATAGACATGCTCAAGCGTGCTGGTAGCCATAGTGGAGTTTTGGCCGGAAAAATTGAGAGAAGAGAGGGGTACTTTTTTTTCCTTTCATTTTCCACTTTGTGTATCCAACTCAGCAAAAAGAGTTATTTTTATGTGGTTTTTTATTATGACATGGTATCTGTTAGTTTTGAGGGGGTAAAAGTGAGCCAATATTTAACGGTGAGGGGTATTTTTGAGATCAAACTCAAACAGAGGGTATAATCGACACCATTTTCAATAGTTGAAGGGTATTTTGGCCCTTTTCCGTTGTTTTTGGGTTCGATTTGAAAGTGAAAACAAGTTACTAGTATTTGCTTTTGAGGTTTCAAAAACTTATTAGAAAAATATAATATAAATAAATAGACATAAAAGTGAAGGGCAATAAGGGTAATTAAATTAGGAATAAAGGGTTTAGGCAGGGTTTTAAGGAGGAACAGCAGACAACTCAACTATGGCGGTTGTCAGTCCCTACTTAAACTAAAGAGTGAACCCCCAATTATCCCCACTACCTAAATCCCCCCCCCCCCCAATTACCCAGCCAAATGTTGAAGGCTCTAACATCCTCCTCATGTCGTTTCCACCACCAAGTCCACTCCAATACTACCCCATTGCTTCGTCTTTTAGGTTCCCTCAGAAATTCAAACCCCTATTTGTGTCGACGATTCTTTTGTTCGGATGAGTCCGAACCTAAGTCCGAGGCTGCCGAAGCAAAGGCCGAATCGGAAGGCGGTGCTGAAGATTCAAAGGCTTCAGCAGCTATTGTTCCCACTGTATTTAGACCTGAAGATTGTTTAACGGTCTGTTATTTACTCTTTTCACCCAACCACTCAATTTTACTTGTGGGATTACACTGCGTATTAATTTTATTCGTTGTGGTTTAAATTGATGCACATTTTTGACTTGGCTTGCTGAACAAGTTAGCTAAGTTTTGGAAATGAAATTGACCAACATTATATTTTCTTGTATGCTCATTGGATGGTCTACAACATTTTCTTTAAACAACAAATTTTTGCTACTCTCTCCGTCTCAAAAACAATTCTCTTTGAGTAGAATTACTTGAACATTTTGAGCCGTGGGCCAAAAAGACTAGTATTGACGGTGTTTTTTTGGGTCAGGTGATTGTATTAAGATTCTTGATCCGATTCTTCGTAGGATCCTATGACAGCCTCAGTTTGATGAGCTACTGTTATTGCAGCTTCAGTTAGCATTTCAATGAAATAGGAATGGAGGATTTTTTTAATCAAGTTTTCATATTAAGTAATCTTGTTCCGAATCTTCTTAGGATCGACTCTTTTAAAGCTGTTGTAGCGTCAATTAGCATTTACCCTTTTAATGAAAGGGTGTGGTGTTTAAGTAGCCCTCCTTCAACCAAAATATATTTGATTTGCCTCCTTGTTGCTGATTCAGCTACCTGCTTATTCAACTCTTCCTTGGCGTAATTCATTTTCAAAAATGTGATATTATCTCGTCATCCCTAGGCCATCTCAACATGCCATCTCCTGGAAGCCACCTTTCTTTTTCAATGTATGTTAAACTTTGTAATGTTAAATGGGTCACATAGGAAAAACTAACATAAAGTTTAATGTATCTCTCCCCTACAATTAGATATGCAAATTGATAAACTCTAACAAGTTGTCTAGGAGGCGGTATGGAGAGGGGTGGTAGCGGAGAAATATGGGATGTGTGAAGGGGGGTGGAGAACTAGAGATATGAATGTTTCGATTGGGTGTGGTCTTTGGAGGGGCATCATGAAGGGGTGGGATGATTTTAGAAGTCATATTAATTTTTAGGTAGGGAATGGGAGTAGAGTTAGTTTTTGGGGTCATAGGTGGTGTGGGCAAAGTGAGCTTAAGGTGTTGTTCCCCAATATGTTCCAATTATCGAGCCGGAAAGAAATGACTGTCCTGCAAGTTTGTGGAGCACAGGCGGGGAAGTCCATTGGGACCTAAGGTTCTGGAGAAACCTTCAGGATTGGGAGATGGGAGAATTTCAGAACTTGCTTGAGCTTCTGTATGGGTATAACTCAGGGAATGATTCTAATTATGTGTGGAGATGGGAGGGGAGTTCAGACGGGTTATTTTCAGTCAGGGCATATTACCGTAGTTTGCTTGTGAGGGAGGAATCAAATTTTCCTTTCAGCTCCATTTGGATCGCTAGGGTGCGTAGGAAGGTGTGTTTCTTTGTGTGGTTGACAACTAGGGGAGTGATTCTGATCGTGGAGAACTTGAAGAAGCGGAGGATAAATTATGTGAGTTGGTGTTTCATGTGTAGATGCTCTGGAGAAGATGTGAACCATCTCTTGTTACATTGTCAAATAGCCTCGCAATTGTGGGAGTAGTGCTTAGATGGTTCGGAGTTGATTGGGTGATGCCGGCTACTGTGAAGGAGGCGATGTATAGTTGGGCCTTTAGAAAGAGGAAGAGGAGATCGAGAGCATGGGATGTAGCTCCATTAGCAATTATCTGGGTTGTATGGAAAAAGAGAAACATGAGAGCTTTTGAAGGGATTGAGAGTAGTTTTGCTAAGATGCATAGTTTTGTTTCTCATTTCCTTTTGGTGTACCCATGAGGTTCCCATGTGTATGGATGATTGTGTTTCTTTTGTAGAGAACCATGTGATGTAGGTTCTCTACTTTTTGGTATACATCTTATATATGGGGGTTTTCCTTTATCAATAAGTGATAAGATTATTTATTTTATCAAAAAAAAAAACAAGTTGTCTAACTCAAAACATCTACCATATCACACCACGACGCTGAAGACAAAATATATTTATAGTTTGTTTTTTGAAATGACAAAATACATTTGATTTCTTTTTCTCAAATCAGATGACCAAATGCAAGCTAGGGTGGGTTTCCTAATCCATTGTTTTCCTTTGTCTATACCTCCTCATTTCCAACATTGAAATAGTTCCTACTGTTCTAGGCATGAACCAATTGACCCGAAGGATAGAAAATTACATATTTCACATTTTTAATGTCATTGGACAATGATGAAGAAGAGGATTTACATCTTCAATTCCTTTTTCACATAGATGACATTGATTATATAAGTGTAAACCTCTTTGCAGATTATACTTGGTTAAAATAACATCATGTGTAGCAGTCCAACTGAAGCATTGCATCTTAAAAGGGCACTGTTTTCTATAACATCTGCCACGGCCATCTGCTATCCTTATTACCCAGAGCCTTCAACCTTTTATATGCAGAGTTCACAGAGAAAAATTTCCACTGTTCGAACAAAAAATACATTCCGTCATTCCTTGGACGTGAATTCCTATATGAACTCTCCACCTCTTGTTGGCTCCTCTGCCCATGTCCGTATGGTGCGAGCAAAACCGGAGGTAAAGCCAACAACCAGAGAAACGCGGAAAAATAACGATAAATTAAAGATAGAAGCAAGACAAGTCTTAGCTTCGATTGAATGATACCGAAGAACTGGTTTCGGTCCCAAACAATCAGAAAACAAAAAACGCACCTAATGCTAAGCAACCATCCTCAAGAAGTCACTTGCTTCTTGCAAACGGAATGACCAAAGAAGAAGATTGTTCAAACGATTCTCACCGAATGACACAAGTTCTTTAAAATCCCACATCGCGGTTCGGTTCCATCGGAGATACTCAATAGCTACAGCTATGTTTAATCATTCATCAAAAACTGGATGCTTACAATGAAAGGAAATGAGGTTTATATAGACTATTCTAAGGACAAAATAGTAAATGGTCACAGGCGACCAATAGGAGTAAGCCACGCAGGGCTGAATAAACTGAGTGTTCGGTCACTCCTTCGGCCGAACACTTAAGTTTCGAACACTTGAGCTCGAGCTCTTGACTTCTGATAAGGATCAAAATACGCGGAAGCAAACTATTCGATAATCGAGCGGAAGCAAGTAAAGGATAACAAGAAATCAAGATTGGGAAGGCAAGAAAATAGAAGAAAGAATCGAATTCAATTTACTAACGTTAATTGAATTCAAAAGGGGAGAAGGGAAACTTGAACCTTACAATGGAATCTAACTAGATGTCGATCTCCATAGGTTCCAAGTCGAGACATACACGAGCCTCGGGCTCACACAAGAAGGGCTCGGCCTCTTCAATGTTTTCTCTCAAGATTCTATCTTCAACAATGACTAACTAATGAATGAAATGGCTAAGGGAAGCTTATATAGTTTTCCACACACCTAAGTGAAATGTCTAAAACACCCCTAAAGTGGGTTTAAACAATACAAGCCTCATAGGGCCAAAATAGGAATTACACATCAATTTCCGTCCAAAGCTAAGCAAGTAGGCGCCCCTGCCTAGTGGGAGTAGGCGGTCCGCCTACTTCTCCATGCTGTGGAGTAGGCGGCCCAAGCTCCTGCAGAGGCGGTCCGCCCCTTTTCCAGGCACCCCAAAGTCCAGAGGCCTCAACTTCACTAGGCGGTCCGCCCCTTTGACTAGGCGGTCCGCCCCTTCCTGGGGGTCCTTGGAATGGCTCAAAATGTGCCCCCGAGCCTCTCCTTTGGTGCCTAAGTGCTCCTCCTTCCTTGGCGCTCCAATGCATGATCTTCAAGACGTTTCCGGAGCCCTTGACTTGCATTCCTTGTGCTCTTCACGCTTGGTTCTTGATGGTTGTCGTTTAGGCCAATTTGGGTCTTATCATCCTCCCCTTCTTGAAAGGATTTCGTCCTCGAAATCAAACCATCAAGCCTACATTCAAAACAAGCACAAACAAAGCTTCCCACTACAAGAGTAGGTTAGTGGCAAGAGTGTGGGAAAACACACTCTTGTGATAGAGCCAAGCATCAATAACAAGTAAAAAGCTTATGTCTCTAAAGGAAACAACAAGTACTTGACTCCAAATTAAAGTGCACCCAACACAAGAACAAGCAAAGAGATCAATAGGATATGGAACATGCAAGGTATAGCAATCAAATTCCCTATGACCCCTAAGCTTATAACCAACACACCAAGCCTTCAAACTAATATTATCACAATGTGACCTATCGGCTTTGGCATGCTCAACACCCAAGGTGTGATCAACATGTGGAGTGGAGTAAACAAAATAGTTCAATTGACAACTAACATCAAATACTCCACTCCCCTTCTTGGAAGCACTCTTACACAAATCAAGAGTGACTTCCTCACCTCCAAATCCAACTCCAAGACAATCTCCCTCATTAGGCAAGCTCCAAAGGAAAGTCTCCAAAATAGGTCCTTCATCATTATAGTCCACACAATGAAGGTTAGGACTACTAGAAGACGGTTCAACACAACCAATATCAAGACCACTCATCCCACTTGGAGTTCCAAACTTTGGGTCATCCATAGAGTCTATCTTTACATACCATGGAGGTTCTATTTTGCTATCAATTCTAGTCCGATACAATTCGCTACCACAAATGAGATTATCTTCACATAATGGAAATGTAAAAGCATGCACCTCAAATTCATGGTCACATAAAAACATGGTATCAAGACTAGGTTCTTTTCCCACACCCGAGGAGTCATCGAAGACAAATCGATCCATCTCACACTCTAGAGACTCCTCAAGGTCACAACCATCCTCACTACGACACATAAGTCCACCATTATCAAGCAATTCATCAAGGGAAAGGATAGGGTATTCATTCAACTCATCTTCCCCTTTGTCAAATATGGGTGGGGTGTCATAACAAGGTTCACCAGCAAGGTCAACTACACATTCCTCACTAATGAGAGGTTGAATGAAAACCGAGCTCACATCATAATGTGGCTTATCCTCCCTCTCAACTAGTGGTTCACAATCACTCACAAGTTGACCATCCGACTCTACACTAGTTGCAAACACATTGTAATCATACAAATCATCAACTAGTGTTGAGTTAGCACACACACTACCATGAGACAAGGAAGTAACATGTTCAAGGGACGAGCTATCACTTACCTTTGAGTGGCCATCTTGCTCACTCAATGCATTTGAAGTGTCATGAATTGTCTCTTCACCTTGAAGCTCACATTGAAGAGTTTCTTCACCTTGTCTATCCTTCTTGGGACATGATTGAGGCTCCATTGATGGGCCTCCAAGAGTACCTACACAAGCATTCACAAAAGTAGAAGAAAAAGATAAAGGGTTAAGGTTAGAATAAGGGGTGTCCTCACTCTTTTTTCCCTCTTTATTTTCTCTCATTTTCTTTTCAAAGTTAGGTGTAGATTCGGGTGGTGACATCCCACTCACATCACTCAACACATCCTCTCCTTTTTCCACTCGAGGAATGTCACCGGTCGCTCCCTTACTCCTCTCAATCTTTTGTCTCTCAAATTCGGGTGAGTTGGGACGAGGCCCAAGAATACCCATAGCCGGAGTAGGTGGAGTTTTAACATCAACCCGAAATCTAGGACTAAGAGACTCATCACTTGAGATCTCTTTCTTCTTTGTTGGTGAACCATTTAGCTTTGGAGCTTGTGGTTTGGTGTTCACCTTGTTGACAATTGTCAACTCTTTTCTTGCACTAGTCCCACCATTGCTTGTGATTGTAGGACTTCTTGTTTGCTTTCTTGCATCCTTAGATTGAGATACTTGCTCCTTTCCTTTTTTCATAGGCCAAGAGAATGTACTAGGATAGAACTTAAACTTTGCCCGGCAAGGTTCAATGTCATAAGTTCTTTGCCCCGTGCTCACCTTGTACACATCCTTCACGATATCATATCGCACCCTCTTACCTTGCAACCACGGTTGTCCTAGCCAAACACCATAATACTCCATGGGACACACATCACACCAAACATATTCCTTGTAACTCCCTTGAGATATGAGTACCCGAGCTTCACTAGTAATCCAAACACCTTGATACTCATAAGGATATTTCAATTTGTAGCATGGTATCTTTAGCCTATTAACCCAAGAGACATTAACAAAATTAGCATAGGCTTCACTAACCTTGAGCAAGCATCCTCCTCTACTATTCACCTCAAAAATGAACCTACACTCACACATGTCTTGTATAGGATCACCCAAGTAAGGATTAGAAATCCCAAGAACAACATTATCATCAACTTGGGTTTTCCTTATCCCTCTACTAGTGGCAACAACACTAGAACATCTTCCACTTCCCGTCACTCTTCCAACACTAGAAGTGTAGTTGAAAGTCGAGGAAGGAGCACCACTATGGAACCCATAATTGCCTCTCGCCTTGGTTCCATAGCCCATAGCACCACTCCTACCACCACTACTAGAGCATTGCACCCCCGTAACGGTAAGAGCAAAGCCATTCCTCCTTCCACCATTCATATGGGAACTAGAAGATGCAAACCTCCCATTTCCCATGGAACAACCTCCTCCACCTCCCATACTAGTGGAAGGTCCTCTACTACTCCCTTGTACTCCACAAGCAACACCAAGAGAAGATGCATATGAACAATTTCTATAATCAAGATCATCATCAACCCTATCCATGTCACTATCATGCTCAAGTTCATCACAAGTAGAGTAAGTAGGATCATCATACCTTGAAGCGTCACCATCTTCATTTTCTTGACTAGAAGCATAAGGATCATCACATTCATCTTCATGAGCCTCATAGTCTTCATCAATCTCACGATCATCATAGTGAGCCGCTTCATCCTCATAGGAGCCATGGTTTCCATCATCATAGTAATGGCCATCATCACCCTCGTAGGAACCATAGTCTCCATCATCACCATACGAGTCATAGCAACTCGCATCATCCCCACATGAGTCATAGTCTCCACAATCAACATCCGACATCGTTGCAAGACCAAAGCACAAAACCTCCCGAAAGTCACTCCCTCACGTGTATCACTCAATTTATGAACACTCAAGAGCGAGGCCTTTACAACTTGGGAACCAAGGTGATCACAGCTAGTATGTCCAAGTTAAAGTTCGGAATGGAGTTAATGAGACTCTATGGACGGACGGTTATTTAAAGTGCGCACTTGAGGCCAAAGAAAGTCCTACGAATCTTCTTTGATTTCTAATCTCCTCTATGCACGATTACCCTAATACGCTAAAGGATTAGTGTTAATAAAGTAGGCCAATTACCCTAGAAACACTAACCAAGAGGTACGGAAGCAAACGGAACAATAAAACACACAAAACGAAGCCAAACGGAGCCTCCCCAGGAGTGGGCGGTCCGCCTCTGTAAAGGGGGCGCCCCGCCTACTCAAAATCCAGAGAGTAGCATAAAAAGAGGCGGTCCACCTCTTAGGAGTAGGCGGTCCGCCTACTGGGCTTCTCAGCACGGTCCGAAAACGTGTTTTTGGCTCGTTTAGCACTCAAAATCCAACGTTTTCGACTTGTTTTCGATTCTAATGATACCCAAAGGTGTATATGATGTTTCTAAACAATCCCCAATAGGTTTAAACCCCACACAAACAACAATCAATTGATTTTGATTCTTGATCAAATTCTAGGGTTCTTTGAAAATTTTGGGAATTTGATTTCTTTCAAATTTTGAAATACACCACCAAATCTTGTAATTTTGGTATCAAAAGATCGGGAATACAATAAGGAACAAACCCCAATGATTTTTAACGCATGGGTGTTCCAATCCAACAAGTTCCACCAAAATTTGTTCAATTTTCAAGTTTTTCTATTTTTTTGTTTTCTTCAATTTTTCAAGAACAAGAACAACAAACACAAAGATAAAGAGTCACGATAGAGGGTTTGTAAGAACAAAACCTATCCGTGCTCTGATACCAAATGATAAGGATCAAAATACGCGGAAGCAAACTATTCGATAATCGAGCGGAAGCAAGTAAAGGATAACAAGAAATCAATATTGGGAAGGCAAGAAAATAGAAGAAAGAATCGAATTCAATTTACTAACGTTAATTGAATTCAAAAGGGGAGAAGGGAAACTTGAACCTTACAATGGAATCTAACTAGATGTCGATCTCCATAGGTTTCAAGTCGAGACATACACGAGCCTCGGGCTCACACAAGAAGGGCTCGGCCTCTTCAATGTTTTCTCTCAAGATTCTATCTTCAACAATGACTAACTAATGAATGAAATGGCTAAGGGAAGCTTATATAGTTTTCCACACACCTAAGTGAAATGTCTAAAACACCCCTAAAGTGGGTTTAAACAATACAAGCCTCATAGGGCCAAAATAGGAATTACACATCAATTCCCGTCCAAAGCTAAGCAAGTAGGCGCCCCTGCCTAGTGGGAGTAGGCGGTCCGCCTACTTCTCCATGCTGTGGAGTAGGCGGCCCAAGCTCCTGCAGAGGCGGTCCGCCCCTTTTCCAGGCACCCCAAAGTCCAGAGGCCTCAACTTCACTAGGCGGTCCGCCCCTTTGACTAGGCGGTCCGCCCCTTCCTGGGGGTCCTTGGAATGGCTCAAAATGTGCCCCCGAGCCTCTCCTTTGGTGCCTAAGTGCTCCTCCTTCCTTGGCGCTCCAATGCATGATCTTCAAGACGTTTCCGGAGCCCTTGACTTGCATTCCTTGTGCTCTTCACGCTTGGTTCTTGATGGTTGTCGTTTAGGCCAATTTGGGTCTTATCAACTTCGGTGCTCAGTTCCTCAACTCGGCTCATTGACATCAGACGCGGTTCCTTTGGTTGTTTGTTTGCTTTACTTCAGCGTCGATGTTGAGTGTTCGGTTGGGGTTCGGTCGCTCCCTTCTTCGAGCTCAAGCTTATAGATGAAGCCTTCGATTCTTGAGCTCGACCACTCAGCTTCAGACGGTTGCTTTCTCCCGACCATGCCAAGTGAATGTGAACGTCGTGCAACAGCTTGGCTTGGCTTCGTGTCATCGGCCTCGGTGGATTGAACACTTGATCAGCACGTGTTTGGGCTGCATCCCGTACCATAGAGTTGTATTTTCAGTTCGTTTTCTTGCCTTGGTGGTATCATGCCTTCCATTACCAGGTGCCATTTTATATGCGTACACTCAAGGATAGGCAAATTTCCATAGGCAAATTTCCATCACTCTTTCTGCCGATATCTTAATATTGATGTGTCGTTCAGGAATGATCACCACCAGCCTCCTCCTTGTCATGCTTCTATACAAACATAACTGTCATAGATGTTCAATCCATGTACTATGAGATACTCATGGATCTCGGCAACTTACTCCTGCCTCCGCCCTACTCCAAATATAGGATTTGACGACAGTTTTTGAAGCTTCTCACGGTGATTGTAACTCTGCTTATGACTAGTCGCTGTTCAATCATCTCTCTCCATATCTGATGTGCCTGATTGTGCCTAGTGATTTTCAAAGATCTCTCACCTGAAGGAAGCTGGGGATTAACATTGTTCAGGAAAAGAAAAAATATTGTTTGCTTGTTCAACATTGTAATTGGAGTAGTTTTCTTTCCATATCCTCTTCTTAAAGCCAGCGTTCAACCAGTTATGCTCTCTAAACGAGAGCCGTACAGAAGGTACTTTGGTGGATTAACTTATAATGTTTCGTCCTCCATTTGGAGGCCCAGAGAGAATCACTTCATGCTTTAGTTTCAATATAATCAGCAGCTTTTAGGTTATTTGAAAAGTGTAGCCATTAGAAAGTTACAAGGATGAATTAATAGGATTGTCCTAGTATCTCATTTTTCTTTGAAAAGAAGTTATGCTTCATTGCTGTATTGTAGATTTTGCTAGTTTAGGTAATGCAAGATCAGCATAGAAGTGGTACTTATCAACCTTCCCGGAAATAGAGAGATACTGAATGCGAAGAAAAAACTGAGCCTTGTAGGCTTCTTGTTTGCTCATAAATCTATCTGTTCGTAAGATTTAACGGGTGATATCCATTTCATGCCCTCGTTGTTTGGTTATAATTTTACCTTTGCATAAGATTTTACGCGTGTTTATACATTAGATTCTGACCCACTGCAGCTGATGCATTCTTTTTCTTCAATTATACTTATCGGAGCAATTCTGTGAGAGTTGTAGTTAAGTGCTTCACGTCATTTATCATGCTAAAAGATCATGAAGTGTGCGTGGACTGTATGGCATTTATATTTATTAGTTCTTTATAATGATGCACATTCTGTTCTCAAAACTATTGTTGTTGAGCCGAGGGTCTTTCGGAAACAGCCTCTCTACCTCACGAGGTAGGGGTAAGGTCTGCGTACACCTCACCCTCCCCAGACCCCACTTGTGGGATCATACTGGGGTATGTTGTTGTAATGATGCATATTGTCTTGATGCAGGTTCTAGCACTGCCACTTCCACACAGACCGTTATTTCCAGGGTTTTATATGCCTATTTATGTGAAGGTATGATCCTTATCTAGGGCGGTGTTTAACTTTGCCTTACCCTTGTCTGCTAGATTTTCAGAATAAAACAGATACTCCCTTTATCCCAATTTATGTGGCACTATTTCTGTTTTAGTCTGTCCTAAAGAGAATGTCATCTTTCGATAAGTAGAAACAATTTACTTTTATGAAATGATTTCCAGCCACACAAATTTCTATGACTTGTTTTAAACCACAAATTTCAAAAGTCTTCTTTCTTTTCTAAACTTGGTGCCAAGTCAAACTCCTCTACATAAAATGGGATGGAGAGAGTATATGTTTTAAACATTCAGAGCATAATACTAAGTTTCTGAGAGCACACTCTTTCAACTGCTGTTTTGGAGCCTATCTTCCTCATAAGCCTGCAGTAACGGCATGCGAAAAATTGATCTGACGCTCCATATAACCCGTATATTTAACTGCAGGATCCCAAGGTATTAGCAGCCTTGGTGGAAAGTCGAAAAAGGCAAGCACCTTATGCTGGCGCTTTCCTTCTGAAAGATGAGCAAGGGACTGATCCTAATGTTGTGTCTGCTTCAGATACCGAAAAAAACATCTATGAGCTCAAAGGAAAAGACATGTTTAGCCGTCTTCATGAAGTTGGTACACTTGCTCAGGTACATCTTCTGGTTCCTTATGTTATGCCGGTGCTTCAACGTTCTTTTATTGAGGAAGTTTCTGATCAAGGTTGATGCAACTTATAATGAGCCAGATAACAAGTATCCAAGGAGACCAGGTTATTCTTATTGGTCACAGGCGGATACGGATGACAGAGGTGGTGAGTATCTGCTTAATGTTCTTGTATTATAAGAGGATCAGTATGTTTCTTTTTCTTTTTCCTATTTAGTTCTGTTCCTTTAATCTACATCTTCCATCATCTCCTGGTTGTGATGACAGTTGATTTGACAACTTGGATTCGTTCACTTGTATACTTTTCTTTCTTTTCCTACCTTTTGTGCCACGACACCCAGTTCTTTTCCTTAATGGATAAGCCATGGATGGTTAAGTGATAGTGGTCTGTTGCAAGGCTAAATAAGATGTTTTTCCGCGGTTGTGCATTATGTGTTACAAATATAATGAAACACTCTCATATTTATTCCTGATTGCTTGTTTTCTGGAGAAAGTAGCACTCATTTGGTGATAACTGTTGGACGACTGGTTTCTTGCAAAGTAATCAGAATGTATTTCTTATAGCACTTCGGGGTTGTGGAAGAGAAATGCAGTTGAGTTTCTTCTGTGATGAGTCACTTTAGCATCTGTTTGATCGTTGATTATTTGGTTTGAATAGAATTTGAACTTTTCTAGTATCCATAGTTGCTCTCTAATTTGGTACAGAGTTAGTTGTCTTCTTGGTTTAAGTGTAAACCTCAAGTTCTCGTCACTGGGCTTGAAAGTCATTGGACGTTCTTATGTCTGCTTACATCGATTTATTTTGTGGTTGAGGACCTCTTATCCTCTTCTATTGGACTTAAATCTCTCAATTCTCAGCTCTCTCAATAATAATTCTCCAATTATTATGCACTGTTGGATGTTTGGATGTTTGCAGTCTTCTTTTCTTCACAGTTGTTTCTTTTGTTTCAATAGACCATTTCTTCAATGCCCAAGCCCGAATAAATCTTCCGATGAGGAGTTTGAAGGGCCCGGGTTTGTAACAATTTGACGACTATGCAGTTATATTTGACGAACTGTTGAATCTTCATTGTCAGATTTCTTTATGTTGCACATGCTGTTGTTTCTTTCTTCTCAATAAACTTGAAGTGGTAACACTTTGTGAACTGAAACAGTAACATTCATTTGCAGGTCAGTGAGGAACCCCTTACAGTGAAAGTCGATCATCTCAAGGCATGCCTCAATTTTTCGTGCATCCTTTTTACCCAGCTATGACGAAGTCATAAAGCTTGATGTTCAGTTATTAAATTATTTCTGCAAGTTTCTCAAATTTGCTTTCTTAATTATGTTGCAGGAGCAGCCATACAACAAGGATGATGATGTTGTAAAGGCGACATCTTTTGAAGTTCTATCGACCCTAAGAGATGTTTTGAAGACGAGTTCTCTTTGGAAAGATCATGTTCAAACTTATATCCAGGTATGAGTCACTTCTTCCTAAATGTTAAGTCCACATTGTTTGATTAGGTGAGAGCTCCAAAAAAAAAATCATTTGCTAATCTACTCACATCCTTGTTCTCTATAAGTGCATTGCCTTTTTAATTTCTGAGTGAAACTATAAAACTCCTCAATGATGGTCGAGTGTGTTAAACTTAGATCATGCCCCAGGATTGGCATTTCATGCCATTTTTCCTAGAAAATTGATCATCTTGGTGATATTCAAAGCCATGACTAGATTCTTTGCATTATACTTGGTGCGATATTGAAGAGGAGATTGATTAAAAGACGTCAAGAGGGCGGGGAGAAAGGAAGTCGATGCATGTGGATCTGGTCTGAGCCAACCATATAAGATGTTCTGGAATAGGAAGCTAAGTTGCGCAAACTCTTCACTTTTGGTGCCACACCCGTGTTGACACAACATGGGTCAGGTGTGGGATTCATACCGGATTTGGTCAAACCAAATTAGGTACTTTGACCACAAATCAGGAGAAATTTGAGACAAAATCTGACCATAAGCCTACTATATTTTTGTTTCCCAAATTAAGATCATGCCATCTTGGAGAGTGTCTAGATGTCTGCCTACTAACTTGTGAATACAAGAGAAACTTTCTTCACTCTAACCAAATACATGTACTTGATCCACTTAATCAAAATTTAGGCTTATTTTTGTAGCTCTATTTTTTGATATTTGATATATTTTTCGCCGAATCCCCGCACCCATATCCATACTTGGATCCGTACCCCTGAATCTTAAAATTTAGATCATCAATGATCCAACCTCTGGATCTGCACCCGTGTCGGATACCTGCACAGAGTCCAAGCAACTTAATTAGGAAGTATATACATACTGACTTGGAAATTCTCTCTTTGCTAAATTTCATAAGATATGTTACTTGGGATTTTTGGGTGAGAGAGACTCCTTAGTCTTTAAATAGTTTTTTGAGACTCAAGTCTCAAAAAATAGCTAAAAGGGACACTTTTAAGATTAGTACTAATTACTAACATTTTAAAAGCCCCTCAAGTTTTTTTATTTACACAAAGCCCCCACCTCTCATCACCCACCTCCATCGACCCTTACCCCCCATCCGGCCCCTACCCTCTCCCGCCCATCCACTATTCCACCACCACCCTCCACCACTCACCGCCACCTTCTACCACCCTCTACTACCCACCACACCTTCTATTACCCTCCACCAGCAACCACAACCATCCACCACCACCCCACCACCCTCCACCACTCCAATAAAAGGATGTATACACATCAGTCGAGATGTGTACACATATAATTAAGATGTGTACACATCTCGTCTGATGTGTACACATATTATTAATATGTGTACACATATAATAATATGCGTACACATCTCACATCTCGTACACATATTAATATGTGTAAATATGTGTACACATCAGAGGAGATGTGTACACATCTTTTCCAGTCGTGAAAACATCTCCAAAATTGTATAAACATACAGAAAATATGTTTACACATCTGAAAAGATGTGTAAAACGACTAGAATTAAAAAAAAAACTTAAAAAGGAATGAAACGGGGATGAAGAGGAAGAAAACGGAGAAGAACAAAGAAAAAATAAAATTGATACGAAGAACAAGAAAGAAAAAACAACGTGGATGGTGATGAAATAAAATTTGAAAAGAAATCTAGAAGAAAGAAGAAGAAGGAAGAAGAAAAAAAGAGAGAGAAAGAAGAGAAGAAAGAGAATTAAGTTTGTAATAATTTGAAATATGAGAGAGTGTGTAAAAGTAGGTGGGAAGGAGGGAGAATGAAAATTTGAAAATTGGGGTGTTTTTGTAAATCCAAAAATATTTATTTTGCCCACAAGTTTTTAAGTACTACACTTCAGTCCTCACTTAAATTAATTAAAGGTTGACTTGGTCTTGTCCTATATTCTTCTATTGAGACTTGAGGGGACCTTTCCCCTCTTTTCTCTCATGTTCCTTATTGTTTGATGAATATTGCCAAATCCAATAATATTGTAGCATGTTTCACTGCAGAATTGGGAGAGAAGGGTAAAGTGATAAGGACATGTTAATTAATTCTTTTAAGGGAAGTATTTGCGTTCTCCTTCAGGATTTTGGTGCACTTGTAATGGGAGTTTAAGACATTACGCCTCCTCTCGTTCACTTACAGACGGGTTGACACGAAGATGGTGCGTGGGGGGGGGGGGGGGGACAAACGCATGCCTATTACTTCCTAATTTAGCCAGTGAAGCATATCTTGCCTCTCCTTTTCTCTTTCCCTCTCGCAACTACTCTTTCCTCTTTTCACAAGCAAGTTCTAGGTTGGGTGTCGTCTGCTTGTGACGGGGTACAATATGGATTTGCTATACATTTTTTTTGTTGGAACAATTTAGGAGGTTAGAGCTCTTGGATAGAAGAGGGGACACCGGGTATTTTGCAAATGTAGTTACCCTGTGCAATTCTGAATCCACTTTAGTGGCAAAGAGGAATCATTCTGCGTTTATGTCATCACAAGCTCCAATTAATTCGCAAATAGTCATATGTAATTAATATTGTGACTAGTTGAGATGGAGATGGTTAAGCCTGGTCATCCTGCTCCAATCTTAAAATTTAGATCATGAAGGATCCAACCTCTGGATCCGAACCCGTGTCGGATACCCGCACCGAGTCCAAGCAACTTAGATAGGAAGTATATACATATTGACTTGGAAATTCTCTCTTTGCTAAATTTCATAAGATATGTTACTTATTGTTTGATGAATATTGCCAAATCCAATAATATTGTAGCAGGTTTCACTGCAGAATTGGGAGAGAAAGGTAAAGTGATAGGGACATGTTAATTAATTCTTTTAACGGAAGTATTTGCATTCTCCGCCAGGATTTTGGTGCACTTGTAATGGGAGTTTAAGACATTACTCCTCCTTTCGTTCACTTACATACGGGTTGACACGAAGATGGTTGGGGGGGGGGGGGGACAAACGCATGCCTACTACTTCCTAATTTAGCCAGTGAAGCATATCTTGCCTCTCATTTTCTCTTTCCCTCTCGCAACTACTCTTCCCTCTTTTCACAAGCAAGTTCTAGGTTGGGTTTCGTCTGCTTGTGACGGGGTACAATATGGATTTGCTACACATTTTTTTTGTTGGAACAGTTTAGGAGGTTAGAGCTATTGGATAGAAGAGGCGACACCGGGTATTTTGCAAATGTAGTTACCCTGTGCAATTCTGAATCCACTTTAGTGGCAAAGAGGAATCATTCTGCGTTTATGTCATCACAAGCTCCAATTAATTCGCAAAATAGTCATGTAATTCATATTGTGACTAGTTGAGATGGAGATTGTTAAACCTGGTCATCCTGCTTGGTTATAGGTTTAGAAGAATGTTTGTATTTATGCCTACGGAGCTTTTGCTGGAAGTTTATTAATTTGAGGGAGAAACCTGCAAGTAATGTATGTATAAATGAGCAGAAAATTTTCATTTGGTGCGTCGTGATAGCCCTAAGCATTGGGGAGGACTGCGGTCAAAGACTTGAAATTTTTCAATAAGGCATTTTTAGAGCAATGGTTGTGGAGATTTGTGGTGCAGGAACATGTTTTTTGGAGAGAGGCGATGGTAGAAAAATATGGGGCTAGAAGGGGGGGGGGGGGTTGGAGAACTAGAGATGTGAATATTCTTTATGGTTGTGGCTTGTGGAGAAATATTATGAAGTGTAGGAATGGTTTTAATGTTAACATCATATTTAGGGTAATAAAAAAAGGATCACATTTAGGGTAAGGAAGGGAAAAGGCCAAGTTTTGGGAGCGTCGGTAATGTAGGGACAACATTTTAAAAAATTCTTCTCTTAATAATTTTAGAATCTCGTGTAAGAAGGAGTTAAGTGTTCAACAGATCTGAAGGGTCACGTGGTGGTGGAGTACTTTGGGATTTTGAGTTTTAGGGAAAATCTTCAAGAGTGGGAGGTGATACGGTTTTAAAATTAGATGGATTTGCTTTATAGACAAAGTACGATACAAGAACAATACAAGACTGTCAGAATGTATTGAGGTGGGGTGGGAACTCTTGAGATTTTTTCCTTTAAGTCTTTTACCATGCTTTATTGGTTCGGCAGGTGGTTTCCTTTCCACATAACCCAATTTAATACCAAACGTCTCAAAGGAAGTTTTATTTTTTCACTTGGTCATCTTAATGATGGGAGTATCGGAGGATGTTGACTTATGTTAGCTGGTGCTTGATATGCTAGGGACCGGGAGAAATGTTGACAATCTACGTCTTCATTGTCAGGTTCCCTCAAGGTTATAGTGGGAAATTTTTAATTGATTTAGGTTTTCTTGGATAATGCTAGATATCGTGAAAGAAGTAATGTTCACTTGAAACTTGGAAGTGTTGTAGACGGAGGAGAAGAATGTAGGGCTTGGAGTGTTTCTCACCTAGCACTTATGTGGGTTTTGTGGGGCTTTTTTTTTTTATAGGGAAAGAATTGAAGGTGTTGAAAGGAATTTTATTCTCTTGAGGGTTAGCCATTTATCGCTTATTTCCTTTTGGTGGATCCATGAAGTCCCTTGTTGTATAAAAGTTTGGGTGTTGTTTTTAAAAAATTATTTATCCTTGTAGGTTTTCTACTTTTTGGTATATCTCTTGTATACGGGTCGTTTGTGGCCCATTCATCAATGGAATTTTTTTCCTTTATATAAAAAGTATGTACATAACATACTAGATTATAATTATATCAGAGCACCTATCTATATCAATTTAAGTCTGTCTCCAAAAGGTCACAAAGAAAACCTCTCTAAAATGCATCAAAAGTATTGTTTTGTTTTTTATGTTGTACGAACTCTCCAAAAATTTCCCCGGGTGTGTTGGATCCTCCAAAAAAAACTTTTGGCGGATTTGACACTCATGCGGCGACATTTTTGGAGAGTCGATGCAACTTGATTGGTTTCTTCGCTCTTAGAGCTTTGATCTAGTAGTATTGTGTAATGTGTGGGTCAGGCACGCGTCACGAGTTCAAACTCTGTCGCTAATAAGAGCTTGGTGTTTAAGTGTAGGAGGCTAGAAGAGTGGCTCATTACCCGAGTTTCGAACCGTGCGTCAACTCACCCTCGGGGATTTCTCGATTATTAAAAAAAGGAATAATTTCAAAGACTTTTCCTCAGGTTTCGCTTCGTAGTACTAACATCCCCTGTGGTTTAGGATATTATGCTTGCCTCCTTTCTTTGATCTATTTGTAAGAGTGTGTTTAAACTA